>CM027575.2:14106178-15306178 GCA_015852605.2 Populus deltoides
GTATTATGGTGTAGCTTTTCACTTGCGGATAATTTTTTATTTTTTTTAAATTTTTAATATTAACACATTACAATATGTATGAAGATTCATAAGAAATATATTATCACACAAGCACACGAATAGGTGATCTTAATGAGAAAAGTTCGTCTATAAGATTTTCTTTTCCAAAAAATAAATCATTCGGTAGCAATACAAGCCTTGTGGGCATACATGTAATACGAAAAGTAATTGTAAGAACACTGCGCACGCCGCACAATAGAAGGGAAAAGTATAAATCATAGGGCAAGCATCAAGCCCTCTAAAATGGTAGTCCAGAGAGGAGCTACGGCTCCAAATGATTCTTGATCTAATAGGAGGCTAATGAACAAATGCTGAAGGACTCTATAAAGGAAAATCGCCCTGATAGGCGCAGTTGTCCACTAGGAATTCTCTTCTACATGGCCCAAAAACTTGATTTCAATCTTTAGCTGCTAGATGAACATATTTGTCGTCAACTCTAAACCGGGAGCTCGAATTGATCTACAACAGCCCCCAAAAGAGAATAATCAGCAGTAATTAGAAATAGAAGCGAAAGGGTAAAAGCATAGAAGAGGTGGCATAAAGTAAAATTCTTTTGAAAGGCTGACCTTTTGTTCAAGTATATTATCGAGTTCGGTTTCATCTTTTGCAATGCCAGATTCTTGGAGGGACTTCAGGACAAGCTTTTTCAGTTTCCTGATCTTCAGAACTCCATCATTCTGCATCATGCATCAAAAACCAAAATCTTAAATGTCAGCATTAGGATGATATTAAAGAAAGCAAAACGTAAGTCAATTCAGTATTAGTCATGTTTATGCATGCCATTAAAGTTTACTTTGAAGGTGGCTACTTAATTGATGACTTATGATAAAATTTATATATTTGGCCTCATCAACACAAGGTAGCAAATTGAAATACAATTGAACTGGAAATGCAATGAAAAATATGATCAAGGATACATACAGATTTCAAGGCTGATATAACCAGCTTCCTCCACTTTATATTCTTTTTATTATCTTCTTTCTTAGGGCTAGTAGCCTTGTCATCTTTAAGAGCATTGTGTTTAGCTTTCTTCAACTGAGTCTCAACATCATCGGATTTTCTTTCAACCTGACTTTTACCATTGCCCACTTCACTTGCAGCACCATCCTTTGTCTTATTCCCAGTGCCATCATTCCCAGATGCATCAACCTTTCTCTTCCTTTTTGAAGGCAACTTTCCGTTCTCTATTTCTGTGTTAGTATCTGCACTGTCAACATTTGGTGTATCCTGCAATTTTTGCTCCTCTACATGTTTATTCTCAATCAATGCAACCTTAGTAGGAGCATTTGAATCAAGAGCAGATTCTTCTGTCTGTTTAGGTTGTTGCTTGGCAGCTTGAAAAGCCCGGGCCTTTCCCCGGTGCTTCTTTCCATCAGCATGGAGAAGAAGTGCCTGCTTACTGGTAGCCTTGGTATTGCAGAGACTGTAATTACAGTGTTGCACAGAAGTTGATGGCTTAGATGGAATCACTAGAAGAGATATAACACCAAGTACTTAGGAGGGAAGCAATAAAACTACTCTTTGACTTCCTATGCATGCATAAGAGAGATCAAACAATATTCATTAGAACAGAAAGTTACATAATTTTTTAGCACTACTGAATTATTGTCTTTAGATTTAGTTCCCCACTAAATATTGAACTAAACCCCGCCATGGATCCAGGCCTGCCTCTTACAATCATCTTAACAACTTTCTATCCAAGAGAATTCCATTCAAACAAGTCTAGTACTTCATTACTTTGTAGGGGTGAGAGTTTCAAGTCGACGTGTTAATCAATCAATTCAGTTCCGGCTGAATCTGGAAATTATGATCAGTTTTGGAGAACCAACTACACAGACTTCTAAAGTTTGTGCGGACTAGGCTAGAAAAACTCAATCACTCAAAAGACTGAGCAGTAGCAGCAATACACGATATTTAAAAGTTAAAACCAGCCCTAATCATGAAAAAACACCTGCAAGAATTAATTAACACATTGTACAACACAGCTTGAAGATTCTAATTGTTCAAAAACATATGATTGACAAACATTATTTCCAGATAAAAGATAAGGCATGAAGCTCTAATATCTTGATCCCATACATCATTTAACCTTTCTTTTACTTGTTTTACACAAGAAAAAACTCAATGTTGTCTTTGATGTTTGGCGAATGATGAATTTACCAATTTCTGGCATTTTCTTAGAAAACTAAAATATATTTTAAGACCGAAATGCAAGTCCCACAATATTTTCCACTTTTAAATTTAAAAATTTGACTTGGGAGATTGCAAAAAATCAAGTTTATAATCAGTCCGACAGAATCCAAAAAGGTCATACATCATGGGAGAACACAAACATACATGCATAAGAAAGGTAATAAAGTTTTTAAAAGAGCATACCTACAAAACCATGGTGGGCGTTCAGATAACCCAACATTGATATCAACATCGGGTTTTTGCTTTGCATCCTTGTTGGATTTAGGTGTTGCGCCATTTGAAGCTTTCCCTTGACCCTTTGGACCATATTTCTCCTGAGAATAAACAAAAAGCAATTCAGAACTCCCTTAAGAAATTATTAGGAAAAAAAATCAAATATTAAAGATAGAAATGAGCATCGTTACCGCCTCGGTAATGCACTGAGTGTGGCCCTGAACGCTTTGCTTCCCAAATGTCTCTCCACAATCAATGCAAGATAGCTACACAATTTTAACATTCCAAACATACCAGAGTTTTTAATCTGTGACCAATATTTTTATTTTTTTTTTTTAAAAAAGGGAAGATGGAGAAGACCTTGGTTGCAGAACACATTCTGAAGTGATTAGGCAACTTGGGTTTCTTCAAATTCTCTCCACAATCCTCGCACTGAAACCACACCATCTCTCTCTGTTCCTGATGAATTGAAGGCCAAAGCAAGCAATCTCCTCTTTAGCTGCGACCTGGAGAAACTAGAAAGGGTTTTAAGTCCTTTATTAGGGTTTTAATCATCACTGTCCTTGTTGCTGGCTTTTGCTTCGGGAAGATTCGGGGCTCCATTTAACTCAAGACGCACCGTTTTGTTAACCCCAGCTGGGGAAACAAGCCCAGGAATAACGTATTAACAAAAACTGTGGGTTTTTAACTGTAGTTGCTATTGTAAAATTATTATTTTACCCTTGAATTGAATAAAAAAATGTAATGGGGTGTTTTGGTTTTTATAATTGGTCCAATAATCATTAAAAAAATTATTTAAGAGTATGTTAGTAGTTTTATTTTTTTTTGCATAGAAAAAATAGAATTTTTTCTCTAGATTTAATAATTTCATAAACTGTTGCTGAATAATTTTTTAGTTTTTTTCAAAAACATTGACCTTAAAATGAGTTTGAAAATGTATTGATGATTTTATTGTTATCAAGTTTTTGTTAATTTGACAATGTTTTGATTGAAGCTTGGTTTCTAATGACTAGTTAACGAGTGTTCTAATATCAGGGACCAACACAGGCTTAGCATGATCTTTTACTAAAAATTATATATACACGAACAAAAATTATCTTCAAGTTACAAGAATTTTTTTTCAAAGTCCAACTCTAACTTGACGAACTCCAATCAATGATAAATGACTTGTGAAAAAGCTTAGAAAATAATTTAGATAGTTAATTGAATACATAGAATAAATTTAAGAAAAATATATAGCTAAGGTAACGTTTCGTTCGAAAGGATGTGGTAAAGATAATGTTTATCTTTTCTTAAATATAATCAACCTTGTACTTATATCTTTTGAACCAATATATATTTTATGATTCTTAGTTTTCTTAAGAACTAGGTGTCAACTTCATTTTCAATATTTCCCTTTAAATTCATAGGTCTCATTTTCATATCAAGTGCAACATGATTGATTTGATCACAAACAAGAAATCAACCATGTATAAGACTAATTTGGTCATGGTAAAAAAAAATCAACCATGTCCAAGACTAATATTAAGCCCAACATTTTAGCTAATTATATCATGGTTGAAAAATTATGCTCAGAGATGGACATGATTGATTAAAGAAGGTATTTATGAACTTAAGACCGAGGAGATATTCCAAGAAACTTGAATTGACAAAGGTAATTTTTTGGTTTTCTAAGGTATTTTTTAGAACCCTAGTATCTTATTTCATTTTTTTTTATTCATGCCTTGTTTGTTTCCAGGAAAACACTTTCCTGAAAACTATTTTCCTCACTTTTCTATGTTTGGTAAACATACAGAAAGTTAGTCAAAGAAAAATGAATTCCGGTCGAAGAAAAAATCAAACCTTTATGGCAAGAAAGTGTTTTCCATTTCTTATCCTAAGGAAAACACTTTCTTTTCTTTATAAAAAAACATAACACGATACATAATACAAATCCCTATCTCTCTCTCTCTCAAATCTCTTTACCAGGAACAATTGAAGCATATTCCTCTTATTTTAGGTAACTCTTTTTCCTCAAATGTCTCTCTATTATTTGCCTTATATTTTCATCTTCTTTGTTTAGATCTGTAGTTATAATTATGACATAAATCTTGTGATGTTGTTTAATTTGCTGTGTTTTCTTCATAGAAACCAAACAAAAATCTTTGTGTTTTTTTCCATGCTCTGTTTTTTTCACAGTAACCAAACAAAACATGATACAGATAACAAAATCCCTGCTCTATGAAGGAAAAAAAAAACTCTAATACAGATAACAAAATCCCCAAACTTAAAATAAAGTGAAGTTTATTTTCTTGTATGCTCGCAATAGCTTATACGTCCTCCCTTTTCATTGTTACCAAATCTGTTAACCCTCTTCACCCTCGTCTTAGAAACAACTCCTTTTTCATCGACTCCCCTACACCCTCTTAACTCCCCTATCAAAAAGCAGTCCCTACCTTCCTGTTTCCCTGTCCCCGGATCCAGCCACCCTATCCACTCCCCTCTAAAAAAAAGACTCCTTCATTTTCGTTACCCCCTCTGCTTTTGATCTTTGTCCTGCTTCTTTGTGCACAGATAGAGAAAGTTAAGGGGAATACTAGAGAGGTAAGAGAGTGTTATGGTTTTTTTCAAGAAAAAACATGGTACAAAACATGCAATGTCATTTGGTTTCAGTTTTTTTTTCAAGGATGGAGGAAAGCTATGTTGTTTTACTGACATGATATTAAGCATGGGTTCAAGTTAAGTGTTAGAAAAATTCAAATGGTTTGGTAGAAAAATCATAAAGGGTCTGAATATATAATTTTGCAATAAAATTATATGTTCAGACCGTGAAACATAAGGTTTGAGAATTTATAAAAAAAAAAATACTTTAAGGCCTTGTTTGTTTAGAGAATCAGATATTATTGCCATAACTATTATACATTTTCAGCTTTTTTGAGCATACTTTCTTGTATTGATTGTGTAAGTATTTTATATGTTTTTTTAATTTTTATTTCCCTAAATTTTTAGGTTTTGTTATTAGAAAACTTCATTTTCTTGTTATGGATAGTAATTATTCATGTAGCATGTATTGGAGCAGCTGTAACTGTGATAGCTACAGGGGTATCTATTATTGAACAAGAAAGAAATAAAATTTATATATTAAGAGAATCACGTATAAATGGAATTGCTCAATGAGAATTCTATATTGATAGCATTTTGAATCGAGATGATAAAAATTACGTTGAACAAATTCGTATGAAACCAGTTGTCTTATATAATTTATGTGATGTTCTCACAAGTTGTGACCTATTACGATCAACTCAAAATGTGTCTATTAGGGAGCAAGTAATTGTGTTCTTACAAGTTATAGGCCAAAACCAAAGATTTTATTTTATTAGCGATATATATTATAAGTCTGTTGAAACTATCCATCGTTACTTTAGAATTGTTTTAAAAGCAGTTCTTAAGTTATACAAAAACCTTATTAAAGACTCAGGGGATACAGTTCTCGCAGAGATAATGAATAATCCAAGATTCTATCATTATTTTTAGGTATAAGAACAATACCAATATTTTTATACATTAATTAATTACATCTAGAAGAAAAGGTTATAAATTATTTTTTCATGTTTATATAGGATTGTGTGAGAGCAATTGATGGTACCCATGCTCCTGCAAATGTTCCTGTTGAGATTCAAGGAAAGTTTCGAGGTTGAAAATAAAGAACAACACAAAATGTTTTAGCAGCTATAACTTTTTATTTGAAGTTTATATATGTTTTAGCTGGCTGGGAAGGAAGTGCACACAATTCACGGGTTTTAGGTGATGCATTATCAAGACCTAATGGTCTAAAAATTCCAGAAGGTATATAATAAAATATTTATTATATGCAATAAACATATAAAATGTCTAATTAGATAAAGATAGTAATAGGGTTTTTTTTTTAATTTGTAGGGAAATATTATCTTGGTGATGCTGGTTACGGTATTCAAAATGGAATCATTTCTCCTTTTCATGGAGTTCGATATCACTTGAATGAGTTTACAGAACATTCATCAGAAAATGAAAATGAGCTATTTAATCTTCGACCCTCTTCATTGAGAACCGCTATTGAGTGATGGTTTGGTATTTTGAAGTTGTTTTAGATTAATTGATGGAAAATCGTTTTGGTCTTATGAAATACAAGTAGATGTTGTGCTTGCATGTTGTATTATTCATAATCACATAATGGGAGTTGATCCTTATAACTTTCTTTTGGAAGAAATATGTTTGGAAAGTGAACCAATTAGACGAACAATCAACTTAAGTCAACGGGAGGAGAGGGAAAAGAATAGGGAGTGAATAACAAAAAGAGAAATGATTGCATCAACCATATGGAATGACTATAACACTCACATAAACTAGTAATTGAGTGTTAATTATATGTGTTTGTTTTTATTACATCTTTCTTGAGTTTGTATTATATTTGTTATGTATTTGGATTGTTTGTTGACTTTATTATAATTTCTTATGTATTTTATGTATTCTTTTTTAAATATTAATTGAAGTTTTTATATTAAATTTATTAAATATAAATATTGTATGATTTTATTTTGTATAAATTTGTAATTTTTTTATAGAAATGAGTACCACACAGAATGAAAAATGCAAGGGCAAGCACTTCACATGATCTAAGCCTATGTCTCACATGTTACTTGAGATATTAGCTAAAAATGCACTTAAAGGAAACAAACCTTCTTCCACCTTTAAAGCAGAATCTTTTATTAATGTGGCTTTAGAAATTAGTTAAAAGTTCAATGTGCAATGCGAGCCTAAACATGTGGACAATCATCTCAAAACTGTGAAAAAAGAATGGGGAATAATAACCAAACTTAAAAATAAAAGTGGCTTTGGTTGGGATGATTGTTTGAAGATGATTACAGTTTCGAAAGATGTATATAATGAAGAAGTAAATGTATGATAAATATTATACTCTTTGTAATTTTTATATTTACTTTTGTTTCCAAAATGTTATACAAGGAACTAAAAAAATTGCACATTCTAAACTTTATGAACATGCACATCCCAATCATGACAAGTATCTCAATAAAAAAACTTGATATGTACGAGGCAATGACAATTATTGTTGGAAAAGACATGACAACCGGAAATTATGCTAAATCATATGCTGATGTCAACTTGGAAGAGAACACCGAAGAGCAATCAATTTCAATTGAAAATGAAGTGGAATATGAAGAAACTTCAAAAGAAAAAGAGACATCTTCCTCTAGTGCATAAAATAGGCAACATAGAAAGAGAAATCGCATGTATGAAGATCATTGTGTTGAAAAGTTGTCTAAAAAGATTGGAGATGTAGCATTTGCAATTCAAAGTCTCAACAAATATCAACTTGATGTTAATGAGCTATATACAGAAGTGATGAAAATTGAAGGCTTTAATGAGATCACTCTTGGGATGCATTTGATCACTTAGTCCAAAATGAAATGTTGACAAAAGTATTTATGGCAAAAAATGCTAATTTGAGGAAAATTTGGGTTCAGAATTTTGTGAACCAACTCTACTACAGGCCTGATTGCTAAGATGATTTTACTATGATAAGAAAATATATGTTTGTTATTTTACTATGATAAGAAAATTTGATCTAGCATGTTTATGTTTGTTAATTTGAACTAATATATATGTGTATGACATCAAAACTTAATATTTATGCATGACTATATTTGATGTAAGATATTTATATTAATTTCTTAATGTTTATTTGATATATATTAAAGAGATAATTGCCCATACCCGTAAAAAAAAAAAACAATCTTTATCCAAAAAACCCATCAAAATATTTTTGTATTTATTTATCTTTTAAAAAAATCTTCATACCAAAAAACTCAAATATCTAACTCTTACTTAATACCATAAACTAATTTGGCTTTCTTCATATGAAAAAAAAAACTTATTTTAAGCTTTTAAAATTGAAAAAAAATATTAATAGGTTTTACTTAAGAAATATTTCACAAGGTTATATCTCTATAATATTATATGACATATATAGTTATATTTTATAAAATAAGCTATATATGAATATAGGATATAATAAAAAAAAATTCATCATTACACTTTTTAGATTTCATTCTTTTATTGTAAGTGATTAAATATTTATATTTAATATTTTATATATATTAGATAAAATTGAAAAAAAATTTAATTCATTAAATTATTTTTCAATTTATTTTTCATAACATAACCAAATACTGAAAAGTGTTTTCCAGTTCATTTTTCATAACACTACCAAACATCGAAAAATAATTCACTTTTCAAAAAAACTATTTAAAAAAAAAAACTATTTTTTAACAAATAAACGAAGCCTCAATTATTATGTAGAATACACAGCGATAAGCATCTATAAGCACTTATAGCATAATCATCTCAAAACCATCTATTAATAGTTTCATTGATTTTTGAGATATTTTAAACCTATTCCCTTTTCTTTTCTACAATATTTGCTTTCGTCGTTAGTGTGTCCATCTCTCTAATTTGATATGCTCCTTCCAAAATCTCCTATTAAAAATGGTTACATAAGATCAAGACTTTGAAGTTTTGGATTGTGTCTTCTCTTTCATGGCCACTAATGCATAATTGACATAATCTTCACACAATTTATTCTAGTTCTTGATACATAGGTATTTTGAATCAACATTATATTAGCAATCTCTATTAAAAGTCAAATTAAAAGCATCCGGTAAGTATTATCCTTGTACTTTTTTTGTGAGGGAAAAACTTTATGGTTAAGTTTACCTTTAGAAAAAAAAATTTTAATCTCAATCTCTAGTTTTTTTTTGTTATCCTAGAAGGACTTCTTTGTGAAATTAAAAAAACATGTTTATTAGATTTTTTTTTCTTAAATAGAAAACGAAGGTCATTATTTTGCGGTGAAAATGATAAAAATAATGGATATACAAATTTAGATGCACATATGGAATCCTTATTTTTATAGCAGAGAATATGAAATTGAAATAAAATCAGGAGAAAAAAATTTGAATGATGAAATTGAAATAAATCAATTTAAAAAAAAACAGAAGTCAACCCACATTAACTTTTGAAACCGGTGATTCTATGAACCGGGGACTAACCCCATAAAAGACAAATTGTGAAAAATAACAAAGCAAAACTAAAAAAAAAGGAGGAAAAGATTAGCTTAAAAAAAAGAGAAAAAAATTGAATAAATTTGGACGAATCTTCTAAACCTGATTCAATTTCTAAAACTTGCAACCTATGAAATCTTGGATTCGGGTTCAATCATGAAGCTTAATTCCCAAGTAATTTAATTTTAAATGATGAAATCGTGAAAAAAATATTAATAAAGAAACTTGCAAAATAAAAAAAATATAACAACAAAAAGAATGGGAAGAAATTTTGATAGACAAAAACCCAATAGGGATGAAATTATAAAAAAAATCAATTTTAAAAATGATCTCAAACAAAACAAATAGTAATAAAAAGAATATAAATCAAATTCGAAAGATTAAAAAATTATAGGGTGGTGGAATTGAAAAACATTTACAATTTGATAGATTATTTTTAATTTAAAAAATTATAAAGGTTAACTTGAAAAATATTTGTAATTTTATAGATTTTTCAAAACTAAAAAAATAGTAATAAAAAGACAGAGACCAAATATGAAGAAAAAATAAATTGCAAGGGCTTGTTTGTTTTTTTTAAAGGAGCCAACGCCAAATTTGAAGTGAGGAGAGAGAAAAAGAAGGAGAAAATAGTTGTCGGCATCAAACTCGATGTGTGTCAGGGGCAAGCATCACCCAATTTCATCAGGTGATGCTAAGATCTTTCAAACGTTGCACCATAAGGTGGTGTTTGGTGGTCGGATAACCCCATACTTGCTATATGAACGACGCGGGGATTGTCCGCATGCTCCAGCAACTTTTTTATTAAATAATATTTAATATATATCAATTATAATAATACCCCCAAGTAACTTTAAAATTTACAATAAAATCAATGTAAAATGAAAAAAAAATCAAATCATTATAAGAGAGTTATGTTGATTTTGTCTTCCAGAGCATCAAAATAATTATAATATTTTAAAAAAAATTAAAAGACGAAAACACATTTTAATAATAGACATTATAGTTTTTTATTATAAAATTAAATTACTAATTTTATTGTAAAAAAATAAAATGACAAGTCTCTAGTTTAATAGCTAAAAAAAAAGTTGTTATTTTAAATAATATTTTAAGTACTGCTGTAAAGTAACTTTTCTAGAATTAATGTGGCTCGTAACTGTCACGAATACAACATCAATTATCAAATCAAATAATTTTTTTATTAATAGTGCAGTTGATATGAAATATTTTGTGGGGCTGGCAATTTTCAACTGCATAAGCTTTACCCATATTAATAGCCTTTTGGTACATATTATAATCATTATCCCCACACTAAAGCACTTGTCAAGGGTGGATTTATTATCTTTCTACGATTCTGACAACGACCTCCTTTAGCACCTCTTGATTTTGATTTTTCCGATGGTTAATATTGACTTCTTCTCTTAGTTAGGCCAACCTCCTTTGACACCAAACCAACAGGCCATATAGTGGCCACTAGATTGGTGGCCGGCGTTTTTTAACTGTAAAAGAATTGTTCAGATGATACAAGCGGTTTTTTAAAAAGCAAAATAAATAAATAAATAAAATTCAGGTTATTGATTTAACTGAGTTCAATAAACTTATATAATTTAGATAATATGAATAAATAAATACAACAAGAATAAATTAACATAAGAATTATCAACGAAAAGAAGGTAAAAAAACCCAACCCTAATCCATCATAGTTAGGATGTCAAATCTGTAATCTGGTGATGATACCAGGATAACTCTATTAAAAACATGTTGAATAAAATAATGAAACTTAATTATCAAATATCGAAGCGTGGAATTGAATAATAAAAACAATTGAAAAAAAATTAAATCAAGTTGGGTTAACCTGCAAACTCTACGAACATGGATATAAGATTGGAATAACCTCATAGATAGAAAAGTTAAAAAAAATACACAAAGACTAATTCCCAATAAATTAAACATTGAATGATGAGATTGAAAAAAATATCAAATTTAAAATGAACTTAAAAAAAAATAAAGTCAACCTATGTTAATATCCGAAACTCAGGACCATTGTCATGATCTCGGGACCAACGTCAAAGAAGGCAAACCCTAAATAATAACAAAGTAGAATCCTTAACCACGAAATGTCGAGGGATGAATTTGAAAAAAAAAATAGGGAATAAACAAAATAAATAACAATTAAAAGAATAGAGATCAAAATTTACATAAAAATAATTCAAAATCAAATGATAAGGGATGAAATTGAAGAAAAAACTCAATTAGAAAAAAGGATAAAAATAAATGGTAATTAAAAGAATGAGGACCAAATTTGATATAAAAACTAAATGAAACTAAATGATGATGGACTAAATTGAAGAAAAAAAAGTAATCAGACAAAAATAAAAAAAATGTAAATCAAATATCAATAAAAAAAAATGAGAGTCAAATTGGTAGGGAAAGAAAAAACTTAAGGAGGATAAAATTATAAAAACAAACAAACTTTTAAAAATTATCTAAAATAAAATAAATATTAATTAAAAGAATGAGGACCAAATTTAAAATGTAAAAAAATTGAATGAGGTGAAACTGAAAAAGAAAATCTATTTCATAAATCATCTCAAATAAAACAAATAGTACTCAAAATAATAGAGACCAAATATAAAAAAACAACAAATTGAAGAGTTACTTTTAAATTTTGCAATGTTAGCGTGGAAATCAAGGATGAGAGATGGAAAAAAAAAAAAAAGGGTAACACGCATCAAACCAGGGATCTATTTGGAACACGCGACACACCAGCATAGAGGAGAAGCCGAGATGATTCAAACTTCGTCTTGAAAGCCACTACTTGACCACCACATAGCATCTCGCATGCCAGCTAGTTTTTTTTTAATAATATCTATATTCAAATTAATTACCAAATAGCCCTTCAATCACCTTGATTATTACAAAAAAGAAAACCAATGCAAAAGGACACAAAAGCCCTTGGCATAAGTTATAAAAATATTTTTTTAAGGTTAAATGAGTAATTTTACTATTGAATAAAAAAAAGATGATAAAACTTTTAGATCAAAGCTTATAATTTCTTATCTTTTAGAGTGATGAAGTATATCCATTGTGCTAAAATAATCTCTTAAGATCCTCTTGCTTCTATCCAATTCATAAATGTTGTTTTGACTATTTTAAAAATCTTTGATCTAAAATACTAAAATACTATTCCAATTCACCGTGTTTTGAAAATTTTATTTAATTAAAACTAATAACAATAAGATTATATAGCTAATCAAATAATTTTGTCTAATTGAATAACAGCTAAATCTGACTATAAAATAAGCATAAAATCTAACATTCTTAAATATTGATGAAAATTAATTAATTAATTATTTAAAATGTTAAAATTATAAGGATAAAGAAATGGACTTTCACAGTGGATTCTTAAGCATATGAAGGCCTACACCTACTTTATGAGCATCTTTATATATATATACATGGAGCTTTAAATCATATTTTTGGATTGAGCACAGAAGTCTTAAAAGTTACAAGTCTTTTAAGCTACAATGTTCTCTTATCCTTTGAAACTAACTTCTAGATGTTTTATCTCTCAACCTGCCTTGTGTACTCATCAGCTAGACTTCCTTTATTTTTTATAAGTGATTTTTTTTTTAATTATACATATGAGACTCAAATCCAAGACCTTTTAACAATAAGGGAGCGAGGTTGCATTGATTATGCTATAAACTTATTAGCAAAAAAGGTTTAAAGAAGTTAGTTATCCATTAAATATATGATTGTGTGATTTTCATTGAAAACCATTTTTAGTTAAAATTATCTTTAAAATTCAGGTAGGATTTCAAGTTAATTTTAGTATAGGCATGTATCAATGTTATAAATATATTTTATTGTATTTTATTT
This sequence comes from Populus deltoides, assembly GCA_015852605.2. Lineage (NCBI taxonomy): Eukaryota > Viridiplantae > Streptophyta > Magnoliopsida > Malpighiales > Salicaceae > Populus > Populus deltoides. Next base: position 14,119,621 of record CM027575.2, read on the forward strand.
TTTTAATTAAAAAATAAAAGGATATTATTTATGTTTAATAAAATACAATTTAAAAATAGTTTAATCATCTACTCTGAAAGAGTTGATAATGCTAATTAAATATTAAAAGTGTCAAGACAATATTTCTTCTAAAAGCAAAAGATAAATGAGTATGCAAATATTTAACACTTATTTTTTTATTTATGCATTTTTTTATTTTAGAGGTTATTTTATATATATATATATATATAATAATCTCTTTTAAATAAGAATAATTAAAATAATAACTACCATTTAAAAAAAACAAACAAAACAATTTTTTTAAAAAAAATCTAAGAGGGGATATTAATTTAAATTGAAAAAAATTAATGTAAACTATAAAAATACATACAAAAGAGGGAGCGTAATAATTAAAAATTTAGTAAAAAATAATATAAAAAAAGAGAGAAAAGTCAGGCACTTGTACTTGGCCAACCACGTGGGCCTAAATGTGCTTACACCTTGAAACTAAGGCTCATGCACTTGAGCTTATATGTATACCAATAAGGGTGGACAACATATAGTCAGTCCCTTTAAAAAAAAACAATTCAAAGTAGACAACATGTCATTTGGAACAGTAGACAACACATCACTTACTTATTAGTTTCTGGCCACCTAAGGTGGTCGACAAAACTTCCAAAAAGTTAGGTTTCAACTTCTGGAATAAAAACCATTTTCAACCATCTTTTCATATGCAAACAACTAAGAAATATTTTAGGAACCTTGATAAACTTATTTATGACATTCAAATAGCAAAAGCATTGGTTAAAATTCACAAAAATAACCCAAAACCACAAAACTTCCAAATGCATGATCTTTTTTTTTTGGCAAGATGATGACAAAAAAAAACCACCATAATTGATCTTTTTTCATTAAATAGAACCCTTTGATATCAAGCTTGACAATTTTGGTTGTCAGAATAATGACAACTATCTCTCTCTGTTATTTTTTTGCGCCTTTCTCTTTCATCTCCCAAACTTAGATACTAAAAAAAATAAACAAAATAAATTTTTAGACCAAAATAAGAATTATCATGATTTTAGGATTAGTCATGTGTTTTACATTTCAGTATTATGTGTTTATTTTGGTATTTCTATCACAATTTTAAATTTAATCTCATCTAATTAGAGGCTATAAAATGATTCAATAAAAAACATTTAGAAAATGAACTTAAAAAAAATAAAAAAGGAAAAAACAAAAAAGAAGGGGCAATAGTTTCACCAATTATATAAACAGTAAATAAATTAGAAAAGACCCCAATATTTATAGCTATTGTTTTTTTAATAATAGTTATATTTTGATAGTTCCTCATTCAAAGCATCCATTTTATATATATAAAACAAATAGTTTCATTATAAGAATAAAAGATATGATAATTGTTATTATTAATCAATAATATCATGGAGAAATCAAGCAAGTTTATTTTCATATCCACTTTCATTTTTATTTTTTTTACAATTAAACCACATATGTTAATATATATATATATATATATATATATATATATATATATCACTAGAAATTTATATTTCAAAATAAAATAATCATAAAATTTATTTTTATGACATGTACTATTTCACAAAAATTTATAATTAATTATAAAAATAACAAACTTTGGCTAGAGATAATATATACTTATGCTTTGAAAAAATAAAACTTAAGAAAATAATATATAATATTTAATTCTATATAAGCTTTAAAAGATATTTGTTATTTATGATAATTGGCTCGCTTTATACTGTGATTCAGATCAATTTTTTTAATATTAAAAAAATATCTTGGCATTGCTAATATTTTTTTAATAGATGTTTTTTAAACTATGCAGAAATTGACCTGACATGACTCAATCATCTTGGCGGGTACAAAGGCAACTCAAGTAACCGTTAAAAACATAGTTTGACTCAAAATAAATATTTAAGATGAGATTTGTTTCATAAACATTGAATGAATAACAAATTGGATCGATACGGTCAACCAGGGTTAACATGCCAATCCACAACTAAGTCATGAAATTATGATAACCCTATAGAAAACAAATAAAAATAAACTATGAAGCTCAATTTTCAATTAACCCAATGTTGAAGTATGGAACTGAAAAAAAATCAATTAAAAAAAGACCCAAAAAAACCCGAATCAATCTAAGTTAACTCGCCAAATCCGTGACCCGGGTCATGAGAACAAGATAACCAACTAAAAAAACAATCAAAACAAATTATGAAATCCAATTCTCAATCAAACTAGTGTTGAAAGATGAAATTGAAAAAATATCAATTAAAAAAAAGGTACAAAAAACAACTTGGATCAACTAGAGTTAACCTACTAAACCTGTGACCCAATGTCATGAGATGAGAATAACATTATAGAAAGTAGTTCAAAATAAATCACGAAACCTAATTCCTAATCAACCCAATGTTGAAGGATGAAATTGAAGAAAAAAGTTAATTACAAAAAGAGAAAAAAACTCGAGTCAACCGAGTCAACCCGTTAAACTCACAATTCAGGTCATAAGTCTAGAAAAACTTCATAAAAATTAAATTAAAAAAACTATAAAGCCCAATCCCTAATAAACCTAATATTAAAAAATAGAATTTAAATTGAAAAAAAAAAAGATTAGAGAAAAAAAAACCAAAGGTGGAGGAAGAAAATATCATTCTAATGAATAGTATTATGTGAGGAACGGTACAATAAAATCCCCTCCTTTATTATTATTATTATTATTATTATTATTATTATTATTATTATATGTTAATGTAAGGTTTATATTTTTCTCATTTGATATTTAAAATCTTTTATTTTAAAAAGGTTAAATTATAAAAACCTCCCTAAAGTATTACAAAAAATGCCTTCAAGTTTAAGTGAATATTACAAAAAAAAAACCCTTTTATCCAAAATACCATTAATAATTTTGAATAACTTCCTGAAGATTAAAGGCATTTTGGGTATAAAAAGAGGTTTTTCTAATATTTTTAATTTGTTTTGGTGATTTTTATCATTTTATAATATCCTAAAGGATTATTATAATTTACCCTAAAAAAAATAAAAGATGCTAATTCGGTTACTCCATAAGAGTACAAGGTGGGATTAACAACTCAAGGAGTGAGATTATTGATGGTTTCTTTTTATTGCAACTTCCATCCAAAAAATAAGTTTGAAGTATTTATAAAGAGATAAGTTGGTAATTGTGAAATAATTAATGCATAAGTAAACATAAGAAAATAAATTAGTAGCATACCTGGTATTAAAGGAAACTAAATAAAATAAACATAAGAAAATAAATATACTAAATTAGTATTAAATAAAATTTATAAATAAAAATAAAGGGAAAACAATGGGTTAGAAAAAGCATGCCTGGTATTAAGAAAATATAAGCAACAAATAGAGAATATATATAGCAACCAATATGTATTACAAAATAATTCTTTTGATATTAAAATTTTGTTATAGGATTTTGTATTCTAATATGATTATTATTCAAGTTCTAATTTGTGATAATAGCAACTCAAATGACATTAGCTTTATTATAAAAGTTTGTGTTAAAAAAATAATACTTACACAATTAATTTTATTTTTAAGCAATTAATTCTAATTTGTGTAAAAACAATCTCTTACAAAATCTACATGAACTAGAACATATATATATATATATATATATATATATATATATATATATATATATATATATATATATATATATATTATTTTTTTCATTGATCATGTAGACCCAGGTATACTACGGAGCTACAGAGCACCTGGGTTGGTCCTTTTTTTTTTTATGGTTCTTTAACAATTATTCAATTTGTTACTTAATCTTTTTTTTCATTCAATTTTATCTTTTCATATTACATCAACAAAATTTTAAAGCTCAAAATATGATTCTTCTGTCATTATACATTGTGCTTGTGAAATGTCTCCGCATTAAATTAATGCTATATTGTACAAAATTATATTTAATTTTATCAATTCTAAATAACTTAAACAACTTGGAATAAATTTGATTAAAAAAACAATTTATTTCTTTTTTAACGGTTCATGAGGCTTAGAAAAAGAACAATTTGGTCCTGATTTTTTTATTTACTTTGGTCCCTTTTTTTTTAGAATTTAAGTTTTCAATCCTAAACTTAATTTATTTTATGTTTCAATCTTTGATATTTGAGAGGAGAGATAATGTTGTTAGAAAATAGAGGAGGGGAGAGAAAATAATTGTTTGACCACATTTCAACTATGAAAAGATCAATTTTGGTGTTAATGAGTTTATCTTCACAATGACTTTTATCTCTTCACCAACCATATGCTTAGATGACTGCCATTGCATCACTTTGATCTTTCCCTTAATGAGGGATGAACATCTTGGGTCTATTTTCTAAGGCTTTAAGAAAAAAATATAGTTTGTTTTGATGAGAGTCAAATGCTTTATTGAATAGGTAAAGGTTGAAGCCATAACTGAGATAACCATCAACAAAGTTATTTTATTCATATAAAAAAATATAATTTATCTATTCAAACAACCAAAATTGAGATAACCATTAACAAAGTTATCTCATTCATATAAAAGAATATAATTTATCTATTCAAACAACCAAAATTGAGATAACCATTAACAAAGTTATCTCATTCATATAAAAGAATATAATTTATTTATTCAAACTCTCCAAAGTCCTTATCACAAACAATGAAATCTAATTAAAAAAAGAAGATAAAGATACATTGTTAAACGTTTCATATAGACTATAAGTTCTCTTTCATGTCCAATCCCTAAACCAGCAGGTAAGTAAAAATCACAAACAAGATCTTTCTAAACAAGCTTAAAATGAAAATACAAGAAGCAAAGAGGGAATTGGTCAATCTTCTCTATAAGATTTTGTAATCTTATAGAATGACATAAAAGTTATTTATAAGAGAAACACCATTTATCCTCACCTATGGTACTGAACTAATTGCATTGATGAGAAATGATGCATTTAGCATTTAGATAGAATATTCTAACATCATAATACTAGGGTAAAAAAATAGATATTCAAAGTGAGGTACATGATATTAAAAAAATTAGAAGCAATAAACAATTCAAAAGGAATGGTCAAACAAACTTTAAAATAGGATGGGCAATACAAAGTCATAAAAGTTATCAAGCCCAACACTTATCATCTTTAAGACATGAAAGAGAAGAATTTTCCTCATGCATGACATTCAAATCACTTAAAAATATATTATCAATGAAGAATATTTTGTACTCTATGAATATAATAGGTAGTGATTTTGTGCTCTATTCAAATCATTTACCATTATGTTTTCTCCATACGATTGTCTCTCTATTACTCTCAATAAAAGATGTCTCCATGAAAAATATCTATGTCTTTATTTAGTCTTCTATTTCTAGGATAAAAAGTAGGTTTACATGGATATAAGCTTGCCTAAATACAAATCATTCCCATTTAGGCTAAAAAAAATGAGTTTGCCTATATACTCAATAATACAGGGCATCCTCCATTCTCCATAAAAACATTAAGGGCTATCTTGCTCAAACTAGATGACAATACAAACTTAGAAAATTTTCTAATTAAAAGATATACACTTAAATTAGGTAAAAACAAGTAAACTTCCCATTCAAGTTAGGTTAAACTCTCCATTTAAAAAAATTTCTATTTATGTAAACTTTCTATTCGAGTTAAGGTAAACTCTCCATTCAAACACACTTCATTCAAGTAGAAAACCATTTAGGTAAAATCCCTTTCAGATAAATTCTTTATTCAGATCTAAGAATTATTTTTAAGTACGGGGACTTTAGATCCCTTGCTAAAACACACAAAAAGACTTTGAATATGAATGCCTAATGCTATAATGCATAGAATGATTTTCCATCTCTTTAAAGGAAAACTCATATTATATAAAAGTCAGTCATAAAGCCTAACTTGAGAAAATGTCCAACATAAAAACTAGATAAACCCTATAAAAATAGGGTGAAAGTTAGCAAAATACTATAAATAAAACAATAAAAACTACATTAGTCTTTATCCTCTAAATTAGAATCACTTCTTCCAACAACACTAGATATATGCCCCTTCTTAGTCCACCCTTGCTCCCCTAGCTCAACGATCCTAAAAACTCCTTATTATTAGATTTCTTTCCCAAATACTCATATTAAATACTGGTTTCAACATTCTTTGAAAAAATATCTCTAAATTTAGGAATCACATCCAGGTGGAAGACCTGTATGAAGTTTATTTTAGTACTTTTTGACAAGTTAAGGAAGTTAACATCTCTCATTAACATTATTAACTTGTCCACTAAATTGGCTTTTATAGTGAATGTCCTTTTGAATATGACTTGGAAACCCTTAGGATTATATTTTAAAGCCTCAACCAGGAATAATTAACCCAAGCTTGATCAATATCACTCATGTCCTTACCAGGTTTAAGTCCAGCTCCTTAATCTTCCTGTAATTGGCAAAAAGCTTCTAGTGGACCCTCTTAATAACATTTCTAACAATATCAAAATGCAAAGCCTAAGTGTTTTTTTCTATAAGACTTTGCGGTAAACCTTTTAGTAGTCATAAAATGGGTTATCTATATGCATTTGTACCTCCATCATTGCTTGAAGAGCCTAATAATTCTCCCTAGCCATCGTCAATGTTCAAGCCATCTATTCATGTTTGACCTTCTAACTTTTGGCTATAAGTATATGTATATGAAAGGCCTATATAAACAACATTATAAGAGACCAAAGTTTAGAGAAAAATAACAAAAAAAAGTAAAAACACTCATATAAAAGCTCATTTGTATAGTGTCTTAAATGGTGGGAGAGACTTCCTCCACTCATTTGCTTTAAATCTCCAGGGATCTATGATATTTTCCCAAACATGTCAATAGATGGCATCATATATTCCTTAAATGTAGAAAGGTTATTCCCAAATAAGACTTCTAAGGCATGCTTTTACTTTTCAGTCCACTCCAACTCAATAGAAATAATGTGCCTTAATATTGCCTCTTAGAATTGGGTGTTAAGGCTAGAGTACCCACCATTTTTTAAGATGTTTGTTAAGGGTGAAAGAGTTGTGTTCCTATTCATTAGAGTAGTCCTAATAAGAATAGCTATAACAAAAGGATGACGTAGAGTTAGACTTCCTCGCTAATATAAAGAAACATAAAGTACCCCTACCATATGCATACCTCCTCTTCTATGAGGCTAATATAAAGGCATCTCTAATAAAATTCATTCGTTAAATTAGGCTTCTCTTAGAGACTTGTGGATCGAGCTTCTTTCTAGTTGATGAGCTTGCCTTTCCTATTTCATCACTTGGGTTTCCTTAACCTATTCCTCATAGAGTTGAGCATCGATTTACTATAAGGACTAAGAAGTCGACTCAGATGAGGAGTCTAGTAAATAAGAATAGTTTTGAGAAAATTCTTTTATGGTTCATCGGTAAGTATGTTAAGCCACTATTTTTCAAGAATGTGGAATTCAATAGTATAAGTTGCAAATATCATGCTAATAAATAAGCATAGATGAATGGGACTTTATTCCTATAAAAATATTCGACAACTTGATAGAAATTAGATGGTAGAAAAGTTCTCTTTCTTATTGATAATTTTCCCACTAATCTATAAACTATTGAGAGTTTGACAAATATTGAATTGTTTTTCTAGCCACCCAACACAGCATAGCGTCATACGAGCTTTTAAAATACATTAATGTCATTGATTTTATAAAATATTTTGGAGGGTTATGAAATTAGAATCCTAAATCTAGAGACGATAAATGTTTTAGATGCAATAAATTTTACAATCTCGAGTTAGATAACAAATGTTCAAGAAAGTACAATTATAAATTATTTTTGATATTATAAAATTAGATGTATGGATAAAGGAACTTTAGAGAATTTGGATCAACATTCAAATGATGAAGGAGTTCAACAATTGTATGTTAAGGAATATAAGCCGAAACGTCTCTGGATTGGGTCTCAACTATTGGTAAAGCAGTCATACTTCCTTCACCTAAAAAAGAACTTGGTTTAGCGACTCTTTCCAAAAGGCGTGAATGCAAATAAAAAACATCTCATGGATAAGCTTCATGTCTAGGCGGTCTTCGTAATAGAAGAGACATTTAGTGATAAGCTTACACTTGTTTGGAAAGATCATCATAAATAATTAAAGTGTGTCGTTCATGGTATATAAAATATTCAGCTAGAGCTGCTCCTGTATAAGGAGCGAGATATTGTAGTGCAGCCGGGGAATCCGCCAGAGTTAAAGTATCATAATACAATTGAAGCTCATACATTTTGAACTACTTAAGAGAAAACAAGGCAAATTCAGAGTTGTTAAAGGAAGATGAAATTATTAAGAACATTATAGGAAATGACAAAGAAGATGAAGTTGAAGACTTAAGTTCTGTATTGGAGTTTATTTGGCATAAAGATTCATTCAAAACAACAATCATTTGCATAATTTTCTTCACAATAAAAGAACACCACACCATAACTTCTTATTTCACTAAGAAAAGTTAAAGATGAAGTCGAAAAAGACATCAATGTTTTTAAAAAATAAAAAACATTAAAATCATATTTTATAAAGGGCTTCTAATTGAGTCATTTATATATATAGTTTTGATGTATAAGAAGATTATTAATTTATATATTAAATGGGACATTTTTTTTTATATCAAAATGTAATATCTTATAAATTATTAATTTACCATATTGGTCCCAAGTTAGAACCAACCACAAATATTATTTAATCAAGATTATTAATTTATTAATGATATATTGTGTCTTTTTTTTTTATAACAGATCTCTTCACTAATCTACTAAATCTAAAACCACCTATATCCACCAAAAACAAATATGCCCAAATAAATAAAAATGGATACATTACAGTATAAAACAAACACAAATCTAAAGTAAAGTTTCCTACTTACCTCACATATAATATCCTTTAGGGAGTACTTCTTGGCTAGGAGATTGATGTTGTGTTGGTCTGTACACTATTGCAAAACTCTTATAAGATCTTATCTACATCATTTAGACTCAATCTAGAATTATACAAACCTTATACGATCCCCTAGATTATGGCACACCCTCATATCTCATGGGCCCTAACTGAAAAATAGTCCTCTTATACTTTACCATACATCCTTCTCCACTCCACTCGTTTACATAAATAGTTTTTCCCTGGAAAATCTCTTCCATGGAATTCTTAATCCTATGAGAGAATGTGTAAAACTAGGTCCCCTTCGGTATATCCCATCAATTCGTAACAACGCTAAAATATTCAAGGGATGAATCCTCTCTAAGGTGTCTTATATACTTCTCTAAAGAGGCAAATATTACCTCTTTATTTTGGTATAACTAGCTTACATATATATTATAATGGATAACTAAGCCAATAAGAAATAACTCATACTTATACATAAAACATGCAAATACATATTGTTATCTTTAACCAATTTATATGAGTCCCCTTTAGTCTGTTTGCTAACACTTTCTATGCGAAAGGGAATTTTTGTTATGTATCATATCCCTAATCAAGAATTAACATATGTAACTTAAATTAAAGTGGATGTGCTAGGTTAAATGTCGTTTAAATAATCCCTAGACTATCTAATTTTCACCTTTTTCCCATGCATGCCTCCCTTTCATATACACAAATAATCATTTCTCTTCCCCACTTGTAGTCATGATGGCATAAGAAAATAATATAACCCTTAAATATGTAGCCCAAATGTAATCTAAGTTTTTAAGTCACATGAATCTTAAGAACTAAAGGGACTATTAATAGGCATAGGCCAAAACAGACCTGAACTCAAAGGATATAAGTTTGGTATAAATTGTCTAAACCTACCTCTTCTAAGTGTGGGCTTAGGCTTGTACTTAGAACTTATAGGGACCCACTATCTAAAAAAAGCTTCATAATAATAAGGCTTAGGGTTAGACCTTAGGAACCCTCTCTTCTAATAATGGATTGGGATAATGGTACTTGAACCCAACTTTCATTGATAAATGGTTAGGCTTGAGTCTCAAGCCAAACCCAACCACTAGGCTAACTCGTGCTCATCAACCCTTTATTTCATAGGTACTTGGCATTTAATGCTTATGTGACCTCCTTATCATCACTAAACCAATAAAGAATTTGTCCTATCAAGATGCCTTTTTTACTTTCAACAGTGTCACCATCCACCCTTAAAGGCTATCATCTTATATAATTACTCGTACAATAAACTGCATAGTTTATTTTTATAATTTCTTTTCCTTCACTTCATATAAGTTAAAGTGATACATGGATATATAAACATAAATTATAATCATCAAATAAAGTTTTAAGCTCATTAACTCTTTCTCTTACACACACATACAAAATACATTATCTTGCTCTACATCTCCTGCATTTATCATCCTTATCCATTACTTCTGCAACATATAACACATAACCTTTAAAGCCACATTCCTTTTATGAATATGTTAACATACACATTGAAGGGTCCTTTATACTACACATATGACTTGTTTTGTAGGAGCTAATTAGCTACTACCCAACCACTTCGCCTTCAACCTTTGAAGTCAATTAACTAGATGTTGAAAGGTTCAAATTTGTAAAAGTTTGCTCAATACTTTGTCAAAAAGGTACTCATTCTTAATTTATGATATCTTATTGAGTTTTTGGTAAACAACATGATTCATTTAATTGCTAAGTGAAATTCTCATATGAAAAAAGTAGCAAATTGTCAATCGGTGGTCGTATGATGAGTTAGAGGAGATTAAAGGACAATTTATGGCCTGTAGCTATCATCTCTAAAGTTATCCCTTTTACTTCAATTTTCTTAAAAGAAAGCGAATCCTTATTTGAACATGCAATTAACATAAAATTCAGTCTTTTGTTTATAAAATTGGGGTTATGTTATTTGAAATTATGTGGCATTAAAGAAAAAACAAAACACCCTTTGCCTTGATAATTTGAAACATCAATCGAGTTTATGATTTTTGTTTCAATTTCAGTTACACATGTGATCCAAATTCATTATCATCACAAAAAAAAAAAATTCTTCATGAAAGTAGATTAATAGTTAAGAGGCCTTTTATGCATTTTACTTTTGTAAAAGGACTCGTACATAAGTTATAGATGAGTGAGACATGAATAAGATAAGGGTTACGCTTCAAAATTTACGAGAAGTGGTAGTACAAAATGCTCTATATTGACATGATCTTAAAAGATTAGAAATTGTCAAACTTGAACGTATTTTTTCCCAAAACATTTCTACATACCTAAAAGATGATTGCCTATAATTTAGATAGGGGGGGAGTGGTATGCAAAAAGATGATCATTACTTGTCTAACACTTATGAAAATGTAACATGCATTGTAAAAAGTTGCTTGTTTTCGGTGTTTATCCTCACTCACCAAAACATGCCTCGAAAAGTTTATGATGGAGCTTTTTATTTGTTTTTTTATAAATTTAAATTTTAGGAATATAGAACATTTCCATTAAAATGTTTCATTGCAATAGCCTAGAACTATTTAAAAGATTTTATTGTCACACTCCATAAAGGTAGATAACTATAGAGAGAAGAAATTTTAGATACAACTAGTTAGTTTACCCTTGTTTCTCTGCTGGTTAAATAAAAAAAAAATCTAATACAAAAGGAGAATGTGTAAGCTTTGTCAATGCATTTTTTAGCACTAAAAAGGAATTAATTATGAATTGAATACTTGTTATGTTTATTTAATAAAATAAAATAAGAGTTGTATGTGTCAATAAATATTAAAAAGAGTTGTTAATGCTAACTAAAGATTAAATTAGGAAACTAGAAAATGGATGTAAATTAAGATATATGATCTTGTATCATAGGAAGTTCATTAAAATTGTTTTATTTAATTATATCAAAATTATTATTTTTTATAAGAAGAATAATAATTTAAATTTCATTGAAACAAATTGAATTACTAGTATAATTCCTTCTTTTTTTTTCATATTGTTTGTTTTAAAAAGAAATGTAACTTTTTTACTCTATGTTCTTTACTTAACATAAATCAAAAGCAATCAAAACAAATATAAAAAAATTCCATGATTTGAAATAGGAATAAGAAAGTCGTCTTTCTAATTAAAACATTTTTATCTCATTTAATCATAATCACAAAATCAAGTTTTAATTATAATAAAAAATAAAATTATGATAATTTTGGCGTGAATGTGTTAAAAAATATAAGAATAACACACCATTTATGCATTGTGATGAGGAACTGTTTAGATATGTAACCAAACCTGAATTGTTCTTGCATGTCAACCAATAAACCTTTTGATTAGACATTTTGCTTGAATTTGGTTTTAAATTAAACTGGATGAAAGTTGACATGAAGTGACCTGATCGACATAAAGGGTTTAAACACGACCTATTCAAAACCTGGTTTGACTAAAAAAACAAGACGATGTCATTTTAATCATTTGTTTTCATATATATATATATATATATTATATATATATATATATATATATATATATATATATATTGATGTTTTGAGTTGAAATAGATTAACCTAGGTCATCAACCTTATTGGTTTTAATAAATTTTTTTTTTAATCTATTTTTTTATTTAGTTATATGATAATAAAAATAGCACGTAAGGGAACGCCATTGAATAAAATTTATAAAATTTATAAAAATAGCATGTAAAGGAAAGCCATTGTACAAAAAAAAGTGTTCGTTAATGTTATAAAAAAGTACTATAATTTCATTTTAAAAAAAATATTTAATAAAATAATGCCCTCAACAAATTTTTTGTTAATTAATTTTAATGAATTATAATTAAAAGTGAAGGGGAAAAAAACATAAAAGCCATCTCAAGTAGCTAAAAAAATCCTGGCTCTAATCTTTTGGACCCAAAATACTCATTTTCAACTTGTTTTCTACTTAAAAATGACCTAAGAAACATCTAATAAATTCATATCTAATTTCAAAACAACAATTAATCAGGAAAAAACCAACAAAAAAACTCTTAAGCCCACAACTACCTTTGTAGCAAGACGGGGCGGGTACTCTAATAAATGAAATCGTTAATATTAATATGGACTTTTTTATAGTCAGAAAGTTCAGTGATTCTCTCTCCTCTCTCAAACTTAATGATTAAAATAATGTTTTGAACCAAAACCTAAAATCTTCAAACTAAAAAGACCAAAAATGAAAACAAAAAAGTTCTAAAGGCCAAAATTTTAAAAACATGTCGCATGAACAATTAAAAAAAATCTTCAGTCTTGCCTCAATATCAAATTTGGTCCTTTTAGTTTTAGCTTTTTATAAACAATAAAACTAAATTTTATTTTGTAAAACCAATCATCTACTTAATATCATGATATTTTTTAACACCACAATAACCTCATATAAAGCAAATAAAAATAAATTGCCAAGCTCAATTTCTAATCAATACAATGTAGAATGATGAAATTGAAAGTTTAGTAGAAAATACTTCAAATACCAAAACAAAATGAAAACAATGTTGTGTGAGAATAGCTAAAGTGTTTTCCCCTCCTCTTTTAAATTCCTTTGTAATTGTAACTAGCTATGGTATTGGAATAGGTATGGGATGAACAATAAATATGTCCCTTTTTTTCCCATTCTGTATATATTGAAAAAACTAAAAGGGCATAGTAAAATATTGTTCCTTCTTAGAGGAAACATTATGGATTCGCATAATGTTTTCTCTTTTTTTTATCCCTTTATTTTTTTTTCAATGTGATCCTTCCACATTTAGTTAATCTAATGTTAGAATTGATTATTTGTTTTGACTAACTTCCTTAAGGGTTTTTCGCAATATTTAAAAGATTCCAACATTAAATCGATGCTTGATTTGGAAAAATCAAATTTAATTTTCTTGATTAAATATAATTAAAACCCTCTCAACCTATGACCTGGGTCTTGCCCTGGTTGATCACCGAGTTGGTTTTAAAATTACGATGATAACAACTTTTATCCTTACATTGATCCTAGTCAATCCGAATTGACCCACTTGATCCATGATCGAGGCCTTACCCCGGGTTGACTATAAAATCAAGTTTTAAAACTATGATAACAACCACTTTTATTTTATGTTGACCTGGGTCAACTTGGGTTGATCCTCCTAACACGTGATAAGGCCTTACCCTAGGTCAACCTCAAGTCGAGTTTTAAAATTATGATAATAATTATTTTTGTTCTTATGTTAACCCGAGTCAATAGTCAATCTCACTTGTGACCCGGGCCTTGCCCCAGATCGATCCCTGAATCGGATTTTAAAACTATTATAATAATTATTTTTTTTCTTATGCTAACTTGAGTCAACATGATCCCTGACCCAGGTATTAATTAATGACTCAGGCTTTACTCTAGATTGACCCCCCGAGTTGGGTTTTTAAACTATGATAATAATCATTTTTATTCTTACATGTCTTAGTTGAAAAATTTTCCAATTGAGGGTTTTTTACAATGATATTTTAGGAATAAAAAATAATAGATATTATCTCTAGAGACATGTCCCCTTTGTGCCCCCTATTTTGGAACAAGAATTCACTCCAAAACTGTCATAGAGACAGATTTATTTTTATGTCTCTACATCTGTCTCTTCAACCAAACATATTTTTTTCTTCTCTGTCGTCGTCCTTTCTATTTTTTACTATTGTTGAGGCACCTTTTTAGCATATTTAGTCCCTAATGTTTGTTTTTTAATTTATTTCTTTTTACCTTTTTTTAAGGTTTTTATATTTTGCTCCAGGACTTTATTTTCTTCGTGTTTTAATTTCTGAGCTTAAGAAATGTGAGAGAGAGAGAGAGAGAGAGTAATAAAAAAAATAAAGAAAGAGAGAAAGAGGTTAGTTTGTCCAATTTAGTTGGAAAAAATGGCAAACTTGGTGTCAAATTGTTCCTCTCAATGATAGAAATACCATTGAGGTGTTTTTGGCCTTCCATATCGCTTGAAAAACTAGACCAAAGTTAAAAGAGGTTTTTTATTTTCAATTTGATTTTGTATTTGTGAAGCAATTTGATTAGTTTTTTAGGTTATTAAAGCGCTTTTTAGGTGTTTTAAGTAAAAATAGATTGAAAATCAAGCTTTTTTATGTCAAAAAAATGAATTACCTAATCTCCCTGCAACCTTGGTGGTGGCTATAATCTAAAAACAAATCAAAGCTCATGCACACATTTAATCAAGAAAATTAAATTATTCATTTTTTGGCCCCACGTGTTAGAGATGGTGTGTATCCCTCTTGAACCAAATGCAGGAGTTTAGTTCATAATTGTTGGAAAATTGACAAAAAAATAGAGAAGAAAGAAACGTTTTTCAAACCCTGTTTCAATTATCTTTTGCTCTTTTTATCCTCCCCCTTTGCTGCCAAAATCGCCAGGATTCTTAAGCTAATTAGGAGTCTTCATGATGCTAAATTTATTCCTTCTTTATCTAGTCTTTTAAGGTTAGATAAATCCCTCAGAATTTATACTGAAAACTGATTCTACTACTGTTACAATTTGTTGTAAACCAACTTTGTTTCAACTTCGACCTTGATTCTGATTTCGTTCGTGCAATATCCGACCATCCCAGCTATATTATTTCATTTATGACATGTTAAAGAATTGATTGCACCTTTATTGGGTCCTAGGGATCAATGTTCTTATGTCAGTCTCTCAGTCATATTGGGATGCTCGACATTGTCAGTTTCCAAATCAAATTAGGAGATATATTTTTACCAACAAGATCACGGCCAGATTCTGTTTTTCAAAACGATTTTATCTGACTTTGAATCCTTCATAAAAGTTATAGTCCTGCACGTGTAGATGAATTTGGGTTTTTGAATCTCTTGATTTCGATATCAGAAGCTCAAGATATTCCCGTTTGAATATCTAGTATGAAAGTAAAGAATCCTGCCGCGAGAAGAATTTTGGCCCGAGTTTGCAGGGACACAATTGCAAGATGCTTAAAGTTTGAAGATCAATTGCAGGCCAATTTGAAGGAATTTTTTTGGACCAAAGACTGAATTGAAAAGGTGATAAAATAAGGAGTTGATTGAAGATGAAATTAGAAGAAATTTTGACAGATTTGAAGGAATTGAAGAACGGGGATTAGATTAAAAAAGGAAAATTAGCCACGCTGGATTACATTGTTGTTTCTTTATTTGTTTTTGCCTTTCAGTTCAAAAACAAAACGATGCGATTCCTCTCTTAGACATAACTCACGTTTTGCTCTCGTTTTCAAACAAGACGACGTTGTGCAACCCTTGGTCTTGACACGAACCGTACAACCCCGTCATGGAAATATAATTAACATAGCACTGTTCATTTGCATTTTGAGAACAGTACCTCCCCGTCTGCAACTGTAATTGTTTCCTGCTAATTCTCTCGCTCTACATCCTCTGCAACCTGGTGTACAAGACAGCCCCCCCTTTCACGCCATGTTTTTAGCTGCCAATTACGATTTCGCAAGGGAAACCGCTGCGTATCTCGTTGTGCCAACTATGAAAAAAGACGCAGAGAGGAGCCTCACCATCATCTAATGGCTGGGACTTTATCCCTAACACAAACGGCTGGGATGAGTATGTTAATGTGAAGAATAATTACTGGAATTATGGAATAGGAATCACATAATATTTTAGTTTCCTAATTTGTTTTATTTGATTGTAAATCATCCAAGATTATATCCTACACTAGTGTAATGAGTCTTTTCCTAAATAAAACTGTGTACAAGCTATATATAAGCCTCCTCTTCTTACCTTGAGAGGGGGAAGAGAAAAGAAGAGAAACAGAGAGGAGAAAAAAAACACAAAGAATAGGGAGCTAAAAAAACAGGAGAAGAAGAGAAAAAAGAAATAGAGAGGCCTGGACGCAAAACGAAAATGGATACAAAGTGAAGAATAGAAAAACACACAAACATGGAGGAGGCACAGAAGAATACAAAAAAAAAATAAAAAAGAACATGGAGGAGAGACACCAAAAAACCAGTAGAGATAGAGAAGGACGAAGATATATAGATAAAACTTAGGAGACGGACGTCAAGAGAGAATAGAGGGGAAGAGCTAAAACAAACAAAAACGCTGGCAAACCAGCCAGCACGCCTTCGACATCGCCTTCGTCCCTTCATTTCCGCCTCCAGGTTTGTTCTCCTCATCTCTGTGCATGCATTTTCATTTGTTTTTTTTACTGTTCAATTGAATTATAATTCACTTTAACAAAAACTGAGCATGCACACGTGAGGAAACTCACGCGTGCCTCTTGTTTGCCAAGCCGGGTCATTGGCTTGGGCAAGTGACCCTGTTAGGCCTTCTGGGTCCAGCCCAACCACATGGGCCGAGCTGGACCCAGCCCAAAAAAAATCAGAGAGAGAGAGAGAGAGAGAGAGATATTTGTGGTTTTCTGGTGTATTTATTTTAAGGTCTGTATTTTTATATTGTAAAAATACAAATCTGGTATTAAAATATCTGGTTTTCAACGAAATGTTGCGTGTGTGTGTGTGTGTGTATATATATCTGAAAAAGCAAAAAAAAAAAATTCATGCATACGACCAATACCCTAAAATATTTTGAACATTCCTCTTTAAAAAAAACAAAAATTTAAAGTTTAAAAGAAAATGTGTTTTAACATGGATTTCTTAAACACAAAAATTATTTGCATTTTGGATTTTACAACATGTTTGTAAATTTTAAAGGGTGTTGGCCAATATTTCAAAAATATAAAAATCTTATTTTTGGGGAACTCATTTGTTATTCACTGTTAATATTTGGATAAAGAAACCTCAAGTAGTTAATATCCAAAATATTTTTCTATGAATAATAAGTCATGATCCCTTGATAATATAAGGGCAAAGAAATCTAAGAAAGGTAAATGTCCAAAATATTATTGAGAGTAATACAACTTGTTTATTTTTTAACATAAGGACATATTTATGCCCAAAATGTTATTTTAAACAATTTAATTATATATCCTTGAAAGAAGCCTCAATTATAATTAGGGACATTTTTATTTTTTATTCCACGATTTACGAGCCGCGAAAGTATGAAATACTAAGGCAAAAAAATGGGCTTTTAAAGCGCTATGAATTTCCTCAGACTTCAATTTTTTTCTTCTCTTTCTCCTTACAATTTACAAGTCGAGAACACTTGAAATACCAAGTGAAAAGTAAGCTTTCAAGCATCCTGAATTTCCTTGGATTTCTATCTTAGCCGTCTATTAATTCACAAGTGGTAAATTTTGTTTGAATCAAATACAGATTTCAAGAGATCTACATTGGTTCTCCTCGTCACTCTATAGACATATCTAAGGATATGATCCATATTGGCTAAGGGTTCTATCTTTTAGACTTTGAATCCAAATTTATTCATCATAGTAAACTTATCCTAAACAACTGATAGGATTAGAGAACACCAATACCATAACAGTTATAAGACAAACCAAACACTAAGTAGCTTACTTTAGGTAGAGTGTACTAGGAGTGTTAAAACCTTCCATTTACGCAATCAGTTCATTGCCTTAGAATATCTAAAGACCAATTCGGTTTTCCTAGTGACCATAATTACTAGGTGGCGACTCCTTTTTTTTACAAAACAAAGACCCCCACATCATTCCCCGCTTCCAGAAAAGGTTGTCACGATGTCGCGCTCTTGAGAGGCTACAACAAAAATTATGATTTTTCTTGGTGCTGGAAAACACATTAACAAAACTTTTGAATATTTGTTTTATATTAATAAAAAAGAGATTGCCCGACCCACAACATAGCTTGAAAAAAAAAGAATTTTGCTTTCATTAAATTTGAGGTGGCTCAAGAATTCTTCATAAATAAAAATATAATTTTTTCTTATATAATTCTAGAATAACAATATTTATTATTTAAAGAGTGATAGACTAGTGTGTGTATTGAATTTCATCAGAAAATTTTATGGCATTGTAAATTCACGTATTTTTAAAAACTCAATTGTTAACAAAATATACTTAAAGAGGGACCAAAATCGAAACATATATATGTACGGGAACAGATTAATGTATCCATGTAAATGTCCCACCTCGTTTTTGTGTTGGGAAGAAAATGTCAATAAAGCTATTCTTGTGTTTTTCCGCTGGATTAGGGTTGTGATAATAATTATTTTTTAAAATATTTTATTTTAAAAATTTTAAAATAATATTTATTTTATTTTAAAAATTTATTTTTGATATTAACATATTAAAATGATTTAAAAACAATTAAAAATATTAATTTCAAGTAAAAAATAAAATAAAATAAATTTAAATTTTTTAAAAAATATTTTTAAAATATAAAAACCAATAGACTGACATCCTAGACCAAAATAGTGATGTTCAATTATTAACAGACAGTAAAAGTGTTAATTTTATGGAGGGCTTATATATTTACTCTTGATTTCAGGTTTAAAACGTCTTATCTAATTGCGTGCCCATCTCGATAATGCAAATTAAAAAATAAAACAGTGTTGAAAATAAATTTAATGAATTCAGACTCAATCTAGATTAAAATTAAAATTAAAATTAAAATTAAAATTAAAATTAAACTAACCAAACAGAGGTTAAAAAAAATAGAGGGAAGAATTTGAAAAGAGAACCGCACAGACCTTGCAATGCTTGTTAATTAAAATGGCCACCACTGGACAGCCGAGATAATCATTGCCATGAGAAAAGTTATTCTAACGAGGCTTCAACAAAGAAAAGGCAAGGTTTGCACTTTTGAATTAAAGTTAAGTATAAAAGTAATTAAAATTCAAAATTAATCAGAAAAGTTTGTAAAATAATAAAAATAAAAACTCCATGCTCTAGTTTGAGGGTTTTTCTGGGATTGCACTGTTCTCAACAGTACAACTAAAAAAAATTGTTTTTGTTTTTTTAAACAAAACAATGTTGAAAATAGATTCGATAAGTGGAGAGTTAATCCAAATTAAATTTGAAATTAAACCTATCAAACAAAAAAAAATAAAAAATAAAAAGGATTGTACAGATCTCACAATGTTTGTTTATGAAAATAACTAACACTAAAAAGCCAAGAATATCCTTTTAATGAGACTTCAAGGACAAAAGGCAAGGATGCACGCTTTTAAATTAAAACTAAATAGCAAAAGTAATTAAAATCAGAGATTGATTAGAAAATTAATTAAAATAGAAAAAGAAACAATAATTTTAGGCTTGATTTAAGAGTTTTTTAGACCATGACAGGCTATAACTCACTAACTTTCATGTAGAACTGGGTCTATATAGAATCATCTAAAAAAATCCGAGTTTGATGTAATAATTAGATCTAAAATTATAATTGTTTCGTGAGATTGTGTGTTTGAGACATCTAAGTTTTTTTTTTGTGTAGTTTTTCTTATTTATTTGATTTATAAACATATCTGCAATAAATTTCTCTTAACTTGTTTATATTTTTGCATATCATTAATGAGAGAGAAACCTATGAATTTAATTATCTTCAATATGCTTTTTTTTATTGAAATAAATTTGGATATTTTGTTGTATGAAAGATTTTTTTTTCAAAAAAATCTTAATTTATTTATTTTATTGCGTTGGTGGGAACAGCACAATCCAAGAGATTGTGTTGTTCTCAGCAATGCATTTTATTGGGTAACGTTGTTCTCAGTAACACAGACTATCAACTTATATTATTTTTCAAAAATAAATAAATTAATTAATTAACCATGCTTAGTTTTTCAAAACATTAAAAAAAAAAAAAAAAACATTCGTAGGAACAACAAAAACAACAGTACAATGACCCGCAAACATTGCCCCAGCAGTAAAAGGGAAAATGCAAGCGCTTGAATTTCTCTTTTGACATAAAAAGTGCCACCTTTATTTATGTTTTCCTTTTGTTGTTCTTCATGTTTTGTTGTAAAGGACATGATTTCGATCATTACAAGCACGCTCCAATCATAGAGGCAGCTGTCTTGAAAATGGTCTTTGCGTACAACTATGGCACCTCTTGGTCGTATGACTCCACGAACACAAGCTAGCCTGCAATCGTTCAAGAGATCTCTGCCAAGCTCAGAATTCGGACAACGAAGACTTACGGTGGAAGATGTTTCCTGTGTTTCTATTATGTCTTCGAGTTATTGTTTGTCGGCAAAGTTCAATCAATTTTAAGTTACCTGACGAACATGAAAGGAAGGGGGGATCCTAGTTTGATGGCTTTTTTCTATAAACCGTACGAGACATATTAATCAATGGCTAGCTACACGACCGCCTACTTTGTTTGGAGTCTTATGGAAATTATTGTCTTCCAATATCATTAGCCTAGCTAGATATTCAATCTTTGAAACGCTACTATTTTCTCTCCACTTGTTTTTTTTATTTAACATATTCATGTGTAAGTTAGTTTACACTTCCATATTTCAACTTATATGAATAATGTTATTGATAGTGCTCAGATTTTATTTTTTAAAAAAAAAAAAATCTCAAGCGTTTAGGTTAGGGCCAAGCGATTGATCTTTCTAAATGATTGAAATTTTTCAATTTCAAATAACTGGAATATCAAACCGAGACTAAAACTAACTCTAATGTGTCCAATACTGCCTAGGTACAACTTTCTATGGATTTTTTTGGGTTTCAAAGAGTTGCTCACAAGCTTTTCATGCAAATAAATTTCTATGCACACACAAATTTTGCTATACAAAGTAAACAATGTCCATCACCAATATTTTCACGAATAACACACATGACACAATAATCAACGAAGTTATCATAGCTAGCTAGTGGTAGCACACAAATCTCTTCACCAATGATAGAAAGTTTAAGGACCAGGTTTATAAATACATGTAGTTACCATGCAAAATCCTTATCCTATCATTGGCTAGAGCTCCACTTAGCCATTGAAAACCAAGCATGGTAACATAAACTCACATTATATGCCATCAAAGCTAGCCAAAGTCAGCCATGTCATTCTAGGCTCAGGCTATAATAGTCAGTCATGTCATTCTACTATTAGACCATAAGCTTTTTCTCTCCATACTACTATGCATCCAAAATTGGTTATGTGAAATGGGGCTAAGTAAGCTAGGGAATTACTTTAATTGTTAAAGGGTATTTTATGTTATGCATATTTTTAATTCATTGGGTATATACTACGTCAGTAGGTTGTTCCAGTTGTTACGTGATTTGATATTTGATAACTCACAGTTCGTGCGAAGTGGGTCAGTTATTTTTCTATTTCTTTGCAAGTCTATTAAATGCCTATTAAAGGCCAGAGTATTATGAATGAAGGATATCATTTGAATCTCAATTGTGTCGTGAGCATCTATGGAGGTTTCCTGACACCTCAAATTGCTAGAATTTATTTATATTAATTTTCCGGTCATAACAAGTTGGTATCAGAGTCGGCGTTCCTGCGACATGGTTGAGGGAACATGACTATCACAATTATCTAAAACAGTAAACAATTTACAAGGGGTAATCACTGCCCTAAAAGAAGAGCAATTCAGGCATGACATGCTAATAGAAGGTGTGTTATAACAACTCAATAATTTGGCATCAAGCTATGATAGCTTGGTACAAAATACAACTAAAATCACCTCAAGGGAAGTGACTTCTAACAATGTCAAAGTAAATGTTAATCCTCTATTTAATGGACACGGGGGAATTCAGGCTCGATCTCTTCGATTGGATTTTTCTCATTTTGATGGGGGAGATCCTAGCGAATAGATCTTGAAGGCGCAGCAGTTCTTTAATTATTTTGAGACTCTAGAAGACCGCAAGTTGGAAATTGCTTCATTCCACATGGAAAGGGAGGCACTGACTTGGTATTATTGGCTGAAAGAATCAAGCCCAGTGACAAAATGGGGTGACTTTTTGAAGGCTCTTCGCACCAGATTCGGGCCTTTAGCATATGAGGATCCAGTGGGTTTATTCACCAAATTGAGGCAGACAAGGAGTGTAGAGGATTACCAAATAGACTTTGAGATCCTATCTAATAAAATAAGTGGGGTAAGTGAAGAGTTTCGTATAAGTACTTTTCTAAGTGGTTTAAAAGATGAATTGTGAATTATTGTTACCATGTTCAAACCACGTACTCTTGCTGCTGCTTGCGGTTTGGCTCGGCTACAAGAAGAAGAAGTGACCACAAAACATTCCTCTTATAGAAACACTCGAGGTGAAAATAACCCATTTACTTTCATTCAAGCCCATTCCTCTTAGATTACCTACACAAAATCTCGTACCCAGATTACCAGCCCCAAATCTAGCACTTGGACTTCCAGCCCCCCAACAACCAAGATCTAACCCACCATTTTCGAGAAGAAACTCATATCCCATAAAGCGTATAAGTTCCAACCAAATGTATAAAAGAAGAGAAAAAATTTTGTGCTATTTTTGTAATGAAAAGTACCATCAACAACACAAATGCAGCTGACCCAAACTATACTTACTCGAGGGAATGGAATTTAAAGAGGTGGGAGAAGAAGAATTGGAAGAAAAAGAGACATTTAATCAACCTGACATAGAGACTATACCTGCAATCCATCAAGCTGATCTATTGGGCATATCCTTGCATGCCATTGCAGGGGCACCTTGTCCCAAAACTATGAGACTAGTTGGGAAAATTAGTACATGTTCAATTATTGTTCTCATTAGTACCGGTAGTACATAAAGTTTTATTGATGTGAATGTGGCAAGAAAGGCAAAACTACCAGTAGAGGAAGGCCACTTAGCAGTTTAATGAAAAAGACTCAGATGTAAAATAATGATTTTACAACTTTGTAAGAATGAATATTATCCCTACCAGGTAAGATCTCTTTACTTTGCCACAAAGCGTTACCTATTCATATATCCAAAGACTATGTTGCCGCGAAGTTCAATTTAGACAACTATGATTGTCTTGTAATCCTAGGAAGTACATAAAAAATGTTAAAAACATTCTAGAACTCATAACAAAAGAAGTGATGCTATGTGCAAAATTCTTCCTATAACTTTTTGTGAATCTACTAGGGTGTGGTATAACAACCTTAAACCTGGCTCTAGTCTTAGCCTTCATGATCTACATTTAGCTCCTTTCTCATTTTAGCACTAACATTCCAGCTAAAAAAAGCACGACTGAGCTCTTTATCATCATGTAATGAAAAGATGAAAGCACTATCAATTATCTCTAGAGATCCAATGAGAAAATGCAAAACATAAAAATCTACTCAAGCCAATTTCCACTAAAGCCCTGATTAGTGGAGTCTAAAAATTATCATTATGGGAATGATTGTATACACTCCCTAAAAGGAATCTTGTAATGGCCTGCAATTCTAAAAGCTTTCGAGCCTCCAACTTATATGGAAAACAGGGAAATTGTTTTTTTAAGTACTCTTATAAGATCATCATTGTTCTTTATGAATACATGTTTACTAGCTTCCATTAAGCTACTTTATGACCTAATCAAATATTTATTATAACCACCATCTCACCAAATCTCCTAAGCACTAATTTGCTGACAAGTTCAGTAGTTGACTTATAAAAATGAGTTAGAAAACCCTGCAATCATAACATATCTTTATACATATACAAGCTTTATATTTGAAGAACTTACACGGCAGATCCAGGTATCTATGAACTCTACTAAGTAGTAAATCTTACCAAATTTTCATGTATCACATGTAACATTATATAGGCCAATTGGCCTCACATTTCATTCCATACCTCGACAAGTATATCTTTTTTTGTATTCTCCTTTCGATAGTTACTTCTGTTCTTTGATAATTCTTTACTCAACATTATATAGGCCAATTGGCCTCACATTTCATTCCATACCTCGACAAGTATATCTTCTTTTGTATTCTCTTTTCGATAGTTACTTCTGTTCTTTGACAATTCTTTACTCAATTCCTCATTCTAAATTTGGAGACAATTTTTTATCTAACCTTCATCTCAAAAACCTTCCCATCTTGACACATCCTTAAGTTCTAACTTTGATGTAAATAAATCCCATGGTACCACCTCATACACCAAACTAAGAAAAGAGGTGAGTCCCTCTTAAATTTTTATCATTGATACTTTCAAAAACCCGATCACCATAATGGGTAACTTCCTGCCAATTTTTAACTATAACAATTAGTATCCTAATCTCTCATCTAAATGTTTTACTCAATTAGTTATAACTCTAGTATTCTACTTTTATCAATATAATATATAAATCTGTCTATTTATATCTTCACATACTTAATGATCTCATATTTAACAAACATGGTGTACAATTACATGTTTTTCAGTCATAGTGTTTATATTCTTACCATATAGTGGTTTCATATAATCTTACTTCTTTCAGCGTATAGAGTTTCCCAATTCACTCATCATTTATGATTTTTAGGTTGTCAATTCAGCTACCTCTCCAACACACTAAAACCACTTTAACAACTTAATGGCACGACTCTTCTGTTATTAAAACAACCCACATGCACCTTATTGTTCAACCATGTCTTATTGTTTCATATCTTACTATTATCGATATCCATAAATTCTTCATATATACACTGCTTGACACCCCATTGTTATCCCTATAGTAGTATTCTAACCCGTACCTTAAGTTCTCTAAAAACATCATATAAATTGTATTCCAATATCATCCTAAAATATAGTACATTTAGTATCAGTAGTCACGACTACCAAGGGCTTACTATCTAAATGGATTCTATATTAATATCACTAGTCAAACTTCCTCCATCTTAAAGTCAAATATGAATCTTTCATCCATCATTCCATATTTTACTTCATTTCCTCTCTTTTTTTATTCTATTTTCTGGTTTTTTCTTTTCGTGTTTCATTCCTTTTTCATGATTTTCAATATAATTCACAACTATTTTATTTCTTATAAATCTTATCTCACACATCAACAATCTTACATATTTGATTATACCTTTCGGTCATCCAGTACAACCTTAAACTATCATCATAAATGATATTATTTAATTCCAGGTAAACCTTCGACAAACCCCTTTCAGTTTCCAATAACTTCAGCAAATCCTTTTTGGTTATCAATAAATCTAGCAAACACATTTTAACTGTCAATAATCCGACAATCATTTATGAATACCTATCAATCTGGTGAACCCTTATCATTGCTAACAATCCAACTATCTTTAACTAATGCTAATCTATTAGGCGAACCCTTTTGGTTGCCAATAATCCAACTATCCTCTACGAATGCCAATTAATTCAGCAAACCTTTTAGTTTCTAATAATCTGGTTATCCCTTATGGATGTCAATTAATCCGCCGAACCCTTTTGGTTGCTAAATATCTCTTTTTATATTTTTGTTTTATTCCTTCCCTTTATACTTTCAAAATTCACTATATGATAATCCATTTAAAGGATTTGCAGTTATGAAATTATACGAAACTCTATAAATAGCTTAAAGTGTTGAGCACCTACATGTAGAAAAATAATCTAATTATCAAACACAACACAAATTCCTAATTATCAAACACAAAACAAATACCAAATTAAATCAAAATACAAAATTTATTAATTCAATAAGTAAACCCATCAAACTAACAAACAATGCAAAAGTTTTACCTTACTTTTATGATGTGTAGGTGGCCAGTTGTGGCAGCGGTTTGTCTGGACACACAAGTTTGGTCAGCAGTTTGAAGCAAGAAAATGGTAGAAATACTCGTGGAGATAAGAGGAAGATAATTCTGGTGTTTTGATGAAGGATTGAACGGTGTTTTAGGTGATTTAAAGGTTGTTTTCTCTTGAGTTTTTTCGGGTTCTAATGTTTTTTTCTTTAAGGAGTGATGGTCATGGAGAAAAAAAATTATGTTTATATATATATATATATATTTATATATATATTGTAACCGTGATTTAGAATCATAATTTTTTTTTTTATGAAACAACTATTCTGAATTGCAATTTTTTTAATAACTATGTTTTAGAACAGTGGTTGTATAAAAACTATGTAACATTTTAAACTCTAAACTTTTTTTTTTTACTGTATTAGTTGTTTTTAAAAAAACAATTCCTTTAGTAGCACCTTTTTCGGAGGTCTTTTCTTAACAAGTACCTAATCAATCTTAATAACAGCTTTACTTTTATTTTGTTTAGTTTTTGTTACAAAGTTGTTTAATTATTTACTGGCATTAAAAAAAAAACACATCATTTCGTTTCCTTAATAAAAGCTCAAAAGGTCATATCACACCCTCCTCTCAAGCAAAACCAATACCATACTCCAAGCTAAAAGAAATATAAACACAGGCCACCCACCACCGTTCTGGTCATAACACAACATTCTCTCCCTCCATGCCTCGCCGTAGCTCCCCATCTCCTCTCCTCAACCTACCACTTCTCATCGTGATCTTACCCATAATTGCATTAATTCTCTTGTTCTTTGCTCTCCCTTCTCTGCTCTCCCTCACCTCTCACAAAATTCGACCGATCACTAATACTACTGTTATCAAGAGCAGCTGGAACTCACTCTATATTTTTCTAGTCTTGTTTACAATTCTCTGTGGCATCTTTGCTAGAAGAAACGACGACGAGTCAACCACTAATGAAGACAATCCCAGCAACCACGACAAATCGAAACCACACTCCGTTTCAAATGCTCCATGGTTTGCTGATGACTTCTCTGACCCAAAGATCTATGCTGATACCAACAATAGTACACCACTTGGTGGCACAGCGACAACCGCCACAGGCGACAGGTTAAAGATGAACAGTAGATCCTACCCTGATTTAATGCAAGACTCCTTTTGGGAAACTCCTGATGATCGATTTCGGTTCTTTGATGATTTTGAAATAAACAAGTACCGCTCACCAATCCACCATCGGAGACATCGGAATGGAGTGTTCGAAGAATCTTGTGTTAAGGATATTCCTGTTGATACTTTTGTAAGTTGCTCCTCATCAAAGTTACAATCGCCACCACCGCTGAAGACTTCTGCGCCTCCGCCTCCGCCTCCACCGCCTCCTCCGCCAACAACAACGAAGTCCAATCACAAACAGAAGCGAACATATAGAACACTTCCACGCGAAATAGAGAAGGCAAATGAAAATGACCTTGAATCCACAAAAATCAAAACTTCGCCACCAACGCCCCCTCCACCACCACCACGGCATGCAACCCCAGCGCCACCAAAGAAAATGCACGGCAAAAGTGAACGTAAAAGGACGAATGCAACTAAAGAGATAAAGATGGTTTTGGCTTCTTTGTATAGGAAAAAAACGAAGAAACAGAAAACACAAGTTTTACCCAAAAACGATACGCTTCGCTCTCCAAGTGAACCGCCTTCCTCTACTAGACCTCCACCGCCGCCTCCTCCTCCACCTCCACCTCCTCCACCGCCACCATCAGTGTTCCACTTTTTATTTAGAAAAAATAGCAAGAGTAAGAGAATTCATTCCTTTTCTCCACCACCAGCCCCTCCTCCTCCTCCTCCAACGACAAAGAGGTTAGCTAGGCATAAGAGCCAAGTGCCTCCGCCACCACCGGAACCCCCAAGGAGGCGAAGATCATCCACCACAGGCCAGCCACCGTTGCCGACAGGGGTGAATAATTTATATGTAGATAATGTGAATAACGGAGGACAATCCCCGCTCGTTGCAATGCCTCCTCTACCGCCTCCCCCGCCATGTCAGATGCCAGGTTTTCAATTTGTTCCCAGAGGGGATCTTGTTGAGAAACGAAGTGCACAGGGTTCACGGTGTAGCTCTCCAGATTCGGAGGAGGTTGACAAGGAGTGCAGACAGACAGTCAACAAAACGGACGGAAAGGATGGGATTGGTGGGCCCTCTTTTTGTCCCAGCCCTGATGTTAATATGAAAGCAGACACTTTTATTGCCAGGCTAAGAGATGGGTGGAGGCTGGAGAAGATAAACTCTTTGAGAGAGAAAGGAAGTGTGGACCATGGCCCAGGTACAGATCCAACAAAAATCTGAAAATTACTTTGAAGTTGAAGGGTTTCCTTACAATTCACACATTTTTCTCTTTTTCTCTTCGGTTAATTTGGTTTATGATCCTACATAAGAAAAATATATATGTGTTGATGGTATGCAGATAGGAGCTTTGAGTAATGTTTTTTATTCACCATTCGGAGCTCCTTTGTAGAGGATTTGATTTGGATTTTCTTCTTCTTCTTCTTCTTCTTCTTTCAAAGTTTGAAGACAAAAAGCACCAAGTTAATTGCTCATGGCTTTGGTTGTGTTTTTTTGCTTACCAACTAGAGCCAGCCATCTTCAGGGTTTAACGAAAGGAGCATGGTGGTTGCATTGGGCTTCTATGGTGTTTTTGCTTAATCTTGTAGACACATTTTTCTCTTATAAATATTGTTTAATTGAAGGTTAACGATTGAAAAACACTGCTTATTATCATCCATATACAGAGTATGATTGATATTGATAACGCTTGTTTGGAGTACAGAAGGTTTTGCCGTCAAGATTATTCTTGAAGATTCTATATTTTCTTGAGTTCAAGACTTTGTTATTTAGTATTCGTAAAGGATTTGAAATTTTATTTTCTTTTAGTTATTTATTTATGTCTTAACTCAATTTTACCCCTAAGTGTGAGCTGAAAAAATAAAAAAATAAAAACACTTAAAAAAAATGATAAGCGAGTGAGAGAAGAAAAAATCTGAAAATTTGAAAGGAGTGAAAAAATAAAAAGAAGAAACAGATATTCTTATTCAGTTTTTCTTTCTTACACTAAAAATAAATATTTACATGTTAACTAAATAATAATGGTATCGGTAGTTACCAAACATAAAAAAGATGGCTAAAATTTATCGGCAACAATAAAATGGATTAGGTTTAGAAAGAATTCAAATTGATTAGGAAAGATAGGAAGTAATAGACTAAATATTCAGGTGTCTACTAAATAAGAATAGTAGTTGTTTATTACCAAATACGGAAAGAAAAGCTAAAATAAATTGTTAATAATCAACTAATGAAACTATAAGTCATGATCGATCAAAAAAGTTAGAAGTCATTATCAACCAGAAAAGAAAAATGACTATAGAGATATTAATTAGAAAACTAAACCCTAACATGATAAAAGGTATATAGCATATTACACTTACAAAGATTACAAATTAGTCATAAAATATATGATTGCCAAGAAGATGATATGTTAATAGAAATGTAAATTGTAGTGAGATTCGTGTTGTGCACTTTTAATATATTATAAACAAGTTGTATATAGTTAGAAATTATAGTTCACATAGGATTCTATCTCTATAATAATATAGAAAAATTATCTAGTTAATGGATATGTAATTTATTTTTATAATTTGTCTTTCTTTTTATAATTTATTATTTTCCTTTACAACTTTTATTTTCTTCTGTATTTCATTATTTTTTTATCCAAATCATATTATTTTTAAATTACTCTTTCTTTTTAATCTGATAGAGCCAATTTAGAAACCTTATATTATATTTGATTTGTAGGTTGTTATCTGCCTAGGCTTAAGATAAAGTTTTTAAATGTAGTTTCTCTTCGTTCGAGATAAGAATCGAAGAACAAATAACATACTGATCAAGAAACCATGTGATTCATCACCAAGATTATCTATAAGATTAACAAATTAACATGCTTTGTTAGACAAATTTGTTAACACAATAATAAATTAGTCGGTAAAAATATCATTGTTATGACTAATGAATAGTCGGTATGTGTAACTAACGAAGGTCAATCTTATAACCACGAAGAACTTGATAGTCACTCACCAATACATAAGCTAATTGATCAACCTCTATAAAAAATGCTACATGATGGCCCATCATCATCTAACTCTCTACAATAGCAAAGAGTTGCATAAGATTAGAGTTATAGTGCTCTTACGCTATCTATAACTTGTTGTCATTCCCCACTATTATTACTCATTTTTTACTCCATAAAAAGTCAAGAAAAGAAAGAGAAAAAATAGAAAAAAAATATTCAAAATACAAGAGAATATACATGAAGAAATCTTAGAAGATTACTCAAATTGGTGGTGAAAGACCAAGACAACAAGTGGAAAAGTTGAATGATCAAAATGTATAAGATTGATAAAATTGGCAACTCAATTCTAATTGACAAATGATCCATTTGGTGAAAATATTTTTATTTGGGGTAACAAAATACAAATTTGGATAGGTAAGGACTCAATGATATTTTTGAAAGCTTAATTAATTTTATTAAGGATTTAATTGCTAGAAAAAATAATATTTGATGTCAATTTGGCTTTAATTAGAAGCAATTAAAGTCTGAAAGTTGATTTGTAATTTTAAAGAGTTAATTTGGTCAAATCAGGGGCTTAACTACATAAATATTGAAGTTTGATGGGCAATTAAGGACTTGATTGAAGAAATTCAAAACCGAGGACCAAACTGAAAAAGGCACGTGAATGCATGAGTTGAAATTAATCAAATGAGGGGATAAATTGAATAAATTAGAACTTTATTGATCAATTAAGGGTCAAAATACACAATTTCATAATTAAAAACTAAAATGAAATAGGTCGTCAACTCTAGGGCTGACAACTGAGTTTGGCATGAGTGAAATTCCATGAAATTAAGAGTTTACGAGGCAATTATGAGTGCAATTAAAAACAAATAGACTAGATTTCCATTTACCAAAATCTCAAATTAAAAACCCTAATTTTTAGGGTTTAGCTTAGACGACGCATCGTTCGGCCACCGTGTATCTTTTTTTTAGCAGTTTTGGTTGATCGAGTAGGTAGCTTCAGGAGAATAAATGTGGCATTTCTGACCACCTCAAGAGTTGTAATTAGCACTAATTGATTGAGAAACATCCCCTCTACAAAAATCAACTACTCTTATCAAACATTTGCATCCCATTTTCTCCAATGATCTTAACCTCACTACATTACCTCACTACATTGGTAGATTCTAGGCTGATCGATTTCGCACATTCAATTGAATGGATGTGAAGCTATAGGCCTCCAAATCGAGCAAGGTAAGATCCAAACAAAAGGTGTCTTCCCTCTCTACCAACTTCAGGTGGTCTTCAATGATGATGATATCAGAGTTACACCGACACCTCAAAAATGGGTAGCTCAATCATCAATGGATTTAATACTCATTTCTCAAAACCATTAATTTTTTTTATGTGTTCACACTTCAAACCTTCTCAATGTGTTTTTATCAAAGATCGGACATGTTTCATTTAAGATTAAAAAGCCAGAAACAAACTCCTTGGTCTTCAAGTTTTGGAAAACCACTAAAATCTCCAAAACCAAGTTTTTTACAAAACCATTATTGTAAAACAAATATAAGTACATAGCTTACAGCTGTAAGACATACCCAAAACTCTCATATTTTGATCAGAGGACAAGCTTTGATGAAGAAGGATTAATCTTTGATTGAATCCTAGCTTGATACCTTATAAATACCCCTGGAAAATCAAGACAAATGAGCATCAAGGAGGAGAGAAAGAAGAGAAAGGAAGATAGGATAAATGAATTCCAAGTGTGAAGGTTTAAAAACCTAGCATAAAGATTTCCTCAACTTTGAGAGAAAGAAGCAAGCTTGGGAAAGAAAAGACAACAACCATTGTTAGAGTTTGGAAGGTATAAAAAAAGTCTTCTAATCTAGCAGGTCATACCCATAAGGCACACCTCTAGCTCTTCATTGCATATTCCAGTGGTGTTTTGATTTTTTTTTTATACATTGTATTGATCTTGTATTTTTTATTGATGTATAAAATGTTGTTTTTCTTTGCTTAATTTTGATCTGAGTTGTTTGTTACTATTTATTGAATGTTTAGGAAATGGTTTAATGTTTATTTTGATCTGAGTTGTCTGTTACCATTTATTGAATGTTTAGGAAATGTTTTGATGTTTATTTTGCTGAAATAAAATGGTTTTAGTATTCTGTCATATATATGGCAGTAAGTGTTCAATGCTTTTTTTTTCTAGTGTATTTCATGGTTCCTAGGTTTGATTCAGGTCTTAAGTTGTTTATGGAGTCAGTTTTGAATTGAAATTTGATGTTGTTGTTGGTTGTTGTTAGGGTTGCATATATGAAAGTGGAATCTAATGCATTATCTTGATGATTTGATTTTTTTTATTAGTTCTTATTCAACTATGTTTAATATTGGTAATGTGGTTCGTGAGGACCAAAACCAATGTGTTTAAAGGTCTAGAAGGCCATTTATAGGGTTTAACCATGTGCTGAGTTTTTTTGGGTTGCTATGCAGTGTTCTTTGTATTATTGGGAAGAACATTACCTTAACTCTATAATTTAGACCAGTTTTGGTTGATTTATTTATACTAAACGCTTTGTGATATTTGACTAGTTAATAATATAGGGTTTATTGGCATCAATAACAAGTTTTTAATGTGTTTAAATCCTAGGGTTTTTGTTTAAAACCGAAACCCATTTGGACCAAATCGTGGTGATTCTTTGATAATCAAACTGAATAGATGTTAGATTATTAACCCTTGCATGATTCATAATATGTTTGTAGCTTGTTTTGATCGTATGTGGTTTGGTTAGAAAGTCATGTTGTTGAAACTGTGATGAATGTTCTTCGTGTTCTTCATTTTTTATGTGTTTGATTTGTTTTTGGTCAAAAAGATTAGTTCTTTCTGTTTTTTAAGTTTGATTCGTTTTAATTTTTTATTTCATTTTTGGTTTAGTTTTCGGGTCAAACCATGTCTTTGGTTTGGTTTATGGTCGGACCAAAGATTTCATGTCAAACAAGTGGAGTCAATCAGGTAGGGTTGACTAGGTCGAGTAAACCCGATCAGGTCAAAATTGGATCAAAAGTTAAGACCCTGTTTGGCTAATAATATTTTTGCTAAAGGTTTTCTTTGGTTTAAGGATGTGTTTGGCAAACACTTCATAAGCCTATTTTAACAGTTTTTTTAAGGGAAAAATGAGTATTCGCCAAACATGGCCTAAAAATAATTTTTTCTTGTTACATACAGCCTAATTCTTACAAAAAATTGTATTTTATTTATTAAAAAAAAATATTTAAGCATTTTTTTAGGAATTGTTTTGTTTTTCTTTACATCTTGTGGAATTAACAAGAAGTTTGTAAAATTCCTTAAGAATTTGACCAATATTTCAATAGCTCTAAGGTTAAGGTTTTTTTTTTTCTTCTTCTGAAAATGAATGGTCAATATTCTTGTATAAATATTGGATCTATAAGTAGATTGGTATTTAAATAGCAGGAGTTAAATAGGAAATTCTCAGAATTTTTTTTAATATTCATCAATTTTAATTAGGAGTCTTTTTCATCACAATATACGAATTATAAAAAATATTTTTACCTTCCAAGACAGGTGGATCTTTTTAGAGTACTTATATGGATTCTTCCTATAAGGATTTATCTGGGCATACGAGCCTATAATAAATTTGAAATGTTAATTTTATTCACGAGCATAAATCTTTATTCTGATCCATAGACAAACCACTAGCTAGGAACTCATCAACAATTATAAACAACATCAAGACAACTTAATGCATTTTACCTCAAATAAGGTGCGTTAGTAGTGTTAATATCTTTTCTAGCCACAACTAGTCCCTTACTTTTGAACTTCTAATAAGACCAGTCCACTCGAGTCTCCTATTGACCCTAAATCAAACAACCAGGTGGCAACTCCTTGACCTCGATGTCCTGTCATGTCACATGTACACGTGCGACAAAATAGCAACTCCACTAGGGACTTTCTGTTTTTGACAGTATTTGACAAAGCTTCGTGTGTTTTATATGGTTTATATGATTTGATGTGTTTAAATTTTCTCATTTGACTTTTTTTTTTTTACTTATTTACGCTTTAGCATGTTTTATCATGCTCATGCATGTATGATGTATATGAATGAATATCTTCATGCATCATTATTCTATTTGTGATATATCACTTTGGAATACATACACATAGAAACTTCAGGTTAGGTGGGGAGAGTAGCGACTTACCCCATAACTTTTAGTTAGAGTTTAAGTTCATGAAATTATTTGACTCTTTATTGAGTGCTTGGACTCATAGATATTGGTATATGTATCATTCTATTACCTATTAAGCATCTTTATTGTTTTTAAGAGGATAATCACTATTCTAAACTACTTCTCTTTCTTTCTCTGCCGTTTGGCAAACCTTTTCTTCCATGACTAAGCCTAGACCCATAAAAGGTATCCCAGCACTCTCTACGTGTCCCTAAAATTAGATAACCTTCCAAAGATCTATACCATAATCTTCCTATGCACATGCTCTTCCACCTGATTTTGGGCTTTCAAGGAAAATAAATAAATATTTTCTATGATCTTATCTAAACTAACTTGCTCTTTGCTCACATCTATAGTCTATTCTTTTATTAATTAGTAGATGATGTTTGGTATAAGATTAAAAATGAGGGTGAATTATTATATGAGTAATTATTAAAAGATATTTTTTAAAGAATATTAAAGTTAGTTTTTAAAAATATTTGATATGTTAATAAATTAAAGGGTTAAATGTTTGTAGAAACAAGGAAAAAATAATTAAATTATTAGCAATCAAATATTAAACATTATTTAGTACGTACTTTGATATATATATATATATAAAAGGGTAAAGGTTTACCTTCTAAGGAAAGCATATCAACACCATCCTTAAAATTCCCGTTGCTAAAAAAATCACAGCAAACTAACTTAAATTTCATAAAGGTCAAATTTACCCTTCATTCACCTCCTATCAAACAAAACCTTAACCTTTATCCATAATTATATTTAATAGCTATGTCGGAGTATTTGATTCAATTAAATTACCTTTAAAATCTTGTTAGCGTATGACTAAAAATGGAATTTTAATTCATATAAACTTATTAATTAACTAAAATATGAATTACAATAGCTTTCCCATTTAAAATTATTAAATTCTTATCCCTTCTAATTAACTCAATTAACTAAAATAGAAAAACTTCTTTCCATATAAACTTAATTATTATTATCTTAAGTAGTACTATCAATAGATTGAATCTTTATCGGAATCTAATCCATATTTGATATAATTAAATAGAGCTAGTATATAATTTTTATGATATGAATTCGATAATAATATGAATTTATTAACCTTTTTATTAAATAGATCAATTATGGATCTATCTTGAATTGACTGGACAATAATTTGATTTGAAATTAATATAAATATTATTTCTAATAAATATAATATTTTTAAAACATGCAAATTTTTAAATATAAAAGATAAGAAGAAAAAAATGGTACTAGGTTTAGACTTAGCATTTATCAATAAATAACATTATATATTTTTGTTTTGTATATTCTCTACTTTCGTTGCTATTCTTCCAAATAATTATGTGATAAATTTTTATTTATCTTTTTTCAAATATCAAATTATTTTTTTGAAAAAACATATATATGTGAAAAAAAAATCAATGAGTTGTTTCTAGTAATAAAAAAAATCATAACCAGAAAAAGTTCAAAGAGTCGATGAATATTGCTGATGCAGATGATGTGTTACAAATCCTGCAAATGATAGAGTTAGGTTTCTTTGGAGAATCAAATTGCATTCCCCTATAACAAAAAGTCTTGTGTTCATTGATTTTTGGTAAAACATGACATTATTTCACATTTTAAATATCTAATGGTATGTTTGATTCAAATGTAATGGATTATGTAATGTAATATATTACATTAATGTGTGGTTATGTTATTTTTTTTAATAATTTAGTTAATTATTATATTTCTAATGATTTATTAGAGGTTTGGAGTCTTAGTATTTGATGTTTGCATTTAGTTTTTTGTTTTTTTACTGTTAAGGATTATAGGGTTATAGAATATAGGTTTCAATTACAACTAATTTTTGTGGTTAGCGGTTTAAGAGTTAGGAATTAGAGTTTATGATTTGCACTAAAGTTAATGTTTAGGGTTTGGATTATGGTTAATATTTAATGGTCAAGGAACTTACATTAGTTAGGGTTCAATTTTAGGGTTTGAATTAAAATTAATAAGCATTTAGGGTTTGTATTAGAGTTAAACAAATTTTTTTATCGATCATGTTCATTATAAGTGGTTAGTAAAATTTAAATATTAATAAGGATTAAAAGTTAGGTAGAGTTTAATAGATCAAATATGTATTATTTAGGATTTTAATATAAAATAAATATTTAATGATCAAGGAACTTACACTAGTTAGGATTAAGGTTTAAATTTTGGATTAGAATTAATAAATTTTTAGGGTTTGTATTAGGGTTAAATAAGTTTTTTTGTCGTTTGTAATAGTTAGGGTAAGTGGTTTATAAGGTTTAGATATTAATTAGGATTAGAGGTTAGTTATAGTTTAATATATAAAATATATATTATTTACAATTTTAATTTAGAATAATTTGGTTTTTTGGATGTCTCATTCTAAACATGATATTTATCAAATATTATGTTTCCAATTATAACTTATTTACAAGTTGTATTTGGAAGTACAAAACTGTTATTTTGTATAGATGTGCTATTTGAAATATATATATATATATATATATATATATATAATTTTAGATGCTAATAAGCGAAAATACTTTTACATGACAAGGGCCTTTTTTTCCCCCAAAATAACAGGCTGTCTCTGCTTTTTCTAGTTAGTGACGTGTCGTTTCCTCTCCGAAAAATTATCACCATCCCAAAACTTGCAAAGAAACCCTCACTTCACGACTAGGGTTCTTCTCAGCTCCTCTCCAAGCAGAAAGGAAAATGAAACTAGCAGGTCTAAAATCAATAGAGAATGCTCACGACGAGTCGGTATGGGCAGCCACATGGATCCCGGCCACCGAGACCCGTCCCGCTCTTCTAATGACTGGCTCGCTCGACGAGACAGTTAAGCTTTGGAAGCCTGACGAGCTCACCCTGGAGCGCACCAACACTGGTCACTGCCTCGGCGTCGTTTCGGTTGCAGCGCATCCTTCCGGGTCCATCGCCGCGTCGGCATCTCTCGACAGCTTCGTTCGAGTGTTCGATGTGGACTCCAACACAAGCATTACTACTCTTGAAGCTCCTCCTTCTGAAGTTTGGCAAATGAAGTTCGATCCCAAGGTAATTTTGTTTCTTTTTCCTTTTCTTTTGATTTTCATTTTTAAGTTTTTGTATATTTGCACAGTAGAGATGAGATGGCCTGGCTTATATAAAAAGAATAGTATATTTTGGAGAATTCTGTTAATTAGATAGATTGTTTTACTTATTTTCCGTAATCTGATCGATTTTATGGTTGCACGAACTGGAAGTGTTGCCTGCTCTATTAATGTTGGCAACATAGAAGCCATATAAACGAATGGGCTGCTTACGTCTGAGAAGGTGATCTGCCAAATTAGCCGTTACTTAATTAGGTGAAAGTATTTACCACCAAGCACTTTTGTTTCTCTTCTATGTGCTTTTTTCATTTCCCAAATATTGTTAGCCTATTTGCGTTTTGGAGGTTATCTTCGAAAGTTAATTTCTTTTTCTTTTTTCAAGATTATTTTTTAGCAAACTTGTGACAGTGTAAATATAAAGATATGCATTCATTAGAAATAGGTGTATCTCTAGAAAAAGATTTTTTTAAAGATAGCATTTACAGAGGCAAAGGATGCATCTGTGCCATGCAATAAACAGAGAGAGAGATGGAGAGCTTCTTGAACTTCAGTAGAATACATTAATGCTGATCACCTGCTTAGTGCTACTTGGTATAAAATTCTTCAAGCATCATCCATTTTGGGATCTGTAAATAGCTCATGGTTTTCTTTAAAATCAGGTGCTGGGACTTTACTTATGTACCATCTTTTACTGGAAGGATTTATTTTAATGCATTTCACGTTCATGGAAAAAAAAAATCATGAGCAATCAATCTCCTTCGGTGAGTTCAATTAGTTAGATAGTTTGCAATGTTTTTTTCTTGTTGATTAAATTATTGGAGGAGGATGTAGGGGTTGATATCGCAGCCATCCATTACACAATAGGCATTGATGGAGTGTAGTGTGGTGTACATAACAAACTACCTATTAAAGTAGATCATTTAGGTAGCGATGTTATATGAACTTAGTAATTCAGTGTGACATATTTGTTGATGTTTAAGGTTTCTTTGTTACAGGAATTCAAATCAAATTCCCATAAATTGATTCTAATCCCTTCATAGCATCAAAAGGGTGTTTTCTGCTTATAATTCTTCGATTTCCCCCTCATTCCCCCTCCTTAGTATATTGGCTAATTTCACTTGCCTCATTGCTTTTCATGTTTATGAAGCACATAAGTAACTTGGTTTGATTACCTATTTAAGTACAATTGAAGCTAAATTAAACTGTTATGATACCTGTAATGTAGCAGCTCATGCTTCCTTGTCCCATGTAAATTGCAATAAATCGTGCTTTGACCTAAGTTTTTTCTATTTTTTTTCTTTTTCCTTGAGGCCTAAGTTGAAATGACACAATTTATTGAGTTTTTAATTTTGAAGCACTGCAATCCCAATCATTCTAAACTTCTTTTGGGTTAATTTACTTATGAACAGCTATACTCTGCAATTTTATCCCCATCAAGCTCCACTCTTCTTCTGTTATCATTGTGTCTGCATACAAATTTTTATTTTTATTTTTAGAGTTTCTGTACTCTTTCAAGGCTGGTTCGAATTGTCTACATGTAGAACCTGTCTTTAATATTGTCATTCCAAAAAAAAAAAAAAACGAACCCATCAGTATGAGCTACATCTTATTTAGAAGGTATGAGGCATAGTTCAACCGAATTGCCAATGTTGGCTCTCCATACATAGATACTTTGTAATTGAAGTAGAAAATTGGAAATTGTCACTATTTTATGTTTGAATTTAACCAGTGCTAACCATAGCTTTACCTATAGGGTACCACTCTAGCAGTTGCTGGTGGTGGTAGTGCATCAGTCCAGCTTTGGGATACAGAAAAATGGAAGTTGATTGATACCCTGTCGATTCCCCGTCAAGAAGGACCCAAGCCCACCGATAAGAATAGCAGCAAAAAGTTTGTACTATCAGTGGCATGGAGTCCTGATGGGAAACGGGTTGCTTGTGGCTCCATGGATGGCACTATTTCTGTTTTTGACGTGGCTCGAGCCAAATTCTTACACCATCTAGAAGGCCACTTCATGCCTGTGCGGTCTCTTGTGTATTCTCCTGCTGATCCACGGGTGCTCTTTTCTGCATCAGATGATGCCCATGTGCACATGTATGATGCTGAGGGGAAGAGCATGATAGCAGCCTTGTCAGGTCATGCAAGCTGGGTATTAAGTGTTGATGCAAGCCCGGATGGAGCAGCTATTGCAACAGGCTCAAGTGACAAAACTGTAAGGCTATGGGATCTCGGCATGCGGGCTGCTGTGCAGACAATGAGCAACCATGTAGATCAAGTTTGGGGAGTGACATTTCGACCACCAGGTGGTCCTGGTCCCCGTGCAGGCCGCCTTGCAAGTGTGTCAGATGACAAAAGCTTATCACTTTATGATTATTCCTGAATTAACCTTGGTATTTTGGCCGTGTAAAAACATAAAGGATTTGCTGTTTTTACAAGACTTACTGCTGCTCTTGTTATTTATCAAATTATACCACTGAGTCGAATGGTTTTAGGTCTGTCACAGAGTTTTGCTTGATACCATTTGGTTCATTATATGGTAAATATTGATTATCCGAGGTCCAGTCAGCACTTGAGAATGGATCTTGCGGATCTGACCATGGTAATACATTATTGGGTTGAGCCAAATAGGATTGACATTTTCCAGTTGATCATGTCTCTCCTTGACCACGGGGAATGGCTGCCGCAAGATTAGCATTGCAGCCACATAGTTGCAAGTACCATGTTGCACCTGGTGGCTGACTGTGAACAATTTTGGGGAGAGTGTGTCAGCTTTTAGTCATGATAATGAATTCGATTTAGGCAGCTTTGAAAAATCCATCAAGAGAAATTTTTAGATTTTGGGTTAAATTTTGATAGTCATTGCTGATAAATTGCACACTCCCCTCATGTGTCCAGCCAATGCCTGCTTTTTATAATTGTCGTTTGTTTAGCAGCTTGATTGACCTTTTCTATGCTAGTCTTATAATGTTTTTATTTGTACAATGTACTTGTTTTGTATTCTTAATAACAAATCATCATTGTATTCATAAAAATGTTTCTAACTGTAGTGGTTTTAAAAAATAGGGTGAGTGAAATTATACATTATATATTAATTAGGCTATGTTTGTGAACGTGGGTTGTTCTTAAAAATTTTAATTTTGTTTTTGCTTAAAATTAATAATTTTTTAGTATTTCTAGATCATTTTGACGCGCTGATATCAAAAATAATTTTTTAAAAATAAAAAATATTACCTTCATGTATTTATAAGCGAAAAACAATTTGAACTACAATCATTATCACAATCCTAAACAGGGTTTCAAAGTTAAATGGTATGGCTAAAACACTTTATATACACGCTATTTATCCTATAATATTTTACCATGAGCTAGCTGTTTTTTTTTAAAAAAAAAATTTCAATTTGATTTTTCAATTTTTTTTATAGAAAAAAAGCTTATGATATTTCGATTATACTTATAATTTTTTGATTATAAGTATAAATTTTTCTATTATACTTATAATTTTTTATATAAGCGTCAAAAAGCTTATATATGCAATTTATATATATATATATAAAAAAATATAACCCACAGTATATCAAAAGTCAAATAATTAGTACATGCTATAGAATGTAAATTTCTTTTTAGTAATTTATCCGTATCTAAATTATGCAATTTTAACACTTGGAAGTTATATAAATTTGAAGTTTTGGATTTACAAACTCTAAAATTGACCATTTATGTTGAGTTGTTTGCTAAAAATGTGGGTGTAGAGGAGAGTTTTCATTTTTTTTTTTATTTCATTAAAAAGAAAGGGTAGAAATACGATTTCACATGACACCCAATGATTCTCCATGGAATCCACCATATCTCTACAAAAACCATCGAAACTCATTGGTGAAGACAATATTTCATAACGCATTGTCCACCTTATTTTAATTTCAACCCTCGGCTGCTTCCCATATGTCTCACTCTGGTGTGACTTCTGCGAGCGGTTCAAAAGTTTAAAATATTTTTTATTTAAAAATATATTAAAATAATATTTTTTATTTTTAAAAAATTATTTTTAAAAT
This sequence comes from Populus deltoides, assembly GCA_015852605.2. Classification (NCBI taxonomy): domain Eukaryota; kingdom Viridiplantae; phylum Streptophyta; class Magnoliopsida; order Malpighiales; family Salicaceae; genus Populus; species Populus deltoides. The sequence continues at coordinate 14,161,637 of CM027575.2, forward strand.
CAATACATTAAAATAATATAAAAAAATTAAAATAATTTAATTTTTTAAAAATATAGTTTCAACCGTGTTCTTAAACACTACTTAAACCACCAACTCACGAGCTTGGTTTAACACCGGGATCTTGCTTTTTTTTTTTATATATTCCTTTCCTATATGCTTTTTAAATATAAGTTTTTGTTAAATATTTGTTTCATATATGATTGTTTTACAAAATCTTCTTTATGAATATCAAAGAAAATTAATAAAACAAAATAGATTTATAATTCTTTTTTTTTTGTAATGTATATCAATAAAAAGATTAAATAACCAAAGTAATATAAAATTTATGTAATCAACATTGCTTTTAGAAATCAACATAAGAAATTAAAATAAGGGATTTTTTACTAAATTAATATTTTTTTACTTTCATATTATGAAAGGAATTAAAGATTTGAAAAATGATTGAATAAGTAAAGTATGCGTGATATAGTGAAATGGAAATGAAAAGAAATAAAATTTCTAGTGTTTTAAATATAGTATATACTGACAAGACGATTCAAGGATAAAATAAAAGGTTTTTGTTTTTATATTCTTATTCTATAAATTAAGAGAGGTGATGTATTATTCATTGTAATTGTAATAGTATTTTTAAAATTTTTTCTTTAAGTCTATGCTTTTTCCTCTAATTTTATTCTTTAATATTTAGTTTATTATAAATTAGGCTTCATAATTTGTTATGATTTGCTTTCTATATAGTTATTTTAATCTTATGATCCATGTTACGGGTTTGACGATTTAACTCGATTAACTTGATTTTTTTTGTCTCGTTTTTTAATTGGTATTTTTTTAATTTTATCCTTCAATATTTTCAACAATTGTTTGGTTAGGAATTGTTCTTTGTCAATTGTTTTGGCTTGTTTTCTATAAAATTATTTTGATCTCATAACTTAGTTTAAGGGCTTTACGAGTTAACCCGATTAGATTTAGGTTGTTTTATTGTGTCTTTTTTTATATATTTTTTCAATTTCATCGTTCAAAAATAGATTTATTGGGAATTGAACTTCATAATTTGTTGGATTTGTTTTATATGAGATTATCTTAGTCTCATGACCCTTGTCGCAGGCTTGACAAATTAACCAGGTTGACTCGGCTTGTTTTCTTGATTTACTTTCTATGAGATTATCTTAGTCTCATGACTTGAGTTATGAGTTTGGTGGGTTAATCTGAGTTGACTCAGGCCATTTTCTTGTGTCATTTTTTTAAAATTAATTTTTTTTTCAATTTTATCATTCAATAATAGGTTGATTAAGAATTAAACTTCATAATTTATTTTGATTTATTTTCTATAAGATTATCTTGATCTCATGACTTGGGTCATGAATTTGGTAGGTTAATTCGGGTTGATTTCGGCTGGTTTTTTTGTCATTTTTTAATTATTATTTTTTTCAATTTCATCTTTCAACGTTGAGTTGATTAAGAATTGAACTTTATAATTTGTTTTGATTTGCTTTATATGATGGTTATCAAGGTCTCGTGACCTAGGTTACTAATTTGAAAGGTTAATCTGGGTTGTCCAGGTTGCATTTGGACCAGTCAAATCGATTGGGTTACTTCTATTCAACTCTCACATGATTTGATTTTTTTTCCTGCTAAAATACATTAGATATGTCTAAATATTTTTTCATAATAAAAAAATAATACAACTCGCAATATAGCGTCGATCAATAATCTAGTTACTTTAAAGACTTATGTCTCGCGAGGAGCACTAAAATGATAACTAAACTTTATTCGCACTAGCACTTGATATTCTCATAAGAAAATTTTAACTAAAATGATTTGATTATTCACAAGATTATTATTATTTTTTATTTAATAACTAAAAAGCTTTTGAATTAAATATTGCAAGTTTTTCATAAAAATAAATAAGTATATTAAATCAAGGGGAAATTGCACACCTAGGGTTGGCCATATAGGAGCTTTTAGGAAATGGATTGATTTAAACAAAAATAAGTCAGCTATTTAAACGGGGACTGATTTAAATGAAAGAAATAAGTGAGGTATTTGGACAGAAACTTGATTTAAATGATAAATAAGTTAGTCATTTGGACATGAACTCAATTTAAATGGAGATTAAGTCAGCCATTTGGACATGGGCTTGATTAAATGAAGAATAAGTTCACCATAATAATAGGGACTTGGATGAATGAATGGAAATAAATAAGTCATCTGTTTAGGACAAGGACTTAATTAATGAATTGAAAAATAATAAGATATGACAATTAAATTAGATAGGAACTTGATTAAATGAATATCTAAGTTGGTCATCTAGATGAGGATAAAAATATTATTTGCTGCTATAATTTATTTGAAAATTTAAGGAGAAAAATTAAGGATATTTCATTTATGTGGGATAATGTAATTTTAAAGGTTGTTAACATGATTACGGGTGTTAATCTTTTTATTTATGAAATGTGTAAGTGAATATTCAATATTTCATTTATTGTTATATATGTTACAAGTTCATTCTGATCTCTTGAACAACATTGACTTTGTCCTTTAATTCAATAGTTTTGTTATAGGTATAAATCTCATATATGAGATGTTATAATCTTCATTTTGTTCTTGTATGTAAGTTTGATGTAAAAAGACTCTTAATAATCATTTTCGTGCTCCTTTAAGGAATTTATAATATATTATGTCATATATGTAATTAAATTGGGGATTATAGATTTATTATAGAACTGTTATGAAGTGTTAAGAATTATTCTAAGAATATGTTGCAAGATCATTAATTAGAGAAATGCAAAAATTATATAGGGTATATTTAAAGCTACCTACGTGGTGATAAGGTTATCTTTTAAAGTGGTTTTATGCAAGAAATAACATGATGAAATTTTAGGTAGGGTCCTATATAGGAAAATCTCTACCTTTTTGTAATGATAAATCATTGGTAGGTTGCAATGCATATGAAATGTGTCGTAAGTGTCAACCTTGAAATTAAAATTCATTTGGGATAAGATTTTATGTTATGTTTGAATGCAAGGTACCTAAGTGTTGAAATTGATAATCTAATGAAAACAATCCAAAATTTAAACATGTATATATATCATGACATTCCATTTACCGTAGGACTCACATTAAAATATAATATGTACACCATGAGATATTGGAGTAAGAGAAAGGTAAGAGAAAATTTACATTGTTTTCATATATATGATATTGTTAAATCACTAGAAATGCATCAAAAATTTAGGGATGTTACAGTCGATATTAGAGCATATAGATGTGATTCAGTAGACTCGTGTGATTAAAAAGTGGTTTTGCTAACGAGTAGTCAATGTTTATTACAGAATGGTTCATATTAGAAGGGTAACTCGATCCGACCCATCTTCTATTGATAGTAGAGAGGATCACATGGGAGATCTCTTAGGAGATACTAGATCTCATTCATCGGTTGTGCCTTCATAATTAGTCTAGGAGGAGTCTGTTACCCTCAGAGATATCTCCCCATCATTTCCATCAGGGATGCCATAGTTTGAGGCATCCAGTAGGATGAGACAATCCAATGGACCATTGTCTATAGCGCCACTAAGAGCATATGTATCATATCATATTAAGATCTTACACTTTCAAGCAAATTATGAGGCTATTATGTTGGGTATGTCAAGAGTAACAAATTTCGCAAGTAGAGAAAATATCCTCACTTTAGTGCACTAAATAAAGAATATGAGAGAGATGGGATTTGTCTCATTCATAGAAGAGAAAGATGTAGAGGTAGCCAGACATTGGCTCTAGAAGGTATGAAAATCTCCCACTCAGATTTCTATCTAGAGGAAGTATGGGTCAACTATATGATATGACTACTCTTTAATAGTGCATATTCATTATGAGTAGTTATGTGAGAGAGAAAAACCATGAAAGTGTTATCGTTGATGGATTTTTAGACTAAGTTTGAAACCAAGTACTACTCTTGGCAGCATCACAGGAGTAAGGAGCATGGGTTTCTTACTCTTAGTCAGGGAAGTATGACAATATTGGAGTATAAGAGATGATTCTAGAATCTCCTAATTTTTGCTTATGTTTTGGTTCCCTTAAGCAACATCAGATTGAAAGGTTGAGAGATGAGCTTAGAAAAGAGTTAAGTCATTTTTTGATTAAGGATAGCTAGGGAACTGGTTGAGGTTGCCCACTATTTGGAGGCAGTGTTTGATGAAGAGCAACCAAAAATGGATAAATATGAACAATAAAATGTATGGAAGAGGAAAGAGCTTACATCTTACATAGGTAAACCACCCCTTCTAAATAAGATAAAGGGTGGTGGAAAGTGGCATGGACAATCATTTAGAAAATGGATAAATTTTTCCCTAGGAGTAACATTTAGCAGGCTTTCTCAAGCTAGTAGAGGAGCATTCCAAATGGGAAAAATAGTGCAGGGATAGATCGAGAATGGAGTTTATTTAGAACTACCGCTCATGGATTAGTTGTTTTCCTATAATATGATATTTGTAATAGAGTACATTCTAGGGATTGTAAGGTGACAATAAGATGTTTTATTTACTAGCAAGAAGGGGCACTATTGGAGGGATTGCAAAAGCCTATAAAATAGGTGTTACTTGTATGATGAACTGGGACATTTTAGAAGTAATTGTCCATATCAGACCTCAGTCTAGAGCCAACAATAATATGTTACTATAAACAGGTTGAGAAGGGATTCATTGAGGCCTACTTAATTAGGAGCAAGCACTAATAGAGGTAGACCTCAAGTTTAAGGGCATATGACCCATAAGAGAGTTTATAATGTAAATCAAAATGATGTCAAGGCCTCACTAGATGTAATGACAGGTATAATAATACTTAATTCACTAAAAAATTTATTAGATTCTAGAGCCACACACTCCTTTGTATCATATAAATTTATTATTCAACTAAATATAACTAAATGTGAATTGAACAAGGGACTAGATATAAGCACACATCTAGAAGAAATGATAGATATAAATGATATGTATAAGGAGTGTATTATTCTAGTAGGGGGTTAGTGCATAAAAGCAGACATGGTGCCATAATAGATGGATGATTTTGATGGAATACTAGGAATTGATTGGTTAAGCATGCATCGGGTTAGTATGGATTGCTTTACTGAGACATTAACCTTTAAGGTACCAAGTATGAATGAAATGGAGTTTAGGGGCAAGAAACGTGTTATGCTGAATTGTATAATATCAATAATGACTACAAGGAGATTAATAAGAAAGAGGTGCATTGCTTATTTGGCATATGTTGCGGACACTAAAAAGAAGAGTATGAAGTTGAATAATATCTCAATATTAAGAGAGTTTCCATATGTTTTTCTTAGGGAATTACCAAGATTACCTCCTATACAAGATATTAAAGTCTCCATAAAGGTGTTACCAAGAATAATACCTATACCTCAGTCCCTCTCGTATAGGATGGCCCTAGTGGAGTTAGCGGATTTGAAATTACAACTTCAGAAATTGCTGGATAAAAGATTTATCCAACCTAACAATTCACCTTGGAGAGCTCCTGTATTATTTGTGAAAAAGAAGGATGGGACATTTTAGCGCTATATAAATTACAAACAACTAAATAGAGTGATAATGAAAAACAAGTATTCACTTTCATCAATTGATGATCTATTTGATCATTTAAAGGGAGTCTAAGTGTTATAAAAAATAGACTTGAGGTCAGAATATCATCAATTAAGAATAAGAGAGCAGGATGTGCAGAAAACTACTTTTAAGACTCGTTACGAGCATTTTAAATTCTTGGTAATGCCTTTTAGATTGACAAATGCTTATGTAATATTTATAAATATAATAAACCGAGTTTATCGACCATACTTGGATAAATACATGGTGGTGTTCATCGATGATATTTTGGTCTATTCTGATTCGCAAGCAGAGCATGAACATCAATTGAGAAATGTGCTACAAGTTCTAAAGAAATTCAATTATATGCGAAGTTGGATAGGTGTAAGTTTTGGCTAGATAAAATTGTACTTTTATGACAAGTTATATCAATTGAGGGTATATATATAGACCTGAGGAAATTAGAAGTTATTTTAAAGCGGGAAAGACCTACGAATTTGATTAAAATTCATAGCTTTCTTGTATTAATATGTATTATCAAAGGTTTATAGAAGGATTTTCTACCATAGCCTCTCCAATGACATGACTGACCCAAAAAGAAGTTAATTTGAACGATCAAAAGAGTGTAAAGATAGCTTTCAAGAATTAAAGAAAATATTAACTACGATCCCAATATTGACTCTTCTTGTAGGATAAGAGGGACTTGTTGTGTATAATGATGTTTTTGGAAAGGATCTTGGTTATATACTAATGCAATATGGAAGGTAATTGCATATGCTTTGAGACAATTGAAGCAACAAGAAGTGAATTATTTAGTGCATAACCTGAAATTAGCAACTATGATGTTTTCTCTAAGAGTTTTAAGACATTATTTATATGGGACTCAAGTGCAAATTTTCATTAATCATAAGATTTTAAAGTACTAAATGTCACAGAAAGAGTTAAACGTACATTAAAAAAGATGAGTAGAGTTAATTAAAAATTATAATTACATCATTGACTACCATATAAGAAAAACAAACATGGTGATTGATGCTTTAAGATGGAAGGACAAAGCTATGGTTGGTAATTTACCACTTTAGAATCGAAATAAACTTGTGAAGTTAGGGAAAATAAGGTCACAACTATATGTGGATTCTAAAAGATCCTTATTGGCATGAATCACAATACTACTAATGTTATCGGATAAGATTCTAGAGGCCTAATAAAAGGATACTAAAGTGGAGAAGATGAGACTTAGAGTGAACTCAGAATATTAAACACCTTTTTCAACTTTAGAAAATAGAATCTTGGCGATAGAAAGACGAATTTATCTACTAAATAATAAGGCATTAAAATAAAAAATTTTAAAAAAGACCTATGAATCTAGATTTATAATTCATCGTGGAACACTAAGAAGTATAGGGATTCGAAAGAGTATTATTGGTGGTCTAACACATGAAGCGAGAAGTAACAAAGTTTATGGAAAAATACATGTGTCAATAAGTGAAAATAGAGCATCAGAAACCTTTAGAAAAATTACACCATTTTTCAATTTCTGGAATGAAAATGAGAAGATATTATAATATATTTTGTATCAGGATTATCTAAAAGTAAAAACAGTAATAAAAAAATTTGGATGATTGTGGATTTTCTAACGAAGTCTACTCTATTCTTACTAATAAAGATGACTAATTCAATAAATAATATGTCTAGAAGATCTATTAATTCGCTCAAGTAAGAAAAATAAAATACTAGAACTTAAATTATAGTTATTATTGTTTTTTTTCTAATATATTAAATCATATCAATTCAGCTTAAATTCAACAATTTAAATCTAACAAACAAAGAATTTTAATATACATCGATCAATTACAAAATTATGATATACTCACCTATACCAATATCTCTAATTAAAAACATGACATAAGAGGATAATTGAAATTTTACAATAATTCTTAAAAGGACCGTAATTCAGCTCTTCAATTATCGAAATGCTGATTATGGCTTGAATTACAGCCTCAAGAAAACCATACCAAAATCTTGATTATAATTAAATAAAATTCTCTTCCAATCATGTCCCAACAAAAGAAAGATATTTACGTTAAAAAAAGAGAATACAATGGCAAAATAAACAGAACTCTCCTCCGCCTTTTCGAGCTAGAAAAATAAAAGTCTGTTTTATTCTTTTTTTTTTCTTTTGTCAATTAATTAAATAAATAAGCCCATATTTGATCTTTCCTTCACGTAATATACAAATGAGATATGCATTATTTTGAACACTTTTTTTAAAATGATCTCAAAAGCTTTTATCCTTTTGTTGATATTATTCAATTCATTCGCCCAACTTTGAACGAAATAAAAAATAATAAACTCAGCCTGGCCCATCTCTTGAGCCGACCACTTGACATAAAATAGGTTAACAAATGGGGGCATTGAAATGGGTTAGCAGTTGTTCATGGATGTAATGATGCCCTCCGATTCTTTCACTCCTAGATAGATAGGTGGTAAACATTAATCTAATTTTTTTCAACATAAAAAGAGATGTTAAAATGATGAAAGTGTTTTATAAAAAAAAAAAGAAGAGATTTTAAGGTGATTAACTTGATTAAGTTTAATAAATTTAACTAATTTAATAACAAAAATAAAAAAAAATACAATGATAATAAATAAAGTGAAATAAAATAACAACGAAAAAAAGATAAAAAAAACTCGACTAAATAAATAGCCTAATCTTCAATTAAATAAATGTCAAAGGATGAAATTGAAAAAACATGAGCTTATAAAAGGAAAAAAATAATCAAATTTAAACGAATCTCCTAAAGTTAGGTTAATCTTCTAAATTCACAACTCGTGAAATCTTAGACTTGAGCCCAATCTTAATTCTCGATTAATTTAACGTAGAATGATGAAATTAAGGAAAAAAATCAATTTAAAAAACTTGTTAAAAAAATAGTAATAAAAAGAAGGAGTACCAAATCTCATAGGAAAAAAAAAATCAAAGGAAGATGAAATTACAAGAAAATTTTAGTTTTAAAAATCATCTTAAATAAAAGAAATAACAATCAAAAGAATAGAGACCAAATCTGACATGTGAAAAATTAAAGAATGATAAAATTGAAAAAAATCTAATTTTATAAATTATTTCATTTAAAAAATATTAATTAAAAAAATAAACACCAAATCTGAAAGAAAAACTACTTGAATGGCTGCTTTAAAATTTGAAGGATTGACGTTGAAATTAAGGAAAAGAGAGAAAATATGAGAAAGAAAGAAAATGCCTCTCGAGGCTCTTTGGCTACACGTGCTGTTGAATTATGAAGAAGCCATCAAGACTATTTAAAAGCTTTGGTGAAAGACGACATTTGATTACTAAAAAAACTCTACAAGAGTCACCCATGTATCGACACGTTGAACGCATGCATATGATAATTTTTTTAATAATATTTATATTTGTTAAAACACCAAATAGCTCATAAGTGAACATGATTATCAAAAAAAAAAAAAAACATAATGAAAAGAAAGAAAACACCTCGAACACAAACATAAGATTTCTTATTTATTTTAAGAGTGATTTTGTCATTTCATTGTGCTCAAAATATTAAAAAGATTAAAGAATTTTTATATTTTTTTTGTTTTGAAAATACAAAAATTCATTTTAAAATTATTTTAGAGATATATTTATTTTTATATCTTTGTTTTTATCTCTTCAATCAAATATATTTTTGTTTTTAATATCTTTGTTATTTTTGTTTTGAAATAGTAACCAAACAATGTTTTAAAAAATATTTGTTAAATTACTTTAAATATGTCATATCTCTTGTAAGAGCCTAAAACATACAAGATTTTACTTCCTCACCTGAGCTCATAAAGTGTGCTTTTCAGAGGGTAAGGTTTCCTCGAATCCAAAAAAAACAAAAAAATGTCATATCATATAAAAATGCATTTTAAAATTACCTGAGAAGACACTCGATGAGAAAAAAACGAAAAAATCCCTCCTCCTGAGGAAAGCGAGGGCCGATGCAGTAAAAAACAGTGAGTACATGTCCGAAACACAAAACATGATTTGTTGTCTTAATCTCCTACTAATGTCGGTTTTACCTAAGAAAACATAAAAAGAAACCACTGTTTGTGCGCGACCACGAACGGCCAACTAGCCTCCTCCCTCACTGGACCCCACTTGACCACTAAGACAGAGAAGCTTACAGCTTGGCCTTGCTTTCTTTTCTTTTTTGTTGTATTTATAAGCTTCCATTAACTTGTCTCATTTTCTTTTTTTCACAAAATCCAGAAATACACAAACCAGCTACTGAATAAATAAAACCAAAAAGCATTATTATTATTGTTATTATATTTTTTTGTTTTGCTAAAAATTCTTCAAAAACTTTCGGTTTGCTTCTTGTTATCGCCTACCTCCTTGTTTCTCTTCTTCAAGATTGATTGCCGTTAAAGCTTTATACTCTAAACAACTACAAGTCGTGCGTCTTCTTCCGATCCGACTCACTGATTACTTCCTCTTCTCCTTCACTCGGTCATTAATTTATTCAATGAGTTAAGAAGATCGCAGTATAGGATCGTCATGGTAGGTTAAAAATAAAATTTATTGTTCTTGTTTTTGGATTGATTGATTTCTTAGTTTCCTTTATTTGCCAATTAGTTGAATCAATGGATTGCAAGGAATTTTTTTTTCTTTTATGTTTTTTAATAATTCTAATTTTTTGTGACATATGAATGGAGTATGATTTGTGATTTGAGTTCTTCGAAACGTTTTTTTTTTTTTGAATTTTTGTGGCCGAGCAGGAATGGATTATGGTTCGATTTAAGCTAGTTTAAATAACACGCATTGCTAGATGATATGCTAATCCTAGAATTAATAGATTTTCTTTTGTTTTCATTTTTGTTTTGTTGAGGGGGGCACATGAAGCGGAGGTGGTAGTTAGGCATGGTTTGTTTCCTAAAAATAAACACGGGAAGCTTTTGTAAAATATGATTCTTGGAGACATGGTTTGTTTCCAAAAAATATGGAGAAATAATGGAAGATTATTTGCATTTCCTAAATATATGGATGAACAGCTCGAAATAATATAGTTTGTTCACCGTGCACGGTTCAAAACTAGCCTATTTCATCTAATCTTGTGATTATCAGTTAATCAATAATTCTTGCTGCATAGCTTGAAATGTGGGAAGTTTTTCTTTTGGGGGAGCGGGTTATTATATTGTCAACTGTAGATTTGACTTCACATGCAACTCTTGGCAATGGTAGAAATGCAGTTAAAACAGCATGACCATCTCTGTGGCAATGCTGGGCTATAACTGAAATTTGGAAATTGTTGCTATCCGCTTTTTTCCATTTCTCTCTCCCATCATAGGTTGGTTAGTTCATAGTGGAAAAGTAATTCCTTTATTTCTTTAGTTGATGTCTTGCATGCTCGATATGCTGCAAACATCAATTAACATAGCCAGCGAGGACATTTTTTTTTTTGTCTCTAATCACCTCTAGATATAATTATTATCTTTTTAGATATCTACGATGTAAATATCATGCTATGCATTGCTGTGTATGCCTAATGTGATCATGTTTGCAGGCTACAACAGATAACATTATAGTAGGTTCTCATGTATGGGTTGAAGACCCTGTTTTGGCATGGATTGATGGAGAAGTTCTCAGGATCAACGGTGAACAAGTTCATGTTCAAGCCACTAATGGGAAAACAGTGAGTTCATACTAGCTTGTGTGTCATGTCTATATGAAGTATGGAGTAATGCAAATGATATCTCCTGAGAGACCCAACAACTCTGTGATTGACATTTATTCTGTATATAGAATCTGCAATCCCACATAATCAATTCACTAGTTTATAGATGTAAAAATTCTTAGCAATTAGTAAACTTTGGAGCTCATGTGTAACTTCAATTTTAATATCGGTTGAGATTTTGCTTCATTTTGTCATTGTCACACGGAATTTCCTTGTATCCTGTCCCTCTTAATGTCTCTTTCTAATTACAGTCCTATGATTCTCAAATTACTGGAAAACTAATTGCAGGTTGTTGCAAATATCTCCAAAGTATTTCCAAAGGATACCGAAGCTCCTCCTGGAGGTGTAGATGACATGACAAAGCTGTCATACTTGCATGAACCAGGAGTTCTGCATAACTTGGCTGCAAGATATGAACTTAATGAAATATATGTAAGACACATTCTGAAATTCTCTTTCTAACTTAGGTATAGAAGTAAGCATTGAATTGGGAAGTTCCTGGGAAAAAGGACCCAGATTTTATCCAATCTGCTCAATAAATGTCTTCTCATATGTTCTGCAGACATACACTGGAAATATACTGATTGCAATAAATCCATTCCAAAGATTACCACATCTGTATGATACGCACATGATGGAACAATATAAAGGTGCTGCATTTGGAGAGCTAAGCCCTCATGTTTTTGCAGTTGCAGATGTTGCATACAGGTAACTTCCATTTATTCTATCCGACCTCACATTTTCCTTGCATTTTTTCTTAATTCTATTTTTATCATAGGCAAATGATCAATGAGGGAAAGAGTAACTCGATTCTAGTTAGTGGAGAAAGTGGTGCTGGTAAGACTGAGACAACAAAGATGCTTATGCGGTATCTTGCATACATGGGTGGTCGATCAGGCGTGGAAGGGCGAACTGTTGAACAACAAGTGCTAGAAGTAAGATGAAGGGCTTCTCTTTCTATGACTATGTTTTAAATCCCTTGATTTTCACCATGTAGCACGTGTTCCCTGACATGGTGTTTCTGTTTCATTGAAAATTCAGTCTAATCCAGTTCTTGAAGCATTTGGTAATGCCAAAACTGTTAGGAACAACAACTCCAGGTGAGTACTTGTTCACTATTTGGGTAATTAAATAAAATAGTGATTTTTTATGTGATCTTCTCTGGAGACATTGAATTATAAAGAGAGCATCGACTCAAAGATAAATGAAGAATAAGTTGAAATAATTATGAATTTAGCACCTTGTTTCTTTTTCCTGAAGCAATGCTGGAAAATATAAATTTGATAGAAGAGTGATTATTTGAATGATTTTAGACTATAAATATGATCAGTGGCATCACCTTTCCTTGTTTTAGAACACACTGTTCTTCTGATTTAAATGAATCAATGGTCCCTTTATGGTCATACTGACTAATGTTCTTGTTCAGTTCTAAACTTCTTCAGTTGAACTTCTTTTTCGTTCTGATTTAAATGTGTTTTTGAATATATGAAAAATATTGTTCAGAGTGTTTTGTGCATAAGTTAGTCAAGGGAATTGGTTGATATTTTCTTCTTTATTTATCTTGGTATCACAATGCAGTCGATTTGGTAAATTTGTTGAGATTCAATTTGACAAGAATGGGAGGATATCAGGAGCAGCTATACGTACTTATTTACTTGAAAGATCTCGTGTTTGCCAAGTTTCTGACCCTGAAAGAAACTATCACTGTTTTTACCTTCTGTGTGCTGCACCGCTGGAGGTACTCATGCTTTATGCTTGTATTGAAATGAGTGCAAATGCTTAGTACTTCCTGTGCTTGTACTTTCAAGTACTTATTGATTGTTTTCCCTGTGAATTTTCAGGAAAGAGAGAGGTACAAGTTGGAAAACCCCAAATCATTCCATTACCTGAATCAGACCAACTGCTATAAGTTAGATGGAGTAAATGATGCTGAGGAATATCTTGCCACCAGAAGGGCAATGGATATAGTTGGCATTAGTGAGGAAGAGCAGGTCAGTGTTTGCGTTAGCTTTAAAAAATGATGTGCTCTTGCTCATTTCACACATTTTATACACCATCTCTGCCAGGAGGCGATTTTTAGGGTTGTAGCTGCCATTCTGCATCTTGGGAACATTGAATTTGCAAAAGGAGAGGAAATAGACTCATCTGTTATCAAGGACCAGAAATCTAGGTTCCATCTCAACATGACAGCAGAACTACTAAAGTACAACTTATTTATTCCCTTTATGTGTTCTGGTTCATTTTGTGATCTTTATTACATATGCTGGTTTTGCAGCATAAACATCGAGTAATTTATGGTGTGATGTAGGTGTGATGCCAAGAGCTTGGAAGATGCATTGATACAGCGTGTGATGGTAACACCTGAAGAGGTTATTACAAGAACTCTCGATCCTCTTGCTGCGGTTCTTAGCAGGGATGCCTTAGCTAAAACCATTTATTCCCGCTTATTTGATTGGTAAAGGGTCTACCTTCACAATGCTCTGTGTGTGTATATGTGGAGTTGCAGTTTGTAATTTTTATCATCATGAAGAATAAAATAAAGAGAACTAAAATATTTTTGTCCACTAAACCGGTGCTTGTTCTCAACCACATTTGCAAATATTTCAGATTTTAACAACTTACTTATTTTGCTGCAGGCTTGTGGATAAAATTAACAATTCTATTGGGCAAGATCCAAACTCAAAATCGTTGATTGGAGTTCTTGATATATATGGTTTTGAAAGTTTCAAGTTCAATAGGTAAGCCTTTGATTTTCAAATATTATTTGCTATATTGTAGTATTTTTCCATACAGCTACAGCTGACTGTTTGTCATATTATGTAGTTTTGAGCAGTTCTGTATCAACTTTACAAATGAAAAACTTCAACAGCATTTCAATCAGGTTTAGAATTTTTTTTGACATAATCCTCGGTCACTCATTTGCATTATATACCTTGCTGTGTTTTAATATATGATGATTGTCAACTTGTTATTATTTGCAGCATGTATTTAAAATGGAACAAGAAGAATATACAAAAGAAGAAATCAACTGGAGCTACATAGAATTTGTTGATAACCAAGATGTGTTGGATCTGATTGAGAAGGTCTTTTACTTTTGCTTGACATTTTGTTTCATTTCTATAATTTTCATTTGTTTGAATGATATTATGCTTGACAGGGCACTGAATAATCCGTGGATCTGTGTCTGATTGCAATATATTCTTTCATCCATTTATGCCTTGTCCCATTCTCTATTTTATCTCTCATAGTGTTTACTGTCTTGTACAATTGTTTGCAGAAACCTGGGGGTATCATAGCACTTCTTGATGAAGCCTGGTATGTAGCTAGTATTTGATTCTATGATTTGAAAAAAAAATTGTTTGGCTGGAGACTCATGTACTTATAATTGCTTCTTACAGCATGTTTCCTAAATCTACACATGAAACATTTGCTCAGAAATTGTACCAGACATTTAAAAACAACAAGCGCTTCATCAAGCCTAAGCTTTCTCGTACTAGCTTTACCATATCTCACTATGCAGGGGAGGTAAAACAGTTCGTCTTCATATTTTTTGTTCAATTTTCTTAAACTTCAATCGATTCTGAAATACTTATTTCCTTTTCTCCTTCCAGGTGATGTATTTGGCTGATCAGTTCCTAGACAAAAACAAAGATTATGTAGTGGCAGAACATCAGGATCTTTTGACAGCTTCCAAATGCCCTTTTGCAGCTAGCCTATTTCCTCCACTTCCAGAGGAATCTTCAAAGTCATCTAAATTTTCTTCCATTGGGTCACGTTTTAAGGTACGAGATGATTTACTTTCTTCTCAGTTTTCCTAGATTGAATGAAGTGACTTGTTGTAATCAATGAACTTATTTTCTGAAAATAAGAGCCCAATGGTGGCACGTACTTGTTGATTATGGAACAAATTTATGATCAATGGCAATGCAACGGTGATAAAATAACCATATCAACTTGACATGCTGCAACTGAAAGTTAATAGAGAAATAACCACTTTGTGAAATCCTCAATAATGTAGCATGCCAATCATTTTGAGGAACACTAAAGTACTGCTAGATAGATGTGCACCAAACCTGAAGTATGATGGTGCTCTTTGTCTCACCATGGCTGTAAGATTCACTATTAATGCATTTAAATTGCATGCTTGCTAGTTTTTAATAAATCTAGTGCTGTGATACTTTTACTCAATTTTTTTAGATATAATATGTTTTAAACACTGCAGCTACAACTCCAATCTTTGATGGAGACCTTGAATTCTACAGAGCCTCACTATATCAGATGTGTGAAGCCAAACAATTTACTAAAGCCTGCAATATTTGAGAATGCTAATATTATCCAGCAACTACGCTGTGGTGTAAGTATAATCAGGCTATATATTTTATGTAATTCTTTGTTTGACATGCTTCATTTATTTTTTCAAATGAACAAGTTTAACCATTATGTGCTGCAATACTAACCATTAAAGTAATTGTGAAATTTATTTTTCATTTAGGGTGTTCTTGAGGCAATTAGGATTAGCTGTGCTGGGTATCCTACAAGGCGGACATTTTATGAGTTTCTTCTCCGTTTTGGCGTTCTTGCTCCAGAAGTTTTGGAAGGAAAGTAAGTCATAATTTTGAAGTAACAAAAAAAAATTCTTCATACCTCTTGCTTTAGCACTTCCTTTTCCTTCCATGCAGTTCATTATTTTTCTGTGTTTCCTGTTGTCTTTTTCCTATACAGCCATGATGACAAGGTTGCTTGCCAAATGATTTTGGATAAAATGGGATTGAAAGGTTATCAGGTAATGATTTTATCTCTTTTAATTCATCATCCTTGAATCTTTCTGCAGCAGGGATATAATTTGCCATACCTATCCCGGGCATTGTGATAAGACTGGTGGAGAGGGATAAAATGTATGAAGGGATGAACAGAGGGTTATTGAGCTTCAAAGCTTACAATGGTGTTCAGTTGAAATTTTAGGTGGCCTATGCAAAATAGGATTGCAATTAGTATTTAAGTTATGTTAGGTGTTCCAGGGAGAGATGACCAGGAAGTGATTGCTGATTACCATCACATTTGTACATGTCCTGTCATTAACACATTATGGGATAGGCAGTGTATGATGCCCAGATGAAATGTCCCATTCTCATCAGCATGGGATTTAGGAGTTTCACTGGAATCTCTGAATCCTTAAAAATGATAACTACCGTGAAATACTAACAATCTGCATGTGTATGTGTGGAAACCTGTTAGTAAAAACCCCCAAATTCTCGTTTATGTTATGTTTCTTGGTATTTCCTGGATGCTGTCAATCTGTACATTGTCTTTGTCTATATTGCATCTTGCCAGTGGAATTTACAAGTTATCTTACCATGTTCAACATGACTGGTTTTGCAGATAGGCAAGACAAAAGTCTTTCTCAGAGCAGGTCAGATGGCTGAACTGGATGCAAGAAGAACAGAGGTACTTGGAAACGCAGCTAGAACCATACAAAGGCAAATCCGCACGTATATTGCACGCAAGGAGTTCATTTCATTGCGTCGGGCTGCCTTCCATTTACAATCTCATTGCCGAGGTATCCTCTTAACTTCCTTTGAAACCAAACTTGTTTGTAACTGGCTTCTGATATTATTTACTGTGTTCATTTGTTGTACATTAAGTAGTGACAACATAGTCCAGTGACAGACTGTAGACACATGTACCCAGGTTCATTCATGTTTGAATTTGGATTAAAATCACCAGATGTCCCTGTACCATACAATTTGGTCAAATTAACCCATCTTTATAAAAAGGCTATAACTGACCCCTTCTACCTCATGAATTAGAGCATTTTAGACTTAGTGATGTCAATTGACCAATTGCTGGTGTGCATGTGTTTCTTTTTATTTCTTGCAAGTTTTATTGCATCTGTACAGAAACAGTTGTGTGCACATGCACATATAAGACAGGTGAGTTATGAAATCACATATAAAATCATCCATGATGCATAAAGTTTAAATGGTTCGTGAGTAAATATTTTTCTATCCAATCACCCTAAATGTATTGTTTATAAGGTTACTTTTTACACATAGTATATTGGTTGCCATGACTGCACATCTTCAATTTCCACCGCTGTTTTTAGCCACAAAAATCCTGATGAAGCTACACCCTTGTTTTTTGCCATTAATATTAGGTGTATCGGCCCGCAAGCTATATGAGGGGTTGCGGCAAGAAGCAGCAGCTTTAAAAATTCAGAAGAATTTCAGGCGACACACTGCCAGGAAAGCCTACTTGACTCTATGTTTGTCAGCGATCTCTTTGCAGACAGGCTTAAGGGCAATGACTGCTCGCAATGAATTCCGATTCAGAAAGCAAACTAAAGCTGCGATTATTATCCAGGTCCCATCCTCACACCTCTTGCAATCACATTCTCCTATAGTATATAAACACAGCTGTTCAACTCTTAAAGAATGCTGGCCATAAATTTCTGTTATTATACTTGGAATCAAGTTGACTTTTATTCTTTTTAATTTGAAACTGAGTTTACTACTTTGATGATTTTCTTGGTGTCTATCAGGCGAAATTGCGTCACCACATAGCATATTCTTATTACAAGAGACTTCAGAAGGCTGCATTAGTTTCTCAATGTGGTTGGAGGCAAAGGGTTGCTCGTAGAGAGCTTAGGAAGCTCAAAATGGTTAAATCAAATTCCTTATGTTTTTTCTTTTTAAAATACTTTTAAGGTGACTAGTGTTATTTTAGAGGGAAAGATTCAGATAATACTAATTAATATAAGTTTTCAGGCTGCAAAGGAAACAGGGGCCCTTAAAGAAGCAAAAGACAAATTAGAAAAGCGTGTAGAAGAATTAACATGGCGATTGCAGTTAGAGAAGAGATTGAGGGTACTGTATTTTCTTTGATATCAGTGCTGGCAATACAAACTGCACTGGGCACAATTTCATCTGGTGTTCATTTGAATTGCAGGCTGATCTGGAAGAGGAAAAGGCACAAGAAATTGCCAAGTTACAAGATGCTTTGCGTGAGACGCAAATCCAAGTTGAAGAAGCAAATGCCAGAGTAATCAAAGAACGAGAGGAAGCTCAGAAAGCAATTGAAGAAGCACCTCCAATTATTAAGGAGACCCCTGTAATAGTTCAAGACACAGAAAAGGTTGAATCATTAACAGCTGAGGTAGAAAGTTTGAAGGTAAGCACTTTAATATGGATGATCATGGTAGCTTTTTCCCCAATGTATGTATGTGTATATATATATATATCTTTTCTTATCATTTGCATGCATCTTATAAGAAGACTATCAGGTGGTTATTCTCTTTACTACTGGCAATGATGAGAACTTCTTCCTATTACATGACTGATGACTGCAAAGTGAACTTCAAAAACCATGTGTTATTGTAGAAATCCCTCCCTTGAAACTAATTAATCTTTTCAGCTTGTTGCTTGAAATACTCCTGCATGTAAATGTTTCCTGGGATCTTTTTGTGGATTTTTTTGGAGTTTGTGCATCTTCCTATGCAGTATGTTTGCATGTGTCATCAGCTCTTCACTGTTATGTAGATCAACCTTGACCTGCAAGAAACTGCAGGCTGGCACATGCTAATAGGACTACCTAATTTTTCTCAAACACCTTCCTTTTTATATTTATGACATTTTGAAATAGTGAGACTTTAGACCTATCCATCCCTGTTACCCACTTTTCTGATAAAATTTGTATGTGTTCACTGAATTTAACAAAGCACATGGGTTTGACTGTGTTCGAAATTTGACAGATGAACCTGTTGTGTGGATATTTTAACTTTTTATGATAAAACAATTTTTAAAACATTAATGATAGCTAGAACATTGCTTTTGTGGATGCTATTGGGACCTGAATAAATTTCTGCAACCGTTCAGGCTTTGCTGCTCTCAGAAAGACAGGCAGCAGAAGAGGCAAGGAAAGCTCATGCAGATGGTGAGGCTAGAAACTCAGAATTGGCTAAGAAACTAGAAGATGCAGCGAAAAAAATGGATCAGCTTCAGGAATCAGTCCAGAGGTTTGTGAATGCATCATGGAGTGGAACTGGTTGGATATTAGTACTTATGCCATATGATAGAATTGTATGTATGCCATTGATGATCAGCTTATCCCTGATTAAATTAATGCAATCCTTCCCTTTTCTTGTCTGCCTACTTGACATCAGCCTTCATAACTTTACCCTTGTAATGCGATACTTGTGTTTGCAAGTGGGTACTTTTCTCATAGCTTATAGTCACCATTTGATTTTACCTGTGTCTGCGCTTTGCATGCACACATGTTCCCCCCTCCTCTCCCTCTCTCTAGATTTTTTTTTTTTTGCTTTATACATTAAAGGTTCATTTATATTGCAGGCTGGAGGAGAAACTTTCCAACTCCGAGTCAGAGAATCAAGTGCTTCGTCAACAGGCACTGACTATGTCACCAACAGGGAAATCTTTGTCTGCACGCCCAAAATCAATGATTATCCAGGTGGAAATGGAATTTTCATCTGTTCTGTCATAACATTGTGATCTAAAGGGTTCTAGAATTTCATGTTATTTATTAAATTGCAGAGGACTCCTGTGAATGGGAATGTTGCAAATGGAGAGGTGAAGGTGGCATCGGTGAGGGGAATTTTTTTTTTTTTTTTGATAGATCAGCTACTATAATGTATTCAGATTAAGGCTTTGTTTCTAAATTCTTTCTCTGTGGACTCCATATCTCAGGACATAATTCATGCTGCATCAAATGCTCGTGAACCAGAATCTGAGGAAAAACCACAGAAATCTCTCAATGAAAAGCAGCAGGTAAGTGGCTTTTGGCAAGTAAAGCACATTTTATTGATTTCTTAATCCAGTAATGATGTAGTAAACAACATTAATGAGAGATGGTAAAATGCATTTTTTTTGTTCCATCGAGGACCAAGGGTCATAATCTTTGATACCTCTAAGATCTTAACCTCTTGCTAATTCTTTTCTTGCCATCTGCATTTTTGATTCAGGAGAACCA
This sequence comes from Populus deltoides, assembly GCA_015852605.2. Classification (NCBI taxonomy): domain Eukaryota; kingdom Viridiplantae; phylum Streptophyta; class Magnoliopsida; order Malpighiales; family Salicaceae; genus Populus; species Populus deltoides. The sequence continues at coordinate 14,181,942 of CM027575.2, forward strand.
GGACCTGCTGATCAAATGTGTATCACAGAACTTGGGATTCTCTGGGGGGAAACCAGTTGCAGCCTGTGTCATATACAAATGTCTTCTTCACTGGAGGTCATTTGAAGTTGAAAGGACAACTGTTTTTGATCGTATCATTCAGACAATAGCTTCTTCCATTGAGGTAAAGTATCATCTTTTGGGTGTTCAAATATCAGATTGCACTTTCTTTTATACAAAATCACAATATATTGCCTTCTGATTTTGCTTTCACCTCAAACTAGTTGTAAACTGACTAGATAGGACTGATGTTGGCTACCTGTTTATCTTATCGAAGGTCCCTGATAACAATGATGTCTTAGCCTACTGGTTATCTAATTCATCCACATTGCTGCTGCTGCTGCAACACACACTCAAAGCAAGTGGTGCTGCTAGCTTGACACCACAAAGACGGAGGACATCATCTGCTTCTCTCTTTGGGAGAATGTCTCAAGTAAATTCGTGTTTTATAGAAGTGTCTTGCATCTTCTTGTCATTTTTTTTTTCTTTTTTCTAATTGTTCATGTTATTCAGGGGCTAAGGGCATCTCCTCAGAGTTCTGGACTTTCATTTCTTAACAGTCGGGGGCTTAGTAGACTGGATGACTTGCGACAGGTTGAGGCTAAGTATCCAGCATTACTTTTCAAGCAGCAACTTACAGCCTTCCTTGAGAAGATATATGGAATGATACGAGACAATCTGAAGAAAGAAATCTCCCCACTGCTTGGGTTATGCATTCAGGTTGTTTCTAAGCTACTTCAGTAAGCATGATTCAATAGTTACTACTCTTGGTAGCTTTTTAAAAAAATTAAGCTTTTTCCACGTGCCCTGGGATGTAGACAGGGAGTGCCCACATCCTGAAAGAGTGGATGACTGACCAAAGCGGGCAACCTGTGTTTGTGTGCTAATGAAATTTTTTTTTGGGTACAATGTGCTTATGCAAGTTAAATATATTTCAAACATTGTACAGGCACCAAGGACTTCCAGGGCAAGTTTAGTGAAGGGTCGCTCTCAAGCTAATGCTGTTGCTCAGCAAGCTTTAATTGCTCATTGGCAAAGCATCGTCAAAAGCTTAAATAGCTACTTGAAGACAATGAAAGCGAACAATGTGAGTTACAATTCTATAGAGGATGTAATAACAACTATGGAACTGTTTTCTTGGAAAAGTATCATTCACATTGATAATCTGTTTTTCAGGTACCTCCCTTCTTAGTGCGTAAAGTGTTCACTCAAATATTCTCTTTCATCAATGTTCAGTTGTTCAACAGGTAAATACATTCAAAACTCACCCCCTCTCCCTCTCTTCCCATGAAAATTATGTAATGCCTTGCTTTATGCGCACCTGCAGTCTTCTTTTACGGCGCGAGTGTTGCTCATTCAGTAATGGAGAATATGTAAAAGCTGGTTTGGCTGAATTAGAACAGTGGTGCTATGAGGCAACTGAGGAAGTGAGCAGTCATAATGTTTTTCAGCTGTGGATTCCTTGCAGTGCTATGTTATTTGTTTACCTAGTATCTTTTTATTTACAGTTTGCAGGCTCAGCTTGGGATGAATTAAAGCATATAAGACAGGCTGTTGGATTCCTAGTAAGAGACTGGATTTTTAGATCTTTCTCATTAATGAGTATTGCCTTGTTTACTGACCATCATCCTTCAATATCACTAATCAGGTCATACATCAAAAGCCCAAAAAGACCTTGAATGAAATAACAAAAGAGCTTTGCCCGGTCAGTGCCTCTTCTCTTTATGATCTTTTCTTTTTCTATACTGGATCTTATTCTCGCATCTTTTTTTTTATAGTAATCAAAAATATTTTTTGGTGCCTGCATTTTCAGGTGCTGAGCATACAGCAGCTGTACAGGATCAGTACCATGTACTGGGATGATAAATATGGCACCCATAGCGTGTCTTCAGATGTAAGTTGCTCTAAAGTTGGCAAGAATGCTTTGCTTTTGTGTTGTCAATTGAAAATGAATTAAACTGGTATATTTTCATTCTTGTTTTTGTTGTACCCTCCTGTGAGATATACACACTTTTTGTGTGCTAAAACTATAGCTGTACAGGTTATATCTAGTATGAGAGTTATGATGACAGAGGATTCGAACAATGCTGTTAGCAATTCTTTTCTTTTGGACGATGATTCAAGGTATAATTTTAATTTCTCTTACATTCAACAGCAACATATTTGTTTTTTGAACTTAAACAGACATGTCCTTCGATCCTTCTGTCCTTAGTTACAGTTTAATTGTCATGCAGCATCCCATTTTCTGTGGATGACATCTCCAAGTCAATGCAACAAGTAGACATAGCTGACATCGATCCTCCTTCAATAATTCGTGAAAACTCTGGTTTCGGGTTCTTACTTCCACGCTCTGAGTGATGTTCTTTGTGGGGCGTCAGGGGGATTTGCTGCACAATGATGTGCCAAGAACTGTGCATAAACTCATCATGCCAAGACCTGTGCATATAGTATCACTATCCGTCATCATCCATGTGTATAATACATATATATTGTGTTAGTATCAGGGTACCATGTTTGATGCCTGAGTCGATTCATTTTTTTCCCTTGTGTTACAGAAACACAAGGGAGTTTTGTTAAGAAGCCGCCATGTCACATGTGAAGTGTGATAATGTGCAAATTATAGAAAGAGGCAACGGTGCCTCGTCATTTCTGAGGCCTGCAACAGGTCTCCATTTTTTCATTACTTCTTTATACTTTTTTTGTCCCCTTCAGTGAGGCTTCCTTCATTATTGTTATTTGTTGGGTTTTGTTTGAGTGTAACTGACTGACATCAGCAGCATTTTATAGGCCATTGTACGAGGAAACAATTTGTATGTAAGTCGTTGTGTTCATGTTTTTTTTTTATTATTATTATTATTTTGTATCACAAATTGCTGTCTTACCTGTGCTAAACGGAGTCGGCAAATTTTTTGCTTTGGTTTTTGGGCCATGTCGAAAACTTCTGCCTTTGAGAACTATTTTTGTGCCTGCCTCTGTTTTAAAGAACTTAGCTAGAATAGCAGCTTAACATGGCCAAAACAAAATTTAAGGATCGGAGAAATTTTGAAGGAAAGGGAAGATAAAAATGAATGAAAAATTTCATTTCTATTTATTTTTAAAAAAATTAATAAAAGAACTATAAAATTGTAAAGAAGAAAAACAAAAATTGGGCTACACCAAGCAAACATGAAAGCACCTGGCTTGTTAAACTAATTGAATCAGAGATCAAAATTACAAAATATATTAATTGTTAGGTAAAATGGTAAATCACTGTAGCAATTTATAATATCAGGATTTTGTTTTTGTCCTCAATTTTATTTTAATTGTAGTTTCCTATATTGAAAGTGATGACCGTTTCTTAATATTTATTAAGAAAAGAAAAAAAAAATTAAATTGTAGAACAAGAAGAAAACTCATGATTACTATCAATTTCGCTAGAAATTTTTTTTGTTTACTCTATCTACTTTATTTTTTTCTCTACGGCTATTATAATAAAAAAATCAATTTTAATGTCAACAAATTTTATTTAATGAGAGGTTTTATTCAAGTGTTTTCAAACTTTTATCTATCTTGAGAAAGTAAGTTAAGGTCAAGAGAGATTGTTTTTTTCTCGGTTTGATTTTGTGTTTTTAGATTATTTTTTGTGTTTTGGGTTGATAAACTGGTTTTTTGAGGTTCTAGAGGTGTTTATTAGGTGGTTTTAGATGAAAATTGGTTGAAAATGAGTTTTAAAACCAACATCTTCCACCTTGATTTTTCAACAACCACTATGATGGCTGGATTTTCAGCAAGCAAACCCGACAACATTGGTCTAATTTGAAAAAAAAAATAAAAAGGAATAAGCATAGACCTGGGCTGGAAAGCCCACACACCCAAGCTATGTTTTAAAGGCCCACACATGCTAAGCTACCTAGGCCAATATGCCTAACTTATTTTTTTTTCCTTTTAATTTCACCATTCAACATTTGATTATTTTTTAATCGATCTTCATAATTTGTTTCAGATTATTTTTTATGGGGTTATCGCGATCTCAAATAAATATTTAGATATTTGGTTGATGCTTAATTTTACGAGTATCTATTTTTGTTGTTGTATAATTAAATAAAAAATATATTTTAAAAAAAGTTATTAAACCCAAAAAAGTCTATGACTTAGATCGTAGGTTTGACGGGTTGACTTGAGTTGATTAAGAATTGAGCTTCATAATTTGTTTTGGTTTGCTTTCTATGAGGTTATCATAGTCCCAAACAAATATCTTAGCATTGGATTAGTGTTCAATTTTTCAAGTTTTTTTTTTTTTAATTATCATATAATTAAGTAAAAAAGTTATATTTTTTTAAAAATGTTATTAAACCCTGTGGAATCTGTGACCCAAGTCGTAGGTTTGATGAGTTATTATTTTTTTATCCTTTGATTTTTTTTCCATTTTTATTATTCAGTGTTGGATTTCTATTTACTTTTTTTAAAAAAAATTATTCTTCAATATTTGGTTGATTTTAAAATGGTCTTTATAATTTGTTTTGGTTTGTATTCTATGGAGTTAGTGTGTTCTCAAACAAATATCCTGATATTTTGTTGGTGTTTAATTTTTTTAATGTTTATTTTTATTTTTGTATAATCAAATAACAAATAGTTTTAAGAGCTGATAATTTTTAAGAGGGGAGAGGGAGAAGTTTTAAACCTGTAACTCTTATTCTCACATCTAGAGGAAATTATTGTCAGAAAAGATTAAAAGAAGATGAGAGAGGGTATTATGGGAGTGAAAGCTTTCTTTACAAAAAAAAAAAGAAGAAGAAAAAATAAAGAAAACATGTCTAATCAAGAACATAACAGAGGAAAATAAAAACTTCAAAAAAGATTAAGAACATAAGAGAAGAGAAGATTTGATCAAGAACTTGTTCAAGGTAGTCAATTGAGTTCAAAAAATAAGATAAAGTTTATGTTAAACTCAAATAATGTATGATGATGTTAGATTGTGGGATAGAAAGCAAAATCTCTAATTCCTAAGTTTTATGAGAAATTAGAGAAAATGTGTTATTTGCAAAGATTACACGATATAACCTTAAGATAAGACTTAATTAGTAGAAATAAGAAAGAATTTTGAAAAAAAGTTTTGGGTAGAAACCTTAGTGAGATTTGACCAAGACAAGGATTTCTTGGTGTGAATTCTTGTTGAAATTTATGCATGATTAATGTTAAGGGAACATCTTTGATGAAATATAAGTAGTTAAGCATAGAAAAAGATTAGTATTGAGTAAGAAGTCTTTTAAAATTGAAGAAAAATATCCAGAAAGATAAGGAATTGGTTCATCCAATTAGGGTTATGCATGAGTGATGGTTCTTTATTTGAATTTGAGAACAATTATTGTTGAATGAACCTCATTAGTGTAATAAATATGACTTCTTGTATGATGTTTGAAGAGTTGAATTTCTTTATTTTCTTTTTATTTTAGAGTTAGGGAGATTGAGGAGAAAGCGTATCTCCTTAGAAATTAAAAATATTTATGAATGTGTATAATGATTTAATGAATTCTTGTTATAAATTTTAAAGGGAAATCTCTTAGGAAAAGAGGAAAATGGAGGTTCGACCAAAATGGCCATCAATAGGAGAGTGCATTGTTGTATTGAATTTCTTGATTTTTAATTTTTAATAATAGTTGATTAAGGAGAAGTTGATTCTTGAATGTAATGTGAAAGAAAGAACTAAGTTCTTGGATTCTTGAATTTTATGATCTTGAATGGCTTTTAAGAAAATCATTATACATGTAAATTGATTAATTAATATGTTGTAAAGCTTAATTATTTGTAAATACTAAAGGGAATTGAAAAACAAACCAAGGGATTAATTTCGGCTAAGATGATTATGATAATTTGATGTGCTATAATATGTGTGTTAATGGTTGATTCAACACTCCAATAAAAAAAAGAGACAATCTCAAATTTGAGAGGAAAGAGAGCTGAATGGGGGGGGTTTTTTGGGCACAGAACTTGGGGTTGCTATAAAAGCCCTAAAAGTGATTAATTAGGATTTGTTTTGGCTCCCTAAAAAGGTGAAAATAAGAGCTGAAGTAGCACATTTAATTTGGAAAAGTTTTTAAACTCTTTGATGGCAAAAATTGTCTAAAATAGAGATGTTGTAATAGTTGTATTGTGGAATGTAAGGGTGTTGATTTTGAAAGCCCCAGAGGTTAATTAACATGGAAAAGTATGTGGAAAGGAAAACATAATGTAGATGTGCATGTAACTAGCTTGCATGAAGATATTGTTATGATTAGAAAAGTTTAGAGTGCTGGAAACCTTAACATAAGGTGTGAAAATGTAAGGGATAAAATTCATATGCAATAAGTACATAAATTGTTGAAAATATTAAGAAGAAAATTTTAATATTTAAGGAGTGTACTTGATGTATAACTTTGTGTGATGCATGTGAGGCACCAGTTACAGGACCCCAAAAAAGCAGGACTGAACTGGTGAGGGAATCAGGTAGGTGCTTGTCATCTCATCCTTTTTAATTTTTTAGTATTATATATAAGTTTTAATTCCTTAAGACGTATATTGATGATGAGTTACATGTTTTGTGGTAATGCATTGGTAAAAGACTGATGAAATCATATTGTGATATGTATCATGAGAATTGTGTTGCGGTATGGTAGCCGAACATATGAGGGGGGTTGGGATTGATATATGATAATGGTTAAGTTGAATGAAATTTTGTATGGAAGCTAACCCTAAGAAAGGGCTTAGCTTGTAACTAGGTATTAAAAATACAAGTATGCATAGGTAATATTCATGGAAGTCAGCCATATAAGTGGGGCTAGGGTTGAGATTCCTCGAATGACATGTTGTCTGTGTATTTTACGTTGAGGAGTCAACCATATTAGTGGAACTCTAAATGGTTATTTCAGGTCGGCCTTAAGAAATGAGAGGTTGATTTCAATCTTCTTGTATCGGCCACAAGTGTGGAGGGTAGTTGTTGAATAATAATCAACTGCATGAGCGGGGACCAGGAAGATGCTAGGTATACATCTTCAGCATAAATGTGGGTGAACAAGGATTACTTGTTGATTATGTTATCGAACCTCTAAAGAGTGATTAAAAGGGGTCTTAGAGTGGAGACCTTTATGCTTAGGGCTACTTATTGGTGTTAGTGTAAAAAAACACCATTATAGGCATGTGCCTTATAAAAAGGGCTAGCCAAAAGATTGGAGACTACGTGCTTTATATTGAATCCTAGAGTTATATGGATAACTAATCATTTAAACGTAAGAATGAATATGTTAAGATGTTATATTACTGTCAATAGTTGGTAGAGGTAATGTGTATAGTAAATAAGGGTAAAATTATGTTGAGAAGTTAAAAGGTTTGTAAGTTGCATGTGTATATGTAAAAAATTATCATTGTTGTATTTTAAATGGTTAATATTGTGTTACAAAATATAATTATCATCCTTATTGCTTAATATGTTTTATTTTTAACAGGTTCATAATGTGCACCATAAAACTATATAACTTGATATGATGATTAGTTGTAGGATTTCCTAAATGTTTTTATCTAGCTATAGGATCTCCATGCTTATGTTTATTTTGATAATCTTGAAGGATTTTACTAAATAAATCATAGAATTATTGCGGTTTAATATTATTCTTTTTATTATGAAGTTGTGATGACGACGACATCAACTTTATATAGATAATACAAGAATTTGTGGTTTGCTTTTCTATTTTAAGTATATGATATTGATCTTTTAAGTTTACTGGTATTACATGGTATTATTTTATTTGAATTGATTGTCTTTTAATTTCATGGCTAGTTATGGCTAGGGTTAGGGGTTAATATGTATTCACTAGGGTTAAAAAAAATAATTTCACATTATTTTGGTGGTGTTCCACTAGTTTTAATGTGTGACCATTTATTATCTATATTATGTAACACCGAACCACCATAAGAAAGTTTGCATGCAACAAGTCATACCTTTAGATTATAAGGAACTTTTTTGAAATAAAAATAAGCTTCCAACTCTATTAACCATTTAATAAATTTTTACTTCGAGAATCTCTCTTCATAGAATAAAATCTCATTAGATTTAGGAATAGATATGGGGTTTAGCCTGCCTCAAGGTAAGTCTTCATGCCCTCTCCTCTTCACGATCCTTGTTTGTGTTACCTATTAGCCAAACTAGATCTGTTATGGTTTGCTTCAAATGATCAATCATTTGTTTTTAACAATCTAGTTTTTACTCCTAAGCCTGCACAATACTTTGTAGGGCCTTAACTCTTTCATTGTGAAGTGGGTTGCTACCATTTCCATCCATCAAAGAGGCCAACCAACTCTAATACCAATTAACACGATGAATAACGGAAATAGAAACTATAGTTCTCAAGCTCTAATATTACAGATCTAAACTCTAGAGAAATTTAGAAAAAAAAACTCTAGTATTTTATAAAATAGAGATAATAATTTGAATCTGAATTTTCATAAAATAAACTAGATATTCCTATCTATACTGATTCTAAACCTAGAATCATTTACAGGAAATGATTTCTAATTAAAACATATCTAATTAATAGAATCCATTTAGCATTAGGATTTTTAAATCATAAAATATAATTAAATTGAAAGTCCTAATCTAAATAGGAAAAAGAATTCAATTACAATAAGGTAAATAAAAAAAATTTCAAATAATAACTTTTAAGTCTTATTTTAAGACTTTCCTGATCTCCAAAATCATGAAATTTAAACTTGTTAGGAAAAGGATTTTCAGAATCTTATGTTAAAATTGCAATTTTGATCGTAAGATTAAAAGTAATATTTGATTTATCAAATTATATCTTGAATTCTTTATAAACTAAACCTACAAATCTTAATTATTAATAAAATAATACAATAAACATTATAATCTAAATAATACAGAAGAGATAATTAGTACTACAAAATAATTATTAAATTCTTAATTAGCAATCGTTAGACTTTCATGATTGTAAAAGAAACTTTCCAGTAATGAAATTTATCATCATTTTAGGTCATTCATACAATAGCATGTTTTGTTAAATATAATATGAAACTAAATGTTTCATCATTTAAAGAATTTTATCTAATTAATCCATTAGTGTTTAGTATGCAAACATAAATCATGTTCAATACAATTATGTTTAACACATTTAGATGATTGTGAAACATACATAACATGAGAAAAAATAATAAAATAATTTTTAAAAGCTTTCTTAAAAAGAAAAAAGAAAAAAAAAAAAGGGGAACTCCATCCAGGGATTAAAATGAATGAGCTAGGGCCTAAAATGAACATAATAAAAATACCATATTGTGATATAAAATTCAAGGTGAGAATATGGAAAGCTGCTGCACTCTCTCTATCCACAAGATTTCCTCTAACAGCTACCTGTGACACTAAACTTCCAGACATGGAAGAAACCGCTCAGTTGGATGAGGAGTCGGTTTTAACTTCTAACACAAAATTTACGTTGTGAATATACAAAGAAAGAAAAAAGAAAACAAGAAACGAAAAGAAAAGATTAGAATTCTTGAAAGCCTTCTAACCTACGTGATAAGACAACAACCTATATAAGAGGATTGTTGCCGATTCATTTTTAAAGTACAATTTCAACTATTACGCAGCCGAGATTTCACCATGAGTTTTATCTCTGTTGGGACCCGTTCACCTCAGCCGAGATTTCGGCCTTCATTGCATTTTCCACCACAGTTGATGATTGGTCTTGCTCAGGAGGTACTGGCTGCATTTCTGATTTCTTCTTCTCTTTGAGAATCACCTGCCTCGGCATTACCTCTAGTAGAAAGCTTCCTCCATTCCATGCAGCTGCTGAAATCTTGAGTATTTGGAAAACCACATGCAATTCATAGGACAAGAAGATGGGGACTGTGAGTGCCATGGTTGCCACAGTAAATATAGCTTGCAACAGAGTGTACATTAGCAGGCGGTGCTGGTCCCCAAGCAAACCACTCAATTGCCACCATATATTGTTTGCTTTCTGGGCTTTTTTTGATAGTTCCCTGTCAGCCAAAAACAGCAATCAGAAGAAAGTTCATAAAGTAGACAAATTACGATTGTATGCACAATAAAAGCCGACGCATATAGTTAAACCACATGTGTGCAAATATCCATGTTGAAAAAGAACTCCGAACCTGTAAGAAGTCATGACTTCAGGATCTCTTAAGAGCCTCTGCCGACGTAGGACATCGACAATGAGAAAATAAAGAGCCTGCCACAGGGTATAAGCAAACAAGGGCACCCAGAACAACCATGTCATCAGGTATGATTTGTCTTCCACTCCATACGGCCATGAGACTCTGCGGGAAGTTTCTTCTTGATGCATGGCTTCAAAGGTTGCAGGATTCCACCACCGAATAGTGAAGAAAACCAACCCTGAATAGAAGAAAAATACTTGTCAATTCTGGAAAGCAAGTGATGATTGATAAAAAAAATTAAACTTGGTAATTCATTTAAAAGGGCTCCATTAGCCAGTCCATGCTGGTTTCCAAGAAAAATAACAGCTGTTCAGAGCTTGAAGTTTCTCTTGTTCATTACATTTATCAATAGTTGAGGGATGTGATTTCAAAACTTCATATAGGTTAAAAAATTTTGACAAGTCCTTTCCTAGGTCGAGAAAAAATGGAGCACATTGATCCAGTGGCTAATTAATAAGTTGTTTTTTGATCTACAAACTTGAGATGACAAAGCATAATGAAACTGGCATGAGTTATTTGGACTCTGTAAGAGTCACATTGGTCACTCCACCATCTCCCAGTTTGGTATTTTCATCTTTACCCGTCCAGAACGCAGCAGAAGTTCAAAAGAGATAATATAGAAAAAATTTAATATTAAAAGAACACTAAGAAACCACAAAACATAGGTGAAAACAGATTTACAATGACATTTTCAAATGAAGCAATACCATATTTGTGATTTTTAACTTTCCAGTCTTGATTAACACGTCAATATGCATGGTTTCACTTCCTTAAGATGTGTTCTAAGCAAGTTGACCTAGAGAGGAGAAGGACAATCTCACCAGGTAGAAGATGTATCAGGGCACTAACAAGTTTGTCAACAGAACTAAAAACCAAGCTGCAACGCCAAACAATCAATGCCCATGCCAATGGTCCCTACAGCAGCATTTAAATGAGTGAGAAGGACAAAGTGAAACCTCCAACAATTAAAAGGTTGAGTTACCACCAGCATATTCTCTTACTTCAGCAAATGAGAAGCAAACCATGAAAAGCTTTTCATTCTTTGGATATAAAAGGAGGTCAACCAAGAATATAGTATTGGCATAATAGCAAAAATCCTGAAACCCAAAAAAAATGATGTCAATTGATCACTTGTCGGATCTTGTCAACCTAGTAGGGAGATAAACTTAAAAAGGCAAAGGATTTGTGATTAGATATCTCAATTTTTTTAAACCTCTGCAAATCACACTACTTCAACAAGCGTACACAGCTTGACAGAGCGGCTAACTAATAAAAACTTCTTGAACCTGTGAGAAGTAACATAAAATAGACAAGAGAGCAGCATACCAGAAGATAATAATGCGATTTCTTGAACCGATAGTATATCCACCGAAGAGGAACAAACGTGACATAGAAGAAACAGTACGCATAAGGAATATCTTGTGGCCCTGAACGTTTAACAAACAAATCAACAAAGTAATTCTTCAAAACAACTGACAGTAACAAATTCCATAATCAGACAGTATATTATTACTCACTCGCTCCCAGAAGGAAGCAAAACCCCCCAAAGCCAAGAACACCAAGAAGATGAGTCACCTACAACGACCAAAAAAAAAAAACAAGAAGCAAATCAAGTTGATATCTTTTGCTGTGAACATGCTCATATAATAATAATAATAATAAAATACCATATATCACAACAAAAGACAAAAGGGAGACACAATTTCTTTTCTATAGCAAAACAAACCAATGTTTATATGAATTGAAAAAACCAGACTTTCAAGTTTCTTCAATGAAAATCCAACCATGGAATGAATAAAATAAAGCTTACAAAAGGGCGAACCTTGTTAATAAAACTTTCATGTTCCCCGGCTTGTTTGGCAATCTTAACAGCCTGTTTAGACAGGATCTCTTTCGTTTGAGCCACTTTCTACACCAAAAATAAAGTATGCCGACAACGTCAAAACAATCAGAATCACTAAAACCAAAAAGAAAAACAGAGATTTGAATGTTACCTTAGATCGGTCCTTGAGCCTCTGTTTGACATTTTCAAATGAATCCCCATTTGTTGTGCTTATTTCCTCCACATGCTCTTCGTTGTTCGACATTTCTCTGTTACTATTTGGTTTCTTTCTTTCTTTAGTATTGAAAATAAGGAGAGAGACAGCAAGAGAAAGGCGAGGAGGAAAGGAGGTGCTAGTTATATGGAGACACGGCTTGTTTAGTACGGTTTGTTGATTCGCGAGATATTTTTAAAGTGTTTTAAATAAAAATATATATTTCTTATATTTTTTTATTTTTAATATTAATTTATTAAAGTTATTTACATTAAGACTATTAAAACAATATCTCAAAAAATATTAATATATTAATAAGAAAAGCATCTTTCTTTATAAACTACTGCTTTTTACTCTAATTATTAATGATAATTTATATTTGAGATTAGGGATCATCTTTCTACCAATCGCCAATTATTATTCTTCGAACAATTATATCTTGGGTAAATTAAGGATCGTACTTTTGCTGGAATGTCCCGCTGCCTTGCATACCTCGTACTGGTTTCGCTGCCTGTGTTTTGCTAGAAGGCTACACTTTTTTTTTATTTTTTTTGCGCAAAAAAATATAACTAGTTGCTGTAATAGTGTTTTATATATATATGGCTCAGCTGACTTTATTTTAATTAGATGAAAAACAAATAGAATATGATAATAGATGAATCAAATTAAAAAAAGAAAATTGATTAGGATAACCTGGAAAAATATTTATCAAAAGGAACAAATGATATATCTCAATTCATATCTTATTTAATACGGAAAAATTAAATAGGATAAAAAAACCGATCCTAATTAACTCGAGTTGGCATGACAAACTTATAACTCTTGTAATCAAGGCCGAGTCAACTCGAGATATTCTGTTAAATCCGCAGTCCAGATTATGAGATTGAAAAAACTTGATTAAAAAAATAAAAAGAGATTATAAAGCTCTTTTAAAAAAAAAAAAAAACTTATGTTAACATTTTAAACCAATGACCTAGGTTATTAGATCTGTAGCACCTTATCTGAAAAAATCATGAAGTTTAATTTCTAATTAATTAAATATTAAATGATGAAATTAAAAAAAGAATTTCAATTATACGAAAAGAATTAAAAAAATAACAATTAAAAGAATGAGGAACAAAATTAAAATACAAAATAAATTTTAAATTGATTGAAAGATAAAATTGAAAAGAAAAGTCAATTTAGCAAAAGAACCAAAAAAAATTAAAAGAATGAGGATCAAAATTGAAGTAAAAAAATAAAGAAAAGTGTTTGATTGAAGGGTAAAATTGAAAGAATAATAACTCTTATAAAAGGGCCAAGAAAAAAATTAAAAATCAAAATAATGAGGATGAAATTGAAAAATATAATACCATGTATTTGGATTGAAGGATGAAATTAAAAAGCAATAAAACTTTTATAAAAAGGTAAAGAAAAAAATTAAAAATAAAAAGAATAAGGACCAAATTGAAAATTATAATATTTGGTAAATTGAGATTGAATGATGAAATTGAAAACAAATAAAACTTTTACAAAATAGAAAAGAAAAAAATAAAAAATAAAAAAATATCAACAACAAAAAGAGTTAAGCTATAATTTTTAGGGGAGAGGAGAGAAAAGAAAAAGAAAAAAAGACTCATTGGCGACAAATCAGAACCAACATCGACACTCTTCACTCAATATGAAAGAAAACATAAAAGAAGGATATTTTTGGACATCGAGAAACGCCACACTCACTGCCTGAAGTGCATGAGTGCCTCCCGGTAGCATACACGTGCATGTCCTTTTTTATTATGTTTAGTCAAAAACCAAATTGTCTATGAGTTGACATTGTAATAACAAAAAACCATTATGAAAAAGACAAAAAAAAGCCACTTAACTCTAGTTTAAATTTTTTTGCTTTTAAAGGCATTTTAGTTGTTTTAATTTGCTTTTTAATTGTTTATTATTTTTTATATTTGGTCAAATATCAAATTGTCCCTCAGTTAACATTATAATAACAAAAACATCACTGTAAAAATACAAAAATACCTTTTGAGGCCATTGTTTTTTTTAATGGTAATTTAATTATTTTCATTGTATAATTGAGATGAGAGAAGATTTATTTTTCCTCCAATTAATTTAATAACAACTAATGAGTCACGTGAAAAAATTTTAATATTTTTAAAACTAGTGTTAAAGCTTTGAAGTGGAGGAGAAAAATTATCATTATATTGTTCAGTGAAAAGTATCTCTAAATCTTTTTTTCAATGCAATTAAATTCTTTTAGTTTTTATTATTAATTAGCTGTGGGGTCAAATTTATGTTTTTTTTTAATAATGTTTTTATGAGATATTTCTTTTGTTTTTATATTGTATGTTTAATGCGGTTGATTAATATATTTGTAACTCTTGAGAGCTTAGCTCGTGAAGTGAGTTATGCTCGTGAACAAATTAAGACTCAAGTAAGTAAGGTTTTTTATTTCAATTCTTGACGCAATGTTTTAATAAGACAAATTTCTTCATTTTTTCTTATCTAGGAAAAAAGGAAAGATATCTTAGTTTAAATAGCTAGAAATATCAAATATCAATCTAAGTAGAAACAATTATAACTTACAAATGATTAATGAGAATTTTTTTTCTTATCCGGGTATCCTCACACCCAGTAATGAAGATAGGGGGCTGACAGGGGCCCCGGTTCCTACAAGGAAATTTTTCCCGGCCCATCCCTTGTATAAAATAATTCTTTTAATTTGGCCCCTTTTAATTATTTTTTCTTGCTTCGCCACTGCTCACATCTTGTTTAAGGGTGAGATTAGTTCCGTTCGAAGTTTTTGATTGTTCCTTCTAATAAGTGCGTTTTCTAAGGGTCGAACTTATGTTCTCACTCTTGCAAAGATATAGTAATGCCTTAACTGTTAGACCAATACTTTATTGGTATAAAATATTAAAGAGAATCTAAGATTTTAATATGTTAACTTATGTAATTGATGAGGAATTAAAGGAAATTAAATTTTCAAGAAGTTTTCGTTGCTCTTTTTTTTTTTTCCAGTTTACCAGGAGGCCTAATGGATTATTGGGCACACAATGACAAGTTTTCCTCCCTAATTAAATTATAATTTAAACGATTGTGTTCAGTGCTTTGTTTGGAAAAAGAAAAAAAAAAGTATGGAATTGTTAGATAAGTTTACACGTGTAGGTTTCATGACGCTTGACCGTACAAAAAAAGATAAAATGGCTTTTGAGTACAAATATCTGTAATATTCTTGTTTTCATGAGGAATGTTGTCACAGTGTTTTTTTTTTTTACTAATATAATTTTTATTTTTTTAAAATCGTTTTGATAAGATGCTTTTAATAAAATAATATTTTAATATATTTTTAAATAAAAAATATTTTTTAAAAAAATGGATAACATAATACCAAATATCTCTATTTCTGGTTTCCTTCCCATTCACGTAAGACACGAATCAACATTATTTCCTTAATTAATGATAAGTTCATTAATAGCTGAGGAGAGATATTTTAAGGGTAGTGAGCAGTGACGTAGTCTTTTTTTTTTTTGGTGGCCATGCATGATGATGACGTGTCATCTCTGGAATATTCGAGGCTGCTGATGACGTGCGAGCCTGTTTCACTCTCTTTATTAAAATTACCACGTCACCCCTATTTTCTTACGTGGAGTGACGTGATTGTTCGCGTGACTCGACTACAAAACTCGCACAGGATAGGAGGTGGTCTCGCGTCTCGATGAGGGGATAAGGCCTTGACTGCAATGGCTAAGGTGAGAGAATGCGATTAATAAACTGTTTGTTTTATATTTTAAAAATATTTTTAAGAGTATTTATTTTTTTTTATTTTAAATTAATATTTTTATATTTTCAGATAATTTTGATATTTTATTATAAAAATAATTTTTAAAAAATAAAAAAATAATATTTTAATATATATATTTCAAAAAATTATTATCTTGACTATTTGAACTAGAAGTTCAGGATCTACATAAGATGAGGGCACCCCCGTTAGCACGGTCGAAGGGTGTGCCTTTGTTCTTTCTTGCTGTCTCACCCCTGCTTGGGGTACCTTTTATGTTTGATTTGGTATCCACTCATCTCCAACTTCTGCGATTCTACCTTGCAAGGGCTTTGATGAGCATGAAAAGTTATATCATCCAATGAACCCTTATCCTGCTAGTCTTGGGCGTTTCGGCCTCTACTCCTCTTTTTTATGGAGGGTAGCTCGGTTCACCACCCCTGTCAGATGTGCACTATTATGAAATAGATCACAACAACATTATTATCATCGATCCTCTAGATCCAAACCGGGTGCTCTAATACCAACTATAATAACCTGACTTTTTCAAAGCAAAAAATGGTGGTGATTTTTTTTCTTATACATATCACGTTAATGATGATTCTCACAACGGTATTCAGGGGTTTACCATAACAAAATTCATCTCTTCATGTAATGCAATCCTCATATGACTTCACAATACAACATTCTCATAAAAGGAAATATCACATACATATATTCATAATATTATGTTTACACGTTCATACATTCACATCCGTGTTCCATTACAATTATTGATACAAGTCATTTCAAAAGTGCTGGATGGCAACTAGTACATTCGCTCCTTCCAAATACATAACATTTAAAACATGTTATTACATAGTTTCTTTCAAAATATATGGACTCGTGAAAAGGGTTTCCTACGCACCTTGATTGTTTGATGTCCCTGTTACAAAAGCAAAATAGATACAAGAATCATAATTAATCTAAAACATGCCAACAGATAACTAAAAGCATATCGTATTCTAAGTGAGTATAATTATTTCATTACTCCTTACCTATATAATACAACCTTAATATTTCTTTAATTATAATATCCTTACTCTCACGTCCCAACCTTCCCATAGGTGTGGTAGGGACCATAGTTAATTCATTTGTTGCAGCTATTTTACTATGTTTTATTCTGGTTATCCTTTGCGAGACCACTAATACGTTTATCCATCTTATTCTAACCCAGTCATGCATTCGAATTGTTAACCATGGTTAATCCCAATATGACCACTCGGTCATCCATCTCAGATGTCATTAGCCATAACTAATCACAATATACACCCGGTCATCCCTCACAGATGCCATTGGTCGTAGCTAATCAGAATATACACACTCGGTCATCCACTTCGGATGCCATTAGCCGCAGCTAATCCGTAACTAATCACAATTTCCAACTCTGTCATCGATCTCGGATGTCATTAGCTGAAGCTAATCATAACATACACACCTGGTTGTCCATCTAGGATACCTTTAGTCGAAGGTAATCATCAACATAACCCGGTCATCAATCTAGGATGTCATTAGTCGAAGCTAATCATCTACATAACCCGGTCATCCTTTTAGGATGTCATTAGCTAAAGCTAACCGTAATACTCATTCGAACAATCAATAACAGTTTAGCATTCCCTATATCTAAATAGTAGGTCCTTCATAAGAACTCGTACAAACATTTCATGACAGTTGAACATTCATTATAACACAATATTAGATCATTCGTAATGCTTGTTCAAACATTCCACAATGGTTAGCATTCATTATTACACAATAACATACCCTCTGTAATACTCATTCAAATATTTCATAACAGTTTAGTATTCTCCATAACAAAATATTATATCATTCATAATACTCATACAAACATTTCATGACAGTTTAATATACACTACAACACAATAATAGATCATTCGTAATGCTCGTTCAAGCATTCCATAATGGTTTGTATACATTATAGCATGATAACTGATCTTTCATTGTGAATTCATTTTGAAAAATTAACATTATACTAGAAGGGGTTGGAAGCCACCTACTTGTTCTTCTTATAGAGTGTCCTTGTCCGGTCGAATGGTTGATCCCGGTCGCATCACCTAATATATCAAATGATCACAAATCAGCACATTTGTATTTTGGTAATCACATAACTCGTCACCATACATATTCCAAGAATACACATGTTCGCATTCAAGTGTTCCATATACTACACAATCATACCATGAAATCGTTACAAGCATTTAAGTTATTTCTGACATGGAAATCTGCCGTGGAAGCAGTGAAACCTAATTCCCTGGTGACACGGGATTCGATAGCGAAAACTAATTCATTGGTGACACAGGATTTGGCAGCGAAGCTGATTCACTAGTAACACAAGATTCGGCAGCGAAAATTGATTCACTAGTGACCAATATTTGGTAACGCAATCCAAACCTACGACTGGCGAAAGAAATCATCAGCGTACTTAGTCTGTTGTTAACTCAGAAATCATTGACGAAATTATGTTGTTGCCGAGCTAGAAATCATAAATGCAATTCAGTTCTACAGATGACGCTGAAATTGTAAGTGCGCACAGGCCACTGCTAACTCAAAAATCATTGACAAAAACTGAGTCACTGATGACCTAGAAATCGTCAACGCATCTACGGTTGACACTGAAATCGCCAACACACATATCCTATTGTTAACACATAAATCGTTGATGAAAACTGAGTTTCTTTCGACCTATAAATCGTTAATGTGATCTTCATAGATTTCCTTTCTTGGTACCATTGGACTCCTCACAACAGAAGCTTTCAACATTACTGGCCTGTGTTGATGGAGGCT
Organism: Populus deltoides; assembly: GCA_015852605.2. Lineage (NCBI taxonomy): Eukaryota > Viridiplantae > Streptophyta > Magnoliopsida > Malpighiales > Salicaceae > Populus > Populus deltoides. The sequence goes on from CM027575.2 coordinate 14,200,827, forward strand.
CTCTAGTTTGGCTTAGGTAAACTATTGTTCTTTTCTTTTTTTTCATCTCTCATTTCTCTCTCAACGCTTTGGTTTTCACATTTGGAACTCTCTAAAGTACCAAAGTGGCCTCTCAAATTTTTTTATGTTAAATTTGATTTTGATTCTTTTGATTACTATTTTTAGCAATAGTTTTTTTTTTCAATTTCATCTTTCAATATTAAGTTGGTTGAGAATTAGGTTTCATAATTTTTTTTATATGCCTTCTATAGGGTAACCCGATCTTATGAGAAGGTTCACTCTAGTTGATTCAATTCTTTTATTAGGTTCTTTATAAAAACTATTCTTTTTTTTACCCTTCAACATTGAGTTGTTTTGGGAATACGAATTCATAATTGTTTTTTATCTCCTTTCAATGAGGTTTTCTAGTCTTATGATCTAAATCGCGAATTTGACGAATTAACTCAGGTTTATTCACGCCTTTTTTTTTTCTTTAATGGATTTGTTTTCAATTTTACCTTTAACATTTGATTGGTAAGGAATCAGACTTTATCGCGGGTTTGACATAATTACCTAAATTGACTCGACCCACTTTTAAAACAAAATTGATTTTTTTTTTAATTTTTGTCCTTCAACATTATGTTGATTGAGAATACGACTTCATAATTTATTTTAATTTGTTTTCTATAAAGTTATCACAGTCTCATAATCTGGGTTACGAACTTTATAAGTTAACTAGGGTTAACTTAAGTCGATTCAATATTTCATCGTCTTAATAATTAAAAAAAGGATGTTGTTCGGTATGTCCTTATTTCAATATTTAAAATAGATATCGTCTAATATGCATCATATTTTAGGTTCACAAGTAAATTATTTTTCTGCTAGAATACACCTTGGCAACACCTTTTTACGTTTTAAAAAAAAAAATGATTTGACAAGCAACGTAGCACAACCTAATAATCTAGTAGCTAAACTAAATTGGAAAAAATAAAAGAAAGATAATGTAAAGACAATAAAGAAAAGCAAGGAAAGATAAATAAATGATAACTTGTAAAAGATAACTTGCATGATGACGGTAAATTGCATAAAAAGAAATGTGTTACAAGACTGACTATTATTTTTAATAATTGGATGACCTTTTTATATTATCACAGAGATGGAATCCTACATGAAATACAATTCCTAACCCTAGATAAATTTTTCATAACATATCGGAAGCTCACAACATGAATCCCAATACAATTCTTATTCTTATCAACACGTCTTCTTTCTTGGCAATCATATATTTCATATATATCCCAATACAATCATAAATATACATGTGTCATATACTATAAATGCTTATTCAGAATAGGCTTAGTCTTCTGGTCAATCATGTGAGAACTTATCTTTATTGTCAATTGTCTTTTACTAGTTGATCGTGTCTTTTAGCTTTCTTGGATGATCATGATTTCTAGCTCCCTTGGTTAATCAATTTTTAACTTCTCTTGTTGATCTGGACTCCTCTTAGATATGGTCAATCTTTATTTGATAATGAATAACTATTTTTCCTACGTCGTCGACACATGTATATTTATCTTTATGTAAATAACACTCCACATATTCTTTTATTTTAGAACAAATGAAAGAATATCCTTTGTCATTCAAATGCATTACTAGTATTACCGGTATTAGTGGTTGTTTGATATTGTATTTTCAATTGTATCTGGTGCGTTTCAAAAATATATTTATCTTGAAAAGACATTAAATTAATTTTTTTTATCATATTAGTGGTTGTTTGATATATTGATATCAAAAATACAAAAAATAATTTTTTTAATATATTTTTAAATAAAAAATATTCTGCATTACAATAGCACTAAAAAATAGTATATATAAACCAATAGAAAAGGACATGCTCATAATTTCTCTTCACGTGTTTACTTGAATTGAGAGGGAACAAGTGAACTTGTTCAAATTAAGTTCTTGGAAACTCGAAAAATCGATTTGGCTTATAATTTAGATTTAATAATCGATTTAAACCCCTATGGAATTCACACAAATCTTCCATTTCTTTTTGTTTAACAGCCTTGGGGAATTCAACTACTATGAATAAAATCAATTTTAACCCTAATTCTCTTATAGTTTCTTTATTCTAAAATTGAATTTTCTTATTTAACTTCATATCAGCACACAAACAAGGCTAAGGATTCATTATTTATGTAGAGTTTATAATGTCTCCATATGTTAGTATGTCGTACAGAATCACGATTTTAGTTTCTTATAGATCTTCCAACTTTTTTGGCAAATAATCCAAAAAAATAAACCTCTCTTTCCACGAGGGTACTGATTATAGGTAGTTCCTATGAAATTTCTTGAGAGAACCATATTATAATTATACCATCTCAAGTCATTAATTTACAGTCGGGCATGTTAAATTTGAAAGAGTTTCTTAGGAAGAGTTTGGTATTGAAGAGGTAGAGAGTGTCTAGAAGTTGAAGGAAGATCTGTTATTGTAGTTATGGGCTTTCAAGAGGATTCAAATTGTATAGAGACACTGCCATTAAGGCTTTCTATTAGTCTTAATTTTTTTTTTATGTTATGGTAATAGTCTTTCCAAGTGCCGAAGCTTGTTATTTCTTCCCATGTTAATCTTTTTTGGGATAAAAGTAGTAGTATGGTGATGATTTGCTTCAAGAAATAAAGTTTATATTTTGGGGACTCAAAAAAACCGATTTTGGTTCTAATTGAAGTTTAAAATTGATTTAAATCCTATGGAATTGACAAAAAGCTTCCATTTCTTTTCTTTTTTTCATCAGCTTTAGGGAATTCAACTACTCGATTTATCATCCAAAATTATATAGTATAACATAAAAAAAATCATTTATTGATATCATTGATTTTTGGCCAAATCTAAAATTTCCTTATTTTATTACTTTGTTACTTTATTGTGTACTTGGGTCTAGCAGCTTGTCATATCAATATGTACATGGATTTAATGCCTAGCTGAACCTAAATATATTGAGTCTTGCAGCTCACCAGACTCATATGTATTTGGGCTTAGCACATAACTGAATCCTAAGGATATTGATTCTAGTGGCTCACCAGACTCATATGTATTTAGGTTCAGCGCATGACTGAATCCTAGGTTATTAAGTATGAGAGCTCACCAGACCCATATGTATTTAGGTTCAGCGCATGACTGAATCCTAGGTTATTAAGTATGAGAGCTCACGGACCCATAGTTGAACTTAAAAACATTAAGTCCGATAGCTTGCTACACTCATGTCTGTTTAGGCTCAATAATCAACTAAACCTAAAAATGTTCAGCTTAGAAGCAAGCTAGATTCGTGTCGTAAGGATATGATATTTTATTAAACCTAGATATTAAGTTGTCGTGCCTTTAGCTCTTTTAACTCTTTTGAATATTGAACATAAGCCAAATATGAAATCTTAAAAATATGTTAATCCATCACAAAGGAAATAAACTCCTTGTTAAGAGAAAAAAAACTCTTTTATAACCGAGTTTATGAAAGTATGTTCTCCAATAAAACAATAAGAAACTCATGTTTTGTGTTTGTTAAGAAATGTCCTTAGAAGACAGCAAGGCAAGGCTAATAATACAATTTTGCAATGGAAATATACAAAGTAAATTTTCCAAATTTATGATTGGTTTTCAAACATTATTTTTATAGAAGCTAAAATAATTTATTTTTTATTTATAAACATTTATTTTTTATATTTTTGCATGTAAAAATCCATCTTGCAACATTTTTAACTATATATATAATTTTTAAATCTACTTTTTTAAAACTATAATTAAAAATATTTTTTTTAATATTTTTTTAAATTATAACTGCAAAAACTATCATAATACTAAATACACACCAGAAACATCTCTCGCATGATAGCAAAAAAACAAAAAAAACTTTAACTACCAATTTAGCATACCATGATTTGTTTTAGCAATTCTATAACTCTATCGAGATAGCCAAAACAAAAGCTAAAATCTCTTCCATTAATATAATTTTTTGTTTTTTTTTTAGGAAAGCAATAAAATAGAGTAAGATTTTTAATTAATTTTTTTATTTAAACTTCCTTTCTCGTTTCTTATTTTATGTAAAATAAAAAATAATTTGTTAAAATTTTATTCCCCATTAAAAAGAGAAAAAAAAAAAAAAGAGGAGAAGAAGAAGCTAAGATAGTGATAATTTATATCATTCAAAATGGCTTTTGACTTGGAAGATATCGTAAGAAGCTTCTTATTTTAGTAGATGTGATACGCCTAAAGTCATGAATGATACGAAATTTCAAACCTAACAGTTGGCGCGTTATTTTTTAATATTTTAGAGGTGGGCCCTACATGAAGTACAGAGCTATCTAACAACATTATGGGTACCGTATACAACAAATTCCGGTGTTCTTTATGCATTCATTGTAATAGAAATATTGTATAAAAAGAATGTTTGGAAGCATTTTGTGTGCAGTTGTTCTTTAAAAAAATTTTATTTAAAAATATATTAAAATAATTTTTATTTATTTTTTAAAAGTTATTTTTAATATAGTACATTAAAATTATCTGAAAACCTAAAAAAATTAAATTTAAATCAAATTTTTTTAAAATATTTTGATGGAACGCGATTTGTATCGCTTTCCCGGTACAGTACCTAAAATTATTCTTTAATTCAGTCTTAAATATATATATTTATTATCAATTAAGTCTCAAATCAATAAATTTTATTAATAAATTCTGAAATATTTTTCTAAAAAAATTTTATTAATATTTTTCTAAAAAAATCGTATTTGTTGGTAAAACACCCTTCCTCCTTTTTTTTTTATCAATTTTTCTTCCATTTGCCACTTAAGTACCCATTCTTTATTAATGACTAAGAACATAATCTAAACATAAAAACAATAATCCATATATATAACATACCAAATTCAAAACTTTCATTATGAAATGAATAGGACGTTTGGGAACCAAATTTCATGAAAAAATTTAAATTTGTTTTATCAAATTTAATATGCTTTGATAGCCCTTTGGTCACTTCGATATGCTGATGTTAAAAATAATTTTTAAAAAATAAAAAAGATCATGTAATATTTATCTTGGCACAAAAATTATTGGAATTAATTCACCACCCATTCATTAAATCCTTTAACAAACCTTTAATTACTTTAAAACAAAGATGATTGGATTCCATTTGTTCTTCCTCACCTTCACTAATTCTTTCAAGCTCCAAACTCTAGTTTTAAAAGTTTTTAATCATTCCTAAAAGCTTGAAATCCCACCTTAAATCCTTAAAAAAACCTAAGTACTTCCTTTATTTAGTGTTTTAGTGTAAGAAAACTCCTCACAGAAGAAATCACGCCGTTGTTGCCCTTCTTTCTTTTTTTAGTTCAGTTTTTGGCTTCCATTTGAGCCAAAAAGCTATTTATATATATGTCCTGCATAATTGATATTTACAACATTTTCACTAAGAACATAATTTAAATCATAAAAAATTTTATGCCCTAGGTTTATAACATACCAAATTCAAAACTTTCATTATGAAATTAAGGGAACGTTTGGGAATGCGGCTGCGGCTGCGGCTGCGTTCCCAAAAAATTTAAATTTTTTTTGCTAAAATTTAATATGATTTATACGTTTTGGATCGTTTTGATGTGCTGATATCAAAAATGATTTTTAAAAAATAAAAAAAAATCATTGGCATATATTTTGGAGCGAAAAGTTATTTGAAAAGCACCCGCAACCACACTGCCAAACACGCTTAATCTATAAAACTTCATTTCATTTCAAATCTATTTATACAAAACCTTTAATATTAATTAAATTTTAAAACAAAGATGATTTGATTAACCAGGTGTTTACAACTTCTTCCTCACCAAAAATTTTATCTAATTCTTTCAAAAAAAGAATGAAGCAAGCTTAAGTAGTTATTATCAAATAGAAAAGGATGAATTTAATCATTCCTATAAAGTTGAAAGGTCAAAATTTAAAAATCCTTAAAACGACTTCTCTAAGTACTGTCGGAAAATAAGTCTTAAAGCTACTTTGAGTGTTTTAGGTGTAAGAAACTTATCAAGAACAATTCTAGGAGTTTTTTCGATTTTAATTCTTTATAGTTCGGTAGCAATGTCATTTTATTGAGATGAATAAAGAGAAATAGTTTGATGAGTAATATTATTCTGAATAATTGAAATTTACTAAAATTTTCATTATATTTTCCAATTTAAGAAATTTTTTTATGCCCTTTAACTTTTGTTAATTCATCTTTAACTTTATTCTTGTAATACTTAAACATTTCAAGAACCTTATCTTTGCTTGTTTACAAATAAATATATTTATATCTTGTGCAATCATCTATTAAAGTAATGTAATATTTTTTTCACCTCTAGTTTACTTAAATTTTAAATCATCAATATAAGAGTGAGTTAAATGTAGAAGTTCACTACTTTTTTTTAATTGTTTGAAAAAATATTTATAAATTTTAATTTTACATAAACTTCACTTTTATATTTTTTTAAGAAAAAAACGTTGTTGATAATAATTTAAGATTACCTAATCTTTGTTTAGAACTATAATTCACATGTCTTAAACTAAATGCCATATATCACAAGACTTGAGCAAATAAGAAAGAAATTTTAATTGTTATTTTATATTTGGTAAAATTTTTTTACTATTTTTAAAAAAATCCATCACATAAATACCCTTTTTTTTAACAAAAATTTCATTCTTTATTAGTATAAATTTATCACTCTTGAATACCATTTAAAACTTATTTTTTCTCAATAGAAACAATAATAGATTGTAAGGTCTTTTTAATACTTATTAACATACTATTCTTCATCCCATATTTTATATTTATGTATATAGGTGACCTAGATTTGGTTAAACTGTTTAGGAATTAATTTTATTAAATAGAATTAATTCTCATCATTTTTAACCCATCAATACCCTATTTTATTGTATTTTTATACTTAATATTTTTTTTCAATTTTAAATACTTGATTTTTTTATTAAAAAAATAAAATCAAACAATCCAGGTGTAAAAACACGAAGATAATTGTTCAGACATGTAAGTTCATGGACCGATAAAAAATAATTTTCTGGTACCAAAAATCTATTTTACAATTAACTAAATTCCAAGTGTGAGTATGTGATTTTAGCCCAAAGCTCACATTTCATTATTATTTTTTCAAGTCAACATTATCTTAGTCCATAAATATGAAAAATCAGACTTAAAGAAATTAACAGAAGGACATGATTGAGAAATGTCAGAAATATTCAGGATGCAATTGATAAACTTTATAGGTTTGGGATGCAATTGGAAATAGGTTTATAAGTTTGATACTAAATTGAGGGCTTGTTTTTCTTTCTTGGAAAAGTAGAGATCTCACGTGATTCTCGAGGGAGTGAGGGAGGGAAGGAATATCCGGAAAAAAAAAAAGAAATATTCAAAATGATGACAGGTGAGGTATATAAAACCATCACATGGTACTATATATATATATATAATTTTATTTTTCCCGCTTTGAAAGTATATGGTAGATGCAAGCAAAGCATTTCCGAATGGCAATTGGGACAGCTAAGCCTCGCATCGCCTCCTAACGCTCCCATGTCCAAACAAAACATAAAATTTCCGTTTTTTTCGCTTGATTATACGCTCCAATCTAACGCCATGTTTTTTTTTTTTTTTTTGCCTTATTACTACTATATTCCCACGTCATCCATGCGTAATCTCCACAAAATTAATTAAGTGTATAGTAATACTTAGATACATAAAATAGCTATATATATATATTAAAATCTAGATTTAGTATGTATTTAGCGCATAATATTTTTATAAAAATATATAAAATAATATTTTTTTATAATACATTAAAATTATTATTATTAAAAATATTAATTTAATATTTTGTCAAGTAAAAAATAATTTTAAAAGTATTTTTATAAAACTATTTAAACTATATTAACAAAAACATGGAACATTTTATAGGGCTCAAGACTTATTAGTTATTTTACGGAGCCATTTTAAAAAAATAAATATGAGAGAAAATATAAAATATAAAATATAAAATTTATAAAAATATTTTTATTTAGATTTTTTTTAATTGTGTTCAGTAAAATTTATTACTGTAGAAATCCTTCACACAATATCAAATTATTTATTTTAAAGAGCCCAAACAGCAATGTAAATTGTAAATAAAAACTCACTGACATAATAAATCCCTTTTCCCAATTTGAAATTTTTCCAATTAAGTTTGGTTCAAATCATTTTGAGGAGCAAAAATGATTTTTAAAAAATAAAAACATCATTAGGCTTTTGACACATTAAATATATATTCCACAACAACTCTTACTTGGAAGTTGGTTTGAAGCCAAGTTTGGATTAGAAGAGGAGGCAGGGAGGGGCCATTCAAAGAGAAGAGGAGAAGAAAAATATTTCTACCTAGCGAGGAACCTGCGATATAAACGGAGTTCAGACAGACATCCACTCTGGGCTCTCTTTCTCTCTCTGCTTTCCTAATCTATTCTGGGTTTTTTTCTCTTTAATCCGATTTTTTTTTTTAATCTTTGACCCCGCTGTTTTAGGTTTTCTTCCGAATTTAAAGAGTTTTTGCCATTCCAAGGTATGCGTTATATATCTTCTTTTGTTATTGTTTTTTGTTTAAAAGACCGGTACTCTTTTGATTTAATCACCATGAACTGGAAGGTAAATTAACTGGTTGATTTTAATTAATTTCTTTTGATTTTTGTCTTATGAGTTTATGTTTCATGGTCATGGGTTTCTCTTGTTTAATAATCTGGTTGTTTTTTTTTTTTTTGAATTTGTGAGAAGATGATGTTGTCGAAAATTGAAGGCGGGAAAAAGATCAGAGAGGATTCAGGTAATGGCAAGTTGCTGAGTGAAATTGAAACTATAAGCAAAGCCCTTTATCTTGACAAAAACCTTTCAAGAACGGCCTCCGTTTCTACATCTAGTAATCGACCCAGGTCAACTGGAAAAACCCATTTGGTAGATCCTAAATCGAAGCTTGATAATAAACATGGTAGTGAAGACCCGTCTCGCAAGGACAAGAAGTCAATTTGGAATTGGAAGCCTTTAAAAGCCTTTTCAAATGCAAGGAACCGTGAGTTCAATTGTTGTTTCTCTCTTCAAGTCCATTCCATCGAAGGGTTTCCCTCCACTTTTGACAATTTAAGTGTTTGTGTTCACTGGAAGAGACGGGATGGCGAGTTGGTGACGAGCCCTGTCAAGGTTTTTGAAGGGATTGCAGAGTTTGAGGAGAAGCTTACGCATACGTGCGTTGTATATGGGAGTAGGAGCGGACCCCACCACTCAGCTAAGTACGAGGCTAAACATTTTTTGCTCTATGCAGCTCTATTTGGGGCAATGGACCTGGATTTGGGGAAGCATAGGGTTGACCTCACGAGGCTGCTTCCTCTCACATTGGAGGAATTAGAGGAGGACAAGAGCTCGGGAAAGTGGACTACAAGTTATAAGTTGTCAGGAGAAGCTAAAGGTGCTAAGATGAATGTTAGTTTTGGGTACACAGTGGTTAGTGATACTCCCATCTTCCCCAGAAATAATCAGAATGTTAATGAGCTGTTGAGGGTGAAGCTGAATAATGCAAGAACAGTGAAACCAGCACCTAAACTTTGTCAAGGTGATGCCAAAAGCATGGTATATCGTACTGGAAGTCTTCCTGGTAATTTTAACCAGCAGCGCCGCGCTGCATCTCGTTCTGTAGAAGATGTAAAAGATCTCCATGAGGTGTTGCCGGTATCAAGTTCAGAACTTGATATTCCTGTAAATATCCTGCATCAGAAATTAGAAGACAAGTTGGATGCTTCAGGTTATAACCCTGAATTTGACGTGTTCACTGAAAATCTTGAGCCAATTAAACAACCCTCCATCTGTGATTCAGATTTGATAAAAAAAGGAACAGAAAATGAGAGTGAAAATAGTGAATTTGCTGTGATTGATCAGGGGATAGAATTGTCATCAGAGGAAGTTAGCATAATGTCTGCAGATGTTTCTACTGTAGATGTTAAAATGGATACTGGTTGTCATGTAGCTTCTGAAGAGGTCACTAAGCTTCATCTGCATGATGTGGAAAACAGTAGTCATGAAGACGAGCTTGGGTCACATGATTGCAATTTCAAGGATGAAATATGCTCAAAAGAGTCTGTGATGGAAGAATTGGAATCTGCACTAAAAAGCATTTCCATTTTGGAAAGTGACGCACTTGATTCCCCTGAAGAAAAGGAGGATTACACGGAAGTAAAAACTGATTATGAAACTATTAGTAGGGGGAGGTCGCTTAGCTTGGATGATCTAACTGAATCTGTGGCAAATGAATTCCTGGACATGCTGGGGATGGAGCGAAGTCCATTTGGCTCGAGTTCAGAGAGTGAACCTGAGTCTCCTAGGGAACGCTTGTTAAGACAATTTGAGAAGGATGCCTTAGCTGGCGGTGGTTCTCTGTTTGACTTTGATGTGGACTATGGTGACCAAAGAGAATGTGACTATGATGCCTCAACTGCATCTGGGTTGGGAAACTTCTCTGAGGATTTTGAACTGTCATCAGTTATCCAAGCTGCTGAGGAGGAGCTGATGGGAACTCAGTCTGTCAGTGGAAAAGCAAGGGTCAGAATGTTGGAAGACTTGGAGACTGAGTCTTTAATGCGTGAATGGGGCTTGAATGATAAGGCTTTCGATTGTTCTCCACCTAAGAGCTCTGGTGGCTTTGGGAGTCCTATCGATTTGCCTCCTGAAGAGCCGTTTGAATTACCTGCTCTTGGAGAAGGATTGGGTTCATTTCTGCAGACAAAGAACGGTGGATTCTTGAGGTCCATGAATCCTTCAATTTTCCAGAAAGCGAAAAACAGTGGGCACTTGATCATGCAAGTTTCTAGTCCTGTTGTGGTACCAGCAGAAATGGGTTCTGGTATAGTGGATATACAGCAGCGATTGGCTTCAATTGGAATTGAAAAGCTTTCTATGCAAGCAAATAAGCTCATGCCTTTGGAAGATATCACTGGGAAAACAATGCAACAAGTAGCATGGGAAGCTGGTGCCACTCTGGAGGGACCTGAGAGGTTTGTGCTGGATTGAACACTCATTGTGAAATTAGAAAGGCATGCTGTTCTTTTTCTCAAATTTCTTCAAATTATGCATTCACTTTATTGTTTCTTCCTGGTTCAGGCAAAGTTTGTTACAGCAAGAATACACTATGGATGATGCATCTCTTGGGCAAATAAGTGTGAATGACAGATCTTCTGCATCCAGATCTAATAAGCTCAGTTCAGGCTCATTGGGTAGTGAGACAGGCTCAGAATACGTATCTCTAGAAGATCTTGCACCTTTGGCTATGGATAAGATAGAAGCACTCTCAATTGAGGGATTGAGAATACAATCTGGTATGTCAGATGAGGAAGCACCCTCGAACATCAGAGCACAATCTATTGGAGAAATTTCCTCCCTCCAGGGAAAGGGTGTTGACATCAGTGGCTCACTCGGTTTGGAAGGAACCGCTGGATTGCAACTGTTGGACATAAAAGATAGTGCAGATGACATCGATGGATTAATGGGTCTGTCACTGACTCTTGATGAATGGATGCGGCTAGATTCCGGCGATATTGGTGATGAAGATCAAATTAGTGAGCGAACTTCTAAGATACTTGCTGCCCATCATGCTAGCTCCTTGGACTTGATTCGAGGAGGGTCAAAAGGTGGGAGAGGACGTGGAAAGGGATCTGGTAGAAAGTGTGGTTTGCTGGGGAATAACTTTACTGTAGCACTGATGGTGCAACTTCGCGATCCTCTTAGAAATTATGAACCTGTAGGCACACCAATGCTTGCTCTGATTCAAGTGGAGAGAGTGTTTGTCCCACCAAAGCCAAAAATATATTGCAAGGTCTCAGAGTTAAGAAACAACGATGAAGAAGATGATGAGTCAGAGTCAGTGGTGAAGCAGGAGGTTGAGAAGCAGACAAGCGAAAAGGCTCTGGAGGAAGAAGGAATTCCTCAGTACCAAATCACAGAAGTGCATGTTGCTGGTATGAAGTCTGAGCCTGGCAAGAAGAAACTATGGGGTACCACATCTCAGCAACAATCTGGTTCTCGTTGGCTGCTTGCTAATGGAATGGGGAAGGGTAATAAGCATTCGACTATAAAATCCAAGGGTGTTTCTACAAAATCAGCACCCCCACTGACAACAAAGGTGCAGCGTGGTGACAGTTTATGGAGCGTCTCATCTCGTTTTCATGGTACTGGTGCAAAATGGAAGGAACCCCATAAAAGGAATCCGAATGTGATTTTTCCAAATTAAACTATCAGGTTGCTATGAGTTGAGCATGTATTGAAGTCTGTTCAAAGGGGTTCACCTCACCACTTGCGTTGGAAATTGTGGAAATCTCATCCTGATTTGGTACAATACCCAGGGGATTCATGTTGAACCATATGATATATGAATCCTTGAAATTGAGTTGTTTTCCTTAGTGCACACAGTTTACTGGATGGCCCTTGAGTCTATATGAGATCCATGTATTCTGCTTGAGTACTTGTATTTACTTTAGGTGTGGTCAACCAGCGTTAATCATGCAATGCAAGATAAACTTTACGGATTGTTTTGCTGTATCTGTATTCCTCATTTATAAATTTGTAGGGTCATTAATCATGCCTTTGTGCATCGTAATTTATGTTCTGTTGAAGAAAGTGTTGTTGCAACTTATTTTACCTGCAAGCATTATGCAGCTATTCTGGACCTTGATGAACAAAGCGTTCAAAATGCTTTTTTCCATGCTCTTTTACTCGTCTTTGTTTGTCAAAAAACCAAGAAAACTGTGCTGGAGTGCTTTGATTTCCACATAGCTCTCTGTAATGTTTTCTCACTAGTTACATCTGTTATATGAATAGACGAGAAACTTGTGGATGAAATTAACAATTCTATTGGGCAAGATCCAAACTCCATCTTTAATCGGAGTTCTTGAAGTATAGGGTTTTCTAAGTTTCAATTTCAACAGGGAAGCCTTTAGCCTTAAAATATTATTTGTATATAATAGTATATTTACATACATGCACAGCTGACTGCCACATTATGTAGTTTTGAGCAGTTCTATATCAACTTTACAAATGAAAAACTAGAACAGCAATTCACTCGGGCTTAGAATTTTTTGACAAAACCATTGGTCACCCATTTGCATTATTGGCCTTGCTGAGTTTTGGTATACGGTGACTGTCATCTTGTATTTGCAAGAAGAAATCAACTGGAGCTACACAGAATTTGTTGATGTCCAAGATGCGCTGGATCTGATTGAGAAGGTCTTTTACAGTTGCTTTACTCTGTTTCATTCTATAATTTCATTTCTTTGAATAATATCATGCTTGACAGAGCACTGAATAGTCGGTGGACCTGTGTCCTATTGCAGTATATTCTCTCATTCATATATGCATCATCCACCTCCCTATTTCGTGGTCTCTCATAGTTTTAAACTGCTTGTTCAATCGTTTGCAGAAACCTGGGGTATCATAGCACTTCTCGATGAATCCTGGTATGCAGCTAGTTTTTTTTTTTTTTTTTTCTATTTGATGCACCACTGCTCATACATTTTATGGATCTTGCAGAATTCTATCAAAACTATGCAGTTTGTATACTCACATTTGCATGAAATGAAAAAAAATGCTTGGCTGGAGACTCATGTACTTATAATGGCTTCTTACAGCATGTTTCCTAAATCCTGGTATGCAGCTAGCTTTTTATTCTACTAGATACATCACTGCTCATACATTTCATGAGGCTTGCAGAATTCTATCAAAACTAAAGTTTATTCATGTTTGATTATACCGTGCAGTTTGTATACTCACATTTGTATGGATTGAAAAAATAAAGAATGCTTGGCTGGAGACTCATACCTGTAATGGCTTCTTACAGCATGTTTCCTGAATCCACACAAGAAACATTTTCTCAGAAAATGTACCTGAGATTTAAAAACGACAAGAGGTTCATCAAGCCTAAGCTTTCTCGTACTATCTTTACCATATCTCACCACGCAGGGGAAGAAAAACAATTTTTCTTTATTTTTTCTTTTGCTCAGTTTTGTTAAACTTAAATAGCTTCTAAAATATTCATTTTCTTTTATCCTTCCAGGTGATGAATTTGGATGATCGTTCCTAGACAAATACAAAGATTATGTAGTGGAGGAAGAACATCAGATCTTTTGATAGCTTCCTACTGCCCCTTTGCAGCTGGCCTATTTCCTCCACTTCCAGAGGAATCATCGAAGTCATCTAAATTTTCTGCCATTGGTCACGTTTGAAGGTATGAGGTTGTTTACTTTCTGCTCAGTTTTCCTAGATTGAATGAAGTGAAATTGTTGCTTTCTCGTACTTTTGGCTTCTCGTGTTTTTGCTTGTCCAAAACAAGATAGTATGCAAACAGCTGCTGCTATTGAATCGGGGATTGTCATACGAGCTAAAGCAAAAACAAGACCATTTATATCCGTGGCCAACCTTTCTTGCACATCAACATCTCCAGAAAAAAAAACATAAGATGCATGAGATTTCAAAGTATTCCACAGAAATCTTATTGGTTCCATAATAAGAAGCAAAGGTCCTTGCAATTAATTTAATCTCTTACGCCTGCAGTTTAAAAAACTAACCAACTTCATTTAGCAATATCGCTTTCTCGCTTCATGAAAATAAAAACAAATTGAAGGACGAAGAAGAAATTATTTGCCAATTTGTGAAACCTAATTCAAGCCCACTACTTTCCTCCTCCTCCTCCTCCTCCTCCTTTATTGGACCTTTTGTGAAATCATGGCTTCATTGGGTGTTTCGGTTTTCCTCTCTAGCGAACCCAAAAAGAAAGAAGAACAAATTATACTCGTATTTTTGTTAAGGAATTTGTATGCAATTTCTATCTTTTGATTAACAAAATATACTATTAGTTTCAATGAGATTTAGGCATGAATTTTGATTGTTGATGTTTTGAGGGAAAGAATAGATGAAGAGAGAGTAGAAAAGAAGGAAGGGGGAAAACAAGGAAGAAAAAAAAACTGATTTGTTTTTTTTTGTTTTTTTGTGTTATATTATACATGAAGGTAGATTCACCTTTTTATTTTATTTTAAATTTTTTGTTTATCAATGATGCAAACTATAATTTCTGAAACAATGGAGGTAAAGTGAAAAATTAAATAAACTTTGGGAGGGTTAGTGTAATTTTTCCTTTTATATTATCACTCAAAAATCATGATTTTATCAAAATAGATTTTGCTTCAAAACCAAAATTATAGGATTAAAACCTAAGAGTGAGCAAAAAAACTGATAAACCGAAAAAACTGAATCAAGAAAAAAACCGATTAGAATTTTTTAAAAAACTTTTGATTTGGTTCGGTTTTGTATTGTTTAAAACGGTAAACCTAAACCGAACCGAACTGGTTCTAATAAAAAAAATACTATAAATAGGAAAAAATCTTTGCCCAATAACTGTGAGGCAGTAAACCAGTAACCTAACCCTAGCACCCGCGGCCGCCCCCTCTCTTTAAACTCTCAAACACAGACATAAGACAACTAGAAACACGCCAACTCCAAGCATTAGCATCATCTACACAAGATCACCCGCGGCCGCCCCCTCTTCATCTCCGGGAGCGAAAGCTAACATGTGAGGGTTTTGAATTTCAGAGTCTCAGCCGTAAGGGAACGAACTACATAGGCTTCTCCAGCTTTTGATCTTAGAAGGTGACCCAAGAGAGGGTTGTAGGAAGCCCATCATGCAACCCATCTGCTTCTCTACGTGCTTCTTCATATTTTGCTCTGGTACCATTCCCATCATTTTGTTTTTCTCTTCTTTGCATGTAGACTCACTTTCCACTTTCTTTGCTTCGCCCCTTTCCTAACAAGAATAGAATAGGAAATAAGAGATTCCTTATTTGTATTTTGATCTTCAGTGTACTTTGAATTTGAAACCAAAATGAGAGTGTTAATAATGAAGGACATGAGGTGCTCTGTAATTGCTTTTCTGTTTCTTCAAATTAGTTAGATCTTCAATGTACTTTAAATATGTGTGTTCTGTGTATAAGTTATGTTGTTGTAGATGACAGATAGGCAATCACCATATAGGTTTTCTTGATTTTTTTACATTAAGAACTGAATCGAACCAAAATCGGTCAATTTGACTCAGTTTCGTTTTTTTTTTAAATCGATTTGGTTGGTTTTTATAGGTAAAAACCAAACTGAACCGAAAATGATCACTCCTATTAAAACCTATTAAAAACATGTTATTGATGTAAATAAACTCTAGATTATTGGCTAGTACAGTTGCTTGAAGGATTCTGTGCAAAGAATTGGACCAAAATTTATTCAAATCATGGAACTAAGACAATATTCTTCCCAAGAACATGAAGAACACTGTCCAGGAACCCAGAAACCTAGCACACTGTTAAGCCTCCAAAATCAATATTTTTTATTTTCTAAAACATACTTTCTTCATTCAAACAAGTTACACAACTATAATCAAACATGTTTGAATAAAAAACACTAACAAATACCATGAAAATCACGCAAAAGGTTCTAAATTTCAAAATTGACAACTTAAAACAGCCTATAAGAACATTAAATTTTGAATCAAAATTTACTCTTTAAACACCTGGAATCCAAACCATGCCCAGGAACCAAGAACACACACTAACAAACTAGAAAAAACATCAATAACCTTATTGTTAGATTTTCAAATCACTATATTTCATTTAATCTAAACTTCTAACATTCAACAACATTAACAGACAACTCCAAACATGGTCAAACAAAGAAAAAATTGATATTTTGTGCATTAATCAAAATCAAAACTAAAAGCAATATAATGCAACAAATGTTAAAAAACACTATAAAACATGAAAGATCAGGCTAGATATGTGCCTTATGGATATCATCTGCCAAGATAAATGAATGTTTTATACCTTCCAAGCTCAAACAATGGTTGTTGCCCTTTAGTTTCTTCTTTCCCAAGGTTGTTACTTTCTCTCAAAATTATAGAAATATTTGTGCTAGGCTCTTAAACTTTCATACTTTAGAGTTCCCTTATAAATCTTTTCCTCTCCTCTTTCTCTCCCTTGATATGATTTTTCAGGGGATATTTATAGAGTTTTGCTAGGGTTTTTGATAGGTTCAAACGTAAATTGATCAAAACTTAGCCCTTTGATCAAAATGAGAGGGTTCTAAAGTACATTTCATAGCTGTGAGCTCTATACCTATACTGATTTCTCAATGGTGATTTTGCAACAAACTTGGTTTTTGGAGGTTTTCCAAACTTGGAGATCAAGAAGCTTGTTTATGGTCTTTTGATCTTGAGAGAAATGTGACCAACCTTTGATAAGAACCTGCTGATAAGGCTTGAAGTGTGAATACACTAAAAAAAATTAATGGTGTTGTGAAATGAGTATCACATTCATCGATAACTGAGTTGATCATTTTCAAGGTTTTGTTAAAGCAACTCCGACGTCATTGGTGTAGAAGACCACCTAATCTTGGTAGAGAGGGTGCGCATCTTTTATTTGGATCAAACCTTACTTAATTTAAAGGTTTGTAGCTCCATATTCATTCGTTTGTAAGTGCTAACTCCATCAGCCTAAAATTTGAAAATGTAGTGATGGCTGATCGGGTTTAAGATGTTGAGTTCGTTGAAGAAAATGAAATGTAAATGTTTGTTGGGAGTAACTAATGTTTGTAGAGGGGATGTTTCTTAGTTGAATGGTGATGGTTACAACCCTAGAGGTGGTCAGAAACGCTACATTCATTCGCCTGAAAGTGCATATTCGATCAGCCAAAACTATCGAAGTAAAAGCTAAACAATGGCTGAAAAATATGTCGTCTAGCTTAAACCCTAAAAATTAGAGTTTTTAATTTGGGATTTGACATATTTCATTTTAGTTCCTATTCTTATAATTACTTTTAATTGCACCCATAATTGCTTTTCAAACTCTTAATTTCATGCAATTTCATTCCTATTAAACTCAATCATCAGCTCCAAAGTTTAGCACCATTTTCATCTTTGTTCTTAGTTTCTAATTTGTACATTTAAAGCCTTAATTGACTATCAAACTTTTAATTTTCTTTAATTTGACTCTTAATTTGGTTAAATTCAGCCTCTACAATCACACACCTTTTTCAACTTGGTCCTTGATTTTGGTTTTCTTTAATTAAGTCCCTAATTGTCTATCAAACTTTAATATTTATACAACTAAACCTCTAATTTGACCAAATTAACTTTTTAATATTGCTAATTAACCTTTAGACTTTAATTTCTTTCAATTAAGTTAAAATGAGAAAAAATTAAGTGAGTTAAAAAATTGAAACGAAAAGTGATGAGTGCAAAAGAGAGAAAAATAATTGAATAAGAAATGAAAAAATAAATGAAAAAATAAATTATAGGAGTTAACTTTATTATTGTTGCATTCTATCATAATCCAATCCCACAACCAATTCATTTTGAGTGGTTAGGAAAAAAAAATAATGAAATTGGGTTGATGAGCGATGATATGTATAACGCAGTCGTATCAAATGTATGAATTGTCCACTCCAAGTACAAAAACTAATAGCAAATTAACAATATTTTAATTATTTGTTATGATTAGAATTTAATTAGTCAAAAATAAAATAAAATGTAAAAAAATCATGTATTAACTTCTCAAGAGTTACATGGAAAAATTTCGTTTAAAAAAAAGTACAAAGAAATTGACAGACTCGAAGCATTGCCCTTACTATTAATCAGTAGTGGAAGCGAAAACATGCTATACTCTCTTTTCATGAAATGCAAATATCTTCTTTTCCCATGTTAGAAGTGCAAGTGAGCACTTGCAGGCATGCTACGGATACAAGAAGTTGCTAATAAATCTGATTTCAACAATTTTACTTCCTGCAACTACAACAGGTACTTGAATCAAACAACTCACATCATCTAGCACCATTATAGGGATTGAAGTTCTTATCATGGTGAGACACGAGCTGTGAAAATCTCATGATCTTATCACAATCAACCCAGTTGCTAAAATCTCGAACCAAGTCTTCTGTAGTTGGCTTGCACATATAATATCACAGAATTCGATCATCAAGACAGAAAAATACCTTGGTTTGTCGATGACACAATCAAGAGACAGTTTAGGATAGAAATTTGAATTGCCAATAGACACAAAGGATGAAAAAAAAATGTTTGCTAGTCATGCTTTTCATGAAATAGCCAGAAATTATTTTGGTTCTTTGGCAATGGAGATTGATGGTGAGACTATTCCATTCTTTGGAAAGAAGCCTGCATCACCCTACAATTTTCATTGATGAACGGCTTAAACGAAAATAAGAAAAATTGCTGGCTTTCTGGGAAGTTGAAAGCTGGATCTTCTTCCTTTTCAGATTGTTTATTTCTATTTTTTTCTCCAAAAAAAAAATGCATGCATGCATACATACATATATATAGACGAACACGTACTTGAAAGAGCTTTGTTATGCTGCAGACCTTATCTGGCAAACCTACTCACTTCAATGCTTTGTTTGCTAAGGAATCGACAGTGGGATAAGAATTCTCATTTTAATTCCTATATAATGTCTTCTTTAGTTGATTTACCTGCAAGGAAAACCATGGTTTCACATAAGCGAAATGTCATACCCTGAAAGTTAAACTTCGAATTACCAAAAAAAAAAAAAAAAAAGCCAGTCTTGCTTCACCAAAATTTGTAATGGGGTGTGGATGATTAGAACATTCTGCCTTTATGACACAGAATATGATTTCCTACGCGCGGGAAATTACATAGATCCCAATATGCTATCAACAGTGAATTAAGGGTCTGCAAGCTACCAAATTCTCTAAATACACAAATAACATCATGTCCACAAGAAGAAAGTACTGAATACATACATGCTGTGGTAACATGGCACAACATAGAAAACCTGACTGGCTAAAGAGTTAGCTGAGTTGAGCATGAGGTAAGTGCAGAGGTGAGGACCCACACCCATATTAATATCAAGGTCTAGCTCTCTTGTTGCTGCATGATGGGCATTTGTACTGCTTGATGTGCTCAGCCCTGGCAGGAGTGATCTTCACGCACTTGCCATGGAACCACTTTTCACATATGTCGCAACAAATCCAGAACTCATCTGCAGCATAGTTCTCTCCACACGCCCCACACAGAGTATCCCCGTGCTCCTCCTCCTCCTCCTCCTCATCCAGTCCTTCCTCCTCATCCTTTGGTTGCCCCTTCAAATACTTGACAGATTCTGATCCTCGCTGTTTTCATATTGTTTTCATATTCATCAAATTAGCACGTAATAGTGACCAGAATTAGCATTTGACATCACATCATGACATCAACAATCATATTGGAAAAGACAATTTGTCTCTAGGAAAAACTCAAACACCAAGTGTTGCAATAGTGGGAAACAACTTAGTGTTTACAACGAATCGTGCTCCAATAATATTTTTAAGCATTCAGGATTGGGTCGCTAGTCCACAATCATATCATTTCCTTTCTAACATCTTAATCATTGGCTCAGACAAAACAGATGTGATACCCTTGCAACCTATTACCCATGAATCTTCAACTACATCAGACCATTGCAGACTCACTACCAATAGGAACCATGATGATTTCCATATGCACAAAACCATCGGAACTAAATTAGGATTTGAAAGCAAGCTCTGTATGAAAAAGGGATAAATCCTTGTACATGTTAGTATACCCATATTTTTGGCAGGGTCTGACAAAAGTAGTGAAAAGGTCATGAAGTCAAGAAACATAATACGGATAGGGGCAGAACTAGATTTTAGGTATGGGATGTTCAATATAAAATATTGTAGTATACATTTGGAAATAAAATTAACAAATTTTTTTATTTTTTTTTTGGGGGGGGGGGCGCAAAATGTATATTTTTTATGAAACAAACCTTAAATTCAAGTATATATTCAAAAGACTTGCATTTTTAGGATTTCTTAAATGAAGACTTTTTCTAACTTTGCGGATGTCATGGCTCCCCAACTAATGCTGTAGGTCCGCCCTTGAACATACCAAACCAAACCAAACCTAGTGACACTGTGAACTGAGAATGAAATGTCCATGCACCTTTCACAAAAAGTTTTTTTTTAAAAAAAAAGGGGGGGGGGGGGGTCATGTAAAATAAACATATATCAAACATAGCAAAGAAATCAGTCCGGTGCACAATTGGTCACTGTTAAACAGAACCTTTTAAATTTCATAATTGAGTTCTTAAAAAATGTAATGTTGGGAACCAAAATTTAAATTTTAGTTAATCCTCTTATCAGAAGCTAAAAATAATATATCCGTTTGAATTCAGCAGTTGAAGGAATTACATGGTGTAGCTGATATTCCCAAATCATTTAATCAATCAAGAAAAAAAAAGTAATTTTACCCCTTTTGAGTTTGACTTGGACTTGTTGCTGCTATGATTTGAGACGGATGATTTCTCCTTTGCTTGTTTCTTCACAGCTCCAGTTACAATCTCAAATATTGTTGGGAGATCATTTATCATAGTGAAAAGACGTTTCCTGTGTCACAACTTGCATTATATGATTGGGAAATGAAAGTTGATAGACAAATTATTCACATCAGCTGGCAACCATGTATTGCAAAGAAGGAACGAAAGAAAAGAAAACAAACACAACACTAGAGAGGCAAGTTCTATGCTCCACCATGAAAATCTTTCAAGCAGAGTAAGCTAATTTCAAGAGGAAAAAAAATCTTGGTAATGCAACTGTTGTTTCATCGCTTTTAGCAGCAGTCTCACCAAGATGAGGCCATCAAAGAGTTAAAAACACAAACTACTTTATCACGCAACAAGCTCATACATCTTGTACTAAAGTGACAGGAGAAAAGTTATTTTCATATAGAACTGCATCAAGAAACAAATCTCTGTTAAAAATCTATACTTCCACAATACTGCTATTAAAAAAGGTAGAGGCATCAGTATAAAAAAGATATTGGTATGCAGCATTAACTTGGTTGTTAAGAATTTAGTTTCTAAATTCTATAATTTAAATCAATTGTAGTAAAAAAATGTCAAACAATTTTCTTGCAAATAAATAATTACTTTGGAATTTTGATAAATGATATGAGCATTTCTCAACCTATCAGACCTTGAAATCAGATGAGACCATAAAACAAATAGTTGATCATACCCTTTTCTCTTCTATTTAAAATGTCACAAACATTAAATTGTGGGCTCTGAGAACAATGTTATTAAAAATCTCCATAAACTGGATCTGGGGTGATTTAAATTCCCAACAAGAAAGCCAAATCCTAAGCTTCGGTTAAATTACAATATGAAGAACATAACAGACATTGTGAGCACGACTATGAAAGTGCATGGACATCTGACCCCCCTTTTCTTTTTTTTCTTTTTTGTGGAAAACTAAATAACTAGGAAGAACAAAAGATTCTTTTATGTAGACATTGAAACACCAAAGTTGGAAGCAGGAGAGGGGGGGAAACTTGCCTATCAGTTTTATCAAAACCAAATCTAGAGCCAAAGTAGAAAGCCACAGCAAGCAACCACGCGTCACTATGAACAGCAACTAGAGAGAGCCAGTCTTTTTCTTGCATCCCATCTCTGGCAAAGTTAATTCCAAGTGCAGGCTCTGGGAGTTCGGGAGGCACTTCTTCAGCAGGTAAATTGACTTCCCACTGTTCATTAGGGAACCCATACAGGCAAAGATTCTCCTTCTCTGTAGGGCACACTAGTTAGTTACATGTATATTTGAACATCATCCACCGTAAAAATGAAGTGAGAGACTATAACTATAATTAAAAATAAAATAAGAGGCCTTCTCTGTAGGGCACACTAGTTAGTTACATGTATATTTGAACATCATCCACCGTAAAAATGAAGTGAGAGACTATAACTATAATTAAAAATAAAATAAGAGGCAATAAGTTTATAACTATATTTTTCTCTTTTGCAAGCTATCCAAATCACTCGGCAAACAAAGATCACAACAGAAACAGTAATATCAGCATCCATCTCAAAAAATTCAAATGCAATCACAGATGCTGGAAGGTGCAAATGCTATTGGAAGTGATAAGGTGCAGTTCCTCCTTAAGCTGCAAATACAAGGCGTACAAGGAATTATACAGAAACGCCACACTGAAACGTAAGAAAAATAAAGCTCCTAATTATCACCCTTGCCTTTGTTATAGACGTCAAGAAAAGCTAGTCAGCAGAACCAAATGAATGAAAATAGAGAAGCTTGATAATCGTAAGAACAAATATAAAAGATTGTTTGAGTTCTACGTTCAAAGTTAATTTTTCTGTGGTTTGAAACCAAATCAAGCATACTTCTAAGGTAGTATAAATTTCAACTTGTTTTAGACAACCACTGGATTTAAAATCTGAAACCATAAATAATACAAAATCCAGCATATCGATATTTCAGATCATAACAAACAAGTGGAGTGCAAGTAGGAGTTGAAAAACTCACAGAAATATAGCAAATAGAACTCATCTCGACACAAATAGAAGAATCCACCCAGATCAATGCCAAATGTTCCAATGCACAACAGAAAATGATTCGCTCAAGGATCCCTAAACAAAGTTTGCTTGAATTTTTGAAGAAAACACATCTCTGTCCCCAACTCAAGATTGTGGAGGCTGGAAACGTAGCCTATGGAAAATGCATGTGGTATTTCTCCTTCTTAACAATCAAGTAACGTCAATAGCTGTTCGAAAAGAATAACTTAAATCTCAAGTGCGAAGCCGAAAATAAGTAGAACACATCGTATAAAAAAAGAAGAAGATTTTAAGCTTAAAGCCGCACTAACCAGTTTTTTTATTTTTTTCAAAAAATAGCAATGCTTTTATTAATCAGTTGAACTTTACTCCTAATAGAGTTTTTAATATACAAAAATTCGAACAACAGAACACCACCAAGAAATGAACAAAAATTAAAAAGCATGGTAGAAAGATAAAAGAACCCTAACCAGGATCACACTGCTGATAAAATTCTTCTACATCTGCCAAAAAAAAGAAAAAAGAAAAACCACCACAAACAGACGTAACATAACTCACAATGCGAAATTAAAATCCGAAAACCGAAAAGAGAATTGAGAGAGAGAGAGAGAGAGCAGTACCAGTAGTTAGGGCTTTGATCATTCCAGCTCTACGGCCCTTAAGATCCCTGAAAACCTCCTCTACAGTTCGGGGGTTGTACTGGGCGCCTCCGTCCATTTTCCCGTACAATTCAAACAAACAAATTGTGCTGCAGATAGACCAAGATAAATACTAAATAATTAATTATTATAAAGGAGAGAGTGAGAGATAATAAAGGAAATCTATCTTGTTTTGGAGGGGTATTTATGTTTATGAAGAATCCAAAAAGGAAGTTCCTTTTTTCTTTTCTTTTCTTTTTCTCAGTACTTGGTAGCAGAAGCAGGAGAGTGGAGACAGGGACAGGCCAAAAAAAAAAACAAACAAACAAACTAGTCCCAATGACTAATAAACTTCTGGTCAAGTGATGGTGAATTCCTTATATTTTAAAAAAGGATTTAGAACATGACTCTAACTGTATAGGTCCTATCTATGATTAAAGAGAAAGAAAAATCTCAAGGGCCCACCCAATTTGTTGTTTGCTTCCTCCCTTCAGCTCAAGTAGTAGTTTTTAATATTTCTTCGGCAATCATCATCATCTGAGACTGGGAGGGTGTTCTTCCATCCTTCAAATCAGATTTTAAGCTAGCTTTTGAGACATCTAATTGAGGTGAATTCTCCAGCCGGGTTCAATATAAAGTATAAACTAGATCCTGTCTGCCTTTCTCTGCAGCCCACGAGTAGATGAAATTTATAAATCAATTAAAAAAAAAAAACATGTTTGACGTGGATGATAGAGACTCTCGTTATCCACGTCGCATTCAGTCCTCGGCTGGAGGATCCATGATGTGATGTTTTTGGGCTCACAGACACAGCCTCGGGCACACAGATTTCTTGAATCCAGATCCAGAATTAAATGGTGATGCTGAAGTGAGCTGGGGTGGTTTTCTAATCCCTGTTCTTTGATGGACTCTCTCTCTCTCTCTCTCTCTCTCACCTGTGAATTAAGGTGGGAATCAAAGAGCGAGAAGAGTACGAGATCTCAATCAAGAGCCATCTTTTGCTTTACGGTGATTGAAGATCACGTACCTGTCATACACGTGTCATGATTGTTTGCTTTCTAAAAAACATGCAGTTTTGTTTTCCGTTTTAAAATGTTTTTATTTTTAATTTTAAATTACTTTTTTTTTTATTTTTTTATATACCATATCAAAACTTAATTTTTAAAAATAAAAAATATTATTTTAATATAATTTTAAATAAAAAACATTTAAAAAAAAATTAAGCTGGCTGTTCTGGGCGAGACCGACAGCTGACTCTATTATAGTTGCCGCGATATTAACCTGACCCCATGGACTTCCAAATTATAGTTTATGTGTTTCAGAGTATGTTTGTTTTTTTTTATTTAAAAAATATGTTTAAAACTTTTTTATTTTTTTAATTAATTTTTTTTGGATAGTTTTAATATGTTATGTCAGAAATAAATTTAAAAAATAAAAAAAAATATTATTTTAAATAACTGGAAAATAGAACCGGGCATTGCAATGCCATAAGAGTTCTTAATTAACCATAATTAAAGTTCATAAAAGATTGATAAACTACTATTAATAAACTAGTCTCCTTGGCTCTTTATAGATCGACCTTCAGCGGAGAACCTTAAACTAGTGATCAAGTGCGCAGGTTAAGATAGGTGAGGTGCCTCCAAACAATATAAATAATTAAGCATTGAGGAAACTTCAAAACACCTAGATTTGTGAAAAGTACAACCAGTCCAGCATCTGAACTCCGATAATTTATTTCAATTTTCTGAGACTTCTTAGTTCATACAATCACAGCAGGTCGGAGTTTACTAGCTAAGGAGATGTATATCAGGATGGTGTACACTATACCAGTGGGCATTCATATTTTCTGAACATCTGCTGAGGCTTGTGAGACCAACAAAAATTCTCTGAGAAAACCGGAATGCTTTGGACTGATTTCACTATTCAGTGAGCAAACCCACAAAGTGCTTTTACTCTCTGCAACTTCACGGAAAAAACAGAGTACAGGTACCAATACTTTTGAGTTCGAGGTGCTGCCCTGAGCCAATTTATAACATCTCAAAATTCTCAATGAAGTCACCTCCCCTCAGTATCTGGAAGCAGAAATATAAAAATCTTCAACAAGAAGTGAGTAGAGAGTATTGAGCTTGGGCCAACACAGCAGTGATAAGAATCTTCACCACAACTCAGATTCTAGAGCTGGCTATTCCACATCTATCATAAGACAGGTATGATATGATAATAACATGGAAATGTATAATACGAGGTAACACAACATAAAACAGGCTGTAAGGGATAAGCATCAGGTGGTTTTTCTCAGGTAAACAGTGTCTTCATATACAATGAAAGTGCCCGTGGCGGAAAAAAAGACTTGTCAATTGAATACAAGCTTATCGGACCATCAAAGTATAGAGCTTGAAAACTGACAGATCATCTTTGGTTTACAGGAAATTAGCTGTAATGGTCATCAAGCGCAACAAAAAAGGAAAAGCTAAAGAGATTTTGCAGGCTCTTTCATGAAGGCTAAAAATCCAAACCATGGGTCGTGCAAAAGTAAACATCAAATGGTGTAGAAGAAGACTAGAAAAACCCAAATCCAGGGGCAAAGTCCATCCCATCAAATATTATCAGATCCCAGTTTTTTCTTCAGCTATTACATGAAAGGGGATTTTTTTCCAGACATAATTTCATAAGATTTCAAGAAGAAAAGGAATCACCTTTGTCATCATGGGATGAATCATGTTCCTTTATCTCTGGAACATGCTTTTCAAGAAACTGCTGGGTAGTTCTCCAGTAGTGATCACCACCAGCAAGCCAAGTGTCCATATGCATGCCATTAGGAAAATCCACAAAGACGCATTCTCTATTATGAGCAGCTGCTTTACCATAGAGCATTTGCATATGGAATGGAGGAACCATTTCATCTTGCAATCCAGAAAGGAAAAGAATTGGCTGCTTAATCTGCATTAAGAAGGTCAATCCAACAGTGACACATCGAAAGAGGAAATTGCAAAAAACAAAAAGTAGAAAAGAGTCACCGAACTGTAATTGCCATTTCCAGAAACGCAATTCTGAAAATAGCTAGTTCAACTTCAACAACCTGTGTTATATAAGCAAATCATACAGGATCGGCACATGCACTTTAATTCTTCCACAAACCAAAGAGAAGCAGGGGACACATCCAGCCTCTAACTCCAAATATATATTCTCGAATAATAGAAGATATAGATGATGTCCTATGGGTGGCAACAAATGATTGACATGGTCTTCCACTCGTGTTCATATGCACAAGTGCTTTGCATTCACAAATAGTCAATAATGAAAAGCTTGAGATTCCACTGACATTTAACCTCACCTGGCCAACAACGTCAATGGTACTCCATGGAGAACGTACAAGAAAATTAAGAAGTTTAGGCCCTTTTGAACTCGTGCCTCCAATAAACCACTTTAGGAAGGGCAGTATAACTCCAGCCATGTCCAGAATGGATGTAAAAGTGTTTTCCAGGATCAATGCAGCAACCTGAAAGGATAGACCAGATAAAAGATGACGACAAACACACAAGAAAAAAAAGGGTTGAAAAACAAATTAATACTCACAAATATAGTCTGAGGACCTCCAAAATGGAAAGTGAATAAATTACAATAACTCCAATAAACAGTAACAAAGATAAATAGTAACTCGTAAGTGTGCTAATTGAATTGCAGTGAGCTTGGACAAATCACCTTCTTTATTTGGTTTCTTTCATGTCGATGAAATGACTAGTTGGGAGAAAAAGAAAATGAAGGTATAGCATATCAAGATTATCATATTTTAAACTGGAAAGAAATGCAAGATGAAAGCAAAATACAAGGAGAAGAATAAAGAACTGTCCTAGCCATCACAGTAGCATCTGCAACAAGATGAATACCAAGAGACTGTATCATCAAAATTTATGAGAACCTAAAAGCACAATACGAGTGATTTTAAACTACATAAATACATGAAACCGCATGACATGATTAGTAAAAGCTTGTTCAATTATTCAGGAAAAAACATAAACAAGATTTTAAACTACATAAATAAACAGCATATGGTACTAATAGAATTATATGGAGCATACCTTATCAGGATTGTTTTTTGTGAGCAGAGCCCCAACTGCACCCCCAAGTGACCGCCCAAACACGACTATTCTAGATGTGTCAATGTCAGTCCTCTGTGAAAGATGATCCAAAGCAGCCTACCCAAAGAAAGAAAAGCATATAAGGACTGAGAACAAAGCTATAGTCTATGCATGTAACCATTGGGAGATAAAGGTGACAGGGCCAAGAGAACAACACACCTGAGCATCTTTTGTGATTCCGTGCTGCGAAGGATATCCATCACTTGCTCCATAACTGTTTAGATAAAAGAAATGACGAAGCATTTGTTTTCAATCAGACAAGCAGCAAGAATACAGAAATATAAACAAAAAGAAAAATGGTTAGCAAATGCATACCCTCGATATGAAAGCATGAACACATTGCACTGCAACCTCTGAATCATTATGCGGACCATTTCAAGACGATGGGCAATGTCTGAAGGTTAATAGTTAAGGCCTCTAGTTTCAGAGAGCCAATAAGTAAAAAAAACTTAAAGCTGAATGAACCCAATACAGGACAAATACTTATGATGGTGAATCATGGTAAGGATACTTCCAGCATTCTCTTGGAAAAACAGGACAGTCGGACCTGCAAAACCATCAAAACTAATTTCTGAGCTTCGGAACTTATACTATCATGAACGCAACTAAAGAAATGACACGTTCAAATTTAAACTAAACCTAATCCCAATTAAATTTTAAAAAATAATAATCCTTTACTCTAAATTAAATTCCAATTTCATGTCCGCCTATTTAAACCCTAGCTGAGATTTAAGAAATAAATGAATGACCGAAAATAATTGGAGTGATGACCTCGGCTTTCAGGGAGCACTTTAATGAACCACGCGTGAAGGCGGACGCCATCGGAGGATCGGAGCCAAACGTCCTCGTAAAGGAGACGGAGTCGGGCAGGAGTGACCGGATAGGATTTTGTGAGACCGGGTAAAACCGGGACGTAGACAAGCTTCTCTTGAAAGGCTACAAGCAAAGCCATCCCTGCTACCACTATGCCTCCTACTCCGTACAGCAACACACCCACGTACGACACCATTTCCTACTGTTGCTCTTATCGTTTTGATTTGGCAGTCTTCTCTCTCTCTCGCGGTGACCGTGAGGAGCTGTTTGTTTACGATTTGATTTGAAATAGAAAAACCGAAAAAAACATTGACGTTTGTGTTGGGTGAATCTATCTGTCCATTTTTCTTTGGATCGTGGGGTGAAAGGAATGTGTTGGAGAATGTGGGTGCACAGGTGTCAGAGTTAGACCCCAGGCCTACCTGAGATTTAACCCGATTCAAGGCTAGGGTAGCTGGGTGGCTGGGTGGCTGGGTCAATTCCCAAGTCAACCTGCATCTTTATCAAAACAAGTTGTTCTGGACTTTTAAAAGAAACGATGTTATTTGGACATGAAGTAAAAATAATACTGATTTAATTTTGTTTTGGAAAAAAATTATTAAACAAAATTATTGGAATTGACTAGTATGTTTTTAATTATATTTGGTTAGATCAATTACATTATAGGTTGACCCGTTAAATTACCTGAATTTGAACGAATTAACTTTCAATCCAATTTAATAATAAAATTATCTCGAATAAAATTTTATATCAAAGTATCATTCGAATGACTTATTTAGCCCAACAAAGCTTAATAATAATAATTAAAAATATATTAACAAAGAATGATTACATAATAATTTTATTGGTTTAGTTAGCCGGTTATAAAATGTATTTTTATATTTATATTGGTTTTGGATAGGTGAAGTTTATGTATTTTTTAGAGAAATGAAAGTAGAAATTATTTTTGGGACATCTTTCAAAAGACATAAATTTTAATTTGAGATAGTTTTTTAACATTTTAGTGTAACTTTGATAACCAAACATCAATTAATTTAATTGTGCGAGTAATATAAAATTATTTTTCAAAACGCTATCTTAATTTAAAAGCTTGAAACTAACATTGACCCATCATTTTCTTACATTTAATTATAATTAGAAGAACAAAATTTATGAGATTTTAAAACTCTAATACTATGTCAAAAAATTTTATCAACCTAGAATTTTAAAATATTGGTTAAAATCCTAAAATTGATTTATATTACAACTAATACTAGTGTTTAAACTTTTAGCTTGAAAATAATATTCTGACATAGGTGTGTTGAAGTCCGTTTCTATCCCATGGGCTTCAAGGTCAAGTTGAAGGCTAGGATAAGATTGTTAATCTCATGGTTCTGGCAATATGATCCATCATTTATTGGTGAAGTGGCTGGTAAATCATGCTTATTACCTGTAAAAGATCCTCTTTACAAGTCCTCTTTTTATTATTTGGGGACTCTCCAACAATTAAATTAGTGTTAGTTCAAAGGGAGATCAATTATACTTTCGAGAAAATAGCTTTTTAGAATATATCTTCCATTGAAAAATAAAGAGCAAAAAATTGAACCTAACGGAAGGTTATCTTTTTCTTCTTTTTTTGTAACCCATGAGGTCTCTCTTGATGTATTAGCAAAATATATTTGTCTTACCTAGATAAAAAGTCTCTTACGTATTAGGATAACATATCCTTGTCTTGTTAGTGTAGAAAATATTTCTGACTTATCAAGGTAGAAATATCTCTAACTAGTTAGGATAAAATATTTTTGACCCACGGTTATAGAGTTAAAAAGAGCATACGCCAATGGATCTGATAGATTTCTAGACTTGTAGATATTGGGAGATGGTGGGTCTGACAGCTCGCCAGACCCATACACGTCTAGCCTTAGTGTCTGGTTGAGCCCAAAGATGGTAGGTCTGGTAGCTCGTTAAAACCACACATGTATGGGCTTAGTGATTAGCTAAGCCTAGAAATGGTGGGTTATAACCCTCTATTTGTCCATACTTCTGAAAGATAGTCCCATACAAACAAAAATAATAATAAATGTTGAACCATCAATAGCCCCCCAAATCTTTAGGTATCATAAATAGATTTTGAAAAGCATTTATCAGCAATATATGGGACCATTTTTTTCTTTTTCATAAGAATGTGTGCACCTCTCATGACACTGTTGGGATCCTCAGGTCTATGTGTCTTTTTTTTACGGGAAGAAGGTTTGACTCAAGGAATGAAAAGACGACCGGTTTTCAATGTAGTATTTAAGCACTCTTCTTGAGATATATGGTGATATGAAAGGTTTTTTATCCAATGGCGAAGATGAAGGGATGTTTTCATTATAACCTTAATTGCTCTTGATTTTACTTTTCTTTAACTTTTTCTTTCTTTTGATTTCTGAAAGAAAAAACTACTCTCGCATAAAAAACCCCAAGTCCCCTCTTCTTTAATCTAAGAAAAAACTCGTGTAGCCATCCATAAGACCTCTTTCCAAAAATTTCTTTTTTAATCAGAACTAATGGAGCACGGAAATATTAGACCCATCTTCAAAAAAAAAAAATGTCACGTCCATTAACAAGGAGTTCATGTTTCAACCAGAACCTGAAAGGAGTAACAAGGGATATGGGTCCTTCAAATTAGGTCCCAGAGTAAGAGTGGGTGCCACATTGGCGACCTTCTCTAGTGAGGAGGAGGAGAGAATATCCCCTCATAGGAGTCCATCTTCTGCCTCTACTAGAGACTTTCAAGAAAGAATGAGGTTGCCTCAAACTCTAAGGACGACGTCCCCAACAATATATGTGTTATAAACATAGGATTCATGGCTTGTCACTAACCTGATGAGTATGTAGCCCAAGTGCCTCACCTTGATGATCGCATTAACCAACTAACCATAGGCACCTCCTAGGGTTATTTTGAAATTATCGCCCTTATCTACATGTATACGATGGGATACTCATTTCCTCTCCAAAGATTCGTGAGAGATTTGTCCAACAACTACCAGTTAGGTCTAGGCCAGCTACATCCTAACGGGTGGACAATCATGTCCTCCTTCAAAACATTATGTAAAATGGTTGGGCTTAAGCCCATGGTAAATGTTTTCATGATTTGCTACCAATTGGTCACTAGCACTGATTATTGCAACAACGTTCTTCACCTTTGCTAATAGAAGCAATGGCAATATAAAAAACATGTTAGCCAGGAAGCCAATGTCTGTCAATAAATTGAAGGGGAGATGGTTGGTCATAAGATATACTAGGACAGTCAATCGCCGAGAAGGATTGCAACCAATCTAAGGTTGTTCCCTCTACTAAAGGGTCCCTCTCCTGAATTTGACCTGCACTAACTATGAAGTTGACAAGATAGCCAAGGGATATTACCGCGTTGTTTTGTAACTATAAAACCATTCTGCCATTTTGTTTCTTTATCTCATCATTTCAGAATTTAACCCCTTTTGTCCCTACAAGACTGATAGCTGAAGAAAAAGGAGATGCATCATTAGAACCTCCTATAAAGAGCTTGCCTAGGGGTTTTTGTCTCGTGCCACTAATGGAGATAGAGGTGAAAAGGGAAGAAGAGATTCCTCCATCTTTATTAGAAAAGTCCTTGCTCTTAAGGACCCTACCTCCTTGAAGACAACAATGGGGGTCATAAGCGCCGTAGAAGTTGGAGGTTGTTATCTTTCCTTATCTAGGGAAGAAGTCAATCTGACTCCCCATTCAAATGACTGCAAGGGAAAAAGTCATTATAGAGGCCAAATTGTGAAGCATTGATGTGGTTTATACCACGCTGAAGGACCAAGCACAAGGCCTTGCCCTTGAGTTGAGTTCTAGGAAAAAAGTGCTTGAAGCCTCCTACAACTAGGTGGTTCCCCTGTTGCAGGAGCTCTTTGAAACTAGAATCTCTCAAGTTAGTCTGCAAGTTGAGCTTATTGTTGTCATGAAAAAAGCTCAATGTTTCCATACAAAGTTTGAGGCCTTAAAGAACTCTCCTAAGGAGTTCAAAAAATCTTTCAAGGTTCGACAACTTTGGCCAAGATGGTGGGAGACAAGATTTTCCTTGTCATGTCCAACCTGTATTTCTTTAATCTTTCAAAAGGAATGCAAACGGATTTCAACGTGACCTTCCATCTAGTCCCAGTCCCTGATTTCACATATGTATTCCTAGTCAGGGTCAGTGTAACCTAGCAAAAAGAGTATATAGCTTAGGAGCCTAAGTTGGATTTTTAGATCCCTTTTATATGTATATATGTATTCTTTTTTCATGTACATCATTTCTTTTATAATATAATTTTTTTATCTCCATATTGCTTTTCACGAGTTTAGAGTTCTTGTTTGGGTTCATTGCCCATATTTAGTTAAACATTTCCAAGTTTAACGCCTATACTTAGAAGATCATTTCTTGGTCTAACGCATATACTAAAGTGATTATTTTTAGGTTTAACGCCTATACTTAGAAGATCATTTCTAATGGTGAGCGACGAATCATCTAACCTTAGTAAGGTTTATGATGGTTCTGCCTTCTAGGAACTGAGAAGGGATATCATTTGTAGGCGTTCGTTTATTGCTCATGTAATGTTTATCTCATTCAAGGTAAAATATAACGTAGCACTAGGAAGAACATGTCAATCTCTTTCAAGGTAAACTGTGATGTAGCACTAGAAAATTCATTACTTCCAAAGTAAATATGTTATCGCAATAGAGAGAGTAAATTCATCCCATCTTTGAAATATTTGTAGGATTGTGCCCTAAAGAGATCGTATCCATCCTCGTTGCTGATGCAATGTCTATCTCATCCTTGGAGAAAAGTGTGATGGCATTAAGAAGAGCATGTTGATCCCTTCTAAGGTAAAATATGTTATAGCATTAGGGAGATGTTCATTACTTCCAAAGTAAATGTGTTATCACACTAAAGAAAGTAAATCCATCCTATTCTGGAA
Source organism: Populus deltoides (assembly GCA_015852605.2). Classification (NCBI taxonomy): domain Eukaryota; kingdom Viridiplantae; phylum Streptophyta; class Magnoliopsida; order Malpighiales; family Salicaceae; genus Populus; species Populus deltoides. The sequence continues at coordinate 14,234,834 of CM027575.2, forward strand.
GTTTGAAAGGCTTGCACATTCAGGAAACCGAATCCATCCTCGTTGTTGATGTAGTGTTTATCATATCCTTAGAGAGAAGTGTAACTACACTAGGGAGAACATATTGATCTCTTCCAATGTAAAATGTGTCAAAACACCAGGATGACATTCATTACTTACAAAGTAAATGTGTTATTGCACTAGGGGGTAAATCCATCTCATCTTTGGAAGGTTTGAGAGGATTGCGTCATAGGGAGACCGTATCCCTCCTCGTTGCTGATGTAGTGTCTATTTCATCCTTAGAGAAAAATACAATTGAACTAGAAAGAACATGTTGATTCCTTTCAAGGTAAAATATGTTGCGGCACTAAAAAGACGTTTATTACTTCCAAAGTAAATATGTTACCGCATTAGGAATGATAAACTTATCCCATCTTTGAAAGAATTGAGACATAGAAAGTAAAAAACATTTGTTATTTTGAGCAATATAATTCATATACAAGAAACTTGCATTTCTAGTTATTAACCATAATACATTTCTATCCCATTTTGGGGTGCGCCAACTAGAAAAATATTTTCGTTACGATTATAGTCCTGGTCCTAAAAGGTATATAATAAGTGCAAAATATACATATATTTTTACTCCTTCTGCAGTATGCTTTTTAATATATTTTGAGCTTATTTGAGTTTATTAAAGTTATTTTTATGAGCTGGCATGCCTAAAAGACTTTGTGAATTAATTACTAAAGATAAGAAATTCTACATTTTATGTTTTGGACCTAACTTCTTGTTACAGGTTTTTTGCCACGTTAGAGTTCCCGAATGAGAACGTGGGCTTTATTTAAGTTGAAGTACACATGTCAAGCTTTCCAAGAAAGTATTATAGGAAAAAAAATCCGATCTCATTTAGATCTCTAATGAGACCTTCAAACTCGGACCAGAATCCTACTCGCAGTAGGATTCTCTATTTTCAGACTAGATATTCAAACAGAAATATCTTGAGCTTCAGATATCAAAATCAGGCGATTCAAAAGCTCAAATTTATCTACATATCTAGGACTACAACTTTCATAAGTACTCCAAGTTAGATAAAATCATTTTAAAGGCCAAAATCCAGACGCAATCTAAAGGATGAGATAGGTCTCCTGATCTGATAAGAAAACTAACGGTGTCGAGCATCCCACTACAGCTGAGAGTTTGACATAAAAACGGTAAGTCTTAGGACCCAAGAAAGATACATATCAAGCCTCTAACATGCCATGAATGAATTAATACAACTGGGATAGTTGGATATTACAAGAAATCAAGTTAGAAACAAAGTCTAAGTTGCAGCAGAGTTGAAATTACAGCAGAGTTGTGACAGCAACAGAGTCAGTTTTCAACACAAATTCTGAGAGATTTATCCAACCTTAAGGACCATATAAAGAAGAAAATAATTAAGTATCATGAAGACTTCTAATTAGCCTAATAATCCTAAAGAAATTCAGCAGCCAAGGAAGAGGATAAATAGAGCAAAACACAGCTAAAATAGGGTCCGAAAAACATTCCTTTCGTCTCTGCTTTTTTAATTTTTCAGCAACTATGAATTAAAATCCTGAATTCGATTCAAGAGATGGCACGTTAAATAGGGTCAGAATTATGCTATTAATTGTTATTCAAGCTTATTGAATTGTTTTAAGATGGCATGTATGCTTTCTAGTTTCTTTCAATCCGTAATTGTTGTTAGGTACTAGAGTAAGAAGCAAAAGAATTAATTTGATTGCTACAAATCTCATCTTGATTTATTAGGGAAGAATAAACTAAGCTAAATTGTCAAGCTTTTGAACGTTTACTTAGAATAAATATACAGATTTTATTCCTAAGACTACTACTGATTGAATGAAAAATGCTTTCAATATTACATTCGCTTGGTAGTAAGAAATTTATTAGAGAGCTTTTCCTAATTAATGTACTTGTAATCTCATTGATTTCCCTCAGCTTTAAGGGATATCAAATTTATTGGTTTGACGTGAAATAATATTTATTTTACTTTGATGATCAACAAATTTATAGGAATGGATGAGTGGACTCTTGAATTGATTTAACAACATATCAATTTATTATTTTTTGAATTATTGTTTCTTGAATTTTCTATTCGAATCCCCTATTCTTTCTCATTTAAGTATATTGTAGGAAGATTAAACAAGATTTTCCTTGTGTTTGACCTGGTTTTCACAATCATACCATAAATTTATTTTGTTTGTGATAGTTAAGTCAGAATTATATTTTGGTGGTTTCGACGACCGACCAGTATACACCTACTTTTGATGAGGACGTATAGCTCAATGAGCGTACCCCCTCTCTTTTAATGCTTTTCAAATTCTTGTTCGAACGTTTATTGTGCATCTATTATGATTAATTGTAGTTTCATGGACAATATTTGTGTTTTAATATATCTAATCATGTTTTAAGCCAATATGCATATTTTGAAATGTATGTTCAAGATACATTTAAATACATGGTTTAATGATTTAAGACTATTGATATGATGAAGATAGCATGTTTAAATGTCAATTTTGATGTTTTGAGATTTATGTTGATCACTTGGTTTTGTTTTGATTTAATGAATTGATGTTTGTTATGATTAGATTATGGTTTTATTTTACTTTTAATGTTAGGGTTATCCCATCTTTTGTACATGTTGAAGATGATCAAAAATAAATGTCAAAATTGATGTAATAATATTTTTGTTAATGGAAATGCATTATTGAAAATTATAGGGTGTGATTTGGTTTAGCTACTATGTTAACTTTTTTTTCTTGTTTCTTTAAGTATTTTATGGTTTAAGTAGGTCAAGTTAGGCATGCCTAAGTTAGTTTTGATAGGTTTATACTTTGTTTCTTTGGTTTAGGTTAGTTTCTAGGTATAAGCCTTTTCTAGGTAATTTAATGGTTTGTTCTGGACTTAGATTGAATGTTCATAACTGACATTTTTTATTTCATATAAACTGTAATTTTGGTCCATTTTATATGCTTTGATCAAAGCTTAGACTCATATATGAGTGTTCTCTACCATTAATTTGTCCCTTGATTACTTATTTTGGATCGATTTATCTTTGCCATTAATTTGTCTTTTAATTGCTTATTTTGGATTGATTGATCTTTGACAACTTTGAACACCTAAGTTAGGGTTAGAAGTTGTTGGGTTCGATTCTTGAAATATACAACATACCTTTCCATTTGAATATATCATTCTATCTCAATCTCTATCTCTCTATGCCTTTCAGTTGATGAAATTTGGTCTTTATAATTGACTTAGTTTATGAGTTATTTGCTTGGTCTTCATGTTCTTCAACAATTTCAAACTTTTTTTGCCTTTTCATCTTCATAACTTACGTTTTGATTCTAGGATTTGTTTTTGGGCTTTGAGCCTAGGCTAGGAAGCCCACCCCACATGATTGGACCGAGCTCATCAGTTTTTTAAGGGCGTGTTTGGCGTGTCAGAAATCTACTAAAAAAAAAATGCAATATTTTGTTTTTAAAACGTGTTTGCCAAACATGGTCATAAGAAAAATTTTAATCCTATGATTTTAGTTAAAAATGTGTTTGGCAAACACCCTCTATTGATTTTTCCATCTTAATGAAAAATGCAACCACTTTCTACATAAACATTTTAAATTTGAAAAGATTAGATAGTTTATTTTTTTCCATATCAACTAAAGAACTAAATGATGTAGGGAAGATCATCTATTAGTATTGTAAAGTGCTCTTTCAAATAGATTAGTGATTTGTTTATACTTTTTAAGTATTGGTTTTAGGCACATGTGTTGCATATGGATTATTCAAGTTCTGTGAAACATTACTATATTAATGGCTCTATTTCCATGAATTATATTCAAAAGATTAAAAAAAATATATAGCATCCACATTATGATAGAACATTCAAAGTATTTTATTTCTAATAGATAAATAAAATTATACATGATAGAAGTCCCTTTTTAAAATTATAAAGGGCGCTAATAATGCAGTCTTATTTTTTATGTTTATTAAATTAGATATAAAAATTGAAACCATAATCTATAAATTATGTTAATAAAAAAAATCTCTGATGTTTTTGATGTACGGTTAAAATCAAAAGTTCTTCTATAGTGGTGTTTGCAAAAACAATTATGGTGCTATAAAAAAAAGTTTATAGTGGGGTGTGAAATATATATATTTATATTTATATCAAAGTTTAAGAGTTTAAGTGGGTGCTACAAAAATGTGAATATCAAAGTTTAAGTGATTGTTGTTATTTATTTATTTATAATAAATGATTATTTATTTTACAACAATAAGGATATTTTATGATCAAGTTGCATGTTAAAACTAAGAAGGTGTTTGTGAGTATGATAATTGTTGCTTTACAAAGTATTATTCTCTCATAAATAAATCAAAATATTTTTTTATTTTAAAAAAATTAGTTTTGACATCAGCATTTCAAAACAATCTAAAAACATAAAAAATAATTTTAATTAAAAAAATTAAATTTTAATTAACATCCACACCGCAATCTCAGACAAACTCCGAGTAGCTTCAAACAATTTAAAAAACACACCCCTACATCAGTGATTGGTCTAATGTTTATTCTTCTTAACTATGATACCAACCTATTAAAGTTTTATTCTCTTTAAGCTAAATAGCAAGAAAGAAATATCTTTAACTTTCAAGTTGCAATCATAAAATCAACTTATTCCTCTCTCAAATGTGCATAACTTCCTTGCATATTTCAAGTTATTCCAGCCGTAATTTCTAGGTTATCTTTTTAATTGATATTAAATTTAAATAAAAATGTCTATTTTGAAGAAAATGTCAAATTTGTCCCTTGTTTTTCTAGCTAAATGTCTCAAATAAATATTTGATATTAACTTTAAACTTTATTACTTTCAACTTTTCAATGATTTTGACATTCTTATATCAAAATGTCTCTAAACATCTCCACGCCCACTATACTGAAGCTATAGAAATTTTGCCTGATTGATGAAGATTGGAGTCTTTGCCAGCAGCGTTCTTGTAAATGACCTGAGAACCAAGCAGCAGGCACCAAGTACACGCCTTTGGCATTGTTCGGCCTCGACATATACAAGAACGAAACAAACACATGATTATCTGAATCTTGTTAGCAGTTAAAAAAACATTATAGGCCAAGCTACTACCCCAAGTCTGATATTTATTTGATAATCTGATGAGCAAACACTTGCATAGTAACCATATTTAACAATCAGTGCAACCAGAGCATGGATTTCAAAGACAAACTCTTTTCAACCATGTTGACAAACGGATGTATCTATAGAAAGAAAGCAAACAGCAGAGAAATCAAATACATAACAGTGTCCTTCATGCACTTTTTGTACCAAGTAAAGAGACAAAGCCAAGGATGAATTGCCTGGACCGGTGATACGGTCTTCTTATTCCGCATTTTCACCGAACAACAGAAGCATGGTGTTGGGTTCCACTGCTCATAAGCCCACCATTGATTTGCACACCTCCAACAAGGTGAGCAGCAATACCTGAGAATCGGCGATCTGGCTGCCTGAAATTGACATCACTGTTGGAGACACTGGTGGTGTCAGAGCGGGTTGTATTTGAGGCACTGGATTGACCAGTCCTTGATTGGAAGCTTTCAAGTTCGGATGCATCATTCTTTGGGTGCAAGTGGATGGTATCTAGGACATTACACTGGCCATGAGAGGAAGTGGGATCAGATCGTTGGAGCTTTTTTGTGCTGAGAAAGCGTCCACCAGATCCTCGAACCCTATTTAAGGCATGAATGTGCCGAGACTCATGAAGGTATGGCTGCAATCCATTAAGAGTAGCATGGTAATTCGATCATAAATAACAAATTAAGAGCAATGTATTACTTTGCTGGAATAGCAATGTGTGCTTTCAGGTTTACTTTCCCAAGAAGAACCAGCTATTTAGCTTTAAACATTATTGCAACTAAAAGAGATAACAAAATACTTCAGTTTACCACTACTCCCTTTAAAATTCCAGCCCTGAAAATAAATGATCGCTGAATAGACATACCTTTCGATTTTTCACAAGTTTGTTTTGAGCCTCAAGTTTTGCCCGTGATTGTCTCCTTCTCAGAATTCCATGGTACTGTTTAGCATTAACATAAATGGGTCCATCATCTGCAAGATCAAGAGGTAGTGGGACTCGTCCAGCAGTCATCCCCACCATATGAGAACCCAACTGGGGCTGAATCTGGTCAGGTTCCAATGATAATTAGATCAAATTGGAGAGCAATAGTTACAACAAATCAAAAGGAACATAAACAATATACAAATGATACTTTAAACACTCTTATATCATCACCCTAAAAGGATCAGGATCATCTTTCACCCATTTATGTAGGGCCCCAAAAGTGCCCTAACAAAGTAGATTGCAAAACCATCCAAAAGGAAAATTACATACAAATAACGGTCAGAAACATATAAACAACTCAGAAAATGCTGCAACAGATAACAAGACCATAGCACAGCACAACTCTACCTACAAAAAGATGGTAAACTCATGTAATCAATGGTACTTACAAATGCATGCGGTCCATATGGATTAAACAGCCCACCAAAGTAAGGATCAGCACATGGATATGGAGTACGAACCTGAAATGATGAAAGTCATTAATCTATAATTGTAACCAAGATGACAAATAGAAACCCATGTAAAACCAGCCCAACCTACCATTGAATAGCTACAATCAGCTTGCGAATGATTGGACACGCCATCTGGAGTACTCAGCAAGAGAACCGGCCTCATTTTGCCCTCCACACCCTTCCCACAACTTTCATCTTGACTCATGTATGAGGAAAAACAACCATTTCATGTCAAAGGTAACTTAGCAATATGCTGGTAAAGTAGCCAATTCAGCCTCACAGCCTCATAAAGCATAGCAAATAACATGCATCACAATAAATGAGACCGTAGGTATCATAGGAAACATATTAAAGGGTGTCATATCCATCAAAAGAACTGATACAGTAATACAAGTTCTAGTAGTAGCAAGTTACTGATCTATGCAAGGATCTCTTTTAACTATATATCCTAAACTACCAAGGGACTAGGATTCCAGTGGAAGTCAAAAAGAGGTGAGAAAATTATTTTAGATATCTTCAGAAATATAAACAACTGGTCAGGGAAAAAGCAAATTCACAGAAATGAGATAAAACATAGATACATTATCAGAGGGAAAGAGACTACAAATGAGAAAACAGATGAAGAATTGAAAATCCAAAACTAAACATCTCATAACCCATAAGAACATTTTAAAATGCATTCAGAGGTAAAGGAACATGTGCACACACAGTTGTTGAGAAAGCTCTTTGGTCAATTCTGTAGAATTCAGATGTCAATGTACAAAAACCCAAACAAAAAATGAGATAGAGAATAAAAAACCTTACGTACTGTAAGGGTGTTTAATGGCTGAAAAAGGCACGTTAAATATATCATACAAAGGATTCAGATGATTTGTCTTCAATTGAACTCCCATGACTTCTGATAACGTGCAACAAGAAATCATCTGAATATAATTGGCGCATTTCTCCATTATCAACAAAAAGAAAAAGAAAAACAGAGCATGTGCACACAGGAACCAAGTGATTTCGAGTGTGTTTGGTAGTGTGGTACAGAGTGTTTTTCAATTGAAAATGCATCAAAATAATATTTTTTCAGTTTTTTGTTTTCATTTTTTATGTAAGCACATCAAAACCATCCAAAAACACCTAAAAACATCAATTTGATGCTTTTTCAGGTGAAAAGCAATTTGAAAAGAAGGTTGCAATGCAAGAACAAACACTCACTTCATGTATTACATATAGTTTGAAGTTTTCACAAACTGAATTTATGAAAAAAATCAATCTCTGATTAGCTTCTTGTAAAGCCAGCGAGGAAATTTTAGGTGACACACTAACAGTTCGAACATCTCACTGAACACTCATTGTAATTCTTTTTTTAAAAAAATAAACACTTATTTTATGTTAGAAGGGATTCCTAGACCCCAAATTTCCCTGGAGCACTAAACACTGCTTTTGAAAAGAAAATAAATGTCCCAATGTTTTTCTTCTGCTATTGATAACAATATGTACCTTCAAGAGCCAAGTCACAGCCTAATTTGTAGCCACGCATGCCCTCTAAAGTTGAGGAAACAAGTTGTCTTCCCTAAGACTAGTTGAAAAATAAAAGTGTGCTTTGCAAGTGTAATGCATAAGATAAAGAACATAACACAGTGAATAAATGTGTGCTATCAAAAATAAGTACCAGATTCGGACGAAATACATTGACCTTGTGAATTGGTCCCTCCCATGGCACTCATTTCATTGTGAGATTGACCAATTGACAGAGTTGAGGACGATTCCTGGTCCGGAAGATTAAGTCCTAACTGCTTTGCTTCATGATAAGGTTGGGGTGAAGGGTCTACTTTAAAGTTTATGTTCTTGGATAAAGATGTTGAAAATTGCTGTTCATTTGAATTCCACCATGAAGGGCAACTGACAGTAAAGTGTGGTTCATCAAAGTTTTTCTTCAGCAAGTTCTGAATTCGTAAAGCCATCTAGTTTATCTATATATATATATATCCTGAATTTGAAGAAAATCCTTAAGCAATCAAAGATTCTTGGTGGCTCGCCTTTGATATTACTGTTTAGCTGTCCCAAGAAAAAAACACAAGATCCACTGAGCTAGGCTGCTTCAGTTACATAAGAAAATGTGACAAAATTTAAAATCACATCAAAATGGATAGGTAGATCGAGATGAAATACACAAAATAGACTAATTTTTCACCATGAAACTACCAGATGAAGCTTTTTGACACAAAGAGAAATAATCTCATGCTGAAACAACCAGTCAGGTTCAAATCACCACTGTAAGGAAAGCTGAAGTTACCTAGAGCTTGTAATTTGAATAAAAAATATTGAATACTCAAAAAAGGATGGGAGACACTTAGAAATGTACAAGGATAATTCAATATTGAAATGAAATAAGAACAGGTTTTTAAATATGTACATATATTTACAATCTAAACTAGAAGTACTTGTTTTTAGCAGTTCTAGGTAATTTTTGGAAGTTAGAAACGCAAGTTTTTAAGAACTTTATACACCACTTATGCAGCAACTGATGACTGCATTCATTTCAGGCCTCAGCTATCACATAAGAATCTCATGGTTTACCCACGTTTCCAGGAAACTTGTTCAAGGCAGGTGATAACTAAAGTCATATCCATCAGAATCCAACACCCAATTCTCCATCAGTATCACTAAAGAGCAAAGGGTGTGCATACATGTGTGTTTGCTGGCTTGAGGTTGCTTCTGTGGTTGACAAATTTACCATGGACGAGTTGGGGACGAAGTGGTCCTATCTAATTGTACAAGAATCAACAGATGGAAAGCATTTTATGATACAATGTACAAACAAATCATAACTTACAATAAAAAGGAAAAATTAACTCCCTGACATGAATGTTCACACTAACTTGCTGCCAATGAATATTCACTACCATAGCATGAGATTCTTTCACATACTCCAATTTAGTAAAGTATTTCTTCCTAAGAGAACAAGCTAAATAACTAAACAAAACATTTGTTTTGACCATTTAAAGAACCTGACCTGCCATCAATATCAGAAATGAGTTTCCAATCAATAGATGATTCCTGCTGCACCCAAGAAACAATATAAGAAAATATAGTCCACGATTAACCACTATAAAGAATTGGCGTGCCTAAAATTTTCCAAAAGTGGGTGAAACATGCAATATTCAAGCTCATTACGAATTGAGCAAGAATGTGTGTCATCCACTGAACCCGCAAAACCGGTGAAGATAAGAAAAACCATTGATCTTGGCATGCAGCGTAAAAGCATGTATAAACCAGACTTGGCCGACATATTGATTCAGAGCTCAATGACTACCACTTTTAAATCGTTACTTCAAATCATTAAAATGCACCACGAGACCTTTTCCCCCCACTTTTCCATCAACATACGAATATGTAAACTGCAAATTAAACCTACCGGAGCTCCAAGTTTTTGGAACCTAAAAAGTAATGCCAGCAATTAACTGCGCTATGCAAGACAAGGCTAAGAAACTAACAGGAATGATTAATGTATATGTACAAACTAGTAAATCTAGCATTGAATAAGCATGCATGGAATCAAAGTCCAACCACAACAAGCAAGCCCAATACTTAGGGTGCCATATACTCTCCCAGTAACCTCTTGAATGCATTTGGTATACCAAGTGTAAGATGAATAAAATCACGAGAAATCCTCAAGAAACCCATTCCAATATCAGGGGGAAAAAAACATTCAGTCAATGCAAAACCTAACCTTTTGAGAACCAGAGAGTAAAATAAACAAAAAATGCAGAAAAAAAATTCCAAAAGTCTAAGGGATAGGATAAAAAAAAAACCCAAGAAACCAAGAAAGAAAAAAAAAGGCCAAAAATAGTAGTGAGACCCAAGAACTAAGCATAGCAAAAGGATATAGAACCATTTTCCCATCATCATGATCTCAAACTCCACATGCACACATAAAACAGCATATAAAACATACCCACCTGGATTCTACACCCATAAATTTTATGCAAGCCATCAAACCAAGAACAAGCAGAAATAAGAAAAAGAAAACATCGAGAGAGAGAGAGAGAGAGAGAGAGAGAGATAAATAAAGTGAAAAAATAAATAGATGTAAGCAAATAAAATAGAGAAAGAAAGAGAGAAAGAGAGAAAAGGAAAGACCTTTGGGATCTGATAAGCAAGTCAATAAGTAGACGTTGAAGAAGAAGCAAAGAATTTCAAGAGGAAGCTGTAGGGAAGAAGTTGGGCATGTCTCCCTCTCTTGAAACTCTCCAAACCACCATCCCGCACCCACCTATCCTATCACTATAAATTTCTCCCCCCCACCCCCCCGCTCTCTCTTTGAGTTTTGCTTTGCTGTGACAATTCACATACCTACAAAGCTAGTAAGCTACTAATAATTTCTAAATAAAATAATATAATCACTCCACCACCACTATCACCACCTTCTTCTTTGCATATTGTTGCTTTTTTTAATGCATTTTCTAACGTTTTCTTTTTTCCTTAAGCTGGCCCACCTATCCCCACCCCAACACGCCCTTACTCTTTTGGCTTTATTCATAGCCGCCGTTCACTGTCCATTCCATACTCCACTATGTGTATTGGTGGCACTTAATTAGCTCAACCGTCCCTGTACTCTCACGATTTTCTTAATGCCATCCCCACAATTAATTTTCTGAATCCAGACTGCTTTCATGTGGGTTCCACCTTGTCAGTAGCCCTCTCCTTGGACTGGAGTAGACGTGATTTCATATTTTCCTTTCTTCTTCTTCATCAAAGAACAAAAAAGACAATTTTTTTTTTTAAAAAAAATAGCATTACAATCTGGCATTTCTCGTCCAAGATCAAAGGAAATGGTAATCAACGAAATGCAACAAGGTCGCTCATGTCATGACATCGTTCTGTTATGATGGATGAATCTGCTCTTTGTTGTACCATTTCTTCATGTCAATGAAAGTTGTGGGAAGTTGTTTTCTTTTCAAGTAAACCAAAATACAAATAAACTCAAATCACCATTCACACTCTCCGTTTTTTTATCTTCTTTTTAGAAAAAAATCACATAAAACTACATCTTTCTAATCTAGATATTAGATGCAACATCAAAAACCCAAGAGTTCCCGGTGAAGCGGTAGGCATACTCTCGTCGCTTACGATGTTGGGGGTTCGACCTTCTTCGTCATCTGCAGAAGGACGCTTTGGGAGGCCTTGCCACCCGGGCTAAGGGATTAGTCTGGGACAGCGCCTGGGATACCCTGATTTGACCAAAAAAAGATACAACATCAAAAAATCAACCCATCACCTTAACCTTATCAACAATGTCCTCTACTCCATCATTGTCCATCCAAAAAAATTATATCAATTGAAATAAACATCAAAATGACCATCTTCTTCGTACAAATATAAAGATGAGCTTTCACCAAGCTATATAAAATTTAGTTTCCATGACAAAGTTTATAAGGTATTTTTCAAATTTTAGAGGAGAAAAATAGCAAAGTGGCTAACCATTCAAGATTTTTTTACAGCAAAGATATCTTTGAACTAGCATGCATGTTAGTCAATAAGAATAAGTATATTTTTAGATGATCTAACATGTTGTATTAAAAAAATTAATAAATTTTGATGAGTTTCGGTTTTATAGTTTAATCATCGGACTTAAGGGTGAGCAAAAAAACTGAAAAACAGAGAAAACCGAGAAAACTGGAAAAAAAAATAACCGAAAAAACAGAACCGAAAAAAACCGAATTAACTGATTAAAAAATCACAAAAAAAATCTGGTTCGGTTTCGGTTTTCAAAGTCTGAAACCGATTGAACCGAATTGAATCGGTTCAACCAGGCCACCACTTAAAAATAAAACAAGTATAAATAGAAAGTTTCCTAACCCTAAACCTACATGCAGCCGCCCCCCTCCCCCCTTCCTTTGCTCTCTATATCTCTGCATCTCCCCTCTTCCCCCCTTCCTTTGCTCTCTACATCTCCCCATCATCTCTCCTCTCTTATTTTTCTTTATGCTCAGCTCCACGATTGTTACTCATTAGTTGTTAAACTCCTGCTTCATGCTCCTTTGCTTAAGCTTCATCTCCTTCAGCCGCCCCCTCTCCCTGTTCTCTGTCTCTCATCTCTCAAATGATTTGAGTTAAATCTGTTTTATTCTCTTCCATGCTCTTTATCTCTGTCTCTTATCTCTCGGATCTGCATGTTCTTGGCCCAAATATTGTGGTTTTGTGGTGCTTGATAGTTTTATGTTTATCTTTCAGATCATGCTTCTGATTAATTCTTTCCCTGCAGCGATGTTTGGTAATTGCTTTTGAAAATGCTTCTGGTTGAATCCAGTAATCATGGACTGATCTAATCTTTGGTGACCTCAATATGATGAGATATGGGTGCATGCATGATGCTGGGAATTGCTTTAATGCTTTCTATTTGTTTGCAATTGGTAGGCCTTGTAACATTCCCTAGAGAAGGAGTGGATTGAATTTGAAATTAGCTTGAGAATCATAATTTCGGTTTAAACCAGTTTGGAAGAGAAAAAAACTGAACCGAACCGAAATTAATCGGTTTGAACCGGTTTTCGGTTCAATTCGGTTCAAAAACTAAAAAAAATTCGGTTTGGTTTTTTTTTATCCAAAACCGGACCGAACCGAAAATGCTCAGCCCTAATCGGACTAACTCTTTATGTTTACTATTCAAGCCTTTCTTGTTAGAGTTTTTTTTTATAGAAAAATTACCATGATCATCTTATAGTTTACTCAATTTTACAATTTACTTTCATTATCTCAAAAATTATAGACAACATCTTGAGCTTTATAAGTTCATAACATTTTACATAACACCAAAAAAAAATCAACAAAAAAATCTTTGACGCATCAAATTAATGAAAAATCCACTATAAAAAATTCAAATATTCACACATCAAAACACACACAAGCGGCAAGCAAGAAACACTATCATAATTCTTCAAAAATTCTCCATCAATAAAAATTCTTGAACCCAAGTGCTAAAAATTCTTGAACCTAACTGCTAAAAACTATTCAACCTAATTGCTAAAAATTCTTCATCTCATCTGCAAAAATATATCAATCACAGTGCTAAGATTCCAACAACCAAACAGCAGCTAAAATTTGAAAACTGCATTGTTTGACCAACAAAGATATCATCTTGATCTTAAGGCCAGATTTCTTTATCTTGTATTCTGTGTTATCTTGATTTTTCTTCATATAAGGATACGCCACAACCTTCATCATCCATCTATTGAATCCAAAATGCATTATAGAAGATCAACAATAGTTTTCTAAATGCTCAATCAAACAAAAGTACCAAGTAGGAATGATCAAATAAGAAAAAAAAAAGATTAGGGTTCTTTGACTATGAATGTCATGCAGTGAATGGATTAGAGAAAATCATATTGCAAAATTCAGAGTTGTCAGACATGTCATGTGTCTTTTATTTTTTTTAAATAAATATAAGAACAACGCAACAAACAATAAACATTTTTATAATATGTAAGATAGATTGTGGCAAACAATTCAACATGTTTAGCTTAGTCGCTTTGATATTCTTTATAGTTTTTAAACCTAACCTCATAGTTGACCTGGAACAAGTCATGGGTCATGTGGGTTACCCTAAGTTAACACAAATGAAACCCGACTTGGCCTAGGTCCCGTGTACCCACATACCAATATATTTTATGCATTTATTTAACATACATATCAATCTACAATACTTGAAGTAATATATACCCAATAAGTGTTCAAATTCATTTAATTTTTATCTTACTACCAACTTTTAGGTCCGTTTAATCCATATTTGAAATTTGTTCTAACTATTAATCTCAAGCACATATATTATATCACTAATACAACTTACAAAGTCAATTTAATTACATTATACACAAATTCAACATTTTTCTTTCCTATATATTATCGACTCTTTTTAATGAAAAATCCTATGTTCATTCTTCTAACTCATTTCATTCTTCCAACTCATTAAGTCTTCACACAACCATCCTAGCATCTATTTTATTTTTATCATATTTATTCATCATAATTTTTTCCCAAAATACGACAACTAATACTTTCTTCACATGCAAATAATATACAATTTTCAGCACAACTAAAAGGTCATTTTAACATAATCTTCCATTCATATGCATCACAAGGACACACATATTCATAAGTCTTAAAAAACTCCTATCATTTGCTCGTTATCCACATATGGCCGATTCTATGAGAAAGAGTTTTTCCTTGGTTTATTTCAAATTTTCCTATAATCTCTTTTTTTTTTACCATTCTCATGCTAACATAATTGATTTTCTTTAACATATTCATTTCCTAATATTTCTCAAAAACCCTAGAATCCAATTTTAGGGGTTTTCCATTCTTTCTTTCTTAAGTAAATAAAACACCAAACTAGTTGATAAAAAAAATACCAACCAAGTTTTGAGTTTGGTTTATGGGTTTCTTATCAAAACTTTTGTCCTTTCCTTCTCCTTTTCCTTTCAAAGTTTCTTGTTTCTCTCTCTAGTCTTAACTATTATCAAGCTTGTTCTTCTTTATCTCTAGTACTTCATGAGTTTTTTTTCCTATCATGCTCACTCTTAATCTTTCACAACTCATCATTAGAGAGCATGACCTTAAATTTGGTAAGAAACATGAGGGGAAGATTATGTTCTACTCTCTTAGCTATTATCGGCCCTAAAGAGGATAAGATAAAAGAATTTTCGGCTTAGTTACCAACTTACCCTTACTTAATTCCTTAATTATTTATTTGTTATAGACTATTTGGTCAACAATACTATTTTTCAAGGCCTTTCCAAACTCATATTGCCCTGAGATTTTAACTTAAGATAGAAAAATAGGTCTAAAGACTCATCATAAAATTTCAGTTTGATACAATATTCGGATTGAGAGATATGTTTAATATCGTAAAACTAGATATTCGGTAATTTTACATCAAAAATCGGAATTTACTACTTATACATTTCATTTGGTTTGAGAGGGAGGGAAAAAAAAGAAAATTTTGTAAGAACTCATTCCCCCTTTACTTACGGTGCCTTTGGTTTCTTAAGAAGGAGAGGGAGATAACTTTTTCCTCTAATTATGAAAATATCGTTAGTTTAATTCCTCGTATGTATTCTTATACGATCCATGGATTTTTATTTTTCTTGTTTAGATTTAAATTGTTAAGGTTTTCCGCTAATTTACCTGGAATTTTTCTACATCTCATAATAAAAATTTCCACTAATTTTCTTATTTCTCAGTAGAAAAGTAAACTATTAAACATGGATTTAAAAGTTTAAGCTTGGGTTTAAATCCCAGGTCATACAGGTCACGGATCAACCCACTGGATTAGGTCTGGTTTTAAAACAATGGTATTCTCAAATTTTATAACTATCTTCATGTATTGATCACATGTTTTTGGGTTGTGAACCATTAAGGTGACTCTATCTAGAACTTTATCAACTCTGACAAATTTCTATTTGAGGTATATTTGCAAAAAATCATATTCATCTACTTTCTTAATTTTTAGTTTAGCATCTCTAAAACCAATATGTTTCTGTCAGAAGTTAAAAAATTAAAATCCTTCCTCATTTGAACAATGTTAATATAAGTTGCAAAACATAAATTAAACATGTTATAGAAAAAGATTTAAAAATTAGGTTTCTATGAATAGTATCCATAATTTTTAATTTGGGGATTTTTTAGGGTTTTCAAGATAACAATATTGATTGTTTTCCCACTAGCAAAAATCCCTCTAGGATTCTGAATATCGATGTCTAAACAAAAAAAAATTTCTAGTTTTTAAGCTTAGAATCTACGAGTTCAATAATTAAAAACTTAGGCTTTTTAGTTAAGTCGAGTCATAAAACCTATATTCTAATGAGATAAAAATATTTAACAAAAACTATTATCGAAGTCCTGATTAAAAAAAAACAATTAGAACATACCTTTTTATTGTTTAGTTCTAAACAATAAATGTTAGAGAGATGATGATATTTCAAAAGTTGGTGATGAGAAGAGACAACTCATTTCTAAGATAATTGACGATAAACAATAAAATTTATAATTTTATAATTGATTTAGGTTTAGTTTAGACTCTAAAAAAAGAGAATTTTGATTATAAAAAGAGAGAAGTCAAAAATTAAAGAAATGAAAGGTTTATGGTGTCGTTTAGTTGTTTTTCTAATATAATATATATGGTTTTATTTTGGTCATTTAAATAGATTTGAAATTTTTTTTGACTGATAATGTTTTCGTAATTTTTGAAACAATAGAGGTAAGATGTAAAATTAAGTAAACTATATAATAGTCATGGTAAGTTTTTCCTTTTTTAACTTGAGAATTTTGGAGACGTATTGCATATATGGTTTTGTTTGTCCTTTTTTATATATATTTTAATTCATTCCTCTTATTTTTTCCCTCAAGATTATAAAGGAAATATAAACCATGGTTATCCTTCATGGAGAGAAAGATAAGCGGCAATTGGATCCATATATCAGTTTACATCAGTAATTGGAGTTTGTTTAAGAGCGTGGTAAATGTTGTGTCTCAAAGTGTTTTTCACTGAGAAATACATAAAAACATATATTTTTATTTTTTAAAATTTATTTTTGACATCAGCACATCAAAACGATTCAAAAACAAAAAAAAAATTAAATTTTTTTCAAAAATGCGATTCAACCCCTCTCCCGAACAGGTTCTTAATATATAAGATTCAGAAAACAGGAACCCCGTGCACAAAGAAGTTAAGAAGAGGGTTTAAATGATGCAAATTATTGGATGAAGGACGGTATTAAAAGAACACCAAAAATACAAGGATGCCACAAGCTAATTAACTCGAAGTGTGTGCAAAGGCAAAAGAGGCAAAAATATAATGTATTATACCTAACCAAAAGGGGTCGAGAGAATTTCTCTCTATTAGATGCCTAATGAGAATTTTCATCATCCTATCTTCCATTAAAAATGTTTAATGCCCTACTTTAGACGAGTTTTGCCAGATATTTTGAAGTCACCAAACTAACCTTCCTTTGTATTTTGTTCAATTACGAGTAAATTTCTACAATTTCAAGGTACAATATTTAATTTTGAATACTTAGTACAATAATTTCACAAATAGCTTGTTAATTCTAAACCACAAGATTAGAGACAATATATTATAATAGATATATTACTTAGCCAGTTATGTAGACTTTAAAGACAGTTAAAGAATGGCTTAACTATATACGGAGGTTGACTGGGAGTATGGTAGTTGTATTTTTTACTTGGAAATACATCAAAATAATATATATTTTTTTAAATAATCATGTTTGACTACAACACATCAAAACGATATAAAAATATAAAAAAATAAATTTTAAACAAAATAAATTAAATTTTAATCCATTTTTATTTGAATTGCAAATCCAAATGGAAGAAATCAAGTACACAATCGAACACGACCCTGTTTGTTTTTTCGTTTCAAAAGCGTTTTTAAAAAAATTAAAATTTTTTTTTTTGCTTCAAATTAATATATTTTTTTTGGTCATTTTGATTTGTCAAAAATAATTTTTAAAAAATAAAAATATATATTTTGATGCATTTCTGAGTAAAAACAACCACAACCACACTCTCAAACACGACCCTGTTTGTTTTTCCGTTTCAAAAGCGTTTTTGAAAAAAATAAATTTTTAAAAAATAAAAATTATATTATTATTTTAAAAATAATTTTCAAAAATGTAAATTATTTTGATGTATTTAAAAAATATTTTAAAAAACAACCACAATCACGCTCCAAAATAGACACTATATTAGCCGCCGAACATCACACCAATTTATAGATATACTCGAAACCCATAGCTTTATAACAATTGTTTTTAATTTATTAATGTGATGAAGGTATTTTTGAACTAATCCTTTTCAGATTATTTTAAAAATATATTTTTATATAATTTTGTAAAGTGAAAAAGGAAAGTATGGCCTAGTGACCATGCAGGCCGGTAGGAGATAAATCAATAAAGTATTTTGAGACCGACATCAAAACTCAGCTGATTATTTTGTCGTGGAGTCAGCATTAATCAATTGTCTACAAGAGTTGGTGTGGTGTCAAGTTTTCACACCAGAAATTAACGCTAGCTGGGCCTCCACCTCATAGGACCGTTTGTACGTTAAAAAAATATATATCATTATCTAAAACTATATGGTAATAAAATGAAATTAAAATGTATCTTTTTTAAGACTGAAGTTGATGTTAATCATGCACAACATTCAATAATGAAAACTACTTTTTTATTTTTTATAATTTTTTTTAGTGGGCTCCATAAACAAAACTCAGCCTCGATCATAAAACACAAGTGGTTTTCATAATACTTCCTTATTTATAAAACTCAATAGAGAATTAATTATTAACAAAATTAAATATTAATAATCTGTAAATAAATGTATGTAATTCCATTTATCTGCTTCCTTGAAATAAATAAGGTTTTGGGTTTTTCCCCCTTCTACATGCGTGCCGATCCTTGACAGATATCATGATTATGATTGGTAGTGAAACAAAAATTTTAGTTTGAAAGGGTTAAATTAAAAATAAAAAAATTAAAATGATTAAAATTTTATATTTTATATTTTTAAGATCGAAGGTTAAGGCTGGAAAAAAATTCTTCAATTTTTTTTTTTTTAGTATTCTCTGCACATTATTAATAATAATAAAAAAAAAGTTTCATCACTCTAGGCTTAAAAAAAGACTACATTTCTTTTATTCTAGCTACTCTGAGAAATCACAAGTCAGAACACGACGCCGTCAGAGACAAAGATCTCCTGTTTCCTCTTAAAAAAAGTCAACGAAGTGTGTTTGCTTTATCAACTAATCTGTCGTACGATTCTAACCAGCCAAAACGCTGCCGACATCAGATGCTGATGAAGCAGATAATTCGGCCGACATTCTTCGGCAAGTTAACGGGCTTGAAAATGTTTAACTTTGTCTAGAAAAGTTAAATTTAAAGCCTGGGGTTACTGGGCCACTTGATGGGCTCCCAAACTGCCAACGTCAAATTGCTGTCAACAGGTCTTGAGTGATAATCGCCCAACAGAAAGAGGGCCATACAGAGAAGGTTTAGTCTAGTTAGAAAATCCATACTTTACAGTTGGAAGGTTTAGTCAGTTAGAAAATCCATACTTTATAGCTGGCCTGCTTAGTTTAAAATTTTCTTGAAAGTAAAAAAAATTATTTAAATCGGGATGAAGCCTTTGACAATATCATTAAATGATTAAATAAATCAATTTTAAAACCTCCTGACTCAATTTCTTATTCAACCCATATTTCAAATTAAATCATTTAAAAGTTATCCTAACATGATTGGCGGGTCTAAAGATAACCCAAACTACTAGCAAAACATGATTTAGTATAAAAAAAATTCAAGATGATATTTTTTTTTAATATTGAGATGATAACATATTGAATCGTCCTGAGTTTCATGGCTTAATTTACCAACCTTGCGACCTCAGTCTTGGACTCCATTGGGTTTAATAACTTTGTTTTTTTAATTATTTTTTATTTAATTATATGATAAAAAATAAATGTTCGAAAAATTGAGCACCAACCCAATATCATGATATTTGTTTAAAAACATGATAATCCCATAAAAAAAAAAGCTGAAACAAATTATGAACCCAAATCTCAATCAACCGATATCCGAAAAAAACAAAACTATTCTTTATGACTTTTTTTTTTGTATTTTTAACTATTCTTTATTTAATTATAGAACAACAAAACTAGATATCCGAAAAAAATTAAGCATCAACCAAATATTGAGACATTTGTTTGAGATCACGATAACTCTATATAAAACAAAATAAAATAAATTATGAAGAATGATTTACAATAAATCAAATGTTAAAAGATGAAATCGAAAAACAAAATAACTAATAAAAACCCAATGTTCAATGATAAAATTAAAAAAAATAATAAAAAAATTAATCTAAGTGTGTCGGTTTAGACCTTTACAACAAAGTCCAAGCGTGTGGGTTTTCTACCTTTGGTCTTGCGCTTAGGCTTTTTAATTTGTTTTTTGTTTTTTAAGAGGTGAACAATGAATCATCTATCTTTAAAAAGAAAGAAGAAAGAAGAAGAAAATAGACAACACTATGTCTACCTACCCAGAATCCAATCACCATAATGGTAGCCGGAAATTTGGGAGGCTTTTTTTAACCAAGTTTGAGACATAGTTATTAAACCCGGTCTGGGGGTTGACCCGGCTTAGGGGTCGGGTTCCAGGTTTCATGGGTCAACTCGGATCAACCTGGAAAAATTAAAAAAAAAATTAAAGTTTTAATATTTTATATGAAAAAATTAAGAAAAAATCCATGTAAGTATAGGCTATACATATTGTAAATAATGAAATTTTAAAAAAATATTTTAAAAAGTTTTTTTTATCTCACATTAAAAAGATATTATGTTAAGCTTTTAAGTTGAAGAATTTAAATAAAAAAATTTTTTTATCCCACATTGAAAAAATATAATTTTTTTCTTGCGAACATAAAATATATATATTAATGGGTTTCAAATCCTACATTGAAAAAACATAGTTTTTTTCTTGTGAATATAGAATATATATATCCCACATTGAAAAAAGATAATTTTTTTATTGGGAACATAGAGTATATATACTAATGGGTTTCAAATCCCACATTAAAAAGATATTATGTTATCTTTTTAAATTGAAGTATTTAAACTAAAAGATTTTTTATCCCACATTGAAAAAACATAACTTTTTTCTTGGGAACATAGAATATATATATATACACTGATGGGTTTTAAATCCCACATTTGAAAAGAAAAAAAAACCGAGTCTCGCCCAGGTCACGGGTTGACCCCTGGGTCGCTGTACAGGCCGGTTGTTTGACAAACTCGGACCGATCCAGCCCCTGGGTTGATCGGGTCGGTCCGGGTTTAATAACTATAGTCTGGGACTTATATGGTTCAGGTTGTGACTAATGACAGGGTATGAGACATCTAGGAGTTGATTAAGAACCATTGTTGGGGTATTTAGGTTTCAAGTTAGGACATAGTTCAAAGCATTTGGAAGTCTGTTTAGGACTGAACATGGACACTTAAGAATCAAGACGAGACTAAGCTTGTATCGTCTAATGTTCATGTCAGGATTGGGTTTAGTTAGAATCAGGTCTATGGTGTTTGCTCACAACTATTTCTAGAGCGCTCATAAAGTGAACGAGTATTAAGTATAGTATTCAGGGGTCTAGTTTCAAACTTTGAGGATTAAGTACGGGGTTTTAAGGTGTTGAATCGAGCGCGATGAGATCAGGCTAAGAACAACCAAGTTTTGATTACGAGGAGTTTAAGGATTAGTACCTCGAATATTTGATAAAAACTAAATGCATTTTTTTAAAAAAACTAATTGGCATTCTTGAATACGAGAAATAAAAGAAAAATGAAAACAAAAATAAAAACAGAAAACGAAAATGATACCAAAAGACACATTAATTTTCGAAACCAATCATGTATAGTTTTGGAAAAGGAAAATAAGTTGAATATGAGTAAATTTAGAGAAAGAGGTGGGGAGTGACTTCTAAATGTTGGTTCATATTTGGGTAAAATAGCCTTCCATGTCTCCTGCCCAAACTCCAACAAAAGAGTGGTACGAGCTTGATATATGGAGTGATTTTGACCTCTCAGTATCTCCAAACGAAACAGATTATCCTTAACATGAAAGGTCGCAAGCAACAGTCTCGTGCATGATGCACATGTTTGGTCTCATTGTTCACATCGTCTTCCTCGTACGAGTTGAAAAGAAGACGAAAAAAAGAGAGTTAAAAAACACAATCAGCAAAAGAAATGATATTCGAATTCGATTCGAGAGGAGGATTAAATGGGCTTCTAAGACAAATGAAGAAGCCCATAATGTGGATCACGAGGCCAAGTCCAAATAAATATCTCCCATAACCAGAACAAAAGAAGAGGAGCATTTGAAGAATCCGAGAGACAGACAGAAGGCAGAGGCCTGAATGCACAGCAATTCTCAAAACATAATCAAGCTAAGGGTCGAAGTAAGAAAATAAAAGAAGCCAAGGCTTCAACCAACAAACCAACAGCTCTCTCTCTCTCTCCCTCTCCCTCTCCCTCTCTCCCCTTCACTCTCCCTCACACTCTTCTTCGACCCCTTTTTTTATGGTGATTAGTTCCCTCCACCACCATATTTATGCAAGCTAAAAATGCAGTCGTCCTACCACTCCAATTCAAGGTGATTCCAATCTCTCTCTTGCCTCCTCCTTTTTTTTTTTTTCTCTCTTTAAGAGTTCATGCAATTTTTAATTCAAGAATTTTTATCTCCTTTTGTTTTATTATTGTTGACAGAGAATCTCTGATCGTGTTATTTAAAGCGCGCAATTAAACGAAACGCTGCATGAGCACTGGACTCAAGGCCCCTCTCGTTATTCGCGCCTTGCTTTCTTCTCCGATTTCCCATTCTTAATTTCTCACTAACACTGTACGGACTTGATACTTCTCTGAGTCGTCATTCGCGCTTTGCTTTCTTCTCCGATTTCCCATTCTTAATTTCTCACTAACACTGTACGGACTTGATACTTCTCTGATTTTTTTTTGTTATATATATATAGACACACACATCAGCGATTGAATCTTAATATTGGCAACTTTTATTTGTATCAAATAATTCCGATTTTTTTTTTCCGAATTTCGAACATTGCCTCTCAACTGTTGCATCTGTTGGTGATACACAGTCTGCCTGCAGCAGAATTCAAAATGCTGACGTGTATAGCTCGTTCTAAACAACCCGGTGATGACTCACTGAGTCAAGCCGGTGACGACTCAGCCGCCACCACCGCCAATCATCATCCCTCCGCTGCCAAACAACAACAACAACAACAAGCCATCAAATCCCTAACTTCTCAGGTACCTCCACACTTCCAGGAAAAAAAAAAAACCAACCAGAAAGTTCAAAAATCCATTGCTCTTATAATTCTCTCTTACGAGCTCCAACTGATTTTAATTATGCTCTTTTTTTTTTAATTATTACAGTTGAAGGACATGGCATTAAAGGCATCAGGTGCATACCGCCACTGCAACCCATGCACGGCGCCAAACACAACTACTCAGAGTCGACTCAGAAGCAACTCGACTGAGTCAGACGCCGAGTCAGAGAAATTCAGGTGGTCGCTGCGGCGGACGGGAAGCTCGAGCTCGACGACACCGCGTACGTGGGGAAAGGAGATGGAGGCGAGGCTGAAAGGAATATCGAGCTCCAGTGGCGAAGGGACTCCGAATTCGGTAAATGGTAGTGGGCGTCGGGTCGACCCGCCAATAGTATTCGTTGAAGAAAAGGAACCTAAAGAATGGGTGGCCCAAGTGGAGCCCGGTGTTCTCATCACATTCGTTTCGCTTCCAAGGGGAGGGAATGATCTCAAGCGGATACGCTTCAGGTAAGGAGGTCTCGATTTTTTTTATTGGACGGTGGTGATTTGTTTCTGATGTGATTGATTGTTTGATTTTTGTGTGAGAATCGTATCCTTGTTACTGTTTGGTTGGGTAACGGTGACTGAGAGTGTGGAACAGACTGCCTGCTAGTGGATTAGACACGTCATTGATTGGCTGAGAAGTCTGTTACTTTAGATTTTTTTTTAATTTTGTTATATTTATTCTGTTATGCTTTGAGGGTTTTTTTTTTTTTTTAAAGTTTGCCAAAGAAGCTGAGTGCTGTTTGGATGTCAAATGCTTGCACATTCGAATTCAAAGACTTATTTTGTTTTCAATAATTTGTTTTTTTTTAAAAAAATATTTGAAATATTTCCCATAATCGAAAAACTTTGATGCAAGCTTTGATTTACCCCGGTATAATAATTAATTAATTTTCTTGGGAATTTTAGATGGGTGTGCCTTGTTATAGATGAGGCAGATTCAGTTTTAAAAGCTTTTGCAAATTAAATGACGTAGAAGGATACATACATGCATGCGCATACATACACAGCTAGCTGATTCCAACTATAATTTGAAATTGCTGTTATTGTGTTTTGAGATCGTTTAAATTTTTTCCCTAAAGAACGGTAAAATTGCTAATAATATATGGTGGTGTGCATTATTAGGAATTTGATTATTGTGAATCCCTTTTGATTTTGTATTCCTGAGAAGTAATATGTGCTTGCTCTTTGATTTTTTCAAGAGCCCTTTTAGATTATTGAATAAATCAACCTGAAAGGCTAGCAATATTGAAATGTATGAAACAACAATCCTTGTGATCTTGTTTTAACCACTTGGAGCATTAAGCAAGACAAGTCCATGTTTGAAAGGAGATCCGTCCAAACAATACCTTAGACACCTCTGCCTGTTATGTTCAAATGGAGGGAGGAATAAGTGTAGGACCTACAACCCAACAGTAAAACTCACGCCTACTGGAAAAGCAATCCAAGAAAAGTCCAAAAGAGGAACTCATTGTGCCTCATTAGTGGTGGTGGGGGCTGATTTGATTGTGTTTGTATCCTTTTTCACTGAGCATTGTCGTCGTGTCGGGAGAAGGCTCTGCCCTTTTCTTTTTCAACAAAAATACAAGTATTTCATCACGCCTAAGCCTGATTCTCCGTGACTTTGTCACCTTACGTGACCATTTATTTGACATTTACTTTATCAAATTGCCACATCATCCGCCACTCTTCAACCAATATAGAGGACAAACTATGGCCCTCAAATGAGCCAAATGTTGGCACCGTACATGGAAAATGGCTGGAGAGTGGAGAGGCAAATAGACCTTTCTTGGTTTACAGGGGACATAGATGAAGAATTTTCCTTGGTCATTACTTGTGATGGTTACCCTGTAGTTTCCCCTCCTTAATGACCACACCCTACATTTGACTCCCTGTTCATTCTTCTTGGATGATTTTTTTTTCCTTTTTGACTTTGTTATCCCAATACACACTGGTCTTAATCCCATTAATTCTTCTTGTTGCTTGGTCTTATCCTGTAATATTTCCACTGGATTGGTTTTGAACACTGCCCCCTCTCTCTTCATGGAAAGTAGCCTTATTCTTTTGACTGATTATATCCTCTACTTCAATAATGTTGCTACCTAAAATGCATTTTAAGCACCGAAGGTTAGATTTTACAATCTTTTTAGTGCTATTAAAATAAGTGGTGCTCTCTTTTGTGTCAAAAAGTACCTCGTGTCCAATTTAGTGGCTTATATAATTATTGAAGTAGATATATAAGACTATAATTGATGGTAGGTTCGATGCTTGAAGCGGTAGGCATGTGAACAGGTTATAGCTTGCATGATGTAAACTCAATGATTATTCTATTTGTAAAATGTCAGAGGACCTCGTTCAAGCCTTAGGGAAATTTCATCTTTATCACTTAATCCTGATAATAGCACCTTTTGTAACAGTGATATTTTCCCTCATGTCCATGAAAGATTTCACATTGTATTTTGCTCAATCGCCGCGTAGTGCTTTAATTTTGGCCTTTACCAAATGGATGTCATGCGCCAAATCATTTCATGCCGATACTCATTCAGTGTTTCCATGATAATTCTCGAAAATCAAGATTCTGAATTTAGTGTAATCTCTTTGATTAGTCGAGACATGTTTAACAAGTGGCAAGCTCAAAGATGGTGGGCAGAGAACTATGACAGGATCATGGAGCTTTACAATGTCCAGAGGTTTAACCGCCAAGCTTTCCCACTACCGACACCCCCAAGATCCGAGGACGAGGTGAGTTCCTTCCTTATTTGACAACTAAAGGCATGGTTATTCAGAGTACAGTGTTTTCAGATGGCCAGTTGGAACATTATAAAGTAGGTTGCCAAATCACAAATTTGTATGACTTGGATGCAACAACATTCAATTTAACCAAATAAACATGCAGTTGGGCCAGCACCACGTTTTGCATTGAATGATCTCCTTGCACAATATAGTAATATGTAGTATCATTATACTGGGAAGTGAGTTGTGACAACACCAGTGATGTCTAACCATGTCATTCTCTAAACCCTGTTACAGAGCTCAAAGATGGAATCTGCAGAAGACAGCCCGGTAACACCTCCACTGAATAGAGAACGGCTACCCCGTAACTTGTATCGTCCAACAGGGATGGGAATGGGCTACTCGTCCTCAGATTCACTTGACCATCACCCATTGCAGGCCCGTCATTACTGTGATTCTATTGGTTTCACCTCCACCCCAAAACTCTCCAGCATCAGTGGAGCTAAGACAGAAACATCATCAATGGATGCATCTATAAGAAGTAGCTCATCGAGGGAGGCTGATCGCTCAGGAGAGCTTTCCATCAGCAATGCCAGTGATATGGAGACTGAATGGGTCGAGCAGGATGAACCAGGTGTTTACATCACTATCAGAGCCTTGCCAGGTGGAAAAAGAGAGCTCAGACGAGTCAGATTCAGGTAAGATTCCGTGCCTAATCGTTGGATGAATTGATAGTCTCTGAAAAGATTAAACAGTTGCCATGTTGGAAAAATAGCCGACCATGCAAGCATATATATTTAGGCTGTTAGCATTGCAATGACGTTATTCACAGCCTAGTGGCTTTAACATCCATATATATATTTCAATTTGGTTGCACTAACTGATCAATGACATAGTGGTTACGAATTATTGCAATTTTCTGACCAGAATCTAGAGTCATTTGATCATATATGGATGTTTCTTATTTTCAAACTGTCAGATCATTTTGACAGGTGAGAAACATGTATGAATAGTTCTTTGTTTGAGATACGGATATTTTAATTATAGGAAGAAAAATGGAGTGTATGTCACATAACTGTAAGTCCTAACCTTCTCTGTAAAGGCTCATACTGTGCAGTAGGATCTATTGGATCAGTCAGCTGCATCACAGCTAGTTGATAATTTTTAGTTTGCCATGAATGATGGCCATAGTGACTACATATCTGCCCAGACTTCAAAAATCAAAATGATGGCCATAAGTTTTCTCATAAGCTGGCAGTATTTTCCCCTTTAACAACGGGGATGTTTTAGAGACAAACAAACATTG
The DNA here is from genome assembly GCA_015852605.2 of Populus deltoides. Classification (NCBI taxonomy): domain Eukaryota; kingdom Viridiplantae; phylum Streptophyta; class Magnoliopsida; order Malpighiales; family Salicaceae; genus Populus; species Populus deltoides. Next base: position 14,262,400 of record CM027575.2, read on the forward strand.
CACTCCCACATGGAATGCTGTAAGAAAAAAGCCCCTTGAGTAGATTTGAGTTGACTCGATGCAAATGGTCTGGGCATGATACAAAGGCAATGATTGAGTTCCAGCTTATTCTCAATCATGACTAGAATTGATAACCCGTAGAAAAATTGACTGGCAGCAGTTAATCATGCTGCTTCCACTAATTGTTTTTTTTATTGCTGACAACAGTATACATTTAGCTTGAATCATTAGTCGTCCAAAATACAAGCTTCTAACATTTCTTTTTTGACCGCAGTTAATCATGCTGCTTCTTCTTTTCTTCTTCTTCTAAAAATAAAAAAAGTAAAAAAACTTGTTACTACTGTATTTAGTATTTACCGAGTATGATCTTGTTTTATATGCATGTGCATTGCAGCCGAGAAAGATTCGGGGAGATGCATGCCAGAGTGTGGTGGGAAGAGAACCGAGCCAGGATACATGAACAATACTTGTAATTGAGCAACACGGTGGCTGCTGGGTCGTTGTAATTGTGGGGGTGTGTTTTTCCCAATATTTTTAACCCTTTTTTTTTAATTTTTTTTTGGCCTGCCATACCAGTAGAATCTCTTCCATAGATATCCGAAAGGTGCTGCTGGCACCTGTTGTTGCTGGGCACACCACTCGCTCCATCCTTCGATCCAAACTGTGAAGTCTCCCAGCATCGTAACTACGCGAGCATATGTCCTTTGTGGGATGGGGATCGTCGACTTAAATCCATATTTTTAACAGTTTCTTTTGATTATGGGTGGGTAAAAGAGCATTGGTTGTGTATTTTCAAGTAATTTGGGTGGTCGACACATCAACAAGTATCAATGAAAGAATGTGTTTTCTCCTCCCTGCTTCTCTCTCTCTCTCTCTCTGCGCTCTCTGTCTCCTTACCTTCTTAAGCTCTCTTTTCCGTACCACCAATCAATGAAAGAATGTGTTTTCTCGTCCCTGGTGTACCGTGCCTGAAGTTGATAAACGTCACCGTATCATATGCAGCCAAGAGGGAAACATCACTAATTTCGAGGCCAAGGTAAAGGGCTGCTGTATGGTGTCTTTTCCAATGCTTTCAACGCTCATCGTCCGGTTCTTGTTCCATTTCCTTTCCGGTCAATCCAATTCTTTTGGAATGGCTTCTATTTGCTGTCAATTTCATCATCTGAAGTTATGTTTCCATGTTTTAAGCGCTTAAACATCTTTTAATATTTTTTTCCTCGCTTGCTTGATATGTTTTTAGTTGTTTTGATATTAAATTAATGATGAATGTTATTAAATAAAGTTTTAGCTTCTTAAAAACAAGTTGAAAGTTGAAGGACCAAGTTTGACATAACAAAATAAACAGAAGCTTTTCTATAAAAGATGGGTAAAAGTTGCATTTAATCTCTCAAGTTTCAATTTTTCATCTTTTGTCCCCATTCTTTTAGGTTATTTGCATTTTAATTTTATATTTTATTTTTTTTATCACATTTTAGTTCCTGCAAATTAAAAGATGAGAGGTAAAATTAAGGAAAGTAAAATTTCTTGGGTAACCAAAATCCACTCATCAATAACTTTGACTTTTGTATTTATAATTTTTTTTTTAAAAAAAACTCAATAGAAATTGTTTTCACTTTCAATGACGCAAAAGTAGATTGATTCTTTAAAAAAATATTTTAAATTTTATTTGATTTTGAGTTTTTAAAACGATTGAAATACATTTTATTGTTGAAAATTGAGTTTTAAAGTCCCACTAATGAGGTGTTTATTTTATTTTTCATGTTTTGGGATGAAAAATGATAGAAATCTGGGTTTCTATAGCACAAAAACTTGTACTTTGATTTTCTGGTTATTGGAGACTAATTTGGTGGCTGAAAAATTGAACCAGACAAATTGTGCGCTAGGCAAAAGGCGTGTCATCACCTATAATTAAAAAAAAAAATCAAGCAAACAATTTGTCATGTTCCTGGTTTTACCAAAAAAAAAAAAAAAAAAAAGCAGAATAGGATCTAGGCATGGTCTGCAAGATTTAGGCTCCATGACTCCTTTTAAAAGCCAGCATGTAGGCTTGACCTTCTAGGGCCCAGAGAGCATGGCCGCTTGTTTTATTTAATTAATTAATTATTTATTTATTTATTTTTAAAATAAAATGTTTTTTCATTAATATCATTATAATAAAATTCTAAAAAGACAAAAAAAATTATGCCTTCCTTTTCAAATAATATTTGATCTTATTATAGTAATGTTGTGGACTAATTTATAAAAACATTATATATATATATATATATGCATAATTTTTTAAAATTGATTATGAATACTTAGTGAATAAGCGTATCTTTTTTTTTTTCATGTTATTCTTTTATATAATATATTTAATGTTTTATTTTATTTATATTTATGTGTCTCATGACGTGATTTTTTAAAGTGAATTTTTCTTTATAGTTGCAAGACTAGGTAGCTTTTCTATTTTCGCTACCGGTTGGATTATTTTTTTTACACAACGCCAAAAAAAAAGTGCAAAAATTGTTAGTGCTTGCCACAATATTAAGAAAAAACTGAGAATATATAACAAAAAATAAATATGTGCATTTAGAAACACATGCATAAATATATATAGTTTTTTTAAGCGGTGTTGAAGTTGATATGATTTTAAAATTACATTCTTTTGTGTGATATTGATCTGATGATATATTGAACCGACTCTAGTGAACTTAAATTAATCACAAAATTAATGATTCAAATTATGAACACGATCATTGTCGTTGCCTAATATAAACTGGGACTTTTAAAAATTAAAGGAAAATAAAAAAATGAAGTTGCTGTCTAATTTTTAAGAAAACTAAGAATTCTAAAATATGCACTGATTCTAAAATCTAAGGGGTTGATTATGTTCATGAAAATGTAGACATCATCCCTACTACATCATTTGAAATGAAATATTACCTTAGCTATGTGTTTTCTCCTAAATTTATCTCATTAATAGTCTAAATTATTTCTAAGCTAATTCACAAACAATTTATTACCAAATAATGTTTGTCGAGCTCACGACAAACCCTAAATCAGGAGTCTCACAAACTTGATAATTTTTTTTAATTGTTTTTAAAAGGCATCATGCTAGGCCTACATTCATCCCTAAGAACTAAGAGAGATGTTGATCTAACTATTAAAAATCAAGCTTTGACCAAAACAAGACATAAACTTGACGAAAACTCGTCGACATAAATTTTATTATTGTTTGAAAAATAAATATTTAAACACACAAGAATACATTGAAAGGTGATATAATATTTTACAAAATGACACTATGGTTTACCTTTATAGTGAAAGAGTGACCATGCATGAACTATTTTTTCATTGTGTGAATAGTAACTAATAGAAAAACTACTGTAAAAAAGAAGAAGAGAAGGAAGGAGGTTATGGCTTCCCTTTAAGAGTGGTTTCAAGCGAAGAGGGGCTACTATGGTTACTTTGAGTGGTGGAAATGGCGACTGTTAAATAATATTTATGTAGTCTTATTTATTAAGGGTAGAATAGTACTTTCAGTTTGACCTATATATATTTTATTTGTATTTAGGTTAAGACTATGCATTCATAATATACAGATTATTCAGAATTCTAGCCTCCTTTCTCTATTTGATCTCAATTAATTTAACATGGTATCAGAGCTGGTTTTATGAAACGAGGCTTAATCCCAAGTACAAGTTCGCGGATCCAACTTTGGTATTTCGTCAGTTTCTGCAATTATTTTGGTATTTCGTCTATTCTTCAGCTTTTGCAATTTGGTATTTGTGTTCAGTTTCTGCAAATTGGTTTTGTGTTTTGGAGTAATCGTATAATTTTGAGAAGATATTTGTTTAGTTTCTGCAATCTTTGTTCAGTTTCTGCAATTTGGTATTTTGTTTTCCGCTGCTTTTGCATTCTGGTTATCTGTGATTGTTAATTATGGCTATTGAAAGAGATGATTCGCTTCAGTCTGTGAGTGTGAGGTTGGATGGGAAGAACTATTCGTATTGGAGCTATGTAATGCGAAATTTTCTTAAGGGTAAGAAGATGTGGGGGTATGTTAGTGGAACTTATATAATACCTAAGAATATTGAGGAGGGGGATGCTGTTTTGATAGATACATGGGAAGCAAATAATGCAAAGATCATTACTTGGATCAACAATTCTATTGAGCATTCGATAGGTATGCAATTGGCTAAGTATGAGACAGCAAAAGAGGTTTGGGATCATCTACAAAGGTTATTCACGCAATCAAATTTTATAAAACAGTATCAATTAGAGAATGACATACGAGCTCTTCATCAGAAGAATATGAGTATTCAAGAGTTTTATTCTGCTATGACAGATCTTTGGGATCAATTGGCTCTTACAGAATCAGCAAAATTAAAGGCATGTGGTGCCTATATTGAGCGTAGAGAGCAACAATGATTGGTACAGTTTTTAACAGCACTTCGCAGTGACTTCGAAGGACTTAGAGGTTCAATTCTGCATCGTACTCCACTGCCTTCTGTTGACTCTGTTGTCAGTGAGTTATTGGCTGAAGAAATATGTCTTCAGTCTTATTCTGAAAAGGGAATTCTTTCTGCTTCAAATCCTTCTGTACTAGTAGTACAGAAATATGTCTAAGTCATTCTCTAATCATCAGAACAAGCCTTACACAAGGTTTGGCTTTGATGAGTGCAGTTTCTGTAAGCAGAAAGGTCATTGGAAGGTTAAGTGTCCTAAATTGAGACAGCAGAATCAAGCTTGGAAGTCTGGCAGTCAGTCACAATCTAATGCTCGTCGACCACCTCAGGGTTATAAACCACCACGCCATAATACTGCAGCAGTAGCTTCCTCAGGCTCTATTACCGATCCTAATACTTTGGCTGAGCAATTTCAAAAGTTTCTCTCCTTGCAGCCACAAGCAATGTCCGCTTCTTCCATAGGTCAGTTGTCTTATAGTTCCTCAGGTATGTCACACTCTAAATGGGTTTTGGATTCTGGTGCTTCCCATCATATGTCTCCAGATTCCTCATCGTTTACCTCAGTGTCCTCTTTGTCCTCCATTCCTGTTATGACTGCTGATGGCACTCCTATGCCCTTAGCAGGTGTTGGTTCTGTTGTCACACCTCACTTATCTCTCCCTAATGTTTATCTTATTCCAAAACTCAAATTGAATCTTGCGTCTGTTGGTCAAATATGTGATTCTAGTGATTATTTAGTCATGTTTTCTGGTTCTTTTTGTTGTGTACAGGATCTGCAGTCTTAGAAGCTGATTGGGACAGGCCGTAGGGAGAATGGACTATATATTTTGGATGAGTTAAAAGTGCTAATTCTTTGCTTTACGCCATGCTTTATTACTCCTCTTGATTTGTCTTCCTTTCGTTTGAGTCTTTCATCTTCTAGTTTTTATTTATGGCATTCCCGTCTAGGTCATGTTTCATCATCTCGTTTGAGATTTTTAGCATCCACAGGAGCTTTAGGAAATTTGAAAACTTGTGACACTTCTGATTGTAGTGGATGTAAACTGGCAAAATTTTCTGCTTTACCTTTTAATCGAAGTATTTCTGTTTCATCTTCACCATTTGATTTGATTCATTCTGATGTATGGGGACCTTCTCCTGTTTCCACAAAAGGAGGGTCTCGATATTATGTCTCTTTTATTGATGATCATACTCGTTATTGTTGGGTTTATTTAATGAAACATCGTTCTGAATTCTTTGAGATATATGCAGCTTTTTGAGCTCTTATCAAAACTCAACATTCTGCTGTGATCAAATGCTTTAGGTGTGATTTGGGTGGGGAATACACCTCTAATAAATTTTGTCAAATGCTTGCCTTAGATGGAACCATCCACCAAACTTCATGTACGGATACTCCTCGAACAAAATGGTGTAGTCGAAAGAAAACATAGGCACATTGTCGAAACTGCTCGTTCTCTCTTGTTGTCTGCTTTTGTTCCTAGTGAGTTTTGGGGAGAAGCTGTTCTTACTGCTGTAAGTTTGATTAATACAATTCCATCTTCTCATAGTTCGGGTCTATCTCCTTTTGAAAAGTTATATGGGTATGTCCCTGATTATTCCTCATTTAGAGTCTTTGGTTGTACTTGTTTCGTTCTTCGTCCTCATGTAGAACGCAGTAAGCTATCCCCTCGGTCCGCTATTTGTGTCTTTCTGGGTTATGGTGAAGGTAAAAAGGGGTATCGTTGTTTTGATCCAATAACTCGAAAACTTTATGTATCTCGTCATGTTGTCTTCCTTGAGCATATACCTTTCTTTTCTATTCCATCCACTACTCATAGCCTGACAAAAATCTGATCTTATTCATATAGATCCTTTTTCTGAGGATTACGTAATGATACCTCTCCCTATGTTCGATCAATTTGTACTCATAACTCTGCAGTGCACCGGTACTTTACTCTCTGCACACCCAAGCTCCATTCTCATCTACAGACCCTCAAGCTTCATCTGAGATTGTGGATCCACCTCCACGTCAGTCCATCCGCATTCGTAAGTCCACAAAACTACCAGATTTCGCTTATTCTTGTTATTCTTCATCATTTACTTCCTTTTTAGCTTCTATTCACTGTCTCTTTGAGCCCTCTTCCTATAAAGAGGCAATTCTTGATCTACTTTGGCAGCAAGCTATGGATGAGGAACTTTCTGCTTTGCATAAGACAGATACTTGGGATCTGGTTCCTCTACCTCCTGGTAAGAGTGTTGTTGGTTGTCGTTGGGTGTATAAGATCAAGACTAATTCTGATGGGTCTATTGAGCGATACAAAGCTAGGCTGGTTGCAAAAGGATACTCTCAACAGTATGGCATGGACTATGAGGAGACATTTACCCCGGTTGCAAAAATGACTACTATTCGTACTTTTATTGCCGTAGCTTCGATTCGTCAGTGGCATATTTCTCAACTTGATGTTAAAAATGCATTCTTGAATGGAGATCTTCAAGAAGAAGTTTATATGGCACCCCCTTCTAGTATTTCACATGACTCTGGATATGTTTGTAAGCTTAAGAAAGCATTATATGGTCTCAAATAAGCACCGCGTGCTTGGTTTGAGAAATTCTTTATTGTGATCTCGTCTCTTGGCTTTGTTTCTAGCAGTCATGATTCTGCTCTTTTTATTAAGTGCACTGATGCAGGTCGTATCATTCTGTCTTTATATGTTGATGACATGATTATTACTGGTGATGATATTGATGGTATTTCAGTTTTGAAGACAGAGTTGGCTAGACGATTTGAAATGAAGGATTTGGGTTATCTTCGATATTTTCTGGGTATTGAGGTAGCATGCTCACCTAGAGGTTACCTTCTTTCTCAGTCGAAATATATTGCAGATATTCTTGAGCGGGCTAGACTTTCTGATAACAAGACTATAGATACTCCTATTGAGGTTAATGCAAGGTACTTTTCTTCTGATGGTTTACCTTTGATAGATCCTACTTTATACCGCACTATTGTTGGGAGTTTGGTATATCTCACCATCACTCGTCCAGATATTGCATATGCTGTTCATGTTGTTAGTCAGTTTGTTGCTTCTCCTACTACTGTTCACTGGGCAGCTGTTCTTCGTATTTTGCGATATCTTCGGGGTATAGTTTTTCAGAGTCTTTTACTTTCATCCACCTCTTCTTTGGAGTTGCATGCATACTCTGATGCTGATCATGGTAGTGATCCCACAGATCGCAAGTCTGTTACCGGGTTCTGTATCTTTTTAGGTGATTCTCTTATTTCTTGGAAGAGCAAGAAACAATTTATTGTTTCTCAATCATCCACCGAAGCAGAATATCATGCCATGGCATTTACTACCAAAGAGATTGTTTGGTTACGTTGGTTACTTGCTGATATGGGAATTTCCTTTTCTCATCCTACTCCTATATATTGTGACAACCAGAGTTCTATTCAGATTGCTCATAACTCGATTTTTCATGAGCGCACTAAGCACATTGAGATCGATTGTCATCTTACTCGTCATCATCTCAAACATGACACCATTGCTTTGCCTTTTGTTCCTTCTTCCTTGCAGTTTGTAGATTTCTTTACCAAGGCGCATTCCATCTCTCGTTTTCATTTTCTGGTTGGCAAACTCTCAATGCTTGTAGCTGCCGCATCGTGAGTTTGAGGGGAGATGTTAAATAATATTTATGTAGTCTTATTTATTAAGGGTAGAATAGTACTTTCAGTTTGACCTATGTATACTTTATTTGTATTTAGGTTAAGATTATGCATTCATAATATACAGATTATTCAGAATTCTAGCCTCCTTTCTCTATTTGATCTCAATTAATTTAACAGCGACAATGTTAATGCTTTTCTTTTTATTTGTTGTTCGTTGTTCTCTCGTTTTGTTTTTGCTTTGTTTTCTTTCTCTCTTCTTCTTCTTTCCTTTTTGCTACTTTCCGGATCAAACAACTCTCTTTCTTAACAAAAAAAAAAAACATTTAGAGTGTGAATTAAAACGGGTCCTTGGATTTTGATGACCTTTTCAATCTGGTCCTTGGCTTTCTAATTTTCAATTTTTAACTATTTTCACCCTTTTCCCCCTCAATTTCACTCCTAATTGCATCAAAACAGGTCCTTGGATTTTGATGTTTTTTCCAATTCGGTCCTTAACTTTCTAAATTTTAAATTTTATCCAATTTCACCTATTTTCCCTCAATTTCTTCACAATTCCACCCCTAATTGTATTGCAAATGACCCCTCAACTTCTCAACCTCTTCAAATTTTAGTCATTGGCTTTCCAATAATCCATTCTCAACCCTTTTTTTAATATTTCTTTTCAATTTCACCCATGATTGTAATTTTCTCAATTCTTTTATTAATATTTTTGTTGTTTGACTAATTTTTTTTTGTTTTTAGGATATTTGAGAGGGGTAAAAAAATTGGTTATAACAACTACAATGCTTAAACCTGATTGATCAACTATCTTTTCGTTTCCTTTTTTTTTCCTCCTATGATGGGCTTTCATTGGTCTCGGGTTGGACAAAATCCAAAGCTAAATTAAAGAGTTATTAAAAAAATAGGTACCCAATTGAAAGAAGAGGGTTTGCCCTCGGGTAGAATGAAAATTAAGACTAAATTGAAAAGTTATTATAGGTCCAAGGACTAAATTGAATAAAGAGAAAAAAAGAAGGGTTTGGTGCATGCAGCGCACACTCTAGCATGTAGGAGGAGAAGACGCTGCATCAAGGCAGTGCATGCAAGTTTCTATGAATTTAAAAGGATGCCTTCCTTCATGCAGTCGGAAATCGTGGCAGACTGAGCTTTCTCTAAAGTCGACCGACATGTGTAACCTATTCACCTTTGAAGTGTCTTCAACGATCGATTTTTCTTCTCTCTATTTTCCTCTGAGTGTCCTCTTTGCTTTCTTGATTTTTATGCATGCTTTCTCTTTGTTATAGAAAAGGATATTCTTACAAACTGAGCATTAACCCCCAGTTAAAATGTTTTTCCGACACCGTGAGAACCTGAAAATAAGATAGTTTAATAAAATTATAAATCCAATTCCCAATCAAGATGACTATGAAAGGACTGAATTGAAAAATAAAAAAACAGTTGTTTATGATAAAAAAAAAAAAAAGAGGGAAGAAGAACAAAACTAAATAGTAAGTGAACAAAAAAATAAATTTATTCACAGTGTTATTATACCCGGAATAATGATTAAAGAAGGTCTGATGTCTAAAAATAATAATAATAAAAACCACTAAAGAGAGCCTCCAGTACTCCATACAGCTGTAAGTATACTTTCCTCAGCATCTCTTGTTTTCTCTCAAAAGAAGTAAAACTGAGATTCCATTATCTGAAATGATCCTTCTTGTCTGTTTACATGAGTCTCCAAGAAGCTTTATGGAAAAAAACGACAACCAAAATCAAGACTACAGCAGTGTTTCTCAGTGAAGAGCAGTAAAGCCCTTGAATCCCCATTTCTTTAATTAAAATCAAAGGTTTCCAAAACATATTGCCTTTAAATCCTCATAATTCTCGGTTAGAAAATCCTAGATTAACAGTATCAATATCATGTAAATAACAATTAGCAGTAATCCATCAATTTCTATCCTTAATATTATTTAGATGCATCATATCATGAACAAGCCATTCCAAGCATCTCTGCAATTCCTGGCAAGCACCTGTGCATGCTGTCATCATGTGGGCTATGTCCAAAATATGAAAAACAGGGCCTTGAACTGGTGTTGATTAACCAGACGGGATTCAACATTCCTGCCGTTGTCTTTTAGTGAGAGCAATTCTTCGCCCTGAATGAGAAAGAAAGGAAATCAAAAAATAAATAAATAGAAAAGCACATGCAAGGTTCGGCAATGATTGTGCTTCACTAGATTTGTGTTTGATTGGATTCTTGTTTAGATTTTTTTTTCTAGATTTGTGTTTAACCGAGAGAACAGATAGTAAGCACGAAGAAAGAAAATGAGTGGTACAATGATAATTACTTTTCATGCTTTAATATATGTGAAGTGATTATTGTGATTTCGTTGGTTTTTAAAATTTGTTTTGATTGAGAATGAAAAATATAATATTTAAAATCTTGATCGTAAAGTAATAGAAACTAATCTTGGAACAAAATGCTTTTAAGCAAAATATGCATTTGCCAAAGCTGTCTCTATGAGTCACAGTTTGCTCCCATTCTTCATGGAAGTACGGAAGGCATGAAATCATAGACAAGCAGCGGATCACCTCGTCGGCATGACCATCCTAGCATACAAACCAAATTCTTGTGGTGGAGATGACCAATACCAGAGATCTCTGTTGAAAATCCCCACAAACCTTGTTTAGATTCATGAAAGAATCGCTTGACTGCTACTTGAGTGTTACAATTCAGCAGAGTTCCTCCGTAAACTTTACCATGTCCATCAAAGCCAAGCAGCTCCTTTCCCCTAAAACCCCTTGTAGCTTTCTTTCGTTCTTGATAGGACAACTTGTAGCTAAATCCGCTACAAACCAACCAACCAGCAATTATTATGGAAGTCAGCAGGGTTCATATACTCCCTCCAGCACCAGGCCCCAGATTCAACCTAAGTGGTCTTCTCCAAGACCCATCACAGAAGCTCATCACGGAAAAACATGGCTAGTTGATGCCATAAATGTTAGCTTTGAAGCAAAATAGAGATTTGAAACATTACAGCAGGATGATATCCATCAAAGTAACTCACTGACCAAATAAATGCTCTTACTTAAACTTACTTTTGGTGAAACCACAGCCTGTGCTGCTAGGCACATGGCAGACACAATAAGACCTACAAATTGAGAGAAGAATGCCTGCAAGTTCCTTGGTAGCCGAAAAGTTGAAAGCGCCAAATGGATTGCAAATTGCTTTTTAAAAGCTTGATGTCAAATTAAAACCCTAATTTCACTCTCTTCCATAGGATGGCAGGTGGTTCCCAACCCAAATCCTCCACTCACAGACCCTCCTCTTCCACCCTGCCCTCGCCACAAGAATCCATTTCTATCACCACCATCACCACTAATAATTTGGGGTTTTTTTAGAGTATTCAAAAAACCCTAAAAATTAACACCCAAGTAGAAGAAAAATCAATCACTTTTGAAAATCAATTTTGGGTTTGAATTTTTTAGAGAGAGAGAGAGAGAGAAATGTTGATATATAAGGAAAAAATGGCTTTTTTCCTGACACTGTGGAGGAGGTTCTAGTGGTTTTTGGGGGGAAAGATAGACGGCAAAGAGACTGTTAAATTTTATCTTTTGATTTTTTTTAAATTATATTTCAATATAAAATGTAATTTCTTAAGTACTTTAAAAAAATAAAATAAAATCACAACCAAATCTTAAAAGATTTTTTATAATTATCACTATTCGATATTTCTTAGTAAATGTTTTCAATTTAATCTCAAAAGATTAAAAATATATATATATATTTCTTATTACACTAAAGGATATTTTTAAAAATATTTAACGACGCAAGGATGGAAAGTTTCATCTCATCTCTATAAAGTTTTTTTTATATATATATAAATATATTTAAGTATTAACTAAATTTGTTTACAATCCATAGATGCATTTATAACATTATTTTTCATAGGGTGAGAAAAAACTGAAAAATCGAGAAAATCAGAATAAAATTATTAAAAAAAACTGAGCCGTGAAAAAAACAAATTAAAATTTTAAAAAAACTGATCGGTTCGGTTTTATAAACCTAAAACTGAAAAAACCAAACTGAACCGAACCCAAAAAACCAGAAAAAAAACCAAGCCAAAACTGAAAAAACCGAGGAAAAACTGAAAAACCGAGCTAAACCAGAAAAACCGAGCCAAAACTGGTTTGAACCGGTTTTGATCATAAAAAACTGAACCAAGCCGAAATCGATTAAACTTATTAGTTTGAACCGATTTCAGTTCAATTTTAGTTGTTTTAAAATAATTTAGTTTGATTATATTTTTTAATAAAAATCAAACCAAACAAAAAATAATTACCTCTAAACTTTCAAACCAGAGAACCTATAAATTATTCCTTGATTTATGGGGCCATGCTTTTATTGAAACGTTTTTTTTTTTTTTTTTCCCGTAAACCTCTACTATGTTGGTTTTTCTTCAAGACTTTAAAATTTATCGAAGGGTATAATATATATTAAAAAAATAAAAAGACTCGACATATTTTTGAACAAGACAATGATTAACAAAAATCAAGGAACTAATTCATAGGTTTTCAAACATAAAGAACTAAGTTATAATTAGAATCTAACATTTAGAGAGTAAATAGTAATTTAGTCTTTAAATTTTTATCTGAACCAATTTTCTAAAAATAAATCAATCTTTTTGAAACAACATATAAATCAATGTTTTATGTTATAATATATTTTAGAAAAATTACCCATTACTATTCTTCGGTCAATATTGCACTTACTTATCAAGTTTTGAATTCTTCAATTAATATTAGATTTATTTATCAAGTTTTGAAAAATTATAGTTTATATTTTAAATTTTATACACACGATTAGACATTTAATATGCTAACGAAAAAAATCAATAAAAATATTTGATTATTTATAGAATTGTCATTATATTTTATTTAATAACAAAATTGCTCCAATATTAAATATTATAACTTTATCATTAAATTAAAAAAAATCCTAGCCACCACGTTCACTTCAAATCTTTGAAATCTAGATAATTACATGATATATAACAATAACTCATCAAGAAACAAACATTAGAAAAATCATATAAAAAAAAGCATAGAATTATAATTAGATTTGATGGGTGCCCATTGTTTATTGTGTTTGGACTTAGAAATAAAGCTGAGAAATTGAAAAGTTGCAGACAACCAAATAAGAACAAACATTAAAAAATAAATAAACAAAATCACAGTTGCAGACACCCCCAATGGCTTTACCATGTTGACTTATTCTCTTCCTTCCTTTTTCTTGAAATTAAAAAGTTGCAGATAACTAGTTAAAATTACCATGTTGACTTAGCCTAGGAGTGATAAAAAAAATCAAAAAATTGATTAAACTAAAAAAACCAATTGAAAAAAAAAATAAGTTAACCGATTAGAAAAAAAAATCATATTCGGTTCGGTTTTGATTTTAAAATTTTAAAATTAATTGAACCGAACCGGTTTAATTCCAAGTTTCAACCTCACTTCAAATCCAGGTATAAAAAGTTTATTTTTTTCACTGAAACCCTATTCTTCTACTTTTATTTTCTCCTGCAGCCAACTCTCCCCTCCCTCCTTGTCTGCTCACATTTCCCACGTGCCCCCTTCCCTCTCCCCTCTCTTTCCTTTTCTCTCTAATTTTTTAGTTTTGTGTGGTTAGAGATGAAAAACCCAGGTATTTTTTCATTGCTTACTTGCTCGTATTCATTGAGAAAATAGATCTGGGTTTTAAATGTTTTTTTAATGAGTTTCTTGAATTGTTTGTAAATAGATAAAAGAATACTTCCAAAAATCTGTTTTGGTTTCCATAACTTGGCTTAATGTTGAATTTCTTATCAATTTTGTGTGTCTGAACTCTGAAGGTGTTTGTTCACTGGACTTACAGAGGAAGAAAAAATTGGTTTTCAAGCAGGGAAAGTATTTTCTTGTTACCTCTTGTCCTCTTCTACTAGTCTCTGGCTGAAGTTTCACTTGAAAATTATTCCTTCGATTTGTTATAGTTTGATAGTAAAGTTTGTTTGAAATTCTCATTTGATTGTTGATAATTACCTAACCAGCAACAACAATCGGTTAGTCGGTTTTGAAAGAAAAAATCTGAACCGAAATGGTCAGGTTGAACCTGTTAGTTGGTTCGGTTTAAAATTTAAAAAAATATAAATCTCGGTTTGGTTAATTTTTTTGATTTAAAACCGAACCGAACAAAAAATGATCACCCCTAACTTAGCCTTTTCCTTCCTTTCTCTTGAAATTAATTTTTAGTGACTTAAGATGTATACTATAATTTTTCAAAACTCGATAGACAAATGCAATTTTTACCAAATTATAAGATAATAGGGGTAATTTTTCTTTATCTTTTAAGGTCTTTTAAGGATATATAATTATATCTAAACATAACTTTTTATAAAATTTTTAAAATATAATAATTAATTTTTTATATATATTTTTAACTTCAAATAAGAAGCAAATGAGTTATAATTTATTTGATATTATTATCTCTATCATGTTTTTTAAAAAAGAAATCTTGCACTCAAACATAGTTTTCATAAAAATAAATAATTAAAAACTTTAAATTTGATATTATTATCTCTATTTTTTCAAATCTTGGATTCAAACCTTTTTCATAAAAATAAATAAATAAATAAATAATTCAAATGAGTATATTGGGTGGACTTTTAGATAATTTTGACATGATTTATGAAAAATAACTTTTCATTTTGAATCATAATTCAAAAATTATTATTCATATATAACTTGTGATAAAAATGAGTTAAGTTAGAAGTATGATAGGCAAGAAAATGATTTAAACCAAGTTTTGTTTTTAAAATAGTATAAGTTATAATTCATGAATCATAAGTAAAAAAGAAAGTTTTTGATAAAAACATAATTTTTACACAAGTTGTAATAAATTATTAATGTAAATACAAAATTATTTTTAACTATACATAATTATGATTTTATTTTATTAAAAAACTTAGGGAAAATTACCCCTAACATCTTATAGTTTAGTCAAAAGTGTATTTGCCTACCGAGTTTTAAAAAATTATAGTTTGCACTCAAAAATTTAAACATGCGTTAGCACATAACATTCTCTCTAAAAAAAAGTAAAAAACAATATGATAATTTACATAAATACCATTATTTTTAATTTAATATCTAAAAAGCTCTTATATTAAATATTACAACCTTACAATTAAATTAAAAAAAAAACTAACCACAGGCTTCAATATTCTCTCCTCCTTTTTTTAAACCCATACACATTGTTTGATTTTTAGATGACACTCACAAGATTCCCAAAGTATAAGAGATTCTAAGATTGGGCAAAAGTAGGTTCTATAGAAAAGCAATATTTCCTAGGATTTGAGAAATGTTTGGGAGGATCTTGAGAGCTAACTGATCCAGGAGGCTCTTGTTTAATCTATTTGAGTTTGAGAGATATGAGAAGTCGTTGAAAGATTTAAAATTGAAGGAGTTGAAGAATGATAGTTGGCTATCTTAGGTTATTTTGTACAAGGTTTTGTGTCTGGAGTTGGACCATTCTAAAACCTCCTAGTTTATTTGACTGATTATGTTTTCAACAATGTCTTGACTAGCCTCAAATTCCATCATTCTTGCTATTTAGGTATAGGAATAGCCCATATCTGATCCCTTTCCCAATACTCTTATACTCATTATAACTATTATGTGAAGAGCTCTATTATAATTTTATGTAAGAAATGACATGTTAAGGACTAAGATAAACCTATTAATCTTCTCCTTTTGTTTCTCTTTAGATAATGAAGTAGCTTGATAGTCGTGGCTGCCATTATCTCTACTTTTTCGTTTTTATAAAGTTGACACCGTAGCTCTTTCTATCGTTGAGCTCCCTTGTTTGATGAAGGATAAAGGTGAGGGGTTGAAAGTGGTGGCGGCTAGAGTTTGAATGGATATGGAGTGGGGGGAAGAGCTATAGATTTTAGGTGGAATTGATTTGGGTGATGGTGGTTGTGAGAAGAAAGGTGATGACAGTGGCTTTGCTAGTTGTTGTGATAGTGACTGATGACTAGGGTTTGGTGAGAGAGAGGGAGAATGAGAATCTTTGATATAATATATACGAGGGTAGTTTGGTCTTTCCATTGATTTTGAAAACTTGTATTGACCCAAGATACAAATTATAATTTTTCAAAACTTGATAGACAAGTGTGATTTCTACTAAACTAAAGGATGTCATGGGTAACTTTATCAAGAATTTTAAAACTAACTTAAATCAAATTTTAAAAAGAAAAAAGTACTCCTAACATCTTATAGTTCGGTTGAAATTGCACTTGCATACTGAGTTTTGAAAAATTGTAATTTGCATTTTAAACTTTGGTGCATATGTAACAGTTTACATCCTCAACTACGACACCTAAAAAAGTAAAAAGAAAATTATTTATGTATTTATAGGATTAACATTATATTTCAATTGATGAATAAAGAGTCTATGCATTGTTAAAATTATCATTAAGTTAAAAAAAGAAATTTGAACCTCTTTCTCCTCTACCCTAACCACCATTTTCTTTTACACAATTGCAAAAAATATGGTGAATCACTTTCTTCATCATAATATTATTAATCACTCCTACTATCATCTCCTAATAAATTGTTCATCTTTTGCAAGTGACGATGATAATAGCAATCCATGTTTATCAAAAGAAGCAGCGATTCCAAGCTTTAATTTTGATAAGAAAATTGTATGATTTTTACACAAATTGCTATTTTCATCAATCTTAAACATAACCATTCTCTTCATAAAAGTATGATTGAAAGACAAACTACCATGAAACTCATTGTTCTCAAGAAGTGTCTTAAATTTTTCATTTCTAAAAAAAACTTTGGTATTGTACCATTCAAGTGATTCGAACTCATTAGGAACATAAATTGCTATTTTTTATCTTTAGAACCCGTTAATCCAAACCCACAAAAGCACCAAACTCTTGTAATTTTCAAGGCCCCACTTATTACCCATTTCATTATAGTTAAAATTTTCAAGTTCCCATAAAAAGAGTTTCTTTATTCATCTTGATAACCAAAATCCAAAACTTGATTTGGTTGAAAATGAATCCTACCTCAATTTCTTTTTTCTCTTTAATGTTTTTAACTCAATAAATTAAACCTAGCCTCCAACAAGAATCCAAAGACTAGAAACCCAGATTCAATAAAACCCCAAACTCCTATTTTCCATGTATTCATTACGCAAAAGAAGAAAGTCCAAATGTAAAAGGGGTATTTAGAAGAATTCGTTACCATTCTCCATGTATTCATAAATAAAAAAGGAACAATTTTAATTTTGATTGGTAATGACAAAAGCAACACCAAGAATAACATAAATATTAAGTTTAGATGCGAAATCAACTCTTCATTTTAAAAGAACCCATCTTCAATCCTTAAATTCCTAAAAATCCATTTCACGAATTAACGTTGAGGCCATGCAACTGATCTAGATCTGGACAAAGATATCTCATCTTTCTTTGATCATTTGATTTATGAGGAAAAAAAAATTAAAAAAATTAGAAAGAGAGATAAAGAGATATAGATGGATACATCGAAGTATATAATAGGATATAATAATAATAATGATACTAAGAAGAAGAAGAAGAAGAAGAAGAAGAAGATAAAGTGAGATAATAAATCGATTTCAATCAATAGTTTTAATCAAATATATGAGGGTATTTTAATCATTTGCTTAAATTTGATTTTTTTTTTAACATGAAAGTGTGATTTTTACCATGAGTGGTTTTCTCTTTTAAAAATTATGTAAAGGTATAAGTAATTAACTATTGTTATGAACTAGAGTGAAACAAATCAATTAATGAATGAAAGAATGAGTGCTAACACTCAAGGTCTTTCCTAGGGTTCCAATCTATTTTATTATTTGGAAACAAAAAAAAGAAAGGTAAATCAAGTAATAGCGTGGGCTTGTTTACGAGCATTTAATCCAAGATTATAGAATAACAAACCCTAGTAATTCACGTCCCTCATGCAATGATTCAGATTCGTTTATCCCTCAAAACACAGAATCAAAAGGCACCAAATTGAGAAAATCCTTCTCTTATCGATCATTACATCACCCTCCAGTAAAGAACTGAAAAGGTTACGCTTCTTTCTTTCTTCCTTTCAAGGACATCCCAGTAAAGCAAGGCAATCACCCTGCCAACCTGTCCATCCCCTCCCATCTAACTTCTTCTAGCCACTATAATATACCCGCACGCGCGGCTTTTCCTTTTAAAATCTTTCCACAGCCACAGAGGGAGAGGGAGAGAGTCTGCTTTCCCATTGTTGACTTTGTGCATTGCAGACAGCAGTGCTTCCTTTCCTCCTCCTCCTTTACTACACTACATGTGTTTTCCGCCGCCTCCTCCTCCTCCTCCTCCTCCTCCTCCTCGTATTATTATTATTATTCAGAACTAGCTGTACACAAACATACCACGTTTACACACACAACCACCACAGATCAGTCCATGTTAAAGCCCAGTACGACCACTACTATTTTATTTAAGTCGCTTTCTTTTCCTTTCTTTCTACTTCTCACATGACATGTACCTCTGCGTTCTTTTTTCTATTTATGTCTTGCAGCTTTTGGCATTCTTTTAGCAGACACTAAAGATCCCTTGAACTCCCTTAAACTACTATACATCCCTGTCCTTTGAATCTCCACCTTTCACCCTCTTCCTCCTCTGCCCCTCCCTCTACACTTGTAAATACCTCTGTTTTCCTTCTACATTTTGTGCACATAAAACATGTACAAGAAGGAGAGATCTTCAAGGGAAAGCACATTCCATCCAAGAAGAAGAACCCCGTCTTTCTCTTCAACTCTTCTTGACTCTATTTACCGTTCGATTGACGAATCCAACGGTGAAGAACAACATGTGCTAGGGATCAAGAAACAGAGTTGCAACTCTGTTTCTACAACCAGGCGTGATACGTCGTTTCTTGAAGAGGAGAAAGAGGTATCCACTACTCTTAGACGAGCTGTCAGGACTGAGAGCTGGATGGAGAAGAAAAGCACTCGTGGCTCCATGCAATATAATTCGACTTCAAGCTCTTCGGATTCTAGCTCTGCAGGAGGAGGAAGCGGAGGGGGTGTGTTCTCGTCCTCCGAAAACGAGTCAAGTGTCAGAGGAAATTCAAGTTCTTGCCAACAAAGAACAAAACCCCTTTCAGACAAACCACATCAGAAACCGAAATGTGAAGGAGGAGGGTTTCATAAGACGAAGCTAAGAGCATTAAAAATCTATGGTGAGTTAAAGAAAGTGAAGCAGCCGATTTCACCAGGTGGTCGCATTGCAAGCTTTCTAAATTCTATTTTCAATTCAGCAAGTGCTGCAAAAAAAGTGAAAATGTGCTCTATTGGGGCCATGGATGATGTAAGTTTTGAGCGTAAATCAAAGTCTGCTTGCTCGTCGGCTACTTCCTTTTCAAGGTCCTGTTTGAGCAAAACACCTCCTCCAAGAGGGAAACCAAGTAATGGCACAAAAAGGTCCGTTCGATTCTATCCTGTTGGTGTCATTGTTGATGAGGATTCAAGACCTTGTGGGCATAAAAGTATTTATGAAGATGATCCAGGATTGATGCCAACGCCTCGAAAAGTTGTCAAAAGTAGTTCTGTCAAGGAATTAGAGGTTGCTAAAGGAGCAGCAGCAGATTATTTAAGAAGTTATCACCAAAGGAAGAATGTTAGTGAATTTGATTTCAGGGGTTTCCACAATTATGTTGCAGATGACAGTGACAGTGACGACGAGAGTTGTACAAGCTCCGATCTTTTCGAGCTTGATCATCTTATTGGGATTGGAAGGTACAGAGAGGAGCTCCCAGTGTATGAAACCACTAACTTCAAAACTAATCAGGCCATTGCTAATGGCTTTTTCCCGTAATATTCATGTTGTTACCAGAATTACCGAAATCCAAATCAAATCATCAATGCAATTAATGTTTTGGGGACTTATCTAATCAATAATTTAATTTCCTTCTGTTTAATCATACAATATATTCAGTTTCTTTTGAGTCAAAGACAGTTTGATTAGTCTTCTTCTTTCCAAGGTTTTAAGCCTTCCATCTAATCAATACTAATAATAATTAAAAAAAGAAAAAGGTGGTTTGTTTTTCATGGAAGTAATATTTGAAGGAAAGGGTGCTGAGGGAGGGAGGGAGGGAGGGATGATGAATATTCAACATTACATTCACACAGTGAAACGTTAAAGCAAAACACAAAGGTGGATTAACAAAGTGAGAAAAAGGAAAAAAGCAGATGGAAAAATCTTCTCCCATGAGAAGTGATGTTCTTGCTTTTTCGCTGCCTTTGCACATGGCCTCAACCTTTCTAGTAGGCTAAAGTCATAGAAAATGATTGCAGCTTATCTGCAGGATTTTCCATTTTTGCCTTTTTCTTCGTTGCAGTTACTTCACTGCACTAACACATAACACATTGACTTTCTTTGCATCTCTTTGAGCTTCTCACCTTCTCATTAATTTAAAAAAAAAAACATAAAATAAATGATTTTCTTGACCTGCTAATGATCTAATTTAATTCTTGAGGATTTGAAATTAAGAATATAAAACTTTTTATAAGAGGAAAATGCTAACATATTAAGGCTGTGTTTTTTTCTCGAAAACTGCTTTTTGAAAAACTATTTTCTAAATTTTCTTGTGTTTGTTTATCATTAGAAAAGTTGATCAACGAAAAAATATTTTCCGGTCAACGAAAAACACTTTCCAATCAAAGAAAATTTGACTTGGTTTTCAGGAAAGTGTTTTCCTTTTATTTTGGTCGGAAAACACTTTTCGAAAGTTATGAAAAATTTAGAAATATCATATTATTTGTTGATTATATCAAATTTGATTCTCAAACTTTTAATTGCTATATATATTTTATATTTTGTCATATTATTTGTTGATTATATATTTTTATAATTGTTATTTGCTTTTCTCTTATCATTTTTAATTGAAATTTTTTATCTATCAAATTTGGTCCTTATTCTTTTTATTGTTATTTATTTAATTTGAAATAATTTATGAAATGTTAATTATTATTATTTTAATTTCTTTATTTTTTAATTTTTTTATTTTTTAGATTTGATCTTTATTATTTTGATTATTATTTATTTTATTTGAGATAATTTATGAAATTATATTTTTTTCAATTTCATTCCCATTCAACTTTTTAATTTATAATTTTTGTTCCCCATTATTTTAATAAACTTGAAAAAAATAAAACATTAATAAATTATTTTTCAGCTCAATTTCCATGACATAACCAAACACTATAAAGTATTTTCCAACTTATTTTCTATTACATTACCAAACAACAAAAACTAATAATCTCACTGTCAACTTAGTTTTCAAAATTTATTATTTTAAAATTCACTTAAAAAAAAACTAATTTTCAGCCAACATTTCAGAGTAATAATCTCACTGTCGTAATTGAACACCATATTATACATGTACTTTGGACAAGCAGGGTCATGCTCCAATGAATCTCAGAAGTCAAGATATGGCAGTATTAGACATGATAGCTAGCAAAACTAAAATCCAAAGCAATTTTTTCACCAAAGGAGAAAATAAAAAGTAAGCGATCAACTCTCTATATTCCATAGATCATCAGTGGCCACCATCGTTGACCTTTAAATCATGTCGATAATATACCACCTTTTGAGAGAGGAGAAGGAAGAAAACATAACTTGAATGAAAAAAACATAAAAAAAATTAAAGAATGGTAAAGATAAAATGACTCTTTCCTCACTAATTGATTCCTTATATTCATCAAACATTAAAGCGTGTTTAAAAATGTGTTTGCGATTGCTTTTCAAAATATATTTCACTTTAAAATATATCAAAATAATATTTTTTTTATTTTTTAAAAATTATTTTTGATATCAGCGCATCAAAATGATCTAAAAACACCAAAAAGATATAATTTGAAACAAAGAAAAAAATAAAAAAAATCTCAAATTTTTTCTAAAGCATTTTTAAAACGCAAAAACAAACAGGGTTTTAAAAACCAAGAAAAACCATCATCCTCGAGACTATCCATTTTAAATCCTAAGTTACTATAACATTGAAGGATATATATTTAATGATTTCTCTCAAATCAATTACTCATTGTCAATTTAAAGATATGGTCACGTTGAATATAAGAATAACATCAATATATAATGTGATCTAAAGCATAAAAGCAAATTTGATTTGTTGACTTTATTTTTAATCATAATATTCTTATAAATCCAACAGAAAAAAGGGAAAAAAAAGCATCATATTTTTGTATATGGCTGAAAAGCTTTTAGAATGCAAGAAAGAAAGAAAGAAAGAATTTTTGGGGTATAAAGCATGTTTAACATGTGTATTGGACACTTCTTAAGACTAAAAATAACAAGTTAAAAACACAGCAACCAACCGATTCCACTACATATGTTGTATGCATGTATTCATGTAGGGTTAGCTTAAATACATTTGAATTTCTTTTATATATATATATATATATATATATTTTATATATATATATATATATATATATATATATATATGATAAAGCCACAACTCCAAAACATGGTTCATTCTAGCAGATTTGCTTTCTATACTCTTAGGATCTTTCTCTTATATTAAGCAACACATGTTCTTCATTTTGTTTTGAAGTTTTATTCTTGTCTTGGATTTTTTTTTCTTGTTTTTTAATCATATTGTTTTTGTTTCAGATCTAGTGTTATTAAAAAAAGACTAATACTTCTAATTGTTTGGTGAATATTGAACCTAGACATTTTTAAGATTTATTTTTTATTTTTTTTAAAAAAGAGTTACTCCACTTGATATCCAAGATAATTGCCCATGCTGAGTTCATTTTATCATAAATACTAAAAGTGAATAACAAGACATGATTTGTGAAAAAATAAAGATAATTTTTTTAAAAGGTTTGGATGTCATCCCAATGGGCCTTGTAATATAGGTCGAACCTTTAATGGATTTTATAAACAAGTTATAAAACCTAATGCAAATGCATGTATGAATGAACATTGACTTTTTATCATTTAGAACCAAAAGACTATGTCAATACATCTGGTTAAACATATCAATGTTCATACATAAAGAAATACATGTTGTATTGTTAAGGATAATAATGAAATGACAAAAAACATGAGAGGAAACAAGATGCAAAATTAAAAGATTCGACCAAATACATTAAACACAAATATCAATCTAAGAATCATTTCTCAATCCTAAAATATCATTACAAACACGTTAAAATCAACAATAAAACAAGATAGAAGATTAAGGGACTTAGCCAATATCATTCAAATACAAATATCAATTCAATAAAAAATTTTCAATCCTAAAAATCTCATCACAAAACATATCAAAATAATCAATAAAGCAATATAATTTATCCAAAACATGTTTAGGTTTTGAAATGGATCTTCTAGGTGTGGTTGAGAAGGACTAAAAAGGGCTGCAACAATAAAAAAAAAAATATTGTTGTTGTTGTTGTTGCAAAGTACTGCTGCTATTTATATTCATATCTTCTATCTTTTAAAGTGTCATAACCATATAATTCAGAATTAAACCCCTCACAAAAGTTTCAGATATTCTTCTAAGCTTTTCAAATCATATAGGTTTGCTTCTTCCTCTTCTTTTTTTCACTTTTATAACTTCATATGAAGGCTAAAAACTGAAACATGGTTTGATCTTTAATGAACTTTTGGATAGATTTTAACCTTTTATTTTGATTATATTTTGAGCTTCAAAATAATAGAACCAAATTTTAGAATCTTCATAAAAGTTTTAGGACTATATTTTATCTCTCTATCAAACCAAAGAACACTGGAATCTAAAGTGTATAACTCTAGTTATGATGCAAAAACCAAGAAATATTCTAGTTTGGATAGAGTTTCCAAAAGGATTGCAGATAGAGTTTTCTAGGATGTGTGGTGATGTTTGAAGGCTAGTTTTTGGACTGAACAATGAAGGAGAGGGGTTTGAAAAGTAGAGGAAGTGGGTTGTCACCTTGGTGAAGAGTGGGGAGTGATTGTTTTCTCTTCTTATATTTTTTATGGCTAGTGTTTTTCCCTTAAATTTCAGCATATTTTCTCTTCTTTTTCTCTCATTTTCTTTTTCTCTCGTGGCTAGAGTTTTTGGTAGAAAAGATGTGGCTAAGAATTTTATGTGGGAGGGATAAAGTTAGGGTTTTTTTTTTTAATGTGGCGGCCCTCTCTTTTCCTTATAATTCACTCATGTATTTATAACCCACTAATTTTATTATTTTATATTTAGGTATTTATGGTTGTGCAAATGAAGAAATGCATCGAAAACATATTTTTCTTGAATTTTTGCTTTTTTATTTTATTTTTGGAACATATTTTGAAATTGAAGGTGAAAATTTTGGGTTATGAAGATGGTTTCTTTTAGTAGGCAAACCTAATTATGTAAGTGCATTAAATATATTTATCATTAGAAACAAATAACGATACAACTTATCTTAGATACGAATATGAAGTATTTGATAATTGCTATCTTTACTATTACCTACAATATAAATAGTAGGATATAAAGTGTATTTTTTAAAAGTATGGAGGAAAAGTGCTAATTTTAAATAAAATATGTTTTTTTGTTAGTTGTAAATGATTTAGATTTTATAGATTTGAATATTGATAATGTTGAAGAAAATAAGAATGCTAAAGTTGGGGTGAGGAGGGTAAGGAAATTGAAAGAGAATTTGATTATGAAAATATTATCACAAAGTTCAAGTCCTTGAACTAGAAACATTTAATGGGATGTAACATGATAAATTTATTGAAAATGTTGCAATATCTTATTATTTAATGCCTAAGCAATAAATTAGAATATTAATATTTTTATTTGTACTTGTAATTTTCTATTAAATCTTATGCTATTTCATTTGTCTGTGTATACTTTGTACCTGAATTTAGGAAATTGGATGCTTAGAAGACTTAATATTTAAATATTTGAAAACTTCTTTAAATGTGGTTATTTAATTTAGATCATTTTTCAAAGTTTTTACAAGAATTTAGGTATGAAAGCAAAAACATTGAACTATCAATTCAATTATTTAACAATTAGTTTAATTAATGAATTGACACATTTAATTCAATAATTTGCTATTTGCTATTTGGTTTTGATAATGTTTTATATAACAACTATCTATAAGATTGTATGTGTTTGATTAGTATTTGAGACATAAAAAATATATACATAATAGATAAAAACATATTAAATGATATAAAATAANAAAACAATTTGAATTTTTATATTCTAAAAAATATTCTCTTCTTTCATTGTAATAACTACTAGTTACGTGGACCGCACTACACTGCGGGCTCACATTTTAAAATATGATAAAAATCTAAGATCTAAAAGTATTAGGTTTAACTGCAATGTCGGAACCAAGAGCATTAAGTCTAGCTACAACGTCAAACCCAACAATAATCTTTATAATATTAATCATAATATTTAACTTATCCGTCAAAATTTTTATATTTTTTAATCTTTCAAAAAAAATTATGGATTTTCTTTGATAGTAATAATAGTTTTTTAAAATTTAATAATAATAATAATAATTTTTTATTTTACACTTCAAATCAAATCCATGGTTGTTTTCCAATATTAATAATATTGTTTTTTCAAAGTTATTAATTATTTTATTAATAATATTAATTATAATAAAAATAATAATATTTATAACACAAATAATACAATTTCTAATATTAATACTTTTAATTATAAAACAAATAATAATATTTATAAGACAAATGATAATATTTTTAATATTAATACTATTAATTATAATAAAAATAATCATATTTATAAGAAAAATAATCATATTTTAAAAATGAATACTTTTAATTATAATAAACATAATAATATTGATAACACAAATAATTATATTTAGAAATCCAAAACCCAAGAACATTGGGTTCTGCCTCTGAACTTAATGCTCACGGGTCCTCTATCACGACCCAAGAGACATGGGTCCAGACCCAAGGCTTGGAAGACATGGGTCCTGATATCAGACCCAACAGAATTGGACCATGTGACCTATGTCAGGACCCTAGACCAATTGGTTCAGCATCCCAGAGAATTATTATAAAAATAATAATATTTTTTTTAATAATACTTTGAATTATAATCAAATAATAATATTTATAACACAAATAATTATATTTAGAAACCTAAGAATATTTCTAACATAAATAATAATATTTTGGAGATGAATATTTAGAATTATAATAAAAATAATAATATTTATAACACAAATAATTATATTAAGAATTCCAAGAATATTTATAACACAAATTATAATATTTTTTTATATTAAAGCTTTGAATTATAATAAAAATAATAATATTTTTTATATGAATACTTTGAATTATAAGAAAAATAATAATATTTTATAACACAAATAATAATAGTTTTGATATGAATATTTTGAATTATAAAAATAAAAAATATTTATCACACAAATAATTATATGTTTTTATATGAATACTTTGAATTATATTTTTTAATATTTTAAAAAAATAATGGTTATTCTTCAATAGTAATAACCATTATTTTTTAAATTTATTAATGATAATAATAATAATAATGTTTTTTTTTTTTAATTTTTTAATTATTTTATTAATAATATTAATTACAATAATAATAATAATACAAATAATAATATTTTTAATTATAATAAAAATAATAATATTTAGAATATAAATGATAATATTTTTAATATTAATACTATTAATTATAATAAAAATAATAATATTTATAGCACAAATAATACTATTTTTAATATTAATACTTTCAATTATAATAAAAATAAAAATATTTGTAAGACAAATAATCCTATTTTTAAAATGAATACTTTTAATTATAATAAATATAATAATATTGATAACACAAATAATTATATTTAGAAATCCAAGATCTAAGAATATTAAGTATTGCCTCTAGACCCAATGCGCTTGATAGGTCCTGCGTTAGGACCCAAGCGGAACGGGTCCTGACGCAGGACCCAAGCGGAATGGGTCCTGACGGAGAACCCAAGAGCATTAGGTCCTGACACGGTCCCAAGCCAATTGGGTCCAGACCAAAGACACAAGAGACATGGGTCCTTAGGCAAGACCCAGACAAAATGGGTTCTAATACCAGACCCAAGAGCATTGGATCCTGAGACCGGACCCAACAGAATTGGATCCTAATACAGGACCTGAGACCAATTAGTTCAACACCTATCAGACTTATAATAAAAATAATAATATTTTTCTATTAATACTTTGAATTATAATAAAAATAATAATGTTATACATACCAATTGGTTCAACACCCAACAGACTTATAATAAAAAATAATAATATTTTTCTATTAATACTTTGAATTATAATAAAAATAATTATATTTATTACACAAATAATTATATTTAGAAATCAAAAAATATTTCTAATACAAATAATAATATTTTAGAGATGAATATTTAGAATTATAATAAAAATAATAATATTTATAACACAAATAATTATATTAAGAATTCCAAGAATATTTATAACACAAATAATAATATTTTTTATATTAACACTTTGAATTATAATAAAAATAATAATATTTATAACTCAAATAATAATATTTTTGATATGAATACTTTGAATTATAAGAAAAATAATAATATTTATAATATAAATAATTATATTAAGAAACCCAAGAATATTTATAACACAAATTATAATATTTTTTTATATTAATACTTAGAGTTATAATAAAATAATAATATTTATAACACAACTAATACTATTTTTTATATTAATGCATTTAATTATAATAAAAAATAACATTTATAATACAAGTAATAATATTAATAATAATAAAATTTAAAATATTTATAATACAAATAATAATATTTTTGGGTATGGCTGCACAACCAGACCCAAGGATATTGAGTCTCACTGCCCAGCCAAACCCAAGATCAATGGATCTGGCTGGGCATCCAGACCCAACCTCTTTTAAAGTGTTTTGGGTATGGAATATTATTGAATTCTGTTGGGCAGCATGACCGAACTCTATTGGATCTTTTTGGAAGTGTTTTGACCCAATAACTTTTGGCAAAGGATGCAGTGCCCCCAGCTGCAATTATTGACCTAAAACACAGCAGAGTAAGCCCCTCACCCCACACACACACACACACACACACACACACACACACACTCAATTGACTGGCTCTAGGCACCAGATGTCTATTTCATGGGTTGTTGCCAGATATTTGGGTTTGGCCCTAGCATCCTGATTTGAAATCGAGTGTCAAGTGTTCGCTTCTAAGGCTGTACAACCCTATCAAAATCCCAACTGATTATTTTCTCTTCACCCAAAAAGATAACTCCACCTTCTATAATATTTGCAATTTTCTATGCCAAGAGCAACTCTACCACAACGTTTCCCCAACTCACAGTACTTTTAATAAAGAACAAATTCAAACAGTATAATTCATAGTAAAAGCATTATCGTGTTATAATGCCAAACACTGTAATTTACAATGAAAGTACTTATAACCCACACTAACTTCCGCTATAGGAAAATACTGATATTTTTTTTTAGTTATGGTTAGTTTTTATATATTTTTTTATTCCAAAACCAGTCTTGTTTTTCCTAGATGAGGATCGCTGTATCGTGAAAAATCAGCTGCAGTACTCTTACGAGGGGGTCAGGCCCAATAATTAAGGCCCGTTTCAGCCTTTCTATTTGGGCGGGAAAGTCAGCCGTTGATAAAAAAGACAATCAGTCCCTTAAGGCTTAAACATTATTGAAAAAAAAAAAACAAATCATGAGGACGACCTCTCCTACGTCACCAGAAATAATGGAACTCTTCTCTAAACTAGCATTCGAACTCCAAGCCCTAACTCGCAATTCGCCAATCAATCAAGAACAACAACAAGAAGAGTTCAATGATTCTTCAATCGATCCCTCAATCTCAAAGCTAACTCTGTCTCTCACTCACAATCCTGGGGTTAGGGTTTTGGACACTGCTTTATCTCTCATGTGCTTTAAAGCGCCACAGGTCTGTCATTTCTCTTCTCTACTCAAAAGAAATTGTTAGGTAATGCCAGAAGTTGTACTCCTCTTTCTCACAAAATTATGGACCCATCATAAAAAAAAATTCATGGGCTCCACTGAGGGATGAGAGTATAATTCCGGGTATATTGAATAGTTCCTCTCTCTAGACTTAGGTCTTATGGCTGTCTACATTGCTTAATTTGAGTAATGGGTTTTACTTTTAGGTTCTTGACTCAGTGGTTGAGTATTCTGTGAAGACAATTGTTAGTGTCTTGTCTTCATCAATATGTTGTGAGGTGTTCCGGTTTCATAATGAAGAGGTTCTGCAGATCGGTAGCTTCATTTCTCGCGGCCATTGCATGGAACTAATTGAATGTGTTTTTGATGTTATTTCAAAATTGAAGGAGCATGGTGGGTTTTCTTCTCCCTTGTTTCTTTAATCTCCATTGCGTTTTGATGTTTATTGAATTGTGATGGTACTGTTCAAGGACCATTGATTGTTGTTTGTTTCTATGTCATTGTTTTAGTTTGATTTCCAATGAGCTTCGAGGATTAATTTTATTGGATGACCAGATCCATATATGAATGTCTGAACCTCTTTCTTAATAATAATAATAATAATAATAAAAATTGCTGTAGGGATGCCTATTGATTTGCTGTTATCTGCTGTCGTTAGAGTTGCGGCTTCAGCTTCTTGCTATAAATATCTATCCCCATCAATGCGTGTTCTTGATGTTAAATCCATTGATGGAAGTATCACTGCTATCTCAAAGCTGCTGTGTCACTTGCCCATGGATTTCTCCCTTAGCAACCATGAAATACCAACGAGGTTTGCTGCAACTACCTCTCTCACTACTCGGTGTAGAAATTGTCTTCTTTCATTTTGTTTTAGAGACATGGCCATTAATATCAGTGCATGTTAAACTTATCTCAAAGTTTATTAGTCAATCTCTTCAACAAGAATATGACAATAATCAAATAGAAAAATTTAAGAAATTGACTTGGGTGCTTCACAAACCTTTTTTTTTTTTTTGTAAATTCACCCTATGTTTTCACTGTTCCACTTATACTTATGTGTGCAGGTTGTTAATTTGGTACCTTGATCCGTTAGCTCTAAAGCATGATATTTCAAAAATCTTGCAAGAAACCATAAAAAGACCTTTCCTTTGTTTGAGCATGGAATTTTATGAGAGGATGGATTGGCGCTCGATTCTTGTATGCCTGGTACTTTCTCCAATTATGTTCATTGATACAAGAGCTCTATTACATGACTGGTTTCTGCAGACGTGAGTTCTATTTCTTGATTTTATGGATGCTCCAACTTTTTTTTTTAGCATTTCTTAATATTTCTTAAAGAATCATTTTCTAATAAACTTCAATTGAATTTTTTGCTGGAAATTCACTTGTGTTATCTGCATGGAGCTTCTGATAATATTTACTGCTAGAAACTTGTCTTATCAGAGCAACAGTTATATCACATCATTTTGTTATTTTTTTTATGCAACAGGGGTCTTAGTTCTGTTGTAGAGCTTCTGATGGAATTAGTTTCACTGATACTAGATGTAATTTCTAGACCAACATGGTGGGGTCTATCATTAGAGCTGGGATTGAAGCTTCCATTTTCTAATGCATATTTTCCATATAAAAGTGATTTCTTGAGGATTTTGACTGGACCCTTCTCGTATGAAAGTTTCCTACAATTAGTTCACATGACAAGAAAATCAGCTTATCTGCATAGAGAACTATGTGATCCAACTATCAAGCCATCAGCAGTGAGGGTTGCATCAATAGATCACAAATCTATCTGGTATATTCTTACTCCATGTCAAAGAAAATAGCAAAGGCAATTACTACATTTCAATCCACTTTCTAGAACTTATTTGAAATGTTTCATAGCAGGGCCCTGGCAATAAGCTTTCCAGATTGGTTCTATTTTGCTTCAGTTTTACTCTTTTCTGATGATAAAAATTCCCAACAAAATATTCAAGTAAAATGTCCATTAGGGGTACCGGAATTTGGGCAACTACCTGCTTCTGCTGCTGCTGCAACTTTTATTGCTTGGATTCTGAGCCCCGTTAACAAATCTAATCATGATGCACTGTTTGAAAATCTGACTAAACTATCAAAGTGTTGGAATCTGAAAGAAATCAGCTCGGATAATAGTCAGAATGGGATGGCTGGCTACAAGAAGAAACTTAAGAAACCCAGATTTTGCGACAGCAAGGAGGATTCTACTCTTGGAAACAAGTATGATTGTCAAGTCATTATCCTCTGGCTCAAACAATTCCAGAATATCATGAAGCATAATGAAACCATTGATGAGTTGGCATTCTGTGAGGCAAAGTCTTATGCTCTTCTCCAGCAGCATGATAAGCTGTTCAGAAGAATACCACTAGGCATCTTGACTGGGTCCTCCGGTTATATAAACGAAGATGGATGTGAGCTGCTGCTTCATTATGCTGCCACTGGTAGGATACTCGACTCACTTGGAACTGAGAATACTAGCTTGAAACATGTAAACTATAATTCTTCAGGGCCAGAAGATTTGTTTGGAGGGATTAACAAAGAGGAGGCTGTATTAGGAGCCTGTCTTGTCTTCAGTTTAACTGATGTTGTTGACAGGATGTCTGTCTCACTATTTGAAACTGAAAAGACTGGAGAGGACTTTCTATGCCTGGTGAAATTAAGGGCTGGCAGGTACTTGCTCAAGTGTATCAAGAGGCTAACCCAGTTTAATGTTGATGAGGATGGAGTACCTATGCTTTTGGATCTCCAAGGTAGATTGGAGAGGTGGAGGCATCAAGGGAAAGAAGTACCAGAGTTTCACAAAGATCTAGATGATGCCCTTAAAGGTTTAAGCACTGAGTCATCATGAGATTCTTAAAGCTACGGAGCCCTTTGCTTATGCACAACATCCTAGAGAAGTTTTACAATTCAGCATAGGAGATTGAGTCTATAGGAAGCTTATGAGTAATGGATCCTTGTGTTTTAATAGCGTGTGGGATCGTATTAGATCTTCAAAGCAAGAGTTAACTGGTTTAAATTGGTGTGGGTCATTCCTGATTTCCGGTTAATGTTATCATCCATTCATGATAGGCAACCAATGAATGGAAGAAACAGTGGAATAGTTATTAATCCTCACTATCTCATTTGTCATCAAGATACAAAAACCAGAGCTGTCAACTTCATAAATCCAGGGGAATCCAGGTAATCAGGGCTGAGAACTCTCTCTATAATATTGAAAAACCACTTGATGGATCGCATCAAGAGTTGTGATGGAATAAGGCTAAGGCTCCTCTGTAAACAGGGTTTTTCTTGTATGTTCTTTTAAGAATGGCTTGGTAGTTGGTCCTCGCATGTTGGGTGAAAGCAACAACGATTGCACCAGCAGGCTTGTATGGAATTCAGCAGTATTTTCCACTCAATTTGCTCGGATGTCAAGATGAAGATTTCTATGGTCAGCTATCAATCCCCTTTGATTACTTTTTTTTTTCTTGCTTTATTCTTTTACCTTGTGTGAGAAGCTTTTGTTTTCTGGTTGTTAAGTGTTCGGTAGTTTCATTTTCATTTTTAATAGTTTGATAGATGAAATTGACTCTCGATTACCAAAAAATCAAAACACTGGAATATTTGGTGGGAGTCCGTTTTATGGGATTAATGGGAGTCCGTTTTACCTTATCATGATAGAAGGAGAAAACACATCTTGATGTGCCAGTTGCCTGTATATTATGGGATTAATGTGGGGATGCGATATCTGTTCTGTAATTCTTAGAAATTTTTAATTAAGTCCTTCTATCCATGTTTAAGGTATTCTAATAGAATGTCCTAATTGAGAAATCAAAATTTGTTTTAAGGGAAAAAATCATACAAAATTTTGTTTAGGGGCAAAATTGATACTAAGCTAATAGTTTGGAGGGGTACTTTTGAGGTTCGATAAGAAAGAGAGTATGAAGCTTTAATATAGAAATTCACAATTCAAATTCCATTGGAATGCTATTAGTGATATTCCTTTGCATTTTATTTTGCAAGGGACAAACTTACAAATACTCAACCGACCGCTGCACGCTAAAGACTTGCCTGTATGAATTTGCAAGACTAAAAGCTTTCAGACTATATGTAGCCTGTTTATGATGTATGACAGATAATACCTTGCCTATGTACCTAAAGCATCTTTCAACCACTTCACAATCTTCATCTGGCTTTGCCAAATTCTGTATATATATATATATATTTTTTTTTTTTTATGATTTCGCCGGTGGCAAGTGATTCCATGGACCTTGGAAATCTGCAATCTACAAGCCTGAAAATCTTAAAGGATGTAATGTAGTGTCTATGTACTGAAATGGAGTAATCTGGGATTTCAATTCTTTGCGTAGAGCTTTTGGAATTTCAGGACTTCAGCTGCAGACAGCCTCAACTGATAGCTTCTTTGCACTATCTGGACATGGATCTCCTCCGAAAACTTCAGGAGCTACAGTCACTGAGCACGACTGCTTTCCAACACAATTCTGCAGAAGGTTCCTCATGTCAGTCGCATAAAGTTTATGAAAAACCAGCTAGAATTTGAGCAAACTAAAGCTTAATCTCATATTTTTGATAAATCAGCATATCATGGGCAAACCAGTTCACGTCCTAAGGCATAGCAAGATTTTTCAGCCGAAAGATGAATTGAAAAGGAAAAATGATTGAACCAAAATAAACCTATTATAGTATCACTCACTTCTTCAATGATTA
The DNA here is from genome assembly GCA_015852605.2 of Populus deltoides. Taxonomy (NCBI): domain Eukaryota; kingdom Viridiplantae; phylum Streptophyta; class Magnoliopsida; order Malpighiales; family Salicaceae; genus Populus; species Populus deltoides. The sequence continues at coordinate 14,296,279 of CM027575.2, forward strand.
TGTAACTAAAAAAATCCTCTCCCAATATATTCCTCCTAGGTTTTTAATGACCCAGAGAGTCCGATGCCGGGAATTGCATAAAATTGTAAATCCTATTATGTCTTCGCACTCAAAAAAGAAGCTGCTAATATGCATATGCAACATTTTCAAGTCAGACTGAGCGTTAAACTTGTGTTCCATGCAGAGTGGCCTTAGCAGCAATTGTTTTACTACTGTCAAGAGTTGTCATGTAGCTTAAAAAATAGGTCTCATAGGTTAAAGTACTCTTTCAAAGGCATCGTATGACTTGTGGGCATGGCAGCTCCCCTCCCGAAAGCTTCCACATGTGCCCTGAGGCATTCCGAAGCTAGCAAACTTTATCTGAGATATCTTCTGTCCCGTAGGACACCACAGGTGGGCTTTGGGTTGCGGGCTGATGACTTTGCCTGAGGCTATCGCCTGCCAGTTCTTCAACGCCGGCTGCCCTTCAAAGATATCAGCACATACACTTGCAGTAGTTCTTTTGACAAAAGAAATTCCAGTTGGATCACCACCCCATTCTTCGAACACAGCTAAGAGATTCCCACTCGGCTTAAGCCATGAGCGAGGAACATGGTACCTGAGATTAATAGCATCGTCAAGGCTACATAAATTGGACAAGCAAAGCAAGCTAGACAGTCCTAAGGCTTCCTTACCATCTCTGTGAGGGCTCCCCACAATTAGTCCGACATTTTTTGTCATCAAAAGTTCCAGCATAATTGCAGTCACCACAACTTCCATGAGCTATATATCCCGGCCAATGCCGTCCTATATTTTGTCCATTTATCCACATCTGACCTTTCCCCATGCTACTCATATCTAAAGCCAGGGGATCATTGCCTTGTGGTGCATCAAAAGCTGTCTGGATTTATCGAGACACGGCGGATTTCTTAGTAAAACTTGGTAACCTTTGGTCAAAATAAAAGAACATGGAAATGCAGAAGTACTCATGAAACTAGCTCTTACCTTGTACCAGGTCAGTGCTTGTTTTTGAGCCAATAGTGATCCTTCCACCCATTCAACAGATTCACTCCCACTAGCAGTATGAAGGCTCAGTGATTCACCTTTCAGACCAATCTGCTCAGAAACATGGCAGATGATTTAATTGATTCTCTAGCCTCTTCTGACTGTCTAATTTTGCAGTACAGCCATATACCAGCTCTATGATTTTTCAATGTGGTCAGAAATGTTTTAGCAGAGAGAAAAAGTAATCAGAAAACAAAACAAACCTTGTATGACCATTTCTGCCCTGACAGGTCTCTCGTCCCCTCATTCAGACCCTTCAGGGTGATTGGACCTAGAACCCCGGCATTCCATGTCTCAAAATGCAGGCCAACGTTCTGAGATCAATCAAGATGACAATATATTGAGTTCAAATGACTAATTATCTGCCAAATTCATGTCACGGAGAACAAAGACAGAACAAAAAAAAGCGAGAGAACTAACCGGGAGACCAACAGCAACACTCAACAAAGAGATCTTGTTAATCCCTTCTGTCAATTTGATGTTCTGGCTAAACGTCAACTTAGGATTTGATAATCCCCCATACGCGGTTCCTGCCACAAGATTAAACTGAAACTTTAATACAAGATGGAGGTGAAAAATGAAGTCCATTAGGAGTAACAGGTTAATCTGAGAAATGATATTCTATTCAACCCACCTGCTAGTTGACCATTGATAAATACATGCAAAGCATGACCAGCGGAGAAAATTGTGAGAAGAGGATTCTGTCCACTCTTCAGAAATCCTTCATCGGCGTCTATTTTGACACTGAATAATCAAGAAATGTTCAAGAATGGTAAAGCTGTAAGCAAGAAAACATGCAGCAACAACCCGAAAACTTGCCCCCGAGAATCAGCTTGTCCTGAAAACTAGGACTAGTACTCACTCTGTCAGGTACCACAAGTAGTCTGTGGCATCCCTTGTCACATTTATTTGCTCCCACAACCCATTCATTGTAGTTGTATCATCATCATCAGCTGATGCAGTTTCTTCATTGTATGATTGCCAGGAAAATGAGCTACTCACTGGAACCATTTTCATTTGTGAGCTTTGGGAACCGAGCTGCACAAAAATTACCATCAGACATCAAAGTCACTGTTGCAGATTTTTCCAGTATTTGGCGGGGCTAAACCTGAGCTTGTTTATTATCTACCAGAACTCCTATGAGAGATCCTTAAAGACGACTAAGGTCAAACCTTTATTGTCAATTACTAAGAGATCAGGGGAAACTGACATGGAGAACCACAAAAAGGTGAATAAACTAAGATTCCTGTTGTAAGCAGCAGACTATTCCTTACCCTTGCCGTGTTATAAACCACAGTCTTGCAATCAGGGAGAATACTGACGGACCAAGGCGGCAATTCATATTGTCCATTACCAAAGGTCACCTTCACAGAGTATTTTGTATCATAGTTGGCAAGAAATGCAGCACATACCGACTTTGACTTGAATACATGAGCCTATAAACAATGACAGTGATGATGAGCAAGCCAGACCAGAAGATTGCAGGTACATAATGTACATAAACACAAAACTTGAACCTTACCTCTTGATTACTCCCAAGTGATGTTACAGTGGGATCAACAGAAACTAAAGCAGGTTCACATAGCTTGATGGCTTTGTGCAAATCTCTCAAATGCCCCCACTTTGGTTCCCTTGGTAATCCTGGTTCAAAAGATAGGCATCCTCCATGGATCACAGTGGCTTTGGAAATGTATCTTTTTTGCATATTTAAGTGCATCCTAAAACATTAATTTGTAAATACATATATTGCAATGTGTTCTTCTTCATGATCCACTTTAGGGTACATACCGAATTCATCAAGAGGGGCATCATAATCGTAGCTAGTGGCAATGAAGGGACCGCCAGCGGTTCTTCCGAAGTTAGTTCCTCCATGGTACTGAAGACATGAAAGACAGAAAAAAAGGAAGAAAGCCCCCGAGAAATGAGTGATCATTATCCATCTTATGGGCAAATTAAATTTGGAAGGTTGCTTACCATATAGTAGTTAATGTATGAACCACCATTTTGTATGAACCTTGCGACTGCAAATGCCATGTCTTCTGCTGGCCTATGAGGAACAGCACCGCCAAATTCAGTATACCTGAGGGCAAGATGAAGCAAGGAAAAAATATTCAAGGATCATTAGTCACGTTTCAGCACCAAATATGAAAAATAAAGTACCTATAACCAACTTTTTTATCTTTTTTTTTTCCTGCGGATACTCATCATCCGTGTGTGACTTACCAGCCAGTCCAGGCTTCTGTCCATATTTTGGGTTTATAGTCCTTGTTTGGTTTGAAGTTTTCACAGTAGAATCCATTGCAGGTGTCTATCTGCAAATCGTATAAAACAAAGATAGTTGCTTGAATAAATGATAACGAAGCAGAATGATTGGCCTATGCAATCCAAATGAATGCCATCCTGACATATTTATTCTTTACGAAAAAGTTTCAGTGAATACTTTTAGCAGAATCTTCACCATGGAGCTTAAAACAAGATCTACCATCGAGCAACATATAGAACACGCTCATCCAATATATTATTATAACACCAAAAATAAAAACTTTTGTTTGTTGATTAGTAGACATAAGAACAAAAAGAGAGGGACTGGTAGGGCCCCAAAAGAATTAAATTGAACAGGGAAAGCAAGGCAAAAGTGCATAAGGGAATAAATAAATAAATATATACCATTCAAGGTACACGACAAACTACAAGAAATCGACCCCATGAAAGGGAATAAAAGGCGTGCGAAAAAAAAAAATGGTAGAATTGATTATTACCATGGGATCTGGGGCATCTTCTTGCTTGCACATAATCCATGGGACTCCTGTACCAAGCTTCACTGCCATGTCAGCTGCCCATTTTGTGTAGGCTTTACCAGGTGCACCAATTTCCCATTCCACTGGTCCATATTCATTTTCTATCTGTTATTGTTCAACAAAAAGAAAAGAAAAAAGTGTTTAAACATGCCAAAATCAACAAAATATTTAAAGCACGTTTCTAGAATGATGATAAGGACATGAACAGGGTTATTATTTATTATCCAATAAAAAAGGCTTCATAACAAATTTTTTTTAGGGACTTGTGTTGAGCAATGGACCAATTGAAGACAAAATAGGATTAAATGCAATAAAACAAATATGACCCATTTTTCTAGAACGAGATTCAAGAGGTAAATTTCCTACCTGGGAAAGAATTATTGGGCCTCCTTGATTTTCAAACAACTTTTCTGACTTCATCATGCCCACAATCTTCTCTGTGAACTTTTGCATTGCCGCCTTCATTGAAGTTATATAAAAAGAAGGGAACAGATTTGAAATCACATTAGATCAATTTGAGTGATGAATTCAAAGAAAAGGGCACTCAAAATCGAAATCAAAGATTCCGAGTAATAATAACCTTGAAAGGCCCGTTGTCGGTTCTAAATTCAATACCAGGAACATATTTTAGCCACACAGGAAATCCCCTGAACCAGAAACAGAGCATGTGATTTTTTTTTTCCTTCCCTTTCTTTGAAAACAAGATATTGTAGAAATCAAGGACACGGATTTCTATGTTAGTCAAAGCTAATCAAAATAGATATATAGATTATGAGTAATTACCCAAAGTTCCATTCAGCACAAATATAGGGGCCAATCCGCAGATGAAGATAAAGGCCTGCTTGTTGAACCAGCTTGATGAACTTAACCAAATCATACCTGTCCTCAAAATAATACTGAATTTTTTTGTCCCCCAAAGAGTGAAGATCAATCGAGTTAGAAACTTGAAATGATAAAAAAAACAAGAAGAAGAGAAAGAAGGCACAGCAAACGCAAAAGCCAGAACAGAAAGGAATTTGCATTACGTTTCCAGGAGTGGGCTCATGTCCATTCCAGAAGACATAAGTTTGAATCACATCCACTCCTCCGTCTTTGGCCTTTTGAATAAGATCAGGCCACATCTGCAGCCACCACAAAATAAAAAACCCACATAAGAATTGAAAAACAAAAAAAAAACATTATTCAAAAACATGGAAAGTGAAATCAGGAAGAAATAAAAGGAAGAAGAACCCATGAATGAGCCACATTGGAATCAACGGTACCTCAGGAGTGCTTCTTGGGTAGTGTATCGAGCCAGAAATAAGAATCCTTCTCTGCCCATTGATTATAACAGCTTTATGATCATAGGACACAGAGGCTGTAACAGTAGAAATCCGTGAAGAGAAGAAGAATAAAAGTTGCAGCAGCAGCAACAAGAACACGTTCCACATAATTTTGTTTCTAGCTATGTCACACACCCTAAGCAATAGACTTTTGCTCTTTGTATGTATCTACTTTTTTCCTTTTCCCTCCTTGTCTGTGTGCGTCTGTATATATAGAGAGAGAGCTTCAATTGCTTTCTACATACATTACGAAAAAAGAGATTACAGGAGGCGTCAGAAATATTAATTTCTTGTTCTGAAAGAGAACGAAAGAGAAGGGAAGATGGCGGAGTTTAATGTGAAGACAGAGGAGAGGAACGGAAACAAGTGTTGTGTTTGTTATTATTACAAGACAAGAGAGCGAATGAGGAGGTTCGGTTGAGCAACTGCCTTTTATAGCTTTTTTGTGTGGTTTTTAATCGATTAAATTATAAATTAATACTCTAGTTTTGCAGGATATATTAAAAGTCCTTATCTTTTAGTTTTTCTTTGTTTTAAAAAATAAACAAAAAAACAAATAAACACTATGGAAAGACTGATTAGCAAATTGGACACCTTTTTAAAAATTAAAAATAAATATTTGAATATAAAATGATTATATAATTTGTTTTACACCACTAATTTATAAACTTAAAAGAAGTGTCAGACCGCTTTTTTCTTTTTTTTTTTATTAACTTAGGTGTTCGGACCAACTTATACGCATTTCGACTAATCTCACGAGTCCAAATTAACGACCATGTAAGCTTCTAGTGGCTATTATATTAGCAACCAAAGAACTCAAATATAAATTTAAATTAATTTAAATTGTGTATGGTTCGATCTATAAATAATTTGACATTAAAGATATATAATATTACTTACGGAAAGATTCCCGAATCCCAATTTGTTCCAACATTTAAGGATAATTAACTATAATTTTCTTTGTTAAATAAAATTATTTTTTTATTTTAAAATTATTAGTATGTATTGATTTTAAAAATAATTTTTAAAAAATAAAAATATTATTTTAATATATTTTTAAATAAAAAATACATTTAAAAACAACTGGAGGGCTCTGTTTACCTTACGTCGCCTATTCAACTCTACTGCTCATCTTCGCTTCTTCCAATGCAAGGACTCTGTTGCACATAGCAGCTCAATCGAAGGACTGGTTTGACTTGCAATTTCTGCCCTCACCCTCTTCTCTTCACTGATAATCAATCGAGGGATGCCTCGCCCTCGTGTTCCTTTGAAAACAATCCTGTTGGGAGATTTGACAAATTAAATTTTGTTTACATTAGTCCTTGAACTAGTTGATTAATTTGATTTAGTCCCCTATTAAATCAAGGTAGAATTCCATCCGATTGCTGAAAATAATACAGAGAATCAATCAAGCAAAATTAGTATAGAGTTGGTGACTTCTACGTGCAGCATATGTTTTCTCGAGGGTGACAGGTGAAATAAATCAATTAGACAGCTTGCTTCGGAATTAGTGACAAAAATTTCTTAGATTAAGAGTGAAGTGACAATTAGACCAATAGTTTAGAGAGTTCAAGTTTGAGGGGAAAAGAATCCAAATCTTAATTTGTAGAGGCCAAGATGGACATCTTATGGAAGAAGCTCAATGAGTGCTCAAAAGAATTAAAAAAAAAATTGTGAACTATTTACTATTAATTTATAGCTATCTAATTTTTTCATGGTACATTTAAATCAAAATTCAATTTAAAAAAAAAACATAGAAAAAGATCATGCATCTAGGTCAAAGAAATAAGGCTAACATGATTGGCCTAACATGATTTACCCCATTAATCATTTTTTAACATATTGTTTTTTTATCTAAAAACATATAATAAATGTTCTTATATTCAAAATATATCAATTTATCAACCTGAAATGCTCCTAAATAGATTAAGAATAACAAAATTAAATAGAAAGAAATTGTTTCTTAACTTTTGTATACCTTTTTCTAATAAGATGAATGTAAAAATACATCTTAATATAACTTTTCTCATTAAATAAAATTATTTGATACTAAGATTTTTTTTTTATCATCAGAAAATGATTAATTTATAACTTTCTCGCTCTAATTGTTATTTGATAATTTTTTTTTATTATATCTCAAACTCAAGAATTGAAAAATAAATAAAATAAAATTTTAAATATTATTTGATTAAATTTGATAGTTGTGTTTTTGAGATATGAAAAGATCAATAAGAACTATATTTTATATATTCCAAAGATATTGTCCACTTTTTGATTTTGAGAGATGATCCATGAGTATTATAAAATTCCTCATTTCAGGACATTTCAGAATTATTATCCATTATAAAAAAAATCCAAACTAGTAATTACGTGGGTTTTTTGTATTGTTATACCTTAAATTATATTTTACGTTATATTATTTCAATCCAATCTCTCTCACTTATTTATATTCAGATGAAGGGTAGTAGTGTAAATTAGTTTGAAACAAATGATATGACATGTGACAAGTCAAATGAGATGAAGATTTTTGAATTGAGGGAAATATATATATATATATATATATATATATATACATATATAAAAATATATATATATATATATATAACCAACAATGTACCCTTCATCTTTGAATAGACCAGCCAATAGATTCTTTAGGTAGTAGGTGAAAACTCATTTTCTTTATTTTCTTTTCTCCTTTGAAATGTTTTTTAATAATAACGAGTTGAAGTTTCCTAGAGCAACTAGAAATTTATATAGTTGTTAATTTAAAAATTCATAAAATTAATTAAAATATACATAAATTATTCTGAATATCTATATTAATTAAAAGTTTAATTGCCCAGGATGAAATTTTTTTTTTTTGAATATATGGTTCATAGTCTAGCTTAATACCACCATAAACCAATGATAAAATGAGTGGAATTACTAGAATGAAATTTGTGAAATAGTGTTAATCTTTTTCAACCAGCAAGCTAGAGATACTCATGATCATAACCTAACAAAGAGAACAAAGCTTTATTGCAGGTTCTAAACATCCTAAAGGATTTTAAGCTAAGATCAAATCTAGATTTAAAATTTAGATAGTTGTTGTTAGAAAGAAATTAAAAAAAAAAAAGGGAAATTAAAAGGAGAATAAGGGAGACTAAAGGGCTGCTAGCTACAGGTGAGAAAGCCACCGGCTGCGTCTAAAGGTTTTTATTTCTCAAACAAGACACCAACAAGTAACCATCACTTTATTGATTTCTTGACCAATAAAATAAAATAAAATAAAATAAAATAAAAATTCTTGTTATTATCAATAATTAAACATCACAAAATCAATCCCTTCATAGTTTCATTTACAATTTAACTATATGCTAATTTATATAAAAAAACTTTGATGTGTAATCATTATATATATATATATATATAATTTGACTTATATTTATATATTTAATTAAAAGAGAAAGTAGCTTAATAAATAAATGCATCAATACTTTGCCTGATCCAAGCTTTAAAAAAGTGAATAATTCTTGCTTACCCGAATGAGAAATTGGAACAGTACTGTGAGCACCCTTGTGTTAAGGAACAGTAACCAATTGCTTGTTACCATTGAAAAAAAAAGGTTCTCCTAATTAAATTATTCTCCAGGGATAAAAGAATTTATTTAGAGTTAATATATAATTATATGATCTATTTTATTAATTCAGTCTTAATCAGTCCTTTCAATTAAAGGAAGGAGTAAGATTTATTTATGGGGTAATTAATTTACTGCTTCTATATATTAAAATAAACCAAATCTAATTTTATTTTAATTAAGACGTGATGTGATAGAGAAAATGATATAGCGATCATTGAAGACGTGTTTAATTTAAAGATGCAATTGTCTTATCCTTTGTTTCCAGCACGTACCTACCTACTTAATTATAATTAATCTCCGCTGGACAGGACCCCAAATAGCTAAACGAGATTAACAAATAATTAATTATGGCTACATTAGTACATATATGGTTTAATTAAAAGTTGTCGCCCAAGGAGATGATGTGATCTTCTCATGCAATCTTCTTTAATTACTTTAGGTCAAAAAAAAGAAGACGAAATTAATGACATAAACCCATCATGGGAGGCCCCAAGGTTGTTTCAACCCTAATTTGCTTCATGCATGGCCAAATTAACCAATCACTCTTGTTTCTGCAGATGCTCAATCATCATCATAATCAGTGATTGCAACTATATATATATATATATCCCCTCTATGTATATTTATATATTTATATATATATATTTATGTAATGTATCCTCTAGTGTATATTTTGTAATGACACTATTGCCCCTTGCAATTATATATTTTAAGGCAAGTTATAATTAACTTATTTCTAAGTAAGTCTTTTTGTTTTTGAAAGTCATGATTAAGTTAGCTCATTGACCATAGCTAATTGTTATTTTTTAAATACACTTTTAACATTTGTTTTTAGTAATTATGATTGGGAATATTAATCATAAATTGAGGATATTTTAGAAAAAAAAAACAAATTGTGATGTAGATCCAATAAAATAATCAACTCACAATCAAAAAATGAAAACATAGGGACTTAATATTAGTCTTTTTTTTAAAAGTCAATTATTTACAAACTTGAAATCTTTTTATGATGAAATAATTTCAAATACAATATTTCAAGATATATAAGAGTAATAATAGAAGGAGAATTTAGTAAGCATTTTTTTTTTCATATTTTAATACTTCTCACTATAATTTCTATGGGTATTTAGCATTGCATCTTATATTTGTTTTTATAAATTTTTGGTATTTTTCTGATTTTGAAAATTTTAGTTATCATATAAATGATTTATTTATCTACTATTTTTTTTTTTGGAACCCTATTAAGATTTACACTAATTATACAAAATCTTTTACTCAGTAACCCAAGGCTTTCTAGCCTCCTGAAGAACTGAACCAAAAGGAAAAGGAAGCATCCAATTCATTTATGGAATATTTTTGTCCTTCACAATAAAAATTGCTTGCATTTGAAATAGGGGTATTTTTATCTTTTTCATACAGTGAATTAATCATTATGAATTTATTTAAAGATATTTTTATCTATTTAATATATTTATGAACAATAAAAGAATCAAAATACCCTTAGAATGAAAAAAAAAACTAACACAATAGGACAGGGGTGTTATTGTAATTTTTTTAAGAATACAGTAAAATTATGTATATGACCTTAGGGACAAAAAAAATAAAATTAAGCCATTAAAACAGGGGTATTGACATCTTTTTATCTTTTTTTTTGTATTTTTTAGTTTGGTTGAGGTTAATAATGTAATTTACCATTTAATTTATAATTTTTAAATAAAAAAAGTTTTTAATCAATAGTAGTAATAATGGTTATAATAATAGTTTATAATAAATAATGATAATAGTAGTGGTAGTGGTGATAATGGTAGCGGCGACGCGGCGATTATAATAATGATGATGATGATGAAATAATAATAATAATAATAGTAATAATTGTGGTGATAATAATGATGATAATGATGATGATGATGATAATAATAATAATAACAATAATGATAATGATAATAAAATTGATTAAAAAATATTAAAAATAAAGAAGATTTCTCAGTAGCTACAGAGACAAACTAATAAAAACTGATAATATTTTAAAACTTGAAAAAACTACTGGCATGTTGGGGCTGCCACACACTTTGAGTGGCACATGTGATTGTTTCCGATGGTAAAAAAATAGGCTTCCGTCATATAATTTTATTTCTTGATGTCTTCTTTTCCATCATGTGTGGGGCATGTTGTCCAAAAATAAATAATGTTGTATTTACCTTAATTAACATCATTACATATTTATCATGACCAGATTTTCATGTATTTTTTTAAAACTTCATTTCAATACCTAAACATTATTTTTTTATATAAAAAATTAGTTGAATCCCACAATAAAGCGCTTATAACTATTTTATAAGAGATCAATTTCATTTCATGATAAGAAATTAAACCATACAAGTGTACACTTCACTTTGGATAACTTTTTATTTTTCTTATATATTTTAGTAATTAAAAATAGCATCATTAATTTATACATTAACCGATTTTAAAAATATATTTCATTTTGATTTGGTGCATTCAAGAGAATAAAGTTTTTTAAATAATGTATCAAATTTAAGCTTATTTATCTGCAAACAAGTTATTTTTTTAAGAGTACTTTTCTAGAAATGTTTCGTAACTATTTTTGGGAATTTTCTCATATCTATTTTCTTTTTAATGTCTTCCTATTCACTACAAAATCTTAATTTTTTTATTTAAATTTCTCAAAGTTCCAAGAAAGGAATATAACAAAATTCTTTTCTCTTAAATTTGTATTTTGACTGCATGCTAATCAAATATTATGAATTTCCTTTTCTTTTTCACCACTAGCATTGACGTGCAATCTACGTCCTCTACAAAGAACAAAAGAATATATTTTTTTTCTGATTTTATATGCAGGGACCCACTATGGGGCTGATTTGGAACTTCAATGTAAAAACAGGAAAAAGAAAAGGAAAGAAGAGAATCCCGTTGTAAAAATAAAAATAAAAAATTGTGCTCAATCTCTATTTCTGAGTTGTCAAAATCATACTTTTAAAACTCCGCTTAACTGATTTGAGACTAAAAACAGGTCGGGTTAAAAAAAAATAAAAAGAATTATAATTAAGTGTGACCCGATAAAATTTAGTTAAAAATTTAATTAAAACATGTTAATTTTTGTTTTTCTTACTAAAATAATATTATTTTAAATTTTTTATTAAATAAAAATTAAACTGAATAATCCAGTCAAAATTCAGAAGCTAAATATTAAACCAGGCCAGATTTAAAAATATGGCCCAAATGAATGGGATTTTTTGGATTTCTTTTTTCCGCGCAAAAATAGAAGAAGAGAGTATTCATGCTGCAATGGCGATAATATCCGTCTTTTCAATTTGATTTGGACGGGAACCTTTTGCTTTCTACATGAAAGGACACCACAAACTTCATCAGCATCGTCCTCCGATAATGTTATACTGATAAGAATCCACACAGAGTGTTCTTTTATTTATTTTATTTTAATTTAATTTTTTTCATATGGATGAGTTTGCCACGTTTATAAACATTAGGCTCCTCTGCTGTCCTGAGCCAATCCATATCCAAATTTCCTGGTCCTGTGGGTCCTAAATTAGACTTTGATTCAATAATTATTTTGGCTAGCCATATCCTAAATCGAAAGGCTCGTCCATGTCAAGGACACGCCTGGGTGTTTGTTCCCCTTACGCAAGGGCTAGCTGGTGCCCGGACCCCGAAGCCATTCCAGCTCCAGGGCAGAGGTCTTGCTGGATAAGATAAAGAACGTCCGTGATGAAATCGATTTTGGTGCCCGTTTTAAGCAAGAAGAGACGTGAAAATAGAAATTCCAGTTTATTTATAAAAATCATTACATGTTAGAACAAACTTGTAATGATTTTAGTGGGATGATGTCCACTTTCGGCTCGGATTATTGAGCCGGCTAGGCTGATGAGTCCATGTCGCAATGACAAGACTCTCTGGGGCTGGGCGGCTGCACATATCGCCGCCTTCAGGCATACTCTTGACAATGGGAAACTAACTGAAAACGATTCATGGGACTTAGTTGGCGTCAACATGCATGATGATGGGACCGGAGACGGTTGTGTAAGGCAGGCGAATCTGGTCTGAAGCACCTTATCTGATATATTGTATAAGAAGATTATCCTTCACAAATGACATGATCATTTGACTTGAGAGCTACTTTTTCAATTAGATTAGGTCTTGTAATTGAAGCTTTAACAAACACTTCATTTTTCTTTGCTAAACATCATTGTCTTCTTGCTGGTGTCATTAGCGCAGCTTTGCTTGACAAAGAAACAACTGTGTTTTGATTCTTGATGATTTGTTCAGCTACCATCACTCGGTTCGTTTCTTCAAACAAGTCCACCACTGCCATTATTGAGAGGGAGGCTTAATTTGACAGAATACGCTGCATTTTTTATGGCACTTGCTCTCTCCCCACCTACTACTACTACTACTTCCTCAACTAATTAAACGTACTCTTGTTTTTCCTTATAGGAGGAGAAGGTGGCTGAAACCCTCTCATCAAAACCGATATGGTGGTTGAGTGGGGACCGGACCCGGACCGCAAGACCTCTATATATGTGGCTTACTGGCCATGGATCACGTCACATCTACCTGTGACAACGGATTTTACCCAACTCTCCACCTGGATATTGCTCTATTGCGTAGGACGGTGGAAGTGATTTGCCTGGTTACTGTCAAGTGTGAGCGTTGTAAAGTTTGCAATGGCAGAATTAATGATTCGTTCTAGCTACAATATTATTACCGATTAGAATTCGAGAGGAAGTAATTTGCTTTCCTTTTCTTTTCCAGAGGCTGAACTGTCAATACAGAGAGGACCCAATTAATTAATTAGAAACTAAATTGAGAGGAAGTAAGCTTCTTCTTTTTTACGGTAAAATGAGAGGAAGCAAGTTGTTGCCTGGTGAATCGAATTTGCTACTTGAATTGGATGCTAATCTCCCTCCGCTCATATTTAATAAGACAAAAAAAAAAAAAATTCTTTTTAAATAAAGGGTTATCATTTCACCTCAATTTCAATTTTCATCCCCTCATTTTTATTAATTCTTCTTAAAAAATCAAATCAATTTTTTTTTTAAATCAAGAACCAACTTAGTGTTGAGATGTTTTCTAAAACCGCAAAAAATAAAAAAACAACACAAAATAAATTATAAAATCTAATTATTAATTAACACAATGTGAAAAGAAAAAAAAAATTTACACAAATAAAGTAAAAAAAAATTAAGGATAAAAGAAATTAAAAATATAATGTGAATCTATAGTGTTTTTTGAGTTGCAAGAAACACTGAGATCTTTAATTTGGTTAATATATCCTTGTATTTTATATCATGACCGATCTTTATAAATTTAATTGCTTTTAATTCACGCTTTAAATATTAGACCATTCTTTTATTTATATTTATTTAAGATATTTTTATCTAACTTAATAAAAATACTTTCACATGATAAACTCAAACTTAACCTAATTTATTTTTTTAAAAGGTAACCATGAAAAAAAATGAATTTATAATTCAATTTCTGAAATTTATCATTTTTAAAAATAAATTAGGTTGTATTGAGTTTCTTCTCAGTTGCATAAATTAAATTATCTACCAAATATAGATTGGAAAATGACCTAAAATATATGGACAGAATAGAAGCAATTAGACTTGTAGGGGTCCGATAGATTAGAGACTTGACCTAAAAAACAAGGACAAGTTGAGCTAATTTTCCTTAATTAATCCTAAGCAGGAAACCACATGGCTAAGAAGGTTCGAACCTTGGGCCCAGGACAATTTCTTAAGATCCTATTAAATACACTAAGCTCTTATGATGCACGAGTTGGCCCGATGATATCATTAATATAAAAAAATAATTTTAATTAATTAATTTTGCTTTTTTTTTTTAACTGAACATCATTAGTACAATTTATAGAAATTTTTGTTTGCTAAAGATAGTTATTATGTGCGTGATTAGTGCTTGATGGCTCATTTTCACTAATAAAGCTCTTTAAAAAGCGGTATTAATGTGTTATTTCCACTTCATAAGTTGTTAATCCCCACATTTATAAAACAAAATATTGATGGAGTAAATTATCCTTTTTCTTTAGTATAATTTTGAATTTAAATCAAAATTTGACATATTTAATTTTTTTTAAGAAATTTTTTTCTAGCTATTAAAATTTCAGGCTAATATTTCAAATAAAAAACAACAAGCATATAAATTTGAATTTTAAAGTTTTTTAATTAATCTATTATATATTTTTTAAAATAAATATTCTATAGGT
This sequence comes from Populus deltoides, assembly GCA_015852605.2. Taxonomy (NCBI): domain Eukaryota; kingdom Viridiplantae; phylum Streptophyta; class Magnoliopsida; order Malpighiales; family Salicaceae; genus Populus; species Populus deltoides. The sequence goes on from CM027575.2 coordinate 14,311,324, forward strand.
GAATAATATTTGGAAACAAATAAATTCTTGAACAAGAAAAAACTATACAATTTTAATTATAGTATAATATGTAGTCTATTTCCATATATGTTTGTGTCAATCTATAATATCCTCTACTTACCCTGCTTTTAACTCTCATTACATATAGGACTTGATTGTTGATTGTTATTACGAACCCTAATCTCCTGTTCGATGGTTGATTTCAAGGTTCTTCCGTAGTTTGCTTAAAAATTAAGAGTGAACTATTAATGTTGTTATCCAATCAAAACGTGGATTTTATTTTTTGCATAAACGATAATATAGACACACACACACACACACACACACACACACACACACACACATATATATATATATATATATCTTGAGTTGACTTTAGATCGAATTTCATAAATATTCATATATTTTTTATTATTTATGAAGTAAAATAATTATAAAAAGCAATTTATTTAGTTTTGTTTGAATCGATATCTGTCGTATTCGGGTAAGATTATCATCTTGATTTGATTCTAATACAGGATACACAACTATAATAATTTCAAAATTACTATCATATGATAAGCTCAATTTGGTATAGTAAAAACAATGGTCTGAATTTTTAGGTAACGTTTGGTTATTGTTCTAGAATAAAAAAAACAATAATAGATATAAAAACATATTTGATTGAAGAAACTAAAATAGAGATATAAAATAAATTTGTTCCCTGAAATTTCTTAAAGTGAATAGTTGTACAAAAAAAAAGGTATATAAATGACATGTCTTCAATGATTATATTTGTTATTATTTATCCCTAAAATACTCCTATAAAAAAACTTTTAATTCCAAAATTATGGTTATTATTAGAGATATAAAACTTGACCCAGAGCAAGGCTCGGGTCACGAGTCAAGAGGATCAACTCGGGTTAACCCTAACATTTCTTTTAAAAAGGATCAAAACAACGTTAATTTGACAAAAAAAAAATCAAATAAAAAGTTAATGGGTTTTTTACTTGGATTTTAACAGGGTTTTAGCCTAGATCTACTGAATCACGAGTCGACTACGACTTTAGACTGGTTTAGGTCGGGTCAGGTCAGGTCTCTTTCTATTATTCTTACACCCGGATAGACTAGGTTTCAAGTTGACACATCGGGTCAATTCAGGATTTATAATTAGGGTTATTAAACTATTATTAATTTTAATATTTAATATAAACTGAAGTATGTGTGTGTATATACAAATTTGGTAGTAATATAAATTAAGGGTAAAATATATTTTATTTTATTTTATTTTATTCTATTATGTCTTGTATGCTATAAACCAAATATGATACAAAGATAATTATTACAATTTTATCCCTATCTATTATTTCTATTTTGTTTTTGTTTTTTTGTCTTCATTGTTTATATTTTTTCCATCTCAAAATAATAACCAAATACCATCTTGAAATTGTATAACTTCGATGAGGTTGAGAAAATGGAAGTGTTTGGTTAAAACATAATTATCGGTTATTTTTCTTTAAATTAACACATATGAATCATATACATTATTTAAATGATGTAATAAAGTTTTGTTGCAAGAATATGAATAATAAACAATTATTAAAGGTTATATACATAAAAAATAAGATCAACCAAAAGCTTCATGGGATGCTGCTTTTGGAGGCTTTCAGATAATATAAGAACACAACGTAGAACACAAGAAACATTTTACTTTTTGAACTTCAGAGCCATTCCTTTAATCAATAATATTGAAGAAATAAATAAAGAGTGTCTATCCACTCAAAGGATCAATAAAGGTGAGACTATATTCTAATAAATAAATAAATAATAATAATAAAAGATATAAAATTGGATTGGACTAAGAGCAATGAAGCCCAAAACAGCTGGGAACCTTGATTATTTTATCCTTCTAATGGGCTGGACTCCAGAGTAATGAAGTGTAGACACAAGAAGCCCATTGTGATGTTTCAAAATCCAAATACTACAAATTCTCCCTCACAAACCAAACTGAAACCGTTTCTCAAATCCATATACAATATCTTTTGAATCCTTGATCAAATTGTTGTTCATAATTGTGTAATATCCTATAGTTTCAAACTGCCATTGCCTTATAGAAGGAACAGGTCAGGTTAACTAGCATAAAAAATATTAAAAAAGATAAATATTTTTTTAAAAATAAAAAAATAATATTTAGATAATTGACTCGAGTGAGTTTAATAAACCCTATTAATTTAATAATATCATTAGAAAATAAGATATCGACAATAAATAAAACAAAAAAAAACAACAATTCAATGCAAAAGATGTCCGCTTGCCAATATTATAGAAACATATCTTCATAATATTCCAAAAACATCTCGATGATTTTATTTTTTTAAAAATAAAAATTAAATGAGAATATGATAATTTTATAGAAAGAAAAAAAATTAAATATTAAAAAAAAAAAAAAGTCAATTACAGTTAGCTTTTTAAACCATGACCCAGGTTATAAAATCGAAAACACTATATATAAAAACATTGTGAGGGTTAAAATCACAAAAAAATCCAAAATAAAAAAATAAAAAAAAATAATGAATGTTAAAATTGCAATAAAAAATAAATCAAAAGGCAACAATAAATTTTAAATTTGAGAGTTAAATTGAAAAGAATAAAAACATTAACAAAAGAACACAAATCAAAAGAACAAAGACATAAAAAATAAAAAAACACTATAAACTTGAATTGAAAGGTGAAACTAAAAACAATGAAACCTTCATAAAAGACTCAAGGAAAAAAATAAAAAATTATAAGAATAAGCATCAAATCCTAAAAATCAAAACATAATAAAAAAAATGAATATACAAAATTCTTCAACGTGGTTTTTTACACTAAAAAAACTTCTAGATATAAATCGAAAAAATTATGCAAACGTCTAATTAAACAATCCAATAACCATTATGTAAAGCAATGAAAAAAAAATCATCAACAATAAACACCAAATTGAGAAAGCCAAGCAAAAAATGAAGATTAAGATATCTAACATCGCATACAGATAATTTACATAGTTATATTTAATGAATTCCTCAATCAAAATAAATTTGTAATAGTACACATAAAATTTGTAATAGAAATCGACACAAACATAAAATTTACTCAACAATAATTAAAAAAAAAACAATCCAAGGCTACACGTATGAAAAATCTTATAAAAAATCAATATAAAAAAATTTAATCTATATAAAATTAAGAAAAAAATCACAGAAGAATCATACCTACCTTTCTAAAAATTAAACACACCTAATATCATTTAAAAATAATCACAATATAATTAAAACATAAACCCAAAATTTATTTGAAAAAATTATACACAAATGATGAATTATTTTTTAAAAACCTAAAAATTAAAAAAAGAATCTGGCAAGGTACCGTAGGGCCTAGCAAGTCAGGCCCAACACTTGACCCAATAAAAAAATGGCCCGCACACGAGCCTTTATTTTTTTTATATAGTTTAATGGGGCAAACGACGCGTCATCCACCCGAAGTATATATAAAAAAATGATGTGTCATCTTTTATTTTTTTTATAGTTTAATGGGGTGGACGATGCGTCATCCACCCCAAGTGTGTGTGTGTGTGTATAAATTGACGCGTCGCCTATGTCAGCAAACGATGCATCGTCTTGTCAACCCATAATATAGTGACTGAAAAAATAGGGTCCTTTGTTTTTTTAACCCAAAATCCAATTTTCAATCCATTTTTGACTCAAAACATTTATAAAACACCTTAAAGACCTTCTTAAACCAATCAATGGCCACCAATAAGCCAATAAACCAACCAAAAACCTAAAATTTACCCAAAACAAAAATTCTTCCCGAGTTCAGATATATTGTTTTAGGTGTTTTCAAGGTAAACAAACACCTAAACATAACCCCCTCATCATATAGAATATTTTGACACAAAAATTAACTGTTTTAGTGGTTAGAATCTTCCCCAACGATCACTTTCTCTCTCTAGCTATAATTTAGTGACTCCCTCTCTCCCTTCCCAACAGAAAAGGACTGAAAAAAAGTAAAATAAAGTTAGGTATCAAAATGCATTGTCTTCAAATTCAAGGGATTGGTCACTTAATATCTAAAAAATATAGGGATTCAAATGAATGTTTCAATGAAACTTTTAACCTGCCCCCCATATCACCCAAAATTTTAACTTCAGCCTCTTAGCTTTCAATTCAATCCTTCCTCTTAAAAAAATGCAATTAGAGGTTAATTTTGGCTAAAAAAAGGCAAAATCATGCAAAATAAAAGTTTATGGACCAAAGTGAAAATTATAAAAAAAAATACACTACTCCAATCTATAGTGTATTGTGAGAGAATGCATGGTATTTGAAGTACAGTAAGAGGTTGATGCCTTTTAGTTTTGTTTGTAATGATCTAAAGCCATCACCTTTAAATGTACTGTCATGAATAATCATGTTACCTTTGATTCATTCGCACACTTAAGTGTATTGTAATGTTATTATATCTCTCATAACTCAATTGTGACCCCTTTCAAAAATTCATATCAAAATTTTATAGATGAAGTTTAACAAGTTTTTTTTTAAAATAAAATAAAGAGAGGACATTTGTTAAATAATTATCAAAATATAAAAATTATAAAAACAATTAATTGAAAATTGATTTGGGATAAAAATGGACTAATAATGATTTTTTAGAAGTAAGAATTGGACTGAAGCAAGAACAATTAGAGCAAAACATAATTTTAGAGAAATAATTCAGGGATTTAATTGAAAAAAATAAAAAAATTGAAATTGGTATCAATTAAAGAAATTGAAGACCATGGACCAAAATAGAAGATGATGACAAGTTTTGAAGTCCAATTTGGTCAATTGAGGGCTTAATTGAAGACAAAAATTTAAGTTTAAGAAAAAAAATGCACAAATTAGAAAATCATTGACCTAAATGAAAAAGGATGAAAACGTTTAGGGTTCCAATTAATTCAGTCACGGGCTCAATTGAAGAAACATTGACACGTGAAGATAATTTTACCAATAATAAAAGAGTTAAAGATCCATGGAATGAAATGTAAAAGACGCTAATATTGAAGGATGATTTTGCAAGCCATTATGGGCTTAATTAAAATAAATTGAGAAAAATCAGCCTAATTGAAGGTAAAATTAAAAAGTTACAGAACCGAGGATTATATTGAAAAAATATTGGAACATATAGGTTGAATTAAAAACACTCAAAATCATGTTGTTTCAACCAAAGAAGAAACCTAAGTTCCATAAAGAAAAAATGAGGAATCACTTAAATGTTAAGAGTTGAAATGAAGCAACGTTCACTACTTTTTCTTTTGTTTTTTTGTTTTTTTTTGCAGAAATCCCTAGTTTTCTTGCTAACATGGGCAACCTTTTTTCCTCTTCGATCTACCTATTGGATACCTTGTTGAAGATAAAAACCATACCCTTTTGCTCCCAGACATTCCCTTTTATATATCAAACCAAAATCCTGCAAGAATCAACCTAAACCCACTGCAAATAACAATCCAAAACACGCCCCCAAACCCATTAAATCTTTTCTACAAGCCCAAATGGATTTGGCTCAATAGATAAGATCAATGGTCATGACAAAAAAAAGTATAGAATGATCCCAAATCTTTTTTTTAAAAGGCCTAAAGTCCAACTAAAAAGGGATGGAGCATCAGACATGTTCTTAGAGCTAGGGTAGATGAATAAAAAAAAGAGAAGCAATAAAACGAAAGGCAATAACAAGAGAGAGAGAGAGAGACAGAGAGAGAGGAAAAAAAAGAATGAAAAGTAGATAGGAGAAGGGAGAACATAAGAAAAGGGCTTTGAGGTGTATGGTGTTATAACCCTTACAAAGAAATCAAGTCATACGAGGGCCGGTTCCAAAGCTATCTACTTTTTGTAGTTTTGAATTTAAAAAGAAAGAGAATTTAGGTTGTTTTCTTAAAGGAAAAATACTTAAGATAGCTATCATCATCATAGGTATAGTTTGTCCCCCTCTTTCAATCATATGCGTGCGCCTTTCTTTTGTAGGTTTGTTACATGCTCGTTCCTTTTTAGTGGGTAAGGGTAATGTGATAAAATCTTGCTTCTCAACAATATGATAACCTACAATAATATGTTTGTTTCTTTTTATTATGTGTTTTTGTTATGTGAGGTACCGAAATCATAGGCTTTAAGCATTTTGAGAAGTTCCTCTTTGAATCTATTATTATATGTTTGCTAAGAATAAAGGTTATTAACAAGTTTTTACTTTCAAGATTTTAACAAAGTAGCTTGCATGAGTTCCCATTCTTATATTCAATGTGTGATCTTCTATAACAATTTATATAGGTTGCTAAACAGATGTTGTTTTTGGAAAAATATATGTGAAGACATGCAAGTTATTTCTAAGAGATAACATTAGCATAATAAGAATGTTTGGCTTTGTGTGATAGTTGGTAGACCTACCTTTTATGTTTACAAGGGTAAATAGATAATTTGTATAGCTTCAGTGTCTTGTAGAGTAGAGGTAAAAACATACATGTGAGCCATCTAGTAAAAAAGGTGATTTAGCATAAAGCATGTTTCTAAGAGCATGTGAAGTGATTTTGGTTAGAAAACTACCTTTTTTTTTTCTTTAAGAACCATAATTTTATTTTAAAACCTAAAGAAGTTGAAACTATCCTAAGTTGGTGCATTGGTTATTCTCGAGTTGGTCAAAATTAGAAAATTCTATGGGTTGCTCTTTATTTAGGAGTGTAAGTCACATAACAAGAGAAACTTGTAGTTTGGTTTTTGATGAAACATGCAGCTTGTACTTTTGACATGTATGCTTAAAGAGAGAGCTTTTGATTATTGTATTATAGAATTTGTTGGGTAATAGGGTTATGATTGGTGTTAAAAGTTAGTGACAACCTTTCTCTTTGTTGTGTAAAAACCTATTATAGTGTTTAAAGGTATGGGATGAGAGGATTGTTTTTGGTAAAAAGAAATCATGGGATATCCTACTTTCTCTGAGTTTTTTTTTGCATATTTAGGTTGAATTCTATTTTGTTAAAATATATAGATGTTAGAGTTCTCTTTTTAAAGCTAAACACTAATACCTAGACACTGAGATTTCATTTATTTAGTTTCAATAGTGAACTTAAAGTTTCTTTTTCTTTTATTTCTTTTGTATAATAATCATATAGAATAACAATGCTTGGACTTAATTCTAACTTTACACATGTGTTTGTGTTTATTTATTGTAATCTAATGCAAGAGAAAATCAAGGTTTTTATATATTTATCATGCTTTTGGTGGACTATTAACCTAGTTTGGTTTTGTTCAATTTATTACATGATCTCATCAGTAAAATAAAAAAAAAGCTGATCATTATCAAATGTTGTATATGGCCAAGTCTCTCAAAAAAAAAAAAAAGATATTGTAATAGATTAGGAAGAAAAGTAGACCCATATAGATAGTCTATCGGTAGATTAGGAACAACATACCATTTGAAATAGAAGACAAGTAACAATACATCTAACTTTATGTAGGATGTTTTAGGGTGAAAATATCTTTTTTTTATAGCATAACCAGTCATTTATCTTAGAACTCTAAAGACAAGTTAGGGCTCCTAATGACTATAATACTAGGTGGCGATTTCTCTTTCTATTTTCACTCTATTTCCAAATACTTATATTTATTTTAGAGTTCATTGTGATGTCGGGTGGAATAATATATGTAACCTTAAAGGAAATGTTTGGAGGTTAAGGCTAAAATACTGAATGTTTCATTATTTTAATGATTGATGATTTAAGATGAGGCAGTTGGGTTTTATTTTTTGAAAACTCTTATTTGAAGACAAATCATGTAATGTTGTGTTCATACTTGTTGTGTTTTACCATATTATATGGATTTATTTGTGTTATGACAAGCTGGTTTAACCAATTCGCTTTCAAGTCAACCTTAAGCCATTCTTAGGCATTAATAGAATTGAGATCACTTACGATTTCTACAAGTGAAACCATAATACAAAAATAAAGCTAATTTTTTTTTTAAAATGTTAAGATTTAGTACAAACAGAAAAAACCAGAAAAATTTTAACCATGCACTATTAGACCTAACACGACCAGAAAATTGATGTCTTCTCCCAAGTGCAGGAGTGTCGAAGTAATAAATAACCCAACAAGACCGGGGTCGAACCACAAGAAGGTTAATTATATAAATTATAAACAACAATAATACAACAACAATAGTAACAACAACAACAACAATAATAGTAATACTACTAGTAGTAGTAGTCATAATAATAATACCAATAATACTATTAATAATGATAATAATAAAGATGATGAAGAAGAAGAAGTTGATGAGAACTTTGAGATGGAAGATTAACGTAAGGATTAAACAATGATAACAACAAATGTCAATGTTAGAGGATCCACTAATAGTATTTCAAACAAGTATAGTATAAACTCTTATTATTCAATTGGAAACCACACACAAAGGAGGTTCCAATTAGATTATAAATTGTTAACATGATTACATTAGTTATCTTATTCGAATAATGCTAATACTTGTAAATGTTGTCAGGCATTCATGATTATAACTTATGTTAACAACAAATCAAGTTCCTTTCATAGCTCAGGTGTCGGTTATACCATACAGTATGGGCTATGAAAGTGCCAAGTATTTGTTGTGCCAAGTGTTAAATAACATAAATCTAGATTAACTATTTAATTAGCAAAGTATTAAAAGTGAACAAGATAACAAATATAAAGCATGTTAGTATTCAACATTAAGATCCATGTTAAGTTTATATTATACTTATTCTTACACCATTAGTGCACCCTTTTCACCTTGACATAATTAACTTAACTAAACATAATGAAAGAAAGAAACATAAATAAACAAGGAAAGGAAATGAAAAGCATAAGTAAGAGATTAATATAAGCAAAACTTAAGCATTACAAAATATAAAGAGAGAGCAAGAGCATGATCTTGATCTGAACACCAAGATGCCTACATACATGGCAAATGCCTCCTTTTATAGTCTAAAATTCGGAACTATTGATTTGTTGACTAATTGATGAATGAGTGGCCACATCTTGACTTGGTGACAATTCTTATCTTCTTGTCTGCCAAAAACGTCATTGATAACGTCATAATTTGAACAGACTTCAATCATCAAAGTTTTAGGAAACTATCTCATCTTTCTAGGTAACAATTTGAGATCATTTAGACTTCTAGAACTCAAGATATGGGTTGAACACCGAACAATGTCTGGGCTGCAGGACAGATTCGGACTTGAAAACAACCTTGTTAAATCTTGGGCTCCCATGAAAGTTGTAGGTCTATGTTTTACCTTTCCATCCATATAAAGTAGACCTAAATCCGAGATCTACAGCTCCAGATATGACCCGATTACCGAACAATGTTCTAGTTTGGACTGCACCAACATCTCTTTTCTAAGTTTGGCCATCAATTTGTCCTTTCAATTTCAGTACTTCAACTCATCAATCAATTTTTTCATTTATGTGATATACTTGCATTTAAGATGAACATTTACCATAAATTAAAGGTATCTTATATTATTAGATATGTTATTATAAAACATACTTTAGTTAAGGAGTTATTGATACTTCAAGTGCAAAATGATGATATAAAAACTTGATAAAAATACACTTTTAAGTACTAATCAAGACCCTTAAATGTAAATGACTAATCAAATAAAAATTACAACTTTTCACTAGTTTTGACAAGCTCCAGAATTAATAGAAAAGATTAATGACTAAATTTGAGTGACAAAGATATAAGGTAAGCAAAAATATAAAAGTATAATGCAAGATGAGATTATTTTTAGGCACAAAAGAATATTATTAATGATAAACTAAATAGCAAGTTTAATACCAAGACTTTAAAATTCAACATAGCACAAGGTAAAGTGATTTAATGACTTGATTGCTTGATGAGAAGATGTTGGAAGAAACCTGCTATTGACATGGTGAAAATGGCTTACGTGGCACTAACCTGTAGCATTTAGCTGTGTGATGCTAACGTGGCAACATGTTCTAATATATTGGTGCCATGTTAGTGGGGTGAGGTGTCACTAACTGGGAATTATGATGATGTGGTGGTTACGTGGTAGCGTGGTGTCGTGGCACTAGTGTGGCTATGTGAGGGTAATTTTTTTAATGCGAAAAAAATTCTTAAGTGTTAGCTAATGATTTTTCTAGTCACTTGGTGTTTTGATAGATTTAAAAGTAATCTGGATTAGCAGTAAAAATATAATTTGATTTAAAATAAATAGTTAAAATGATAATTTTTTAATAAATATTGAGACGATAACATATTCGATCGATTCGGTTCAATTTAGGTTAACCTACCAATCTGTATACCAAGTCAATAGATTATAATAACTTAATAGAAAAAAAATCAAAACAAATTAAAAAAAATTAATTTTCAATAAATTCAATATTTAAGGATGTAATTGAAAAAAATCAATGAAAAAAAGGACTAAAAAATAAGTTGAGTCAACTCGGGTTAACTTGTCAAACTCGTGAATCAGGTTATGACATTATAATAACTTGATAAAAAGCAAATGAAACAAATTATAAAACTTAATTCTCAATCAACTTAGTGTTGAAAAATAAAATTAAAAAATAACACAAAAAAAAAACTCAAGTCAATCATGTTTAAACTGTCAAACTTGTGATCTAAATCATGAGATGTGGATAAGCTCATTGAAAGAGGACCAAAACAAATGATGAAACATAGTTCTCAATTAATTCAATATCAAAGGATAAAATTGAAAAAAAATAATCAATTAAAAAAATTAAAAAAAATTCGAGTGAACCGAGTTAACTTATTAAACCTACAATCTCGATCATAAATTTAATATAACCTTGTAAGAAATAAATTAAAAATATTATAAAGCACAATTCCAATAAAATTAATGTTGAAGAATTGAATTGAAAATGAAAATGAAAATAAAATAAAATAAATATTAGAAAAAAAATATTATTATAATGAATATTATTATGTGAGGTGGGGTAGATTAAAAATCCCTCCTCCTTTAATTTTTTTTTTTTATTAATGTGTTAGAATTTGCAGTGGGGACGAATTGATAGTTTTTATTTCAAAACTGAGCAAGTTTTAGGAGAATGGGCAATTTGGAAAACTCTGGTTTTGACCACTTTTCGAAAAACTCTACACGATTTCCGAGCTAACAAAGTTTTAGAAATTGTGGAGAATGGGCAATTTGGAAGTTGATCAAAATTTATTTTGGATAATTTGGGTAAAATGAAATTCAAATTATATTATTTATTTATTTATAAATTTATAAAATTTCAGAACTAATGTGTTTGTAATTTTCTTTAAATCTAATTTTATATAGTCAAAACTTTCCTACGAAGCAGTTTTATCCAGTTAATTGTAATTTTTAAAGGAACTTTAGGTAAAAGAAAAAATAAATCTAGTTGAGGACCCGCACTATCTTGCAGGGTTTTTATTTATTTATTTATTTTTTTGTAAAAAATGTTATTCAAGTGCTTCAAACATGTTATAAAACATGAATAAAAATCTACAACTCGTATTATTAACCTAACTATATTAAATAAGTTGAATTTATTTTAATTAGATAATAAAATAAATATAATGACAATAAATGAATCAAACTTAAAAAAAATAAAATAAAAGTTATCACAGTAATCTAGAAAAAAATATTTTTCTCGAAAGAACAAAAAAATATAGCCCAATTCTCATTCTATTAAATACAGAAAGACAAATCTGGATAAAAATAAGGACAAGAAAAATTGGCCCACTTCAAACCGGGTTAACGTCACAAACCTGTAACCTAGGTAATATGGGTCAAGTTAACCTCTATTAACTTGCCAAATTTATGTCCCAAGTCATTAAATTTGGATAACTCGATAGGAAAAAAAAAAAAAAAGCGAGCCTCAAAGCTCTTTTTTTTAATAAAAAAAATCATTGTCAAATGACGAGAGCTGAAAAAAATACGTTAAAAAACAAAAAAATATAAATCCGGGTTAAATTTTCAAACTTGTGACCTGATTTATTAGACTAAAAGCACCCCAATTAAGAAAAACTAAAAAGCTCAATTTTCAACAAATCAAATGTTGAAGGATGAAAGTAGAAAAAAAAATTTTAATTATCAAAAGGATCCAAAACAAAAATTAGTAATTAAAAGAATGAGGATCAAAATAAAAATAAAAAATAATTTTGTTTTTTGATAGAAGGGTGAAACTGAAAAGAAAAATAAAATTAACAAAAAGACCCATAAGAGAAAAAAAAGAATAAAAAAGAATAAGGATCAAAATTAAAATAAAAAATAAAAATAAATTTTCGATTGAAGGGTGAAATTGAGAAGAAAAAAAATATATAACAAAAAGAACCCAAAAAGAAAAGAACAATAAAAAATATGAGGACCACATTGAAAAAGTAATATATCACAAATTGGGATTTGAAGATGTAATTGAAAAAACTAAAAGTTTTACAAAAAAACTAAAAACAAAAATAAAAAATCAAAAGAATTGGGATCAAAATTAAAATATCAAAATATCACGTGACAACTTTAAAATTTGGTATGGGTGACATGATTTTTAAGGGGAGAATAAAGAAAAGTGGAAGAGAAGAGAAAAGGTGGCCGATGATGAACTGCACCATCCGGACCACCGCGCCGTCAGATCAGAAGAGGATATGGTGGTACAGCTAATGACGCGATGGAAGATGATTTTTGTTTGATGAGAAACGCGGCATTCGTCACCTGAAGAGCACTGTCGCCTCCTCTTTGGTAGTATATACCTTACAAGTGCTAGCCATTTTTTTAATTACTTTTTATATTTGTTAAAATATGAAATGGGCCCTTATCTCACTTCATTATAACAAAAAAATTAGTGTGGAAAGATGAAAATGGCCATGGATATCAATTTTAATTTAAGGATATTTTGATCATTTTACTATACTTTTAAAATTAAAAAAAAAAACTTTCTTACACCCAAACTATTTAATATTGACTAATGAGCCTTTTAAAAAGATCAAATTACTCATAATTGCTAGTTTAAAGATTTTTTTATGGGAAGAGCACAAACATTATTATACTTTTCCAGTGAATAAAGCTCCTAAATCTAGGTGAATAGTATTTTTCAAAGGGTTCTAGCTTTTGTAAATATTAATAAGGCTACTAGGTCTAAAATTTTGAGTGATTCAAATAAAATAAATTACTTAGAAATATAAATGAGGTAAAATGTAATTTGAAAAATCAAAAAATTATTTTAGAATAATGAATTGAATGTTTTTTAAATAATCCAAAAATTCTCTAAAATAACAGTTTTTTGCGTTTTGAATTATCCAAATGCTCACCCCTCCTTACTTGCTTCACGTCTAAATGAGTTTCAGTATGTGTTTAGTATTGTAGTTCAAATTGTTTTTAAAAGCTTTTTTAATTAAAAATATATTAAAATAATATTTTTTAGAATTTTTTTAATTTTCAATATCAACACTTCAAAGTTATCAAAAAACACTAAAAAATATTTTTTAAAATAAATTGAACCTTCTTATTAATGACACTATGGGAAAGAAACTCTAAAGTAAGATGTGGCAATGAAAAAAAAAAAGAGTAGTTGGTTGAAAGTTTTTATTAGTGGGCTTGTTTAGTTTAGTGTTTAGTTTTCCACCTTTGAATTCTTGCGGTACCCGAGAAATTATTATCAAGGGTGTGTTTGTTTGATGGAAAGTGATTTTCTGGAAATCATTTTCTAAAATTTCCTGTGTTTGTTTGTCATTAGAAAAGTTGGTCAACGGAAAACACTTTTTAGTCAAAGGAAAATTTGCCTTTTATTTTAGGCGGAAAACACTTTTCGGAAGTTGTAAAAAATTTAAAAATATCATATTATTTGCTGATTATATCAAATTTGGTCCTCAAACTTTTGATTGGTTTATATATTTTGTTTTGAATATTTGTTTTCGATTTCATCCCTTAGAATTTAATTTTTATATTAACTTTGGTCCTCATTTTTATAATTGTTATTTGCCTTTTCTTTTATCATTTTTTAATTGAAATTTTTTATATATCAAATTTGATCATCATTATTTTGATTGTTACTTATTTTATTTGAAATAATTTATGATATTTATTATTATTTTAATTTCTTCATTTTTCAATTTTTTTATTTGTTAGATTTGATCTCTATTATTTTGATTATTATTAATTTTATTTGAGATAATTTATGAAATTATATATTTTTTTCAATTTCATTTTCATTCAACTTTTTAATTTGTAAGATTTGTTCCTCATTATTTTAATAAACTTGCAAAAAATAAAACATTAATAAGTTATTTTCCAGCTCATTTTCCATGACATAACCAAACATTGGAAATTGTTTTCCAATTTATATTTCATTACACTACCAAACATAGAAAAATAATTCATTATTTCAGAATTTATTTTTTTAAAAATAATTACTTTTTAGCATATAAACGGGGCCTAAATTTCTTTAAATGATAAACGAGCATCATTCTTTCTTTCTTTACTAAATAACCGGCCGAGTGTTGGATTAAGAAAACCTTGAACATAAAAAAATGTCTCTAACACATGAATTATATATATATATGTTATTAAACTCAACCTTTCATTTAAACCTTTTAACTTAATTTTTCACTCAATCTAGGTTTCAAATCAAATTATCTAGAAATTATCTTGACATGACGGCAATCGACTTATTGAGTTCAATGACAATCTAAACAGCTGGTGAAAAATATAGTTTGATTTGTTTTAAAAAAATCAAGATGACATATTTTTTAAAATATTAAGATGATGACATATTGGATCGACTTGGATCAACCCACCACCCGCGTCATGGACTCCATAAAATTTAGTAACTTTTTTTTATGCGAAAGTATTTTTTTTAATTATATAATAAAAAAATGCTAAAAAAAAGCACCAATCCAATATTGAGATGCTTGTTTGAGACAATGATAACGTTATAGAAAATAAATCGAAACAAATTACGAATCACAATTCCTAACATACTTTTTTTTTAATTGAGAGATAAAAAGTTATTATTTATGCTTTATAAAATAAAAGAAATATATGAGTTGATAAACTAGAAGGAGTTGTTAACACTAATTAAATATTAAAGCTATAAGTTAATCTTCATAGTAGAAACAAAATATAGATATACATGCAAATGTTTTATACCAACTATCATTTTTATTTTAAATGTTTTCATTTATTCCCAATAATAAATGATTTCTGTTTTCATAAAAACTTTAAACAAATATAGCTAATTCATATAAAATATAAGAGAAAAAAATTCAAACTAATCTCTTTGTAAAATCACGCAACTAAAATTTATAAAAAAATCAATCACTATTTAAAAAGTAAAGCTAAATCAATAGAAACAATTAATGGAAAGTGTTGAAAAAAATAAAGAGGTCATGTGTTGATAGGCTAGGCCTATATGCCTAATTTTAATAAATTAAAAAAAGCCTAGGCGCCTTTTGTTTTTGTTTTTGCATCAAGAGTGGAATGATACAATCCTCTTTATATATATAAATATAATTATGTGGCAGATGACCTATCACCAATCAGGTTGCCTACCTAGAATCCTATCACTGCTATGGTGGTTGAAAAATTAAAGGATGAGTTTTTTGGCCTAAATATTTAATTTTCAGCTCATTTTCACATCAAAACACCCAATAAACACTGTAAAAACATTCATAAACCATTCAAAAAACCCCAAATCACTTAGAAGAAATAAAAACCAACTAAATTAAAAAAGTCTAAATAAACCCCAATTTACTTTTTCATCGTTTATAAAATAAACCCCACCGCTATTTTTTCATATCTAATAAAACCTATTAACATCAAACACGTCGAGTTTCGTCATTGGAAAGTGACAATTCTTTAATTTTCTCTTTTTTTCATTGTTTTCATAATATTTTCTCTCTCCTCTCTCAAATTCAAGGGCTTAAATAATAAGAAATAAACTTTGGCAATTAAAATTGCAAAAACTAAAAGGATTGTAAAGTAAGTAAAAGGAAAGTTGGTGGACTAAACAAAGTTTTTCTAATGAATTTGAGATTGACCATGAATTTTCCCTTTATTTTATACTCCACTCCTCTTTTATTGAATATTTTCTTTCATTAACAAATTTTAATAGATTGGGCATTAATTTGAGCATCGAAAACTACAATTGAAAAAAAATTAAGGATAAAAAAAAAGCTATTGTGAATTACTACAATGTTTTACCTAAATATTTTAGTGTATTTTGTAATGTAATGTGACTATTTTTCTGTGTTTTAAGAGCCCACTTGATATTATGGTAGTGATCGCTTTTTAAAGCATTTTTTGCTTTAAAATATATTGAAATAATATATATTTTTTATTTTTTAAAATTTATTTTTTTATTAACAATACATCAAAATGATATGAAAATATAAAAAAAATATTAAAGTAAAAGGATAAAAAAAAATCAAATTCTTTCAAAAAAAAAAAAGTTTTTGAAACATAAAAACCAACATGTTAAGTAGAAATATTCAATGCCAACGGTGGACCAACTTTATGCCAAACGAAGAACTAAGTATATACAAGGTGGACCAATATGTCAATCCGCTAAGCAATCATGGTTATCATCATCAAATCAAATCTCAGAACGTTTAATTGCCAGTAGACACGCAATGCCATCTAATTTCCCCTTCCTAGTCAACAAACAAGTGGAAAAAGACAGGAACCTTAAAAACAAAAACCTCAATCAGTATTATTGATGGCTGAGCCCAGTAACCCTTCTCTAGAATTCTCCGGTGTATCGGCTGCCGCCGCTGCCGTTCTTCTATTACACACCGCAAGAGGAGGATCAACACTTGAACGACAAAGCGGGCAATCAGAGTGGGAATATAGCCACATATCTATACAAGGAGCATGGAATGAGTGCTTACACCTTGGCAATTGCCTAACCTCTTCTTCCTCTTCAAAAGCCGATAAGCAAACAGCACATTCATAGCCACTTCCCTGATCTTGGTCACCGCCTATTTTTCCCTTTTTGTACTTGAAACTACACGGCAAGTTGCTGTTGGAGTTTTCAAAACTCTGGCTTGCTGTTACCTCTGTAAACACATTTGGTCCCTGCCCTGATCGGCCTCCACGTTGAGCGCACCACTTGATGATTATAAGGTTGTAAACAGCTAGCACCATAGCAGCTGTGCCAACAACTACTAGGCCATAATATAACATTGGCAGATTGGATTTGTGTGGAGGAGGAGGAGGAGGAGGAGGAGGCGCAAATAAAGGGCTTGTAATATTATCTACCATATTTCTTGAGAATGGAGTTCTGGGATATTTAGATAGCAGTTTAGCAATACAAGAATGTAGGGATGTCCCTATCCAATTTTCCGTCCTTGCCTGTATTAGTATAATATCATGTAGTTAATCTAAAAGGCTTGGTTGTAAGAATCTATGGGCTAATGAATGGAAGAAGACAAAGGAGTGTACAATCAGTTGACAATGAAGGAGAGCGACTGAATTTTTAGATAATAGAGCTTCATTATTTTGGCTCTCTGTTCATTACATTTGGACACCAGGATAAAATGATTCCTAATCCTAATCTAAGCCTTAAAATAAAGTAATCTTAAGTACCATTTGCATATTATAGTACTCGAGAGATCACACCCCGTACGTCCCCTAAGAAGACAACGCTTCTTCTTTAATTAGTGAAGAAAAAGAAAAAAAAAAAAATCTTTCTTCTTCTTCTTCTTCTTTTTTTTTTAAAAAACTAACACTATGTTTCCAACACTTGCATTGCAGGGTGTATCACCAAAACTATATAACCGAAACATGTGTTTATATGGACATATATAAATCAAGACTATCAAATAATATTCTGTTTTAACTATAATAATCAATATACTTCATACCATTTCAAAAAATAAAATAAAATGGAACAAATTTTATCTCAATTAGGATCTTGGATCACTCTAGATTTTTCACCTAAATTCTGGCTAAGAAGTTTTGGGTGTACTTTGTCTATTCCGCTTTGAATACTTATGACAATCACAATCCACAACTATATGCATATGACATGTTTGGTCATTTTTTGATCTTTTTTTTTTACCACTTCCAATATGGTGTCATTTTGGTTATTAGAATAAGCTTTTAGAGTTTGTGTGTTTTTTCAATGGTTTTTTCTTGGGTGATTGACAAATTATTGGTGATAGATTCAAACTTTTGCGATTTGTTAGAGTGATTTTCTTGATTGTTTTCAGGAATTAGTCTTTATTGATTTTGTGTTTTGTGGGAAATATTATAGGTTCATTTTGGGTTTTGATTTTTGCCATTGATTTGTTTTGTTTGGGTTTATTGGAGAAAAAATATAGATTTTAAAGGATATTGGATATACTAGAGAGTGTGATACCTATAATAGTTGCAATTTAAAAGATAATGAATGTTAGGGTTTTTGTCAATACCATATATAGACCTTCAGTTTAAACACCTATTATATTTTGTTGATTAGTTATGGTAAGATTTGATGAGAGATTGGATCTTTTACAATTTTTTCTTTCTTTCTATTTTATTTTATCATTTAATTCAAGCTTAGTAGAAATGACCATGTATTAGAATGTCTAGTTGATGACTTCCCCTACATACCACCACAAGATCATGATCCTTATTTCTATGTTACTGATGGAGATTATATTTGATCTATATATCTTATGTATTAAAACTTTTTACTTTCTCAATATTTTGGCATTTTATTTATGTTAAACTATTTTAATTTAAAGTTCTCTTTAGTCTTGATTCTTGACCATTAAGAAATGTTTTAAATTTTGAAATATTTAGATGCTTGACATTGTGTTTGTATTGCATAATTTAAAGTTAATTTATCTTTAGATTTCAATTGGAATCATATATGTTGAATTAATATTTTGAATTACGCACACATAATACAGAAAACCAGAACAGATCGTTGAAATGATCTGAAACTTATATTTTTCATTCCATTAAGAAAAATAGAACGCCAAACGGAATGGAATTGAAAACTTTGGAATAGATTAGATCTTTGGCTTATGCTACACCATAAGTCAAAATATTTTTTAAAATGTACAAAAAAATATAAAGGTGTTGCACAATCGTGTTTTCAAGCTAACAAAAAAAATTCAATCATGAACTCAAAATCTAAAGGATATTGGATGACACCATTTTTAAATATTGAGATGGAGACATATTGGATGACACTTCTTTTTTTAATATTGAGATCGATAATTATTGGATCGACCTAGGCCAACATTGTTAACTTGTATAACCCACGATCTAGATCATGAGATTGTGAAAACTAATAGAAAGTAAATGGAGATAAATTAGGAATTTCAATTCCTAATCAGCCAAATATTGAAGGATATAAAAATCTAATTTAAAAAAGAACAAGTAAAATGATTCCATTCAACCTGAGTAAACTCGTCAAACTTGTGATCCATGTCATGAGAATGGAATTCCCTATAAAAATAAAATTGAAAGAAAAATATCAAGCTCAGTTCTCAAATAACTCATTGTTGAAGGATGAAATTTTTTTAAAAAATAAAAAAACAACCTGAGTCGTCTCGAGCGAGTTAACATGTTAAACTTATGTCCTGGGTTATGAGCTTAAGATAACTTTATAGAAAGCAAGTTAGAAAAAATTATGAAATTCAATTCTCAACCAACTAAATGTTGAAGGCTGAAATTAGAAAAATATGAATTTAAAAAGGATAAAAAATACCCGAGTCAGCTTGGGCCAGCCTTCTAAACCCGCGAACTAGGTCATGAAACCTTAATCATCCTATAGAAATGTTATCCTAAAACATAGGTCTTACTAATTACCTATGCCAACAATAACTCCTTCAATTTACATTTACATTTATATATTTGTAATATTTGTCTTACTACTCAAGACATATAATACCACATTCATTTACTTTATGTAATAATAATTATTTTTGCACCATAGTTACCAATCAATCTATTTTTCATTTTCTAACACATAAACAATTTCTTTTTTCACCATCCAATATTATAAACCTACGTACCATGGACTTGCTTTCGAGGTCCTAGCTTATTATTTAAAACAACCATATTTGTTTATTGATTTCAATAATCATGCTTCAATACTAAAAAATAACTAATGTCATCTATTCTCCCTTTTACCTAATCTTTATGATTTAATACAATTTTATGATTGAGTTCATCAATCCTTAATTTCATCATTACACTTAGCTAGATACCTTAATCAACTCATGGATTTATTTAGCCCATTTATATACTCAGTGCATAAACTCATCACATTTCTATATTCATCAATCTCGTCCATACACTTAGTTAATGCTTTAATCACTCTTTTTTATTCATTTAAATTCATTTTCATACTCGAAACTTGTATTCTACATTCACCATATTCATCACTTTACTTGGTCATTTATATTAGATACTTTATGTCAATTATACATTTGTTGATCTTTTTCATTCCTTGAAAATTTACATCAACCACGTTCATTTGCTCATTTCTATATTAGGATTTTGTGCTTTGTTTCTCTCATACTTTTCTTATTTCATCCTAATAGTTACAGTTTGTATTCTACATTATCCAAAATCACCGATTCTTTTTTTTTTTTTTAAATACATGTAACCTATACTTCAAAACATAATAACCCTCATCATTGTAGTTGGATTAACATTTAATATAATAGGCTTGTCTTTATGGCCATATATTAAATTCTATTTTTATGGTCAATTCAATTTTCGTGTATTAAATCTCATCGTTGAAATCAATTTAACATTTCACATATTAAATCCTATTGTTGTGATTAATTCTAATTTCATGTATTAAATTCCATCATTGCAGTCAATTTAAGTCTTACACATTAAATTTTGCTTTTGTGTTCAATTCAATTCTACATATTAATTCCACCATGAAAACATTTTTTTTTCATATCATTTTCCCCACCCTGAAGGTGTATTTCCACTTAATGTCATTTACCTGTCCCAAAGGCATAATTTACATAACATTAATTTTCTGTCTCATAGGCATAATTTATATAAGATTTATTTCCTGTCTTGTTGGCATAGATTATATAACATTATTTTTATTAAATTATCTACTTCAGCACTTTAGTGCACTTTCTTTCTGCATTTAGCATGACATCATACTTGCCCTAAATGAATTTAATATCATGGGTGCCAACTTCAATACATTTCATATGCATTGTAAGCTACCAATGATTTATTATTATGAGTAGTAAAGTTATACAATTTAATAAAATTTTGGTAGAGTTTCTCCTATATAGAACCTTACCTAAAATTTCATTATGCAATTTCCTAAAACCACATCATATCATAACATCACCACCACATAGGTAGCTTCAAGCATACCACCGGTTAATTTTTAACATTTCTCTAATTAGTGATTTCGCAATATAGTCTTAGGACAATTTTTCACCATTTCATAAGAATTCTATAATTCCCAATTTAATTACATACATAACATCTAACATATTACAAATTTCTTAAAAGGAGTAACAAAATGATTTATAGGATTGCTTACATCAAACTTATAACATAACTAGTAAAATAAAATGACAATGACAGTGTCGTCTAGGAGGTCATAATGAACCTATAACTCTCATAACAATCAATGGAATACTGAGTATTTCTTTACACATCTTGCGAATAGAAAAATTAACACATTTACTTATATTAAAAACCCATACAATTATGTTATCCCATATAACACCAAACAACCTCGGTTTTGCTTCCATAATTTCTAGATAAATTATAATAGCAACCCATACATGTATTCTTATCTAGATGGCCGACTTAGGAATTTACCCTATCAATTCTCTGTCTAAATACTAACTTATCTTATAATTTTCCAAATCATAAATCAAATCCCTGTCCAAATAACTGGCTTATTCTTTTTTCATTTAAATCAAGTCCCCATTAAAACAACTAACTTATTTTTTTTTTCATTTAAATCACGTTCTCGTCCAAACAGCTAACTTTTTTTTCATTTAAATCAAATCCTTATCTAAATGACTGACTTTTTCTCTTATTTAAATAAAGTAATCCATACTTTCCCTACGATCTTTTCTATAACATATTTTGCAAGTACATGAATTCTTA
Source organism: Populus deltoides (assembly GCA_015852605.2). NCBI lineage: Eukaryota > Viridiplantae > Streptophyta > Magnoliopsida > Malpighiales > Salicaceae > Populus > Populus deltoides. Next base: position 14,333,434 of record CM027575.2, read on the forward strand.
AAAGAAAGTGTGCCTTGAGTTAAAGGAGTAAAGTGTCGGACATTTACTTGGTACTCATGTCGCATGAGCTCTCTCCGCAGAAGTTCTAGTTATGAATGTCTCTCCTAACATCAATAAGAGGTGCCCTCATCAGTATACAAATAACTCAGCTCATGAGTTTGATAACCATGCTAACAATATTATCTATACTGAAATACTTCGTACTTCCACACATACCGATTCCAAACTCTACCACTTAAATTAAACATGAGATTCCATTTTTTTTTCAACTTGCATACTTTATTAAACTCAACCTTATTCAATCACCATCAACTCATAAAATATTGAAATGGTATAATTTAACCAATTTATCAAGGTTATCTTTCTGGATTTTCCTCGCAATTCTCTAATTAACAATTTAACCAATTTTAATAACACCTCATAATATGTCATACCATTATTAATTCCTTTTTCAAGTGCATTTATTTCAATATCTAACACTACCAATACACCATACACACCACCCAATTTTAACCATCACTTATACATTTTAAACAAAGAAAAATCTAAACTTCCATTCATACTAGCCATACTTTCTTATTCATTTTTAAATAATTTTGTACTTCTACATGATTAGTACTTAAAAGTGCATTTTTGTCAAGGTTTTATATCATCATTTTGCACTTGAATTATCAATAACTCCTTAACTAGAGCATGTTTTATAATAACAGATCTGATAATATAAGATAGCTTTAATTTATGGTAAATGTTCATTTTAAATGCAGGCATATCTCACAATTCAAAGGATTGATTGATGTGATTAACTATTGAAAGTGAAAGGACAAAGAAACGACTAAGCTTAGAAAGGAGATGCCGATTCAATTCAAATTGGAACACTATTCAGTTATTGGGTCATATCTGGAGCTGTAGATCTTAGATTTCAGCTTAATTTATATTGATGGAAAGCTAAGAAATAGGCCTACAATGTTCATGAATAGTGTAAGACTCAAATCTGCCATTTTCAAATTCAAAGTTTGGCCACAAAAAAGCAGTCAGAATCTGTCCTGTAATCCAACCCAAACACTGCTTAGAATGTTACCCATATCTGGAGTCTTAGAAGGCCAAATGATGTGAATTTTGGTTGGTGGAAGGAAAAGACAATTTCCAATAACTTTCATGAAGAAGATTATCTCAAATTTTGATGGTAACAATGACATTTCGTCCAAACAAGAGCTTGAGGTCTATCCACCACGTCCACCAACAGCACTACTCAGTATTTTAGCCATATCTCGAGCTCTAGTGATCCAAATGCTCTGACATTTTATGGATGGAAGGATAAAATGATTGCCAACAACTTTCATGAAGAACACTTTGCCAAATACTGAATGGATCAATGTCATTTCATCCAGCCAAAGTGCTTGAGTGCTGTTGTCCACCAAGTCCACTAAATCAATAGTTGGCCACTACATCAATAATCAATTACCAAATGAATAGTTCTGAATTTTAGCCTATAAAAGAAGGCATTTGCCATTTATTTAGCAATCTTGGTTCTAAGATCAAGATCATGTTCTTGCTCTCTCTTTATTGTTGTAATGCTTAAGTTTTATTTTCATTAATCTCTTGTTTATACTTTTCATTTCCTTTACTATACTTAGTTAACTATGTTTTTATCTTGTTTATTTATGTTCTTCTTCTTTATTATGTCTAGCTAAGTTAATTACGTCAAGGTGACAAGGTTTCACTAATGGTGTTAGAATAAGTATAATATGAACTCAACATGGACTTCAATGCTTAAATCCTAAACAATTTGCTATTAACATGTCTTATCTTTTTTATCTTATCAATCCTTAATACCTTGCTTGTTAAATGGTTAATCTAGATTTGTGTTGTATAACACTTGGTACATCAAATACTTGATCCTTCATAGTTTTCGGCCGACATCGTTATTATGAGAGGAACTTGATTTGTTGTCAACATAAGTTAGCATCATGAATGCTTGATAAAATTTGTAAGTATGGTATTATGTAAATAAGATGATTACTATGATCATGTTGATAATTTATAAAGAGTTTATATTTTACTTATCTCTAATACTATTAGTGAACACTCTAACCTTGACATTTGTTTTTATCATTGTTTAATCTTCTTTAATAATCTTATATCTCAAAGTCCTCTTTAAATCATCATCATCATTGTTGTTGTTGTTGTTGTTGTTGTTGTTGTTGTTCTTATTATTATTATTATAATTTATATAGTTCACCTCCCTGTGGTTCGACCTTGGTCTTGCCGGGTTATTTATTACTGTGACACTCCTGCACTTAGGATAAGACATCAACTCTTTGATCGTGTCAAGTTTTTGGCGTCGTTGCCGGGGAGGTAAATTCTTGTATAAATTATAATATTTATTTTATTTTTTATTTTTCACTTCTCTTGTATCTAACTTTTGTTTCTTTTGTTTTATTTCTTTTTCTCTTATTTTCTTCTTCCTTTTATTCTCTTCTTACACGTGCATGAGAGTTTGGTCACGTACATTAAGTGGTAGACTTTGTAGGGTATCCTCATTATTTTCAGAAAATATGGCTGAAGAAGATAACCAATCACTTCATAATGAGAATAATGAGAATAATCGAGTTAGAACACTAAGAGACCACATGAATCCAACAAGAACAAGTGCACCCTCATGTATAGTTTTCCCTCCTGATGCATCTCACTTTAATTTTAAGCCAGACATTATTCAACTTTTATCTTTTTTTCATGGCTTAGATCTAGAAAATCCATACTTGCATTTGCGAGAATTTGAAGAAGTCTGTAATACCTATAATGACTTAAATTGTAGCATGAACACCATCAGATTAAAGCTTTTTCCTTTTTCATTAAAAGATAAAGGTAAAAAATGGCTACAAAATCTTAGGTCAGGATCCATTCGTACTTGGGATGAAATGCAACAACAATTTTTAAAGAAGTTTTTTCTATCTCACAGAACAAACTCTTTCAAAAGATAAATTACCACTTTCACTCAAAAACCAGGAGAAACATTTTATCAATGTTGGGATAGGTATCGAGATTTGCTTAATACTTGCCCTCATCATGGTTTTGAAACATGGAGATTGGTTTCACATTTTTATGAAGGGTTAATACCTAAAGATAGGCAAATGGTGGAATTGAAGTGCAATGGAACTTTTGAAAATAAAGACCCTGATGAAGCAATGGAGTACCTAGACTTGCTAGCTGAAAATGCTCAAAATTGGGACACTACAGGCAGTTATGAGGCACTAGGTAAAACTCAACCTCATACATCTAGTGGAGGTATATACAACCTTAGGGAAAATCATGACCTCCAAGCCAAATTTGCATCTTTAGCTAGAAAAGTCGAGGCACTTGAATTTAAAAAAAGTGGTCAATTAAAATTTGTTCAAGACATTGCATGTCAAATCTGTGAAACGAATGAACATACAACCAATGACTGTCCAACTTTGCCTTCTTTCAAGGAATGCCTCCATGAACAAGCCCATGCTTTAAACAGTTTCCAAAGGCCCATTAATAACCCATACTCGCAAACATACAACCCTGGTTGGAGAAATCACCTAAATTTCAGTTGGAAGAGTGGTAACAATAATCCACAAACTTCATAGCCACCGTTTCAAGCACCCCATAATTTCCAAAATTCTCATGGATATGCACCTCTTTATGCTCCACCTTCTAGAAGAAATCTTGAGAAAACATTGCATGCATTCATTGAAAAGCAGGAGACAATCAACACTCAAAATGCTCAAACCATGGCAGATCTAAAAGATGCTCTTGCAAAATTCACATCTGCTCTTAATTTTCAAGAAAAAGGTAAGTTTCCATCTCAGCCACAACAAAATCCCAAGGGGCAATACAATGCAAACACAAGTAGTTCTGGAAGCCAACACATGGATCAAGTCAAATCAGTCATCACTCTTCGCAGTGGTAAGGTTATTGAAAAACCCACTCTTGAACCTTGTGAGAAAGATGAGTTAATCTCTGAGGATAAGGAAGGGGTTGAATCTGAACATTGCAAAGAAAAGACTAATTTCCTGCCAGCACTTCCATTTCCTCATACCATGACCAAACAAAGGAAAGTCAATCACAACTCTGAAATTTTTGAAACTTTCAAACAGGTAAGGATCAATATTCCTTTGTTAGATGCTATTAAACATGTACCTTCTTATGCTAAATTTTTAAAAGATCTGTGTACTGTGAAGAGAAAACTGAATGTGAAAAAGAAAGCCTTTTTAGCCGAACAAGTAAGTGTCATTCTTCAGAACAATAATGCTTTGAAATATAAAGAACCTGGTTGTCCTACAATTTCTTGCTTTATTGGAGAACATAAAATTAAAAGAGCTTTACTTGATCTTGGAGCTAGTGTGAATTTACTTCCATATTCAGTCTTTCAGAGTCTCATTCTAGGTGAGTTAAAACCAACTTCTGTAACTCTTTTACTTGCTGATAGATTTGTAAAAGTGCCTAGAGGAATAGTTGAAGATGTGTTAGTACAAGTTGATAAATTCATTTATCCTGTGGATTTTATTGTCTTGGATACACAACTTGTTGAAGCATGTAATTCAATTCCTATTATTTTAGGACGTCCATTTCTTGCAACTTCTAATGCATTGATTAATTGTAGGAATGGACTGATGAAGTTATCATTTGAAAACATGACATTGGAGATGAATATTTTCAACATTTGCAAGCAACCTGGAGATAATAATGATTTACAGGAAGTGGACTTTATTGAAAAATTAGTTCATGATCAATTTGAAACTATTTCCAGTGAAATTGAGTTTAATAAATCTGAGAATTTGCAAATGATTTATTTTCAGGAAGAATCAAAGGCAAGTAATTGGAGACCACAAATTGAGGAATTGCCATCACAATCAATTGAATCCATACCTTCCAGTGTTCAACCACCAAAACCTGATTTGAAGTCGTTACCATTCAATCTCAAATACTCATTTTTGGGAGAAAATGAAACTTTTCTGATAATAATTTATTCCAAACTTAATGCACATCAAGAAGGTAAGTTATTACAAACTCTGAAAAATCACAAAAATGCATTAGGATGGACCATAGCTGACATAAAAGGAATTAGTCCTTTGATTTGCACACACAGGATTTATTTAGAGGAAAATGCTAAACCCTCTAGAGAAATGCAACGAAGGCTTAATCCTAATATGAAAGAAGTAGTGAGAAATGAAGTCATTAAGCTTCTTGATAATTGAATCATTTATCCTATTTCTGACAGCAACTGGGTAAGTCCTACCCAAGTTGTACCCAAAAAGTCTGGAGTCACTGTGATAACAAATGAGAAAAATAAGTTAATTCCAACTAGAACCATTACTGGTTGGCGGATGTGCATTGACTATAGAAAACTTAATTCAATTACTAGAAAAGATCATTTCCCTTTACCTTTCATGGATCAAATCCTAGAAAGAGTTGCAGGTCATGAATTTTATTATTTCCTAGATGGCTATTCAGGTTATAATCAAATTGAAATTGCATTGGAAGATCAAGAGAAGACTACTTTCACATGTCGATTTGGTACTTTTGCATATCGAAGGATGCCTTTTGGTTTATGTAATGCACCAGCCACGTTTCAAAGATGCATGCGTAACATATTCAGTGATATGGTTGAACGTTTTCTTGAAATTTTTATGGATGATTTTTCTATTTTTGGCGATTCATTTGATGATTGTTTGACTAACTTAGAAAAGGTTTTGAGCAGGTGTGAAGAGAAGAATCTTGTGCTCAATTGGGAAAAATGTCATTTTATGGTAACAAATGGCATTGCACTTGGTCACATTGTTTCATCAAAAGAAATTGAGGTTGACAAATCTAAAATTGAGTTAATTGCCAACTTACCAACACCAAAATCTGTTAAAGATGTTAGATCATTCTTAGGACATGCTGGTTTTTATAGAAGGTTCATCAAAGATTTTAATGTCATATCTAAGCCATTGTGTAACCTTCTAACAAAGGAGAATGTTTTTGAATGGACTGCACAATGTGAAGAAGCCTTTGTTAAACTTAAAAACTTGCTTACTTCTGCTCCTGTCATTCAACCTCCTGATTGGTCATTACCTTTTGAAATAATGTGTGATGCTAGTGATTATGTCGTAGGTGCTGTCTTAGGACAAAGAAAAGAAAAGAAACCCTATGTGATTTACTATGCAAGTAAAACTTTAAATAGTGCTCAAATGAATTACACTACCACTGAAAAGGAATTACTTGTAGTAGTATTTGCATGTGACAAGTTCAGATCTTATCTTGTTGGCTCATCTGTTGTTGTTTTTAGTGATCATGCAGCTTTGAAATATCTTCTTTCAAAAAAGGATTCTAAGGCTAGATTAGTATGATAGATTTTGTTACTTCAAGAATTTGATATCACAATCAAAGACAAGAAAGGCACCGAAAATGTTGTCGCGGATCATTTGTCAAGATTAACAACAGATTCGAGATCTAACATCATACCAATCGATGACTACTTTCCTGATGAATCTTTATTTTCTGTCTCTACAATGCCTTGGTTTGTTAATATTGTTAATTTTCTTGTTTCAGGATATTTGCCAGCTCATTGGAGCACCTAAGACAAAAGAAAGTTCTTGAATGAAGTGAAGAACTTTTATTGGGATGACCCTTATTTATTCAAATATTGTCCTGATCAAATATTTCGAAGATGCATTCCTAACAATGAGGTAAGTAGTGTCATTAAGTTTTGTCATTCTGAGGCATGTGGGGGTCATTTCTCATCGAAGAAGACAACTGCAAAAATCTTACAAAGTGGATTTTACTGGCCCACCATGTTCAAAGACAAGCATGCATTCTGTAAAACTTGTGAAAATTGTCAAAAGTTGGGGTCTATTTCAAAACATCACATGATGCCTTTAAATCCTATCCTTGTCATTGAAATATTTGACTGTTGGGGTATAGATTTCATGGGTCCATTTCCTCCTTCATTTGGTTTTGTGTACATATTGGTCGCAGTAGATTATGTTTCAAAATGGATAGAGGCAATCCCAAGTCGAAATAATGATCACAAAACAGTGATCAAGTTTTTGAAAGAAAATATCTTAAGTTGATTTGGAATTCCTCGAGCCATAATAAGTGATGGTGGAACACATTTCTGCAACAAGTCATTTGAGTCTTTAATGAAGAAATATGGAATCACACACAAAGTTGCCACCCCTTATCACCCTCAGACAAGTGGACAAGTAGAACTTGCTAATAGGGAGATCAAACAGATCTTGGAGAAAACAGTGAACCCTAATAGGAAAGACTGGTCTATAAGACTTAATAATGCACTTTGGGCTTATCGAACTGCTTATAAAACATCATTAGGTATGTCACCTTATAGACTAGTCTATGGAAAACCTTGTCACTTGCCTGTGGAACTTGAACATAAAGCTTATTGGGCTATTAAAGATTTCAATTCAAATCTTGATGATGCTAGTCAGCTGCGAAAATTACAAATAAATGAGCTTGAGGAAATAAGAAATGATGCATATGAAAATTTAAGAATTCATAAAGCAAGAATCAAAGAGTTTCATGACAAGAAAATACTTAGAAAAACATTCAATGTTGGTCAAAAAGTCTTGCTTTATAATTCTCGACTCCATTTATTTCCTGGAAAACTAAGATCAAGATGGAGTGGTCCTTTTATTGTGAAACATGTGTATCCATATGGGGCCTGTGATATCGAGAATCCAAAGAATGGTAATGTTTTCAAGGTAAATGGACATCGTTTGAAAGTTTACTTTGACAATTTTTCAATTGAAAATGACTCTATTGAATTGGATACTCCTATATATAAAGATTGATTCTTTTTCTCATATTGTTTTTGTGTTTCTTTATGGTGACTTTTGTTTTGTTAGTTTCTCTCACCCCGGTCAAATGGCGGATAACGGTACTCCGTGACTCTTAAGTCGATTCTTTCAGTTTCCCATGATAATTGATATCTGTGTATATATTTGTGCAATTCTTTGCTGTTTCTCCTTTCTTTGCATCTCTTTTTCACTTCTCATCTAAAAAAAAATGGACACCACTCTTGAAAAATTGAAAAAGTATTTTCCTGCTCTGCCTCAGAATGCGATTACAAAAATTTACCGTGCCAGATGTGCAAGATTGAGATTGTTAATGAACCATGGAATTCCTGAAGATATTCGCTGGCTAATGGAAGCTAAGGTCTGATTATTAAGTAAGTCCTCCAATTCTTTCATTTCATACATGCCTGGAACAGGTAAAAGCACTTTTACAAAGAAACGTCATGCAAAACGATTTAAAGTCTGTCACAGATGTGCTAGATGGACTTGTAATGCAAAATGTCGTTCTTTAGGAATGATATCTGTAAACCGTGAAGATAAAATACAATTCATTAAGGATGGCCTGAGTAAGGAGTCTTTAGATAATCTTCTATTGACTCTTGAGACGCACCCTAGTGGATATGTACATCGTGCAATTCATGATTTATGGCCACAATTCCATAAAGAACATGCTCGACATAGTCTTGGGAATCTGACTAAAAAAGACCTGTTTGTCAGTTTTTAAGAAAACTGGATGGGAAGCATATCCCCGACCCATAGAGGGCGCTTAAGCTGTTCTTGAACATAAAACCAAGGCAAGATGTGAGCCACAATCACAACTGCTTGTACATACATATTAAAAAAAATAAAAAATAATAAAGAGAGAGAGGCTCCAGCTGGCCTACATATAGGTGGTATGATTGCATTTTCAATTTCTCATCTATAAAATCTTCTCTTCCTTCCCTTTATTTCTACTCAACCCACACATTCAACAGATATCGAAGTGTGTAGAAATGGCAGGTTCCTTGAGTCATCAAATAAGAAATATTTGTGTTTTCGGTGGATCTAGTCCTAGGAAAGAAAAAGAGTTTTTAGAATCAGCAAATCATCTTGGTCAGGTATTAACTGAGAGAAAGATTCATTTAGTATAAATTTCTAACATTTTCATTACGACAAATCATAATCTCTGCTGCTACTGCTGAACAATTGATTGACCAACTACAATCTTTCATCCCTATAATTGATCCCTCCATGAGTCGCATAAATTGATCAACTAAGGAAAGCTGTAACAAACTTGGATTGGATTTGAGCCTTTGTTTGTGAAACCTAGTGTCTTTTGGTTTTATTAATATCTTATTATTTTATTTTGTTATTTCTTATATTTGTTTAAGTGTGTTTCAGGTTTGTTAGTATTCGTTGTTTCAGGTGATGTCTTCTATACTCTATCTTTCTACCTTAGGACATTGAGGACAATGTCTCATTTTGGTTGGGGGGAAAGGGTAGTAGTTAATATTTAAAAAAAATTCACTAACTGTGTTTTCTTTTTCATAAACTATTTGCAAAACTATTGTTAAGATGGCAGAGTAATGAGTATTGACTCTTGAAACGCATCTTAGTAAACATTCATAACAAGGTCTATTATTACACTTCTTGAAATATTCAGGTTTACAAACTCTCGCATTGTTATCACTTGACTCTGCTCATATACTCATTTAACAAGTATTCGTAAACCTTCATTTTCACACACACACTTTAACATATGATTGTGGGTTGCATATTGGATTATTACATTATTTATGTTCTTTTGTTAAAGGTAACAACTAAGGAAAATGGATAATATGTAATTTTCAAAAAACAAAACAAAATAAAAGGTATATATAATAAAAAAAAAACGTAGATAAGTTTGGTTTCGTAGCCTCCCTAATCTAAGCAATTAAGCCCGAAGGGGTGTTTTAATACCTAATACCCTAAAGTCAACTGACTTGGGAGCTATTGGCCCAAAGCTTGTTACATGGGTTGAGGAGAAAAGCTCAAGGGAATCAAACATTGCACTATCTACGTATCAGTATCTGCAACCCAAGTTATTAAGCTCGAAGGGGTGTCTCAACACCTAATGCCCTAAGACCAACTGGTCTGGGAGTCATTAGCCGAAAGCTCGTTACATGGGTTAAAGCAGCATTGTGTTTTAAGTTATATGTATATAGATATAAAAAATAAAAAAAATAAAAAAAGAAGATAATAATCCCAACCCAAGGAAGTTAACCTGAAACATTAGAACAAAATCTTGTTTTCTTCCAATAAAAGCCCCATCATCTATGTTTTTATAAATTGAGCACATAAAAAAAAAGGGTTTATTAATATTTTGTTTAAAAGGTATTGAGCAGATATATAAATTTAATGAGAGTTTGTTTACTTGGATAGATTAATGGAGTTAAATGATGAATGTCTTGCTTTGTGGAACTTGCAAATTGTTTTTCTATTTTAACGCTTTGATTACTAGGGACTAGTAATAAGCTGGTTGGGGGTGTGATTAGTACTTAAAAGTGCATTTTTACCAAGGTTTTATATCATCATTTTGCACTTGAATTATCAATAACTCCTTAACTAGAGCATGTTTTATAATAACAGATCTGATAATATAAGATAGCTTTAATTTATGGTAAATGTTCATTTTAAATGCAGGTATATCTCACAATTCAAAGGATTGATTGATGTGATTAACTATTGAAAGTGAAAGGACAAAGAAACGGCTAAGCTTAGAAAGGAGATGCCGATTCAATTCAAATTGGAACACTGTTCAGTTATTGGGTCATATCTGGAGCTGTAGATCTTGGATTTCAGCTTAATTTATATTGATGGAAAGCTAAGAAATAGGCCTACAATGTTCATGAATAGTGTAAGACTTAAATCTGCCATTTTCAAATTCAAAGTTTGGCCACAAAAAAGCAGTCAGAATCTGTCCTGTAATCCAACCCAAACACTGCTTAGAATGTTACCCATATCTGGAGTCTTAGAAGGCCAAATGATGTGAATTTTGGTTGGTGGAAGGAAAAGACAATTTCCAACAACTTTCATGAAGAAGATTATCTCCAATTCTGATGGTAACAATGACATTTCGTCCAGACAAGAGCTTGAGGTCTATCCACCACGTCCACCAACAGCACTACTCAGTATTTTAGCCATATTTCGAGCTCTAGTGATCCAAATGCTCTGACATTTTATGGGTGGAAGGATAAGATGATTGCCAACAACTTTCATGCAGAACACTTTGCTAAATACTGAATGGATCAATGTCATTTCATCCAGCCAAAATGCTTGAGTGCTGTTGTCCACCAAGTCCACTAAATCAATAGTTGGCCACTACATCAATAATCAATTACCAAATGAATAGTTCTGAATTTTAGCCTATAAAAGGAGGCATTTACCATTTATTTAGCAATCTTGGTTCTAAGATCAAGACCATGTTCTTGCTCTCTCTTTATTGTTGTAATGCTTAAGTTTTATTTTCATTAATCTCTTGCTTATACTTTTCATTTCCTTTACTATACTTAGTTAACTATGTTTTTATCTTGTTTATTTATGTTCTTCTTCTTTATTATGTCTAGCTAAGTTAATTACGTCAAGGTGACAAGGTTTCACTAATGGTGTTAGAATAAGTATAATATGAACTCAACATGGACTTCAATGCTTAAATCCTAAACAATTTGCTATTAACATGTCTTATCTTTTTTATCTTATCAATCTTTAATACCTTGCTTGTTAAATGGTTAATCTAGATTTGTGTTGTATAACACTTGGTACATCAAATACTTGATCCTTCATAGTTTTCGGCCGACATCGTTATTATGAGAGGAACTTGATTTGTTGTCAACATAAGTTAGCATCATGAATGCTTGATAAAATTTGTAAGTATGGTATTATGTAAATAAGATGATTAATATGATCATGTTGATAATTTATAAAGAGTTTATATTTTACTTATCTCTAATACTATTAGTGAACCCTCTAACCTTGACATTTGTTTTTATCATTGTTTAATCTTCTTTAATAATCTTATATCTCAAAGTTCTCTTTAAATCATCATCATTGTTGTTGTTGTTGTTTTTGTTGTTGTTCTTATTATTATTATTATAATTTATATAGTTCACCTCCCTATGGTTCGACCCCGGTCTTGCCGGGTTATTTATTACTGTGACACTCCTGCACTTGGGATAAGACATCAACTCTTTGATCATGTCACTACACATGCCATTCATTTCATTAACCTAAATTTCAATTTGAATTGAATTCCTAAGGTTTTCATTTTGATTTAAAAACATTCAACATTGCCTAATTTTTTGCATCCATAATTTCTCCAAAACACACATGCAACATGAAATTCACATATTCAACCAAAACCCTTTTCGAAATGCAATTACTCATACCAACACATTAAATAAACAATCAATAACACAAACTTTAAGCCAAATCTTTCATTTCCCAAAAGTTCCCATATGGTTGGCCCTAGCCCTTAGTTTATTTTCAATTTTCTTCCATGTTTTCACTCTAGTTAATACTCATTTCATGCCACTTTAATCAATTTACTATGAAATACCTATTTCCCCAATAATTTCCATGAACCCTATAATGGAGAATTTGAGGGTTTTCCAATTCTATCAATAATTGAGAAATCATCAATTTTTCAAAACTAATAACTTGGCCATTCATAGTAAAAACCCATAATTGAATGCAATTTCCTTTACCTTGCTTAACAAACATATCATTACATCGCATATTAATAAAAATTCATCCAAATTATCCTATTCCAAAACCAAACATAAACCCTAACAAATTTAATTTTGGGATTTATCATTCAACTTTCAATAACACTCAATCAAATGAATTAAAGTTGTAAAAATCATCTTAACCAACAATAGTTGAACTCAATTTGATAAGCTTAATGCAACTTTTTCCATATTTTTCACTATTTCCTCCAAAATTGTTTTTTCTCCCTCTTGGTTCCCAAGCTTCCAATTCTCTCTCTAGTCTTCCTAATTTAGTTGATATAATCAATAAAATTCTCTTGAGAACACTACCCTTGATTTACATCTTGAAAAAATGGAGAAAAAGAGGGGGGGGGGGAGTAATTTTCTAGGCAAATCTTCTTTTAACCTGTCGGCTAGCCTTTATAGGGGGGATTTCTTTCTTTATTTATAATTTTGCCACTCATTTAACCTTTTCTTAAATACTTTTGTAAAAACACCAATTCATCTATATTCTTCCCGCATGCACCAAATCTTTTACTTCACCATCCCAATTTATTTTAATTCACTTGATATTCTTCCTTTATAAATCATAATAAAATTTCTTCTAGAGTATATTATATTATGATTAGTACTTAAAAATGCATTTTCATTAAGGTTTTATATCATCATATTGCACTTAAAGTATCATTAAATTTCTTAACTTAAGCATGTTTTGTAATAACAAGTTTGATAACATAAGATATCTTTAATTCATGGTAAATGTTCATTTTAAATGCAGGCATATCTCATTATTTAAGGATTGATTGATGTGTTTAACTATTGAAAGTGAAAATACAAAGAGAGGGCTAAGCTTAAAAAAGAGATGTTAGTTGAATTCAAATTGAAACACCATTCGATTATTGGATCATAATTGGAGCTGTAGAACTTGGATTTAGGTGGTTTAAATGGATAGAAAGCTAAGACATAGACCTAAAACTTTCATGAAGAGTTCAAGATTGAAAAGAACGGTTTTCAAGTTCAAATTGTAGCAACAACAGAGAAGTTGGAATCGTCCCCAGCCCGCAGAATAATCGTTCAGTGTTTAGCCCATATCTCGAGTTCTAGATGTCCAAATGACCTTACTCTTGTTTTGTTGGAAAGCTAATACAATTTCCCAAAACTTTCATGGGGATTATGTATTCAAATTCTGATGTTAGCAATGACGTTTCTGTAGACAAGAAGATAATGATTGTTACCAAGTCAAGAGGTGGCCGCCCACTCAACAATTAGTTATCAAATCAATAGTTCTGAATTTTGGCCTATAAAAGGAGGCATTTACTATGCATTTAGGTATCTTGGTTTTCAGATCAAGATCATGTTCTTGCTCTCTTTCTTTATATTTTTGTAATGCTTAAGTTTTGCTTTCATTAATATCTTGTTTATGCCTTTCATTTCCTTTACTATACTTATATAATCATGTTATCCTCTTGTTTATTTATGTTTCTCTTCTTCATTATGTTTAGCTAAGTTTATTATGTCAAGGTGAAAAGGTTTCACTAATGATGTTAAGATAAGTATAATATAAACTCAATATGGACTTCAATGATTATATCCTAAACAACTTGCTATTTACATGTCTTATCATTTTTATCTTATTAATTCTTAATACCTTGCTTGTTAAATGGTTAATCTAAATTTATGTTGTATAACACTTGGTACAACAAATGTTTAGCACTTTCATAGCCAATCGTATGTTATACCTACACCTGTGCTATAAAAGAAACTTGATTTGTTGTTAACATAAGTTAGCATCATGAATTACTGACAATATTTAAAAGTTTGGTATTACTTAAATAAAATAATTAATATGATCATGTTAATAATTTATAATGAGCTATTAATGACAAATCATCCGATTAGAACCTCTTTTGTGTGTGGTTTCCAGTTGAGTAATAAAAAGAGTTTATATTATACTTATTTGAAATACCATTAGTGGATCCTCTAACCTTGACAACTATTTTTATCATTGTTTAATCTTACATCTCAAAGTCCTCATCATCATCATCATCATCATCATTAATTTATATAGTTAACCTCCCTGTGGTTCAACCCCGGTCTTACCGGGTTATTTATTACTTCGACACTCCTACACTTGGGAGAAGACATCAATCTTTTGATCGTGTCAATAACCCCATATAAAGAAAACTGGAAAAAAAATCACGAAGCTAAATTCCCAAACCAACACAATATTGAAGGGAAAATTGAAAAAAAAAAGATATATCTAAAAAAAAGAAAAAAAAAACTTTTCAAGTCAACTCGGGTCATGAGCGAGATAACTCCATAGAAAGAAAATAAATAAAAATTATGAAATCCAATTCCTAACTAACCAAATGTTTAAGGTGAAATTGAAAAAAATAATTTAAAAATGACCCAAAAAAAACCATCCAAGACAAACTGGGTCTACCTTCCAAACCCATGACCCGAGTTATAACACTAGGATTTCCTATAGAAAGAAAATTAGAAAAAAAAATATGAATTCTAATCCCCAACTAGTCAAATATTGAAGGACTTGATTGAAAAAATAATTCAATTAAAAAAGAAAACAATGAAAAAAAATAACAATCAAATATATAAGGACCAAAACTGACATGAGAGAAAATTGATAAAGCAAGCCAAGAAAACCAAGGTGATGAGATAAGAGAGAGGGGGGGTCAAAGAAAAGCAAAATGGGTTGTTGGAGACACACCACTGCCTGAAATCCACCACGTGCTACCTTTTCGTGAGCCCTCACTGAGACAATTCAAGCGACACCATAAAAGACCACCTCTCAATGTCAGATGCGACCACACGTGCCTCCACAACATGGTAGCTCTCCTCACATGCTAGAGCGTGCATTACATATGCCATACATTCCCCTACTTCTCATCCAACTTCATCACTGCTCTTGTTTTATTTTCAAATTTGGTTCCTCAAATTTTAATTATTTTACATCAATAAAATTGAGTTTTATTTTGTAGAACCAAGCATCAAATGTGCATCATTTTTTTTAACATCACGAGATCCTCATATTTAGGCAACAATAAAATTGTTATGTCTAATCCCAAATAATATAATGTGAAAGAATCAAATTGAAAAAAATGAACGATAAAAAAAAAATTCTAACCTTTTCCTTGCCCATGCAATTCAGTCCCTGGTCCTAGTGAGAAAAAAAAGGTTGATTGTTTATCTATTGTTCAAATTTGATCCCCATAGCTTTAATGGTTTTATATAAATAAAATATCAGTTGATTTTTCCAAATCAAGCATCAACTAAGCAACATTATTTTTTTCCAATACCACGAGATCTCTTAACTTAGGCATCCAAAACAAACCACCAAGTTTAATCCTAAATAAACACAACGTTAAAAAAACAAATTGAAGAAAAACAATCGGGAGACCAAAATACAAAAAGCTAAAAGACAAAAAAAAGAAGAGATACATTGTGGAAAACTATTATACTCTGTAATATTTTCTCTCTTGTGCTATATAGATCTTTTGCCACACCTTTTAGGTTTTTTTTCTTATTTCCTCAATTCTAGAGTCAAGACTCACTATATGTATGTTTTTCTTTGTCAAGACTCACCAACGATTTTGTTTTCTTGATCTAATCGAACTCTAGAGTCAAACCTTAATAATCTGAAATCATTTATTTACACAATAACTGGAATTCACTTACCACTATAAACCCAACAAAGGAATATCCATAAAAAAAAAATTGTGTAAAATCATACAATTTTGAAAGAGTAATTTATGAGTTGATACCACATGTTAATTAATAAATTTAACCTCTCTCTAAAACAAAGAGCATCCAGTCCTCTTCAGTATACTATTGTCGTTGTCTATATCGGGTAAGAATAATTAAATTAACTTTTTTCTCAGTCATACATATTAATTAGCTTATTGGCACTTTCTTTGGATGAAAAAACTCTAATTACAATGCTTAATAAAATCATAATATATATTATACAATTTATATATTTGTGTTATGTATAGAATTTTATGAACAAAAGACTTCTTTAGACAAAATTACTTCGCAAATATTGCAAAATAATAGTAGTTTTTGTAGGAGAAGATAATATAATTTTATATTATTAAATATTAATATATGAAAATTCAATATTTTATCAATTTTTATTTTCTTTGGAGCTTTTTCAAGAGTTTTAAATTGCAGATATTATTAAATATAAGTCATAAAAAATAAAAAATATAAGTCATTTATATTTGATTAAATTTATGTTGATCGTATAATAAACTAACTTTACTTTAAAATAACAATGTCCTTATATTTTTTTTAATTAAAAACTTCTCTACATGCATTGCAAGAAAAAAAATGAAGCTCTCTTTATTTGATAAAATTTATTTTCATCATATAATCAAACTAGCTTTACTTTTAAATAACAATATATGAATATAGTTTTTTAATTAAAACAATTATCAACATGCATTGCAAAAAAAAAAAACGAAGCCCTTTTTTTTTTTTTGAAAAAAAATATGAAACTTTCTTATAACAAAATGACATGAAGAACATTATTTTAATTTTTAACTGCTTATGAGACAATTGCAAGAAAGTTTTCAAATATTATTTTAGGATTTATTATAATATATAAGTGTGTGTGATTATGACCTTTAATTTGTATACTATCTATTAATCATACCCTTCTATAAGAAAATCAATCAATTATGACCTTTAATTTGTTCTTATTCTCCTATGTACACCTTTGTCAAATTAATTTTATTAAAATTAATGATCATGTGCACAAGTCAGTGACATTGATAAAAATATCCCAATAAGTTGATAATATATATATATATATATATATATATATATATATATATATATAATTGGTTTAGGAAATCAAACTTGAGTAAGCAAAGTTACATATTAAAACTATCACTTTTAGCATGTATTAAAAGAATTGTTTTACATATTTTTTTTTTTACTTAAAGGTATGTTTTCACAAATATATATTGAAACAGTCACTTGTTGCATTCATGACCACTGATTTTTATGAAAATTGTTGGAAGATAAGTATATTAAATAAATGAGAAAATTACATCGAACTTTTTTTAGTAAGATGTTTATTTTTATTTTGCAACCCTTAAGTTTATAAATTCATAACACTTCATGCTAGTGCATTAAGAAAATATCAACAAAAAATATTAAATTATTTATAGAATTATTATTATATTTCATTTAATAACTATAGAGCACTTGCAATACTAATATTACTATTTTGCCCATAAAAGAATTTAGAAAAACTAATACAATGCAAAAATGCTTGATTGGTTTATTAATTTTGTTAGCATTCATGAAATTATTAAAGATGAAGATGGAGCTCATTTACAAATCAAACAAAAGATAATGTCAAGCAACAAAAAAGCTACTAAATATCCAAATACAACGTTGTAAAATATTCATGGGAACAAATTACTAAAAGAAAAAAGATTTGAATGTCTCTAAATAATGTTAGAATTTAAATTTGATTGATTGTCAAGTCCAAGCGCTTTGAATCTAGAATGTTTACCAAACCACTGTTATCTTAGTTTTAGCTGACTGTCAAGTCCAATTTCTTTGGGTCTAGTGTGTTTATCAAACCCACACTACCTTATATTTGGTTAACTACCAAGCCCAAGTTCTTTTTATCTGACATGTCTGTCAAACCCATTTTGTTTTTAAAATTATTTTTATTTATAAAAACATATAATAAAAATGTTGACTCATCAAATCAAATTCTATTTTTGATTAGATTACTATGATTTTATTTTTGTTTTTTACTTATGATTGTTTGTTGAGAAAATGTGAAAAAGAAAAGGAAAATGAAAAGTCAAGTAATTTTTTAGTTGAGAAAACAAGAATAAACCGAATGAGTTGAGAAATTGATTGTTCTTGCAATTTTGTTCGATTTAGGGTTTTAGGGTTTTGATTGAAACAAAAAAGAGATTAAAAGGGAGAAGGGAAGGGAGAAAAGGTTAAAAGGAATGAATGGAAAAGAGAGAATTTATGATATTTTATATATGATGGTAATATAGTTATTTTATTTAATTCGAAGATTTTCATTGACTAGGGATATAAAATGTAATTTTTGAAATAATAAAGATATAGTGAAAAAACAATCACATTATGGAATAACAAAATGTAATTCTTGGGTCACGGCAGCGAAGCCTAAGCGACACATGTGCCCTGGGGTGTGCTAGCCCCCAGGCAGGCAACCTAAGTGCCAAGTGGCGCAGGGATTAGCCCAGCACTAAGGCAGGACCCAAGCACCACGTGGCACAGGGGGGTGTGCCCAGCCCCTAGGCAGCAGCCAACGCGCCACGTGTCCCCATGTGATTTTTCTTTGATAGTAATAACAGTTTTTTAAAATTTATTAATGATGATAATAATAATAGTAATTTTTAGTTTTACATTTCAAATCAAATCTATGGTTGTTTTTCAATACTAGGAATGATTGTTTTTCTAATTTAGTAATTATTTTATTAATAATATTAATTATTATAAAAATAAAAATATTTATAACACAAAAGATAATATTTTTAATATTAATAATTTTGATTATAGTAAAAATAATAATATTCACAACACAAATAATAATATTTTGATATGAATACTTTGAATAATAAGAAAAATAATAATATTTTTTAGATGAATACTTTGTATTAGAAGAAAAATAATAATATTTATAACGCAAAATTATAATATTTTTTATATTAATACATGAAATTGTTGAATATTTTTAATAATACTACGCTGTGGGCTCACTTTTTATTTTTATAAAAAATACCATAAAATTTTAGAATATAAATGATAATATGTTTTCAATATTAATATTAATAGTAATATTTTCTATGAAATTTCTTAATTATTTTAGTAAGAATATTAATTATAATAAAAATAATAATATTTCTAAAACAAAAAATAATATTTAGAATCATAGGATCAAGGAACCTAGGCTCTTGATGGAAGACCCAATAGCATTGGATTCTTACGCTAGACTCATTGATCGTGGGTCGTGACGCTGGACTCATTCCTCTTGGGTGGGCGGCATGACCCAAGCGCCAGGTGTCCTGAAGTGGGGCGTGGGCATGGGTCACGACCAGCGAAGCCCATGCGCCACGTGTGCGCCATGTGGCGCAGGAGTGTGCCAGTACGGAGGCAAGACCCAAGCGCCATATGGGGGCGTAGGAGGTGTGCCCAGCCCCCAGGCAGCAGCCCAAGAGCCACATGTCCCCACGTGGTTTTTCTTCGATAGTAATGACAGTTTTTAAAAAATTATTAATGATGATAATATTGATAGTAATTTTTAGTTTTACATTTCAAATCAAATCTATAGTTGTTTTTCAATACTAAGAATGCTTTTTTTTTTTTTTTCTAATTTAGTAATTATTTTATTAATAATATTAATTATTATAAAATAACAATATTTATAACACAAAATATAATATTTTTAATATTAATACTTTTGATTATAGTAAAATTAATAATATTCACAACACAAATAATACTATTTTTAATTCCTAGAATATTGAGAACGCAAATAATAATAAAAATTTATATTAAAAATTTGAATTCTTATAACAATAATAATATTATAACACAAATAATAATATCATTGATTTGAATATCTTGAATTATAAAAAAAATAATAATATTTAGAACATAAATAATAATATTTTGATATGAATACTTTGAATAACAAGAAAAATAATAATATATTTTTTAGATGAATACTTTGTATTAGAAGAAAAATAATAAAATTTACAACGTAAATTATAATATTTTTTATATTAATATCTGGATTTATTGAATATTTTTAATAATACTTTGTCGCGAGCTCACTTTTTTATTTTTATAAAAAATACCATAAAAATTTAGAATATCAATGATAATATGTTTTCCATATTAATAGTAATATTTTCTGTGAAATTTATTAATTATTTTATTAAGAATACTAATTATAATAAAAATAATAATATTTCTAAAACAAAAAATAATATTTAGAATCCTAGGACCACGGAACCTAGGCTCTTGATGAAGGACCCAATAGAATTGGGTCCTTACGCTAGACCCATTGATCGTGGGTCGTGACGTCAGACTCATTCCTCTTGGGTCTAGCGTCGTGACCCAAGCGCCAGGTGTCCTAAAGTGGGGTGCTGGCGTGGGTCACTTCCAGCAAAGCCCAAGAGCCACGTGTGCGCTGCGAGGTGCCCAGACCCTAGCAGGCAGCCCAAGTGCCACGTGGCGCAAGGGTGTGTCCAGCACTAAGGCATAACCCAGCGCCACATGTGCGCTAGTGTTTGCCCAACACACAAGTAGCAGCTCAAGCATCACGTGTCTCCACGTGATTTTTCTTTGATAGTAATAATAATTTTTAAAAATTTATTAATGATGATAATACTAATAATAATAATATTAATTTTAGTTTTACTTTTCAAATCAAATTTATGGTTGTTTTTCAATATCAAGAGTAAATTATTTTCTAATTTAGTAATTATTTTATTAATAATATTAATTATTATAAAAATAATAATATTTGTAACACAAAAAATAATATTTTTAATATTAATACTTTCGATTATAGTAAAAATAATAATATTCACAACACAAATAATACTATTTTTAATTCCTAGAATATTGAGAACGTAAATAATAATAAAATTTTATATTAAAAATTTGAATTCTTATAAAAATAATAATAATATAACAAAAATAATAATATCTTTGATTTGAATATCTTGAATTATAAGAAAAATAATAATATTCAGAACATAAATAATAATATTTTGATATGAATACTTTGAATAATAAGAGAAATAATAATATTTTTTAGATGAATATTTTGTATTAGAAAAAAATTTACAACGCAAATTATAATACTTAGTCGCGGGCTCACCTTTTGTTTTTATAAAAAAATACCATAAAAAGTTAGAATATAAATGATAATATGTTGTCGATATTAATAGTAATAATTTTCTATGAAATTTATTAATTATTTTATTAAAAATAGTAATTATAATAAAAATAATAATATTTCTAAAACAAAAAATAATATTTAGAATCCTAGGACCATGGAACCTAGGCTCTTGATAGAGGACCCAATAGAATTGGGTCCTTACGCTAAACTCATTAATCGTGGGTCGTGACATTAGACCCATTCCCCTTGGGTCCAGCGTCATGACCCAAGCGTTAGATGTCCTAAAGTGGGGCGCTGGCGTGGGTCACTGCCAGCGAATCCCAAGCGCCATGTGTGCGCTGTAGGGTGCCCAATCCTTGGCAGGCAACCCAAGCGCCACGTAGTGCAGGGTGTGCCCAGCACTGAGGCATGATCCAGCGCCACGTGTCCCCACGTGGTTTTTCTTTGATAGTAATAATAATTTTTTAAATTTATTAATGATAATAATACTAATAATACTAATAGTAATTTTTAGTTTTACTTTTCAAATCAAATCTATGGTTGTTTTTCAATATCAAGAGTAATTTGTTTTCTAATTTAGTAATTATTTTATTAATAATATTAATTATTATAAAAATAATAATATTTAGACCACAAAAGATAATATTTTTAATATTAATACTTTTGATTATAGTAAAAATAATAATATTCACAACACAAATAATACTATTTTTAATTTCAAGAATATTTAGAACACAAATAATTATATTTTTTATATGAAAACTTTGAGTTATTATAATAATAATAATATTATAACACAAATAATAATATTTTTGATAAGAATACGTTGAATTATAAGAAAAATAATAATATTAAGAACACAAATAATAGTATTTTGATATGAATTCTTTGAATTATAAGAAATATAATAATTTTTAGAACACAAATAATAATATTTTTTATAAAAATACTTTGTATTATAAGAAAAATACTATGCCACGAATAACTTTTTATTCTTATAAAAAATAACATAAAAATTTATAATACAAATAATAATATGTTTTCAATAGTAACAATAATATTTTCTTTTAAATTTATTAATTATTTTATTAATAATATTAATTATAATAAAAATAATAATATTTCTCACACAATAATCAACTCAAGCGCCACTTGTGCATTGTTTGCCCACCACACTAGCATTCAGCCCAAGCGCAACGTGTGTGCTTGGTCTGCCTAGCATACAGATAGGCAGCCCAAGCACCCAAGGCTGGATAGACCGAGCGCCAAGTGGCAGCAGTGGCCTGCCCAACGCCCAAGCTTGGTAGCCAAGTGTTAGGTGTCTGTAACCCTATATGGCTTGCCTCCAACTTACGCTTGGATGCTGTAGGCTGCAGCATCACAACATACCCCTACCATGTTTTATTTTATAATGAATTCTGAAATTATTTATTCTCAAAAAAAAAATTATGCTTTTTATTTTATAATGAATTCTATTTTATAATGAATTCTGAAATTATTTATTCTCAAAAAAAAAAATTATGCTTTTTATTTTATAATGAATTCTGAAATATAGTTATTACTATTTTCTTTTTTATATATATATACACACCATATGAAAACAATTACATTACAAATTATTAAATTGAACTATTAGTTAGTTTATATATATATATATATAAATGTTGTTTTTTCTTATTATCATGCATTATTTTTTACTAAAACATTGATAGCATTAAGAGGGCAATATATATCTGATATACATGAGATCTGCAGTCAACGATGAACTACGAAAGCCGCTGCCAGAGACTTATAAACCCTCACCTAACACTATGTTTTTGTGATTTTTGTTTTTATCTTAAGCAATTATTTTCAATTTTATGTGATTTGAATATAGATTAACAATACAGACATGAGTAGAGAGTGATATAAACATCTTTTATATATATATATATATATATATATATATATATATATGAAATGACAACTTGTGAAACTAAAAACCCAATATTGCATTTATTTTTATGGGAAACGGACAAGCACCTTAAAATATTTGTTAGAACAATTCCTTTAACCTGTCATTACACCTAATACGCTGCAATTCTGCATGGTCCCATGGGCATTATCACGTCATCCCAGGAGCCATCCGATTGGACTGCTGAGCACACAGCTACCAAGTTGTTGGTCCTCCGACAAGAAAAACGACCGACGGGAGGAGGAGGTGTTGTGATTCTTTTTGTTTTAATATAACACAGAAACCAAATCTCATTCAATTTGCACGCTTTGAATTGATTTATAAGAACAGAGAATGTAACACTTCATGCCTTGAAAGAGCAATCCTCCAGTTTTGGGCTGGCCAAATATAGATAATAAATAAACGACTCCATTATTACATCTTACAGATCAATCCTGGCTGTGCCCTGATTTTTTTTAACTGCTCTAGACTTAATTATATTAAATATATTAATTTTATTTTAATTAAACAATAAAAAAATGACAGCAAACAAACAATTTTTTTTTAAGATATTCACAATAACCTAAAATAAATTCAAATAAATAAATAATATAACTCAATTATCAGCTTATAAATATAAAAAGATAAACTTGAATAGAAAAGCTCATGTTTTAGGTTTTGTTAAATTTTTTTATCTCGTTTTATTTATTTAGTGTGTATTTAAGATTGTAGTGCAGGTTACTTTTCAAAATAGATTTTGACTTGAAAATAGATTAAAATGAATTTTTTAGAATTATTTTAATTTTTTTTATTAGAAAATATTAAA
The DNA here is from genome assembly GCA_015852605.2 of Populus deltoides. Taxonomy (NCBI): domain Eukaryota; kingdom Viridiplantae; phylum Streptophyta; class Magnoliopsida; order Malpighiales; family Salicaceae; genus Populus; species Populus deltoides. The sequence goes on from CM027575.2 coordinate 14,357,666, forward strand.
AGAATTAATTTAATATTTATTCAAATTAAAAACACCAGAAAGTAAAGCAGGAACACTCCAAAAGACAGCATTACAACCGGCCTAAAATCAAATAAAATAGAAAAGAAGATGAGATGTCAAAGTTTTTATGCGGTAAGCCTGTGGTTTTGTTGATTGAGATCAGACGGGCGATACTTTTTTAAAGCAGAATTTCCCGCGATCCCAATTCATTAACAGAGTCTATGTTAAACGTGCGTCTCTCCCTCCCTCTGTGAGACGGTGTGTCCCTTCGCCTAAGCGTCTCGTGTATCAGTCAACTACTGGTCACTTGCAACTATTCATGGCCATGGCTTTATAGCTCTCTGATTTTCCCAGATTTTCTATTCCCATTCTTCAAATCATCAGAACATACAGACATATATCCACACTATCAAGCTTAGCTAGGGCTGTTTTTGTGTGTGTTCTAACAACAAATTCATTTCATAAGAAACTAGCAAAGCAGCTCCCAAGATTCCAAGTTATCTTCTTTTATCTTCAACTTTCCTCTTATCGTAAACCAAACATACTAGTTGATTGTCTTGTCTTTTTCTAAACCCTGCTTGAGTCCATCCATTTTCTGATTTCTGGTGGGGATTTGACAGAAAATCTACAACTTTCCCGGGAGATTTTTTCTGCAATTTCCCCAGGGAAGTGGAAAACACAGTCTTTCCTCGTGATCAAATTCATGTCAGAAGAAATCAGGGTTTTTTCAGAGAGAGAGACAGAGTAAAATGGAAGCTGGCAAAGGAGTGATAGACAAGAAAGGAACAAATGACGTGGTGATTCACATTTCAACCACGAATCAAGATGCTACTACTAAAGCTTACTCCTTTTCAAAGAATTCCCAGTCGGGTTCTTCTCCAAAAGACTCATCATCAAATCTTGAGCTGACAGAGTTCGAGAATCTGTCGGTGAGAGTTCAAACATCTCCTTCTTCAGAGATACCAAAGCCAAGCCCAGCTCCGAGTCCAACACCACACAAGCCTCCAAAAATCCCAACAACAGACTCCATAACAAGAAGAAAATCACTTGCAAGGTCTGAATTTCCGAAGCCAAAATCAAGACTGGTAGAGCCATCCTATCCATATGATGCAATCTTAAAGGAAGAGATGAAGACCGGCCAGTCAGGGAATTCAAGCTCACCGCTTAATGTTGCTTCACCAAATCACACACTTTCTGTTACTACACCAAGGGATAACTTGAGGTCAGCTCCAATCACCCCAAAAACACCCTTGATTGGAACGCCAGGACTAGACGATGATGATGATGAGGTCTATAGGACGGCAATTCTTAATTTGGGCAAAATTACGGGTAAGAAATGGAAAATATTACCCTTGATTGAGTTGGTTGCATTTGTGTGCATTATGGGACTGTTAATTGCCAGCTTGACTGTTGACGGATTGCTGAATTCAAAGATTTGGAGTTTGAAGTTGTGGAAATGGTGTGTGCTCGTATTAGTTATTTTCAGTGGTAGATTGTTTACCGAGTGGTTTATGAATGTTTTGGTTTTCTTGATTGAAAGGAACTTCTTGCTTAAGAAGAAGGTGCTTTATTTTGTATATGGGTTGAAAAAGAGTGTTCAGGCTTTTATTTGGTTAGGCTTGGTACTGCTAGCTTGGGGTTTGTTGTTTGAAAGTGGAGTTAAACGATCCAGGCGAACTACCAAGATTCTGAATAAAATTACAAGAGCCCTTGCTGGTTGTCTCATCGGGGCTGCTATATGGCTGGCGAAAACCTTTTCACTCAAGTTACTAGCTTCTTCTTTTCATGTTACTAGATTCTTTGATAGAATTCAGGAATCAATATTTCATCAGTATGTTCTCATAACTCTTTCTGGGCCTCCCGTGATGGAGATGGCTGAAAGCATTGCGAGCACTAAGACGCTGCCGGGCCAGTTGAGTTTTACGAATACTAACAAACGGAATGAAGAGAAAAAAGAAGAGGTGATTGATGTTGATAAGCTTAAGAAAATGAAACATGGGAAGATCTCTGCTTGGACCATGAAGGGATTGATTAATGTGATTAGTGGTTCTGGCTTATCCACTCTCTCCAACAACCTTGACCAGAGTGATGAGGATGATGCTGAGAAGAAGGATGAAGAGATTACTAGTGAGTGGGAAGCAAGGGCTGCGGCTTATAAGATTTTCAGGAATGTGGCAAAGCCTCATAGCAAGTGAGGATATCTGCCTTTTAAAGTCCCTGCAATTTATTCGTCATGATGAAATTGAAGATAGTTTAATCTGCAATGATCTCACTTTCTTTCCTGTTTAATGTGCTAGGTACATTGAAGAAGATGACCTCTTGCGGTTCATGAAAAAAGGAAGAGGTGGACAACGTAATTCCACTCTTTGAAGGAGCAACAGAAGCTCGAAAGATCAAGAGATCAGCTTTAAAAAATTGGCTGGTAAGATCTTTGTCAAATCTTTTCTTACAAATGGTCCAAGGGCAACCAAGCTCTTTTTTCTTACCTGCCTTGTCTAGATCTTTTCAAGACTAGAGATAGTGCCAGTGCCAGTACACTTGTCCTCAGCTACTTATTTTGTCTTTGCATGCACTTTGGTTTACTGTTAGTAAAAACTTTAACTAAATCTTATTCGTAATAGACTAAACTGCTATGAGCTTATGCATGAAGATGCTTAATTTTTAAAGAAATTTGGCGTCAGTTTGCCTACCAAATCATCATAGTTTTATGTCATGTTTCTCAACGGACTGTATTATGAATTGGGGTATAGAACACTAGACTTGTTGAAGTGAACTTTTTGAATATTTGCTCATGCAACACGGTTCCTGTTTGCAGGTGAATGTTTATAATGAGCGCAAATCATTGGCACACTCCTTGAATGACACAAAAACAGCCATTGAGGAGCTGAACAAATTGGTTTCTGCTGCTGTGTTTGTTGTGATCGTTGCTGTGTGGTTGCTTGTGATGGGATATTTAACAACCAAAGTGCTTGTCTTCATTTCATCTCAATTATTACTCGTGGTTTTCATTTTTGGTAACAGTGCCAAGACCGTGTTCGAAGCTATCATATTTGTGTTCGTCATGCACCCATTTGATGTTGGTGATCGTTGTGTCATTGATGGAGTGCAGGTATGTGTCCCTGATCCTTGCAACATTAAAATGCGAAGGTCAACCATGTACACTGACACTCTGACTGGCTCGTTGCAGATGGTTGTTGAAGAGATGAACATTTTGACCACTGTCTTTTTAAGATACGACAATGAGAAAATATTCTATCCAAATACAGTTCTTGCTACCAAACCTATCAGCAACTTTTACAGGAGCCCAGAAATGAGTGATTCTGTGGAATTCGCTGTTGATATATCCACTTCAATTGAGACTATTGGAGCTCTGAAAGCTAGGATAAAAACGTACGTTAAGTCTTTTACAGATGTCTTTTATCTTTCTTATTGTCATTTCATATACAAATGATTGATTTAGACAGAGATTCTATACATGTATCATATAAGTCGAGGGGGGCTGGTGAAGATCGGCAGAGGGGATTAGCCTGATTGACCGAATATTGCCCATTTCTGTTTTACTACATTTTGTTTCTTCTCTGTTTTGATTTCGTCGACCATGTATTCTCTGAACTTGTTCCTTCTTGTCAATTCTCATTCAGTAGCTTTGTTTTGATGTATCAGGTACCTGGAGAGCAAGCCACAGCACTGGCGGCCTGGTCACAGTGTTCAAGTTAAAGAGATTGAGAATGTGAATAAGATGAGAATGGCCCTCTATGCTAATCACACTATAAACTTCCAGAACAGTGGAGATAGGGGAAACAGAAGATCTGATCTAGTGTTAGAGTTGAAGAAATGTTTCGAAGATCTTGGTATTAAGTACCATCTTCTGCCTCAACAAGTTCACCTCAGCTATGTCGGGACAGCAGCTTCAGTAGCTCCAACGCTTGCAAGATGATGGTCCCTCTTCTTTGTCCCAAATTTCTTCACCTTATTTTCTTTCTCTGCTTCACTTCTCGTGCCTGAAATCTGAATTTCAGTCGACTTGGTGGTGGCTGGTGTCTTTGAAGCTGGGATTTTCTTTGCCATATTTGGGGGTTCAAAAAATAATAGCATTTGCCATGTGTTTTCTAGTTGTTGAGACTCCGAGAGAAATGTGATTTTTGCACTTCTTCTCTTCTACTTGTCGCTCGAGGCTGTGATTTTTAATATTCTCTTTGATATTTTTGTTTTCTTCTCCATTTCAGCATCTTGTTTCCCATCATCATTCTGATTATTCGCTTTTTGTCTAGTTTGATCTCTTCTTGGTTCCGAGGCATAGTTGACTGATTATTTAAAATGCCTTGGGCTGGCCTTAAAAGGCTTTAAACCTAAACTCTGGGCATTTCAATCCACTTGGGCCCATTGGAAGGGCCCAAATAGTTCTTACAAGTGAAGGGATATCCAAATATGCAGTGCTGGGATTGCCAACCACGAGAACTCTCCTCCAAATTTCAAACTTGATGGTGATTGGTCCAATCCGATAACCTTATCCACCAATGCCCAACGGAGAAGCTGCCACGTAGGACAGATCAAGATGTCTAGTCTTCCTGATATCTCAAATTTCCACCTCTCATTACCCCTCTTCCCTCCCTCCAACTTGTAAGGCAACCATTACAATAACATCTTCACCAATTATATTGGTAATTTCACCAAAAGAAAGCTTCTTGTTGAGAAGAGAGTAGAGAGGGTAGGAGCGAAGATCAGAGGAACAAATGGCTTCAACTTCAGCTGTTTCAATGGCCTTGCCATTAACTTATGCAAGCCAAAAGAGGGTTCCAGCCTCTGAGGCTTTCTTCAAGCCACTCCCAGCGAGGCCATCTAAGGCTATGTCAGCATCAAAATCCAGTGGTAGGTTTCAAGTCAAGGCTTCGTTGAAGGAGAAGTTGGTCACTGGATTGACAGCAGGTGCACTTACAGCTTCCATGGTGATTCCAGAGGTAGCTGAAGCAGCTGGGGCTGGGACTTCTCCATCTCTCAAGAACTTCTTGCTCAGCATTGTGGCTGGTGGAGTTGTGCTTGTTGCCATTATTGGTGCAGTGATCGGAGTTTCCAATTTCGACCCTGTCAAGCGGGGTTAAGCGACGTACAATTCTGAGAATGTTTGGAATTCTTTTACAACTTCATGTCATGTATCTTGTTTGATGCTTTCAATGATCCTCTGTGTGAAATCTTCAGATGTAACGTGGTCCAAGACTTGTGAAATCTAAATATTACTTTTCCTGTCTGGATGCAACACAACATAGGAACACAACCTCTCTTTTATTTTGTTGCTCTGAAAGCACTATCCTGTCATTTGAAACATGGAAATACTCAAGGAAGCAATCCTTCTTAATAAGATGAACAACTAGACAGACCATCTGAAATCTGATAACTGGGCTACCCAAGTCAATCTTGTGTGGTCCCTGAATCTGAACTTGAAGAAGATACCGATAATCACACTCGTCAAATTCTTGATTGCATCTATTACGTTGCCATCTTGAGTTTCTAGATCTTGTCACTTTCTTGTTACACTGTCTATCTCCAATCATCAAAGGGCAAGCTGTGTAACAGAAGGAATTTGTTTTGATAAAACTTATACTTGCCTTCAGTGGCCCAATCAGCCTTATCTGATCTTCCAAGACCTTCATGCTTGATCTGAGACGCCATTTTGCGAATCTCATTCTTGGATCCTCCTGGCACTAAGCATCATCACGCCCCCTTGATCAAACCAGTCTTTCACAGCATGAGCCTCAGGAATACCTGGATTTATAAAAGAGCTGAGTATAACAAATTGTTCCCAAGGATTTTCAGTTGAAGTCGCTAACCTTCCCAGCTTTGACAGCTAAAACAGGGAAAAACCCAGAATCAACCATCTCTTTCAATTTTTGACCTTCCTTGTTGCACAAATCTCCCCAAATGGTTAGTCAACTGCCCTGCCCGAGCCATCTTTTAGATTCAGAATCTTTCTTTTAGTTTCCATATACCATTCTTTCTCAATAAAGGAATTGAAGGGTTCACAAACATCACAATACGAATAAGATCAAATATGGAATTGTTTTCAGAAATCTCAATTTCACTTACGGGTTTGAAGGAATTGCTGTTGTGGTATGGAATTATCTTCTTCAGGGAAAAGATCCAAAGTTGAAGTTGCCTCCAAAAATATCTCCCGCTCATTCTTCAAATGATTGAAATTATTCTGAGCAGATTTTAAGCTACCCTTTGAAATCAGATAACCAGCTTCAGTAACATCATAGCAGCAGTCAACAACAGCATTGAAGCAGGTCACTCCTATTTCGCCTCCGTCAGAATCAAGGTCAAAGTAAAAGACCTTCCCATCACCCTGAGCATTATTATAGCGACGAAGATCCCCCATAGCAGTTACTCTGGCTTTGATAGCCCAGCGTTCCTGATATGGATTTAAAGCATTAATAGGAATGATCCGTGCTGGTGCCTCATTCTTCACAACTGCACAATGATTTCTGTAACTTGGAGTGGGTCGAACAGTTGGTCCGAAACTCTGCACATCATTAATTCATTACCATGATTTTGGGCACTCAAAGCAGGTCGGAAACTCCGCTTATTACTGCCCTGATTCTGAGTACTCAAAGTGGGCCGGAAACTTTTCATATTTCCACCATGACTAGCAGGCCGGAAACTGTGGATATCCATATTTGCATGACTTTGAGAAGTTGGATTGTAATAACCAAGCCCTACTGACTTCACTGAGTTGGTATTAGGGAATGACTTGTGAGCAGTAGCATCATGAAACATTATCAGAATTTCCAATAATTTCAGTCTGGTATTATACTTTCCAGGTTGAGCACGACAATAATCCTGTATGAAAAGTGACCAAAACAGCCATTGCCAGTAAAACAAGAGCCAAACACTTGCATTTAATCATTATTTCCCTCAGTTATAAGCTGATCAAGTTATGTGATACCATTCAAAAAAGCATCATCTCCACGATTTTACAATAAAATTAAGCTAAACAAACATAATTAAAATATAATTAATAATTAACATAACAGGAATTAAAATGAAACATAATTAATTTAGTTATAGTCCAGCTACCAGCTTAATCAATTTTTAGATTTCAAAATAAAACGTAGAATTTCCTTGAAAATAAAAATTCAATCCACATTTGAAATTCAAACATGTGAATTTATAGCAAATTAGTAATAATTTTGAGGAGATGAGATTTAGTTTAGGGAAACAACAACAACTAAGTGACTGACTGGTGCTTTTGAACGTGGCTGCAAATGTAATCGATCAATTGAATGACAGATCCTTTCCTGACAGCGCCAGGCTTGACCCGGTCATTGAGCTAAGTACCAAGCATGGTGTTATCAGCGAAGGAGGGAGTAGAAGATTTCTGATTTGAATTCAAATTAATTACTTTCCATTACGCACCGTTTTACTTAGTTACATTACGCACCATTTTACTTGGTTCCTTAAAACGCACCGTTGTACTTAGTTCGTTATGGTGTCAGTATTAAGAACACGCCGCACGCCTGTAGGTGTGGGATGGTAGAGTTTTCCATTCAGTTATAAAGAGTGTAACAGAATGCATGGATTACACATGCAAATGAAATGAAAAACAAATGACATTCCTTAAAGTCAGGAACTCTACTCTCTCTTCATCCTCTGTGGATTATCCCTTACGGCCTCCATGGCTAAACACTAAAGCACACGACCCTAGTTTAGACCCTTCACCAGCCATTCATTCCCCTCCTCAACTAGGCCCCATACAGGTAAGCACCATATGTGTTTCACCCGTAACAAGTGGTATCAGAGCAGACCATCCCTGAACCACCACCATGCCACTAGACACCAGATCATTAGAGTTCAAACGCATGGAAGAGTCCATAACAGCAGTAAGGCAAGACAATAGCCAGAAATATGAGATGCTGATGGATACGCTGAAAGGACAAAGTATAAAACTCGATCAAACCATTGAAAACCAGGGAGCTCAGATCAACGATATCAGGAACATGATGGGAACCATGGCACAACAGATAGAGTTTACCTTGCTAAAACTATCTCACACTCCATGAGACTCTAGCCATAACATGGCAAGGCACATCCCAATTCCAGAAAGAGCAGAAGGCAGAAATAAGGGGTTCCAGGAGGACAAGATACCTAGCTACAGGGTACACAAACCAAAACATTTTTTCCCTACCTTCAATGGGGACGATGTGCACAAATGGATTTTCAAATGCACACAATACTTTGAGATAGAAGACATGGCTGATTCAAAAAAACTACAAAAAACATCTTACTCTTTGGATGGAGTTGCTTTTTATTGGCATCAAAACTTTCTGAGAAGTTTGGGAAATCAAAAGGCATCATGAAAGGACTACGTTGAGGCTATTTGTTATCGGTTTGGAGGACAATAAGACCCTCTAGAAGAAACAGGGAGAATTGGAAGAATACATCTAAAAGTTTGACATCCTGTGGAATAAGATAGAAATGAGCGAGAAGCAAGCCTTGGTAGTATTCTTAGGTGGGTTGGAACTAGAAATAAAGAACACAATGAAGATGTTTAAGCCCAAAACTCTCAAACATGCTTATAATCTAGCTAGGTTGTAGGCCAATACTCTAGCATATAGGAAATATCCTAGCTATGTCAAGAGGTTCCTTAGGGGCTTCACAAACCGTCCTCCTCAGACCACTGCTAACTTCCCACCAAACACCACAAATAACATTACAAACACCCATCCAATCCCACAAAAAACCATTCCACCCTCCTTGACCAACAACCCCAGCAGTAGTTACAATAAAAACCACATTAAACCCACAAAATCCATTAGAAGCCAAGAATTCAAAGATAGGAGGCTGAAAGGGTTGTGTTTTTGGTATGATGACAAGTCTGTTCCTGGTCACAGGTGTAGGAAAAAAAAGGTGTACTCACTTAGTGTCATGGAAGAAGAAGATGGGGTGTTGGAGGAAGAGTTACCAGAAGAAGAAGCCAATGTAAGGGAGCTCACCCCTCACATTTCCTTAGATGCTCTAGAAGGAACCGTAGGGCTCAACACCTTTAAGGTCAATGGAAAAATAGATAAGACAACAGTTTGTATTTTGATAGACTCAGACAGCACCCACAATTTCTTAAACACAACTATAGCCCTTAAGTTACAGTACCAGTTGACAACCATTAAACCAATGATCGTACAAGTAGCCAATGGAGAGAAGATGGTATGCCAGTCCATGTGCAAGAGGCTGAGATGAAAGATGTAAGGGATAAGCTTTTAGGCAGACTTGTACATCATCGAGCTCAGCAACTGTGAGATGGTGTTGGGCATACAATGGCTTTCCTTGTTAGGGGATATATTGTGTAACTACAAGCACTTATGAATGTCTTTTGATTGGCAAGGGCAGGGGATCTTACTCAAGGGAGAAAATCCACCCAAGTTCCAAACTATTGAATTGAAACAGTTGAGTTCTTTAGTGGGTAATCACAAACAAGTGGCTAGTTACTTCTTATGTAGTCTAAGCACAGCTGAAGGGGGAAAAGGGAAGGCAACAGGCTCAGTAACACTGGTTTCTCAGTTCTAGGACATCGAGGATAATTATTTGCAACATCTACTTTTTTCATACTAGGATTTATTCCAGGAGCCTAGTGGACTGCCACCACCTAGAGCTCACTATCATAGAATTCCTCTTAAAACTAGGAGTGAAGCGATCAATTTAAGACCCTATCGCTACTCAGGACTACAGAAGGATATCCTAGAGAGGATGGTAAAATAAATGCTCGAGGCTAGGATCATTAGGACTAGCAACAGTCCTTTTGCATCCCCAGTGATTCTAGTTAAGAAGAAAGATTCCACATAGAGATTTTGTGTGGACTACAGGGCACTGAACAAACTTACCATCAAAGATAAATACCCCATTCCAATGATTGAAGAACTGTTGGAGGAATTAGTGGGAGCAACGATATTTTCCAAGATCGACCTTAGGTTAGGGTATCACTAAATCAGAATGACTGTAGGGGAAGAATTTAAGACAGCCTTCAAGACTCACAGTGGCCATTACGAATTCCTGGTCATGCCGTTCGGCCTAACCAATGCCCCAGCTACCTTCCAGAGCCTCATGAATGAAGTTTTCAGGGATCACTTAAGGAAGTTTGTTCTGGTATTTTTCGATGACATTTAGTCTATAGTCGCACCTTAACCGATCATTATAAGCACCTCAAGATAGTCCTGGAAATATTGAAAGGGCATCAGTTAGTTGCCAAGGCTAACAAATATTTTTTCAGCAAAAGTCAGCTGGAATATTTGGGCCATATTATTTTAGCGTAGGGTGTGGCAACTGACCCCCTCAAGATATAGGCCATTCTCAAATTGGCTGATTCCTCTAAGTTTAAAATAGTTGAAGGGGTTTTTGGGGTTGATGGGATGTTATCAAAGATTTGTTAAAGGTTATGAAAGCATTTCTAAGTCATTTACTTCTCTGTTGAAAAAGGGAGCCATGGGGTGGAATGATGAAGCTACAGAAGCGTTTACCCTCTTGAAGAGCTTAATGACAAGTGCTCCGGTCTTAGCTTTACCAGATTTCAACAAACTATTCGTAGTGGAAACAGATGCATCCAAGGCAAGAATAGGTGCAATTCTAATGCGAGAAGGACATCCCATTGCTTTCATAAGCAAATCTTTGGGACCGAAACAACAAACCTTATCTGTCTATGAGAGGGAAATGATGGCAATTATACATGCAGTCAACAAGTGGAAACATTAACTGTAGGGACGACACTTCCACATTCGGACAGACCACATCAACCTCAAGTACCTTCTACACCAGAAGTTGACAACTCCAGCTCAACATTTATGGTTAGTTAAACTTTTAGGGTATGATTACGACATTGAATATAAGCAGGGGAAGGAAAATGTCCCTGCTGATGCCTTATCCAGGATTCCAAGCAAGGACCAATATGCTATGACAACCTCCACTATTTCTACCAGTTTAATGAAGGAGATCAGACAGTCTTATGCCAACGATTCAGTCATACAACATATCATTAAGGACCTACAACAGTCGACAGCTTCTTATCCACATTACACTTGGGTGAATGACCATCTTAATAGGAAGGGAAATGTGGTAATAGGTAACAACGATGAGCTGCGAATTAAACTTATAGATATGTTCCACAATACATCAGGGAATGCAATGTCTGCCAAAGAAACAAGCATGAAAATATGGCTAGCCCAGGACTTCTACAGCCACTACCAATTCCATTCGCACCCTTCATTGACATCAGTATGGACTTCATAGATGGTCTACCAAAATTAGAGGGGAAAAAGGTCATTATGGTGGTGGTGGTGGATTGATTCAGTAAGTATGTGCATTGTATGGCACTAAGCCATTCGTATTCTGCTCCTATGGTTGCCAAAGTATTTATGGAAAATATGTACAAACTTCATGGGTTACCTGCTTTTATCACCAGCGATAGAGACCCGGTGTTCCTTAGTCAATTTTGGAAAGAATTGTTCAGTATTCAAGGAGTTAATCTACATTATTCTACAGCTTATCACCCACAGACGGACGGTCAAACAGAGATAGTTAACAAAGGCTCAGAACTACTTAAGATGTATGACGGGGGATATTCCAAATCAGTGGGCAAGGTGGCTACCTCTAGCTGAGTGGTGGTATAATACCAATTACCACTCAGCCACCAAAATAACCCCTTATGAAATAGTGTACGTGTTCCCTCCCCCCATACACATTCCATACTTTCCTAGGGATTCAACAGTAGCTTCAGTAGATGAATACCTAAGCACTAAAGAAAAGGTGATTAACAGAGTTAGAGGGCATCTGTAAATTGCTCAAAACATGATGATCATCAGTGCAAACAAGAAACAGAGCGAAAGGAGTTTTGAGGTCAAGGAATATGTTTACCTAAAGCTACAGCCATACAGACAACAATCTATTTCACACAAATCATCATAAAAGTTAGCTGCAAAATATTATGGCCCTTACTAGGTGGTCGCCAAAGTAGGGATTGTCGCCTACAAGCTGGATCTGCCAACTTCTTCCATGATCCATCCCGTGTTCGACGTTTCCCAGCTCAAAAGGCATGTAGGAAACCAAATCGTGTAGAGATCCCTTCCAGTTATCAATCATGGTCCTTCCTTGCAACCCAGAGCCATACTAGAAAGACGTATGACTAGGCGAAAAAACCAGGTTGCCACTCAAGTACTCATACATTGGGAAGGGTTACCACCAGCAGATACAACGTGGGAATTCACGGATGAGTTGAAGCTGAGTTTTCCAACATTCAACCTTGAGGACAAGGTTGGGTTCAAGGGGGCGCAATTGTTATCAGTGAAGGAGGGAGAAGAAGATTTCTGATTTGAATTCAAATTAATTACTTTCCATTACACACCATTTTACTTAGTTCCATTACGCACCGTTTTACTTAGTTCCCTAAAATGCACCGTTTTACTTAGTTCGTTATTTGAAGTATTTAAACCAAAAGGTTTTTTTATCTCATATTGAAAAAACATGACTTTTTTCTTGGGAACATAGAGTATATCTACTAATGGGTTTCAAATCCCACATTTGAAAAAAAAAACATTGGGTCTCGTCCGGGTCATAGGTCGACCCGCCAGGTCTCCTGGGTTTGGTCGGGTTGTTGCCACAACCGGTCTTTTATTAAACCCGGACCAACTAGCCACCGGGTCCCGGATCGACCAGGCGGACCGGGCCGGGTTTAATAACAATTCTTTGAACACGCTCATATTATAAAATGACATTTTGATGCCATTTGTTTATGCGGCTGTGGTTGCTTTTCAAGCAAACCACGTAAACAATACATTTGGTAACAATAAAACGCAAATTACTGTGTATGTGGGGCCTGTTAAAACCGCTGGTTCGTGAGAAGCAGCTCTCAGCTACTTCTCACGCAGCAACGTCTAGTGACCAGGTGAATTAATTCATCTAGGCAATGTTCACTTCAATAGTGAACAGTGCCCTTGAAGTGAACAATTCTGATTCACTTGGCACTGTTCACGTAAATAGTGTTTCAACTGTTGATTGGACCGCGTTTGACTTGGTAAAATTTTTTTATATAAATTGTTTTACTCGAAAAACAAGTATTTAATATTATTTAATAACACTACATAAATTAGAAGAATATCACATGATGATGTAGCATTTGCGAAATTTGATCGCAATTCCAATTATGTTCTTGTCGGGTCTGACCAGTTAAAAAAATTTAGTTTTTATTTTTATTTTTAATTGTGTTTTATTCAAAAAATTAAAAGGAGATCGCTTGATGACGTAACAAAAAATTCTGTTTTTGTTGTTGTGCGCTTAAGAAACCATGGAAAATATAGTCCTTGTTAGATAGATTTTGTACGTGATGAAATTACACATAGTTTAATGGAATAATAAAAAATATTTGATATCAATATTATTTATTTCATAGTGTAATAACAGTAGTTAAATCTACAATATTTAAATTAAAAACCATCAATATATATATATATATATATATATATATATATATATATATATATATATATTAATTATAACCTCAATTTGAAAAACATTCTTTTAACCAAACACATTAAACTACTTTTTATTCAACCTCAATTTCAACCATAATTTTAACCAAACATATATTTTTTCAAACTAACATCAACTAAAAGTACATTTTATAAAATAATTTTTTTCAAACCACAACCACAATAGATTACCGCAATAAAATCATTTAAGTTGTTCTTGGGGAAACAATCTTTTTTTCATTTATTATTATTATTATTGGTATTATTATTATTATTATTATTATTATTATATTGATGGGAGACTATGCATCTTCTTTTTATATTTTAAGTGCAACAGGATGAAATGATTAAAATATTTTTAAAAACTAAAAAATTAATATTAGGGACAATGAGTATTTTGATTTTTTAACACTTTGATCGAATAATGAAATGATTGCAGTGTCTTAAAAGATAAAAAAACTAAATTGATGTCTAGGGGTATTTTTGTTATTTCATTATAGTTTTTTAGTTATAATCAATTTCAATAAGAGGCAATTCAGTTTTTTAATAAATATAAATATAATAAAAATAAATAAATATGGTTGACGCCTGCGTTGTTTAGATAGTGTATGCGGCAACTCCCAGTGATCAAACACCGCTACTAACAACGACTTTAGAAGAGTCACACCATCATCTTTCCAATGGTCAAGCGTATGTGCATGATGGAGCAGTGGTTGGGCTCTGGTAGCCTGTTTTTTTTTAATCTCTCTTTTCTCTCTTCTCATCTCAAATTTTGTGTTGGCCTTTTTAAAAATCAAATATGTCCTGTCAGTATCTATTTATATCAATTTTGGTTCTTAATCTTTTGATTAATATTTGTTTAGCTTTTAAGGCTTTTTGAAGTTGATTATTTTTTCAGTTTCATCCCTCTACATTTTATATCTTTAATTTGTTTATCCAATTTAGTCCTCAATTGTTATTTTTTTAATCATTTTCTTGAATTATTTTTTTTTTCATTTTATTCCTTAACATTTTATTTCATTTAATTTTTGTATCCAATTTAATCCCCGTTTTTTTATTGCTATTTTTTAATCATTTTCTTGACTTTTATTCAATTCCATCCCTCAACATTTAATTTTTTTAATTTTTTTATCCAATTTGGTCCTCATTCTTTTTATTGCTATTTGTTTTGTTTTTAATTTTTGGATAATTAAGAATTTTGCTTCATTATTTTTTCATTTGCCTTTTATGGGGTAATCTCGGTTGTATGACCTGGGTCATGGATTTTGAATATTAGCCCTTTCCTGTTATGAAAATTAATTTTTTTTAAATTTCATCATTCAACATTAGGTTATTAGGCCTTGAGCTTTGTGATTTTTTTCAATTTGTTTCCATGGTTTTATCCCGATCTCATATCTTGAGTAAGGGGTTAGTCGAGTTAACCTAAGTTGACTCTTTTTTTTAATTGAATTTTTTTTCAGTTTCACCTTTTATCATTTAGTTTGCTTAGGAGTTGACCTCCATTATTTAATTCAATTTCTTCTATGCAGGTTTATCATAGTCTCATGATCAAGTCGTGAATTTGACATATTAACTCGAGTTATGTTTTTGTCCTTTTTAAAATTGATGTTTTTTTCAATTCGTCGTTCAACGTTTACTTTACTGGTAATTGAGCTTTGAATTTCTTTCATTTTTCTTTTTATAAGGTTATCTCATTTTCATTCAATGTTTGCTTGGTTATCAAATAAAATTGTTAAGACATTTTAAGAACATTTAGAGGATATCGTTTCATAATATTGACAAACATTCTTCTTCTTTTTTTATTAGTCATTGTTGTTTTTTTTTTGTTTTTTGTTTTTTTATATTCATATTATTAAATTAAATGAGCTTATTAAACTTATTCAAATCAATTGTAACATCCCAATTTTCAGTGTAATTGCACACATACATTATACATATACAATGAAATTAGAAGGGTTAGGTTTTTTTTTAAAAAAAAAAATCCATGTTAATTATTTTACTGAAATTTCAACACAAATTTCTTTGTATTCGGACCATACCAAGTTATTGACAACTTTTTATAAGTTTCTTTTCAGAGGTTTACATTAATGATTTGGGTCTTATATTTTTCTCGCTATTTTTAAAACACTATCATTGTCTAGGAATCCTTTTTTATGTTAGAAAAAATATGACTCAGCTCGTGGCATAGCATGGCCACCTTTTTAATAAATACAACTAAAACACGTTCATATTCATAGTTAACCTGGTTGATATATTTTTTTAAAATGTTTTATAGAAACTTCTTGTTGTAGCTAAATTGGTTGAAGCATGAAGGGTTTCGCCTAAGGTTACGGGTTTGATTCTTGTTGGGCACGCTATTTTCTTTAAAACAAACACAGACGACTTAACGTCTGTGTGTTTTTTCCAAAACAAAACAAAGGATGGATGCACCTAATTGTTTTTGACAAGCCCAACCCAGTGCAATTGGGCTATTTTTTATTGGTCCTTTTGTTCTTTTCAATTTTTTTTTTTTTTATCTTTTGTTCCTTTCAATTACATCATTAAGAGTGGGATTTGTATTGAATTTTATCCCTTATTATTGGGTTGATGGTAAATCATTTTACATGTTTTTTTATCTTATAATAAAATAAAATTTATTAATTCAACCCAATAGAATCCATAACTCATATCACGATTTTGACGAGTTGACTAAATATTAATCAAAGAGTCGGTCATGATTTTTCAAGTTTGAGTCACTGTATGAAGTTTAATAACAATGCCAAAAAGTTTTGAACAATATAGATACTATTTTTTTTTGTTCCAAACAATTTGGGTCCAACCCTCATTGAAAGGGCAGGAAATAAACTAATTATTATTAAAACTTAAAATTCACATAAAGTTTTTCAATAAAATAATATTTTGATTTTAATCTACAATAGTTTTCTATTTTTATGAATTTAAAGCAAAAGGAGTATGATTATAAACAAATATCACTTGAGTGACATCTATATCAATATATATATTCTATATTAATTAAAAAAAATCTTTATTAGTGTTTGGTTACTTGTCTTGGGATATAAGAAACATGAAAAACATGTCCTTTTGCATTTACTGTTTTGAAGTAGTAAAAAGAGAGAAAATGAAGTTAATATTTTAATAAAAAGTCTATGAATGAAAATTTTGTAGAGTATGTTTATTGTAAATTATTTTTGTTTCGTTCATATGAAATATTGTATTATAAATTTTTATTTAAGATGTGTATTGTATTTTTTTTATTGAATATAAACTAATATAAACAATAAAATGTCTCTAATATTCTATCAATACATTTTAAGACCCTTTAAGTTATTTAAAATTTTATTTTAATTTAGAGATTTGATTACATTTCATTCACATTCTTTTTTACTTTTTAATTCAGTCATATCTAAATAAAATTATCAAATCATATAATATAATTTGCATACTTATTTTTTCAAAAGTCAAATACAATTAAGAATATCAAATCTTATATATAGATATTTAAAAAATATATAATCTTTTTAATTTACAAGAAATTGTAGAAATAGTTAATTGCATTAAATATGTTGAATTTCATAAGTGTGATATAAAATAAATTTAGTCTAAATAAAAAAATTCAAAATTATAAATATATTTGTGAAAGATTAGAAATTGAGTTTTAATTATAAATCACTTTTTATTAGTATTGGATCTAATATCATTTTCCTTACATACACATCCTAAGAATATTTTGCTAATGATTTTTTACTTTTGACTTAACTTGTAATGAAAAGATAACTATCTATATCAAACGAGAAGTGAAATTAGATCTTGAACTATCAAAAAAGGTGTATGTTTCAGGAAGCACCACCATGTAAAAAATGACAAGAGTTTAAGGAGAAAGATTGTAGGTGTAGAAACAAAAATTTCTATCAATTAAATTTTACCACGTGTCATTTGTTTTTACATAGAAAGATGAAATAAAATTCAAGTAAATGACATGGAAAATAAATGGATCTTTATATATTTTTTTGCTAATAGAAGGTTGATACATAGAATGAGATATTTAAGATATCTTCTTATAAATACAAGATCTCATAAATAAAGATCAATCAATAAAATAATATTATATGGCATTAAAAGAAGATCTGAGAGCCCCTAAAAATCTCAATAAATAAAGGGTCTTACCTAGACAAAAAGAAAGAATTGTTGAAGATACAGGATTCTCTTCAAGACAAGTTTTTCAAGTAAGGAAGCTCTCTCAAAAGCTCTCTCAAAAGCTCTCAAGTCTCATTCATCTACGCTTGAAGTCTACAAAGAATGAGGTTTTGCTTAATCAACCTAAACACCCTATAAGAGTTCTTCAATAAAATATCTTATTCAAGACAGCTCTTCAAACAAGGAAGCTCTCTTAAAAGCTCATGAGTCTCCTTTATCTATGTTTAAAGTCTACAAGCATAAAGCTCTATTGTATCAAGCCTAAACATCCTATGCAATTTCTTCAACAGTACTTTAAAGATAAATCAAAGGTACTCTTCAAAGCATCAAATCACCAAATCTCACTTTGCAATACACGCCTAAATTTGTGTTCTTGCAAAGCTCACATCTTGACTTAATTTCATAAATAAATCAAGTCACCACATATTAAATCCAAGAGAAGGGTCCAAAGATTGTTTTATTTTTTTGTAAGAATATTTTAAATAGAGATTATATATAGTCATATAATTTGATAAAATCAAATATTTATACACGTATGCTTGTTTAAATTTAGGTGCTAAAAATTGTGTCTACAAATATATGGCAACTCCACTAAGGAATATCTCAACGACCTTTCAGTCGTAACTAGAAAGAATTTTCAACAACCTTTCAATGGCAACTAGAAAGAACATGATCATTGTTATTGCTTCTAAAATCAACAACATTGCTGATTCAAGCTGATAACACACTGTTAAAGATTCTTTAACCTCACTATTAAAAACAAAATCCATCGCAGAGTTGTATGCCCGATTCTCAAGCTGATGTCAACATCAAATGCAAAAGGGCATAGGAGCTCGTTGCTCTTAGAATGAAGCTACAAGTAATTTCATTATAAAATTCAAGTAGGGCGCATGGACCTTTCTTTGGCACTCAAGATGACTACTTTAACAATTTACCCATGAAGACTTCTCAAGATGATAACAACTAGGACTACATCTTTAGGGGATCAAATGGCTAACTTAACAAGACTCATTAATGGCATTTCAACTTCATTCAAGGAAAAAACCATGAGATAACAAAGTTGATGAACAAAATCGAGAACATAAATGAAGGAGGCCAAACTTTAGTTGTCAGGGTTGTGCAAGAAGATCAAATAGATGTTGTTAAAGATTCTACAATTAGAGCTACAAGGAATATTCATGGTATTACTGACGGTGTCTTCACCATGAATCAATTGAAAGAGATGATTAAAAAGGCCACCATGGCCTAAACAAAAAGTTTAGTGCAACCTTTATATTCTTATGTGAAACCATATACCCAAAGGATTAACCTGCTAAGGATACCTCCGAGTTATCAACCATCAAATTTTCAGCAACTCGATGGCAAAGAGAATCCAAGGTAACATGTGGCTCACTTTGTAGAGACTTACAACAATACTGGAACTAATGCTCATCATATGGTAAAACAGTTTTTCCATTATTTGAAAGAAAATGCCTTTGACCGGTACATTACTTGGATTCTGTCTCAATCGATAGATAGGAAAAATTAGAATGTAATTTTCTTAACCGCTTCTACAATACTTGTATGGTCAGCATGATTGAACTCACTAATGCGCGTTAATGGGAAAAAGAGATTGTCATCAATTGCATTCATCGGTGGAGAAACTTTAGGCTCAATTATGAGAACCGACTCACTGAAACTTCAACACTAGAGTATGTATTCATAGATGTCATCAAGCCAATATCTTTTGAAGAATTGGTTACTCAAGCACATGACATGGAACTTGGCATTGCTGCAATTAGAAAACCATCATTACCTATTTAAGATGCTAGATGATTTATTTGAGGCAAATCTAGGATGCTACATAATTCATTTAAGGCAAATCTCATTTAGTTGCTAGAGGTGAACTGTCCTGAAAAGGCATACCAAGTAACAAACTAAGTTATTATAAATACCATCGCCTAATCACTCACTCCATAGAGAAATACTTTGTGTTAAAGGACAAAGTCATGAGGCTAAATGAGAATAGGGACACTATTTTTTATGAAGAAAACGCAGCTTCATGTAAACCCCGATTAGAAATTTTTCTCGAGTTAGTAAAATACAAAAAACATTAATCCAGAGATAAAATGGATTAAATTAAATTAAGGAAACTATAAATTTTTTAAATATGGCATGTTGTTTTTTTAATTGTAATACATATGGAACTAGTTATCTAATAAAATGGTTAATTCGCAGTAATAGGCTAATGGAACTAGTTACCTGGTAATGGAGCGTTAAATCAATTTTAGGTACATCGTAACCTCATGTAAAGTAATAGATATTCAGAATCTCTTTTTTTAAGTAATGAAAATGCAATTTTGGTATGTAAATAATGCTCAAATTTAAGATATTTGTAATATTATAGATAGAGTGTCTTATTAGGCTTTAATAACAACATTAATTCACTTTAACTTATTAGAATTCAAAATGCAAGTGTTTATTTTATAATGCTTCTCTATGAATTTGTGTAGTTATTTCATTTAATTATTATTCGTAAAAATTATTATATAAGATATGAAGTGATTAAAATTGAGATTAGATGTGTTCTAATCTAGTGATATAATGAAATCGTTAATTCTATGATGATTGGACCTTTTGAAAGAAATGATCGTAAAATTCTGTATTTTGTATTATCGATAACTTGGTATGTATCTTTTCAGAGGAAATTTTGCTAGAATTTTGGTAGATTTTTAAAAAATTCCCCTTGACATCTTACTCAAATGGATATTTTAATCACACTGAAAAATTAAGTATTAAATGGGGTCATTACAATTAATATCAGAACCCTGATTTGGGTTTAGGATTTGTAATGGAATTTGATATACATTAAATTGTTTTATAATAGTTCATATAAGACAAAGTACAAGGACAGATCCCTCTTCAGTACCGAGGAGGTCTTAGGGTATAGATTTCAAAGAAAGGCAGGGAGAGGATTTTTTAGCGGATACTGCCTCTCATGTGCCACCAACATCTATTCGATCAAGGAAAGGGGGAATCATCTACCCTCCAAGATGACATCATTTCTAGACAGGTTAAGGTGTCATAACTAGAGAGATACGATCATCAAGGACAAACAATTATGCCTCCACTAGTTGCACCCGCGGGAGCCCTTGCCTCATATGATAACCTTGTTTTCCTAGCATAGTTAGTGAGGGTAGTAATTAAAGGCATGACTAAAATATCAGCCCAGTAACCCTAACAATACCAGCAACTCTAATAGCTACGACACCCACAGACAATATGGTTTCCTTAGTATGGATCTTAAAGTGTATGAGAGAGATGAGCTATGAGTCCTTATTAGGGGAATAAAATATGAAGATTATTGGGAGATGTATTATGAAAGTGGAGAAGACCTTGATTCAAATGAAGGTGTCAGAAGACTTACAAGTAGTTTATGTCACTCAACTATTATTTGATAGGGCACAATCTTGATGGGAGACTATACAATCGAGGTGGACCATAAAATTAAGGACATAGAGTGATTTTAGGGTATGGTTTAAGAATCAATTTTTATTATAAATATCATTGTATGGTGAAAGAATAAGAGTTTCTAAAATTGAGGTAAGATGATATATTAGTATTTCATTATGAGTGGAGGTTTTATAACCTATCTATGTTTGCCCCATATTAGATTCCTACTAAGCAGCACATGATTGAGAGACCACATAATGGTTTACAACATCATTCGAAATAGGGGTTGGTTGCATTATGGTCTAAGACGACAAGAGAGTTGATATAGATAGCTTAGGCCTTAGAGGCATGTATTAGAAAGTCCCAGCAAGACCAGTTTGGATCAAGTTAGAGGAAAGATATTAATTTCTTTTCAAATAGACCTCCTTTTTTTAAGAGGGGTAAAGGGAAACAATTTAATCAATTCAAGAACAATGAGAAGATATTGGTCAATCAAGGGCAACAATTTGGTCTTTATAGAGTACAAGTGAAGGGTTGACTAAATGATAATCAAACCTGAAAGGTAGTTTTGTTGAGGGGCTTCAAAAAAGACCATTACTTATCTTCATTATGTCTGGTGTAAACATATGCATCCAAGAGATTGTTTTGCATCGCCAGGTCAATGCTATATTTATAAGCAGGAGGGACATACATGGTGGGACTGTTCATAATTAGGTCGTGGATGTCATTATTATGGAGGGCAGGGCCATTTTAAGAAAGATTACCCTTAAAGAGTTAAGTATGTTTAGGGACAAAAGCAATAGATACATATCTAAAAACATTCAGTTATTATGGATAGACCTACCAGGCCAGCACAATCAGGGGCTAGTGGTAATAAAGAACAACCTAGAGCACAAAGAGATAGGACACAGAATATGACCCAAGAGGATGTTAGAGCTATTCCTAATATAATAACATGTATGTTATAAATAAATTCCTTACTTATATATATTGATAGATCCTGGTGTGACACACTTATTTATAGCAACTAAAATTATAAGATAACTTAGGGGAAAATCTTGTAAAACCGAAAAAAAAAGTTCACAGTTGATTACCCTTTGGGGGAGAGTGTAGATATTGATCATGTTTACAAAGGGATAAGGGTTAGCATTAATGGTTGTGAGATGAGGATAGATCTAATACCTTTAGAATTACATGAGTTTGATGTAATTTTGTGTATGGATTTGTTGGGCATATATAGGGCTCAAATTAACATTGTCAAATTGATCATGCCACACCAACTATGTCTAAATGATAGGAGAGTAATATTTAGAGAGGAAAAAAAACATCATACCAAACTATATTATTTTGGCCATGACTTCTAGAAAAGTGTTAAGGAGAGGATGTGAGGTTTACCTTGCATGTGTGATGGATTCAAAAAAGGAAAATGTTGAATTGTCAAATCTCCCAATTGTAAGAGAATTTTTAAACATATTTCCAGAAGAATTATTAGGAGTACCTCGTAAAAAAAAAATGGAGTTCTCTATTGATATATTATATGATACCTCTCTTATAGGCCAGTCACCCTATAGGATTGTGTTTGCAGAGTTAGATGAGTTAAAGATTTAACTACAAGAATTGTTAGATAAATGGTTTATACGCCCAAGTGATTTGCCATAGAGAGCTCCAATGTTTTTTGTAAATAAAAAATATTGCACATTTAGACTCTACATTGACTATATGCAGTTTAATAGGGTGGCAATGAAAAATAAATATCCATTTTCGAGGATATATTACTTTTTGACTAGTTGAAATAAGCGAGAGTAGTTTCAAAAATAAACCTAAGATCGAGGTATTATAATTATGAATTAAAGAACAAGATATCCTGAAGATTACTTTAAAACTCGATATAAACATTACAAGTTCCTAATGATGCCTTTTGGATTGGCTAATGCTCCAACGATGTTCATGGACTTAATAAATCAACTCTTTCGGTCTTATTTAGACAAGTTTATAATGGTGTTATAGATGATATTTTGATCTATTCTAGTTTATATTTGGAACATAAAGAGCAATTAAGGTGGGTGTTGTAGACCCTAAAGGAACATCAATTGTATGCAAAACTAAGTAAATATGAATTCTGGCTAAAAGAAGTGGTTTTCTTATAACACGTTATATCTATAGAAGGGATATTTGTGGATCCCTTAAGTTTGAAGTGGTGTTAAAGTGGGAAAGGTATGCAAATGTAACCAAAATTCATAGTTTTCTCAGGTTAGCAGGATACCACAGAGTTTATTGAGGGGTTTTCAACAATAACAACTCTTTTAACCTGATTGACTTGAAATGAGGTGAAGTGGGAATGATTAAAGGAATGTGAAGAAATCTTTCAAGAGTTCAAGAAAAGGCTTACTGCAGCTCTAGTGTTGACACTTCCTTTAGGAATTGAGGGATATATTATTTATAATGATGCATCAAAGAGGGTTTTGGTTATGTTTTGATGAAATATAGAAGATTAATTGCTTATGCATCAAGATAGTTGAAGCCTCACAAGGTTACTACCCAATCCATGATCTAGAGATAGTCATTATAGTGTTTGCATTACAAGCATAAAGACTTTACTTATATAGGTCTTTGGTTTAGATTTTCATATATCATAAGAGTTTTAGATATTTTATGTCATAGAATAAACTAAATATATGACCTAACAAGATGGTTCAATATGATTATAGAATTGCTTGAAAGGATAAATTAAGACCATGAAATATTATTAAAGTTGACTTGTTGTTTTGTATGTTTTATCATGTGGTTTGATTTACACCATGTGTTAAATCAATTCTAGGTACATCGCAATCTCGTGCAGAGTAATAGATATTTGGAATCTTTTTTATTTAAGTAATGGAAATGTAATTTTAAATTAAAAATTCTTCTGCAATGTAGTTTTGGTATGTTATTAATGCTCAAATTTAAGATATTTGTAATATTATAGATAAAATGTCTTATTAGGCTCTTATAACAAGATGAATTCACTTTAGCATATTATAATTCAAAATGCATGTGTTTATTTTATGATTTTTTTATGAATTTATATATTTATCTCATTTGATTATTGTTTGTGAAAATTATTTTATAAGATATGAAGTGATTGAAATTGGGATTAGATGTGTTCTAATCGATGATATGGTGAAATGGTTAAGTATAAAATGATTAAACCCTTTGAAAGAAATGATTGTAAAAATATGTTTTTTGTATTATTGATAACTTGATATGTCTATTTTAAGGGGAAATTATGTTAGAATTTTGGTAGATTAAAAAACAATTCCATTGGCTTCTTACTCAAATTGATATGTTAATCACATTGAAAATTTAAGTATTAAATGGGATTGTTACAATTGGTATTAGAGCTTTGACTTAGGTTCAAGATTTATAATGGAAACTGATTTACGTTAAATTGTTTCATGATGGCAAGGTATGAGAACAAATCCCTCTCTAATACAGAAAAGGTCTTAGGGTATAAATTCTGAAGAGAGGCAAAGAGAAGATTATTTAGCAGATACTGCCTCTCATGTGCCACCAACATCAATTTAGTCGAGGCAAATATAATCATTGACTTTATTTACTTATAGAAGCGGAAGAAAAGAGTGCACGCAGATGAAAAGGCCAAATATAATGAGAATTTTGATGGTAAAGAAGGTAATTGATGAATCAATGTGTTGAATGATTCAATGAAAATCCATAACAATTAGAGAGAAATTTTTCCAGCTTAAAGCTTAAGAAAGCCCATTACACTGAATGAGTACATGTTAAAAGATCTAAGAAGGATGAACAAATATATTTACTGCTTGTTATCATATTGATGAAGAGAAAACTCCTATTAAAGAAGCCATAAAGGAAAGTCATGATGACTCTCCAAACTTACTTCATGATGTATACACCACAAAGATATCTTTTAATGATGAAGATTTGTTGTATGAAAAAAAATTCCATAATCACTTTTTTTTTATCAAAGATTACATCGTGAAAAAGATGGTGAATTGTATTTTGGTGGATGATGGTTCAGTTGTTAGCATACTACCTCTTAAAACTATGAAAGAGCTTAGGATTCCCAGTTATATGATGATTCAAGGCTTGAATCAAGGATGGGAAAACATCATAAAAAAGATAAGACTTATAATACACATGGAAGATATGAAGTCCAATGCACTTTTTCACGTCTTAAATGCCAAAACTATTTACAACATGTTACTTGGATGACTATGGATACATGAAAATGGTATCATCTCCTCAACACTCTATCGATTCTTTAAGTATTGTCAAAATGGACAAATGAGAAAGATATTGACAAATATTGATCCCTTTACCATAGTTGAAGCCCATTTTGCTAGTGCAACGTTCTGTTTTGAGTTAGCTATAATGAAAGAACTATCTTCACCTAACCACCAAGAATAGGGAAAAGTAGATATTATGAGCTCAAAAAGGCATAATTCATTTACAAATGAAGGAATGACTCGTCCAATAAAGAACAAATAAAAAGAAAAGGTAGCATAAAACTTTATCGATGATAAGGTATTATGTAAAGCCATGATATTGCGATATATCTTAGTGTCGACAAGAAAAGAGAGTCAATCTTCTTTCACTATGGATAAAGAGAAGATCATCAAGGTGCTTGAAAACTTGACCTTTCTAGCTATTAAATTTATAT
Organism: Populus deltoides; assembly: GCA_015852605.2. Lineage (NCBI taxonomy): Eukaryota > Viridiplantae > Streptophyta > Magnoliopsida > Malpighiales > Salicaceae > Populus > Populus deltoides. The sequence goes on from CM027575.2 coordinate 14,383,472, forward strand.
TGACCAAGGCTTTAAAACCTTTATTGAAAGGGTTTGTTCATCAAGCTGAGTTAATGGTTATGATTCTTAAATGACTCCCTAATAAGTGAGTGAATAGATTCGATCTTAATGCTTATAAGCTTCTGGCCAAGGCTAGTTGTAGTTATGGAGAGATGTCAATAAATTAGTAAAGGATAATGATATAACTCGAGTAAAAGGTAAACAAGTTTCTACAAAGACTATAAAAGCTTAGAGAGAGAATGAAACTTCTGGCAAAACTTCAAGTGCTATCTTGGATACGAATCTTCTACACCACTTCATCTTAAGATTAAAAAAATGGTTTTATGACACATAAGTCTGAAAAAAATGAATGACAAATAACAAAGTCAGCATACACTTCTTAGAGCTTTAGTTTAGGATCGTCTTGATATAACTATGACTCATGCTTCAATCTTTAATAGGATTGGAACCCAAAAGAGTGTAAGGACTCTAAAATGGGCATCATTTCTCACAAGACTTAGACCAACCAAGTCAAAATATGATAAGCACGTACATGATCATTAACTAACTTTGGTTGAGGGTTTAAAAAAATCTTCATAGCAAAATATTTTGATGAATAAAGAGACGATACAAATGGGTGGTAAGTGTTGGGGCCATATTGAAAAGAAAAAAACACACGATAGTGATTATAAACCTCTCCGATAAAGAGAAAAAAAAAAAGGAAATGATGTGTCTCACTTCAAATCATATCAATATTTAAGAGGATGATAATGATGAGTTTCTCATTGAAGAAGATGTTGAGAAGGCTCTTCCCACCTTTCAATTAGAAAATAAATCTATAGTGGATGAACTTAAAGAGGTTAACTTAGGCATCGTTAAAAACCCACATCCAACCTTTATCAATGCAAACTTATCACCTAAAAAAAAGGGTTGCATGGAACTTTTAATGAAGTATCGAGATATCTTCTCTTGGTCCTATGATGAAATGTTAGGTTTAAACCTGACAGTTGCAATCCATCGATTATCAATAATAAATGGGGCAAAACTTGTAAAACAAGCACAACGTCGCTTTCATCCTGAACGCATCTCATAAATTGAGGTTGGAGTCAGCAAACTTATCCAAGTGGGTTTCATTCATGAGGTTAAATATCCTACATGGATTTCGAATATCATATCAATTGAAAAAAATGGTTAAATCCATGTTTGCGTGGATTTTCAAAACCTTAACAATGTTTATCCCAAAGATGACTTTACACTTCCAATCATTGAGATCATAATGAACACTACCATAGGAGGTTAACCTTCATGAATGGTTTATTTAGCTATAATCAAATTTGGATGGCACCCGTAAATGGAGAGAAAAATTTTCGAACTCCAAAAGGAATATATTGTTATAAGATCATGTCTTTTGGCTTGAAAAATACGGGTGCCATTTATCAAAGAGCGATACAAAATATTTTTTATGACATGTTTTATCAACACATTGAATGATACGTGGATTACCTTATGGTCAAGTCAAAGGAAAAAAAATCATTTGCAAGATCTTTGTCTCGTGCTCGAATAAGGCAATGACGTCGATTCTAACTAAAAATGAACCCATTAAAATGCATGTTTGGCGTATCCTCTAGCAAATTCCTAGGATTCATAGTTCGACATCAATGGATTGAGAGATCAATCTAAAATTGATGCCATTATAAAGATCCTAGAGCCATAAAACATCCACGAGTTGGAGAGTCTCCAAGGAAAGCTGGCTTATATATAGAAATTCATTTCTAACTTAGTTAATCGGTGTAAACCATTCACTCATTTGATGAAGAAGGATATGACATTTTATTATGATGAAGCTTGTAATAAAGCTTCCATTAAGATTAAGAGTACTTGCTTAATCCACATGTCCTTTAAGCATCAGCACTGGGATGCCCACTTTCCTCTATATTGTAGCTTAAATGCATTGTTTAAGAGTGTTGTTAGCACAATAACATGATGAAGGCAAAGAGAGTGCTCTCCACTACCTTAGTAAAATGTTAAATAAGGTCGAACTAAATTATTCTCCAATAAAGAAGACATGTCTAGCATTAATGTTATCGATAAAGAAAAAGCATTACCTCCAAGCATATTGAGCACAACTAATCTCTCGAGTTATCCCTCTCAAGTACATCATCTTAAGGCTGGTATTGTCAGAAAGATTAGCAAAATGAGAGTTTTTGCTTCAAGAATTTGAAATTATCTACTGGGAGCAAACACTAGCTAATTTTCTAGGTGATCATCCTATTCTTGATGAATGAGAGTTTTCTAAATACCTACCTAATAAAGACGTCTTATTCATTGAAATGTCAAAACCTTTAAAAATGTTCTTTGATGGTGCAATATGACAAAATAAAACGGGAGCTAGGATAATCTTCATCACACCTAAAGGAGAGGTCTTGTCGTTCACCTTCTCACTTACTGAATGTTGCTCCAATAACTTGGTTGAATATCATAAGTATGCACTAAAACTGATGACATCATTTGATCGTGTCACTTTAGAGCATATACCTTAAAAAAAGAATAAGCAACCCGATATCTTAGCAAATATGGCTTCAACATTAAAATCAAAGTCCATGTGTCAAAGATAGGTGATTTCATTGATAACTAGTGATGGAGAAGAGAAAGAACAAGTAAACATGGGTTCTGTTTATGAGATTAAAAAATAAGACTTGCATCAACTGCTTATTAATTATTTATAACATAATAAGCTACTTAAAAACCTACGACATAAGATAGAGGTGAGGCAAAAGGCTTTTCATTTCATATACTCTTAAGGTACTTTTTATTAATGCTCTTTTGATGGAGTTTTTTTATGTTGTTTTGGAGAAAAAATAGCTACAAAAGCTTTAGAATAAACACACTCGGGAATCCATAGAGCACACCAATCAGATCTTAAACTTCACTTATAAATCACAAGAATGGTATACTACTGGCTTACTATGATGAAAGATTGCATGAATTACGTTAGAAAATGTTAAACTTGTCAATTTCATGCTAATTTGATCCACCAGCCACCTGAGCCTTTAAATTCAACAGTTTCTTTTTAGCTGTTAAATGCTTTGGGACTTGATATGGTAAGGTCAATATCGAAAACCTTGGGAAGGCATCTTTACATTTTGGTCATAACCAATTATTTTTTAAAGTGAGTTAAGCTATAACATAAAAAGTGATTAAGAAAGAGATAATTGTAAATTTTATTTGGATAAATATTATCTATCATTATGGAGTACAAAGTATATCATAATTGATAATAGAAAAAATTTCTACAATGCAACCATGAATAAGTTGTGTGTACAATATGATTTCAAAAAAAAAAAAACTCTTTTATATACAATATTTCAGCTAATGTCTTGATAGAAACTTTTAAAAAATCTTATCCAATATTCTTAATAAAATGATAAATTGCTCGATGGATCAGCATAATAGAGTTTAAAAAGCATAATGAGCTTATCTTACTTAAATCTCAAGCACCAACTCAAGCTGCTTCATATTTCTTCGTATATAATATTGAAGTTGTTCTTCACTGGAAAATCAACTTCCATCTCAAAGATTGTAAATCAAGAATGACTCTCCAATAAATCAAAAAAGATTGGACCACATGTAGCGCGTGTAGTTCATCCGCAAACCAGCTGACTCCACTGAATTGAAACGCACATACTCAACACGCGCCTATTTAATTAACCTGCAAGACAGAAAACACCATAAACATCGAATTGCTATTTCTTTGTTTGTTTCTTTTTTTCTTTTGAAAGGTGGCTTGAGACTTTGTGGCTGCTGGTTGTTGAATTTGGGTTACTGGTGTCGGGTTCCTATGCTGGCCAGGAGAGAAAAACTGGAGCGGTAGTGGCCAGAGGGGCGACGCTGCTGTGGATAGTGGATTGAACCGAGAGGAAGATGGAAATGGGTCTGTACGGTTTGCTGGTGATATGTGGATCCGATGGTTTGGAAGACGAGAGGGTCGGGTTTATTGGTTTTGGTGCTGGGCTATGGTGGGTTGTTGTGGTGGTGTTTATGAAGGAAGGGCTTGGAGATATTGGGTTGTTGACAGTGTCTGAGGGTGAAAGAAAGAATAGGTTCTTTTGAGGGAGAAGGATCACGACACAAGGATTGGAGAGGGTGCTGGTGGTCTGGGTTTGGTTCGGGGAAGAGGAAGGCACGGTGGGTACTGGGAATCAATGGTGCTGAGAGGCAGTAGCGGGTGAATGCGAGTCATGGTGTTCTTGGTGGACAGTCTGTGTTGATGAATCAAAGATTGTGTCCCCTCTTATTTTCTTTGTTCTTGTTTTTTTTTTTTTTTTTTGCTGTGTTGTGGGTTTTTGAAAGAGAGCAAAGGCTAGGATTGTGGGAATCTGAAAAACCCATTCTCTGGCCAAATTTTGGGGATTTGATACCAAAAACCTGTTTTTCTGCTGAATAATTGATTGTAGACAATCAATTATGCTAGAATTCTGGGATTGAGGAGCTGTAAATAGAAGGTTGGAATCTTGACTTGAATGCTGAGGATTGCAACTGAAAATCTGAAATTAATTCCTTGATTTGAATGGATTCTGGACTAAATTGAATAAATTTGGGCAAAATCAGTGGATTAAATTGGGCTGAATTGAATTAGTTGGAAACATTTGGACTAAATTGAGATTTAATTGGACTGAAATGATTGTAAAGTAACAACTAGGATTGAAATGAAGTTATTTAAATAGTTTTAAATGGTCCATGTCATATTTCCCTCTTTTCATTGCAGTCCTTTACTTTTGAATTTTTTCAATTTAATTCAATTAGAGCTTTAAATCTTGAACTCCCTCTCAATCTGTGGTCCTTGAAATATTTCCCACTTTTCATTAACAGTTGGCTACACTTGACTTTTGAATTTTTTCAATTTAATTCAATTAGAGCTTTACATCTTTAATTCCCCCTCAACCTAATCCCTAAATCAAATCATTTCAATTTAATTAAATCCGAATTTGTTAAATTTAGACCTTCTTGTTGTAAATACACTATTAATTCTCAAAATCGTGTAATTTTAACCGATCTTACTCTCAATTTTGAATCTCTTCTTTAATTAGGCTCTTTATCGATTTCTAACTTAGCTATTTGTTTTAATATTATTCTTGAACTTCAAATTTCTTTTATTTTTAGCCAAATTAAATCAAATAAAGCTATTTTTTAAATTTCCTCCTTAATTATTGCCCAAAAATTTCCAAACTCAATTTTTTTTACCCTGTGATACTCAATTATCGGCCAAATTTCAACACCAGCTATATCTTTTTGTATTTTTTTTATTTTTTATGATTTTCAAGATTATTTTTTTAACACAAAAAAATAAATAAATAAAATAAAATAACAAAATTCACTAATATTATTGAAAAGATATATTTTTTTATTTTGTTATATTTTTTGAAAAATATATAAAAATAAGAGGTCAAAAATTAGATTACAACAATATAGGTATCTTAGTTAACTTAAAAAATGTGGTCATGTAAGTTAAAAAAAAAATTACAGTAATGTTTACTTCAAGAAACAAAAAACTAAAATATGTGTTTAGAAATTGAAAATGAACATTGTTTTTTTTTAATAACTTATTACAATTATAAACTAAAACAAAATCCATTTTTTATTGTCCCTTCTCTCACAAACTATTTAGGATGGTACTATTTAAGAAACACTACTATTTTTATTTTAATAATCAAATTTTATTTCTTTATTATTTTATCCTTGCAAGTTACATGGTATTGCTTTATGAGTTGAGATTTGTTTCACTTTGTATATTCTCACATATATGATGTGTATAGTGTTAAATTAAAAATTAATATTACAAAATATAATTTTATGTTATATTTCAAAACAAGATTGGAAGAGTATGGATTAATATTAACAAAAAAAAAAAGAAAAAAAACCTTTTTCATTCTCATTGTTCAAAAGGCATAAAAAACTTTTGTTTAGTTCTTAAAATTTTAATTTATGCATTATTTGATTTTGTTATTTTAAAATTTTATGTTTCAATTCTAAACTTTATTTTGTATGATTTTAGCTTCTAGATGTTGAGAGAAGACAGAAAAAGCTATCAGAAAAGGAAGGAGAGAGAAAAGATCTGGCCAACCATATTCTAGTGATAAAAAAAATCGATCTTAGAATTAATAAGTTCATTTTAAAGAGAGGAGTTTAATGAAGATAATTTTCCTTTTAAACATGTAGAAAAAGTAGATCGAAATTCGTGAATTTTTTTGAATTCAGTTTATTTTTTTAGTTTAAAAGTAATTAGATTGTGTTTAGAGTTAAAACAAGTTTATTGCGGTTTCTAAAATATTCATGAAATATATTTAGATGAAAAAAAATTAAAAAGAGACTTTTAAGGTATAAAAAGACTTGAACTTTGAATTTTTTGGTGATTGAAAAAAAAAAAAACCAGTGGACAACAATTCATTTACCTCGGCTGACAATTTGTCGTCTATTGTATTTAAATGATAATACTAATTTAGTGAATGACACGTCATACATCTATTTTTTCAAAAAAAAAAAAAAAAAACAAAAAGCATGAGGTTGGCTTTTTGTTTTTAGACTAGTGCAATATTTTTGCCTAGCATTTTTAAAGAGATTCTTTCGCATCAACTTTCATTTTCTACTTTTAATTAATTGTTTTGTTTTAAGAACAAAACTTCTTCAAATAAAATATACAAATTATATATATATACAAAATTATTCGATTATGCCATAACTTTTAAACAATATTATAGCTTATTTTATAAATATTAGCAATTGTTTTGAGAACAATTGTAAATGAATTGAATATGGAGAACTTCTTAAAACAAATTGCTCAGAAATATGGAGAATAAAATATTTGTTTTATTATTTTTATGCCACAACTTTTAAATAAGATTATAGATTTTTTAATAAATTTTCAAATTAATCATTCTTTTGGTGTTTTTCCGTATAGTCTCATAAAAATTGGAGGTATGATTTTTTTTCCTATTGAAACTATGATGAATTTTTATTAAAAAAAATAACTTTTGATAATAAAAAAACATGTTTTTGTCCAAAATAAATAAATACTTGAATAAAAAAGAAAATTGTGACTGAAAATAATCTTTTACTCAAAAATATAAATTATTAGAATATTTAAGAATATTCATCTTAATTATTTTAAAATAAGTTTTAAACATGGCACCGCCACTTCACATGAAAAAAAAAAACTACTGATTTATAATTTTCTATTTTTTCAGAAAATTAAGAATATCAAAATATTAGTTTTTCAAATTCTATAATAAAAAAGAGCCTTGATCGGTTGACTTAATATTTTATATCATTTAGTTTTATTATTTTTAAGATAAGCTAAATAGGGTCCTTGATTTCTATTTTTGAAAAAATTGTACTCGGTAAATATGTTTTCTTAATTTTTTATGGAAAAATATTTTTAGAATAAAAAAGAAAACTAAAAATGAAAATAAAAAAATATTTATTTGAAAATAAACTCAACTTGAATGTTCGGGCATCTTAGATTACTCTTCTGCTCAATTTGTTTGCTGAAAAGCAAATTCCTTTTAAAAACTTAATTTTACGGGAAAATGGTTTTTAAGAAAATGAATTGCTATATAATATTATAAAAATTAGAAAACATTGTCTTTAGTTTATATATATATATACTCTCTCTGCAAATGAATCTCATTAATGGCTAATTTTTGAAATACAATTAAATACGATGCTATTTGAAAACACGGTGTAAATCGCATTTCATGAAATATCAATTTTTTTTTTGCTTAAATTTTTTTTTATATTTTCAGATTATTTTAATGTACTAATATTAAAAATAATTTTTTTTAAAAAAAATACTATTTTGATACATTTTTAGACAAAAAACACTTTAAAAAACAACCACTACCACACTCCCAAACACGAAAAGGTGTAAAAAAATAAAGTACTTTTTTGTTAATAAATAGAATAAGAGAATCACATTTTAATATTAGGGAAATGTTTGAAATATTTTAAAATGTATGAAATTTCCTATTGATGAATTCAATAAAAACTTTAATGAATCTTTAGGCTTTTTTCCTTACTGATAATGGATTGAGCTTGTATTTTTTGTGAGTGGGATTACTTGCAAAATAAAAACTATAATGCTTAAATCAGTTTGAGTTTTTAGTTAATTTGTTAAGTAGTTTAGAAAAATAAAGAATAAATTGTCTTTTTTTTATTTTTATGGGTCTCAGATTCTCTAGTCTCACTTTGGCCCCCGAGTTTTTATAAGAAAAAAAGGCTCGTTGCATAGATTACCTTTACCTTTCCCAAGAATAGAGGCCAGACGTAGGGTGACACAACCATTTATAGCCCTTCACGTGGAAAGAATATTATGAAATAATAACAACAACAACACAACAACAATATGCGAGTTTTATTGATTTAGAGAATAGTACTAGATTAGCCTTGTAGAGTGTTGGTGTGAATATAGGTAAAATTTATGGGATTGTGCTAAAAGAAAGCAAAAGTGTAAACACTTCGGGAAAAACTTATAATTAATGAGGAAAAAATCTAATCTAACTGAGTAAAGTGAATATTTAACTCATTGGGAAGATGATAAATGTAAAAAATTAGAATAAAATTTTTATTTTTTAATTTTTTAAAAATAAATTACAAAACAATAGCCGGAAAAATAAAAAAGAATAAATAAATAACACATAAAGGGATAACAACAACAATATATTGGTGAAAATCTTGGTTAAAATTGATAAAAGTGCAGAGAACCGGAAATAAGTCATAATTAATCTTAAGAGTGAAAACATATGATAGAATATTTTGGAATACAAAAATGGTCTTAATAATCACCGGGAAAAAATTTGAATACAATATATAGAAGGATGTAACAAGAAATTTAGTTTTTCTAGTGTGAAATCGCCAATATGATAGTTTTACACTATCAAACGTAACTTTTAATTTGACCATTGGATTAATCTAAAATTTCATGAGGAACCTTAAAACATATTATTTTACAGTTGGGTAAAACTTCAAGATGATCAGAGTTCAGGACGGCTACAAAATAAAAATGGTGACAACGAATAGAATTATAAAGGACTCGTAAAGGGAAAAATGGTCATTGGACAAACAAATTAAATAAATCAACTTCTTCTTCTTTTTTAAAGCTGCCGAATAAGTTTGAGAAAAAAGAGACAGAGAAAAAAAAGAAAGGGAAGAGAAAAACTATCTATAAAAAAATTAGACAGCAAAAGCAAAAATTGGGCTAAATTCATGAGTTACGAAGTGTGAGGCATCAACCAACCCATTGAGCAAGGAATTAATAGGAAATTTAGTGAGAAAAAAAGGGAGAAACAAGGTAGTAGCTCACGACAAGGAAAAATATAATTGTGGGAGTGGAAAAACTTTAACTGGTTAACATTCAAAGTTTGTTTTAGTGCCGGATAAAAAGTTCTAAGTGTATTTAAACAAGTTTGAATGAAAAGAAATGGGATTGATGCATAATTGTTAGATTTTTTTAATTAGGATTCTTAGGAGAAATTTGGGAAAATGTGAAATTATTGTGGTTTGATGCAATTAGATAGTATAAATTATGAATGAAGCAAAATAATAAAAAATAGAAGAAAACAAATTTGTGTTATAGAAGTGGTTAGTGGCCGGTCAAAATTGAATGATAATGGAGGATATAGAAATCAAATGAATGTTTGTGAATTGTGTGTAATTGATGTGTGTTGATGTATTTTATAGTGAATTGGAATGGATTTAGTAAATTTAATTAGTTGTAACTATATGTTAGTGTAGTTGAAATCTATTAGTGAGGAGGATTACGGAGATATATGTGATTATGCTGAAGAATTGGATTTTTTAGTGTCAAATGGTTGTGGTGATGAGTGTGAAAATTAAACATTTGAATTTCAAATAAAAAAATTGAGGTTTATAAGGCCGACGACCATATAAGGAAATTATCATAAATTAAAAATTTAAAGGCTAAGTTTGCCAAGTATGGAATATATGGAATATTGAATTATAAGGATAAAGAATAGGTTAATGAAAAAGTCAACTTGATAAATAGAAATTGAATTTGAAAGTATGCATGTTACATAAGATAAGTTAGAAGTAGAATGTTATGTAAAACAAATTGAAAATATGAATTTTTATTCAAAGTGTAAATGATTAATTAGGACATTGGTAATGTAATTAAATGGGTATATGTTATTGAGAATCGGAAAATGTGTAGCTAATCAAACAAAAAGATAGTTAAAGAAATATAAAATTGATGAGATACTAATAATAATATCTTTTCTGGAACTGAAAGAGACACCACGACCGATATCTTCCGTAGCTAGAAAATTATAGTGTGCAGGAGGCATAAGTAGGTGTTCTTCACCTCACCTAAATTATAGAATTTTTTATTTCATTATTTTATTTCAAATATTTTGTTTATTGGATGTGTATTAATTGTTAGAAATAAAGAATCAAAGAGATAAATAATATTGCAGAATGTTGACAATCAGAAGGATCGTCGAATTTATTGAAATCCGTGAGGAAATTGCTGGATTGTTAACAATCGTAAGGATTTTCGAATTTATTGGCATCCATGAGGGGATTGCCGGATGTTGACAATCAAAATGATCGTCGAATTTATTGGTATCCGTGAGAGGATAGTTGTAATGATGATGATTAAAAAAGTTGCTGAAGTTATGTCAATTATACAAGATTGATGTTGAAATGTGAAAATAAGTGTTAGTGAGTTAAGTTTCTGAATGGTAGTTTAAGAAATTAAATTGTAATGTTGGTGTTAAATGTAGTTTTAAGAATGATATGTGAATAATAAGCTTCTGGGTAAAAATAGTAATTAAATCTTTATATTTAAATTATAGGTTTGTCACAACTCATGTGAGATTAGTAGGGTGTAGGGTTATAATCTTCTTGTTGATATAGTAAACTAATTTAATAATTAGAAGTGAAAAAACTAATTTAATAGTGTATATTGTAGATTTTTATGAATGGGTATGAAAGTAGAATAGTGTGTGATACATGTAAATTAAATAATTTTATTATTGGTATTGTAATAATTAAAGGATTGTTAATTAAAATTATATTTAAAGATATATTAATATGGATTTAATGTAAGATGCCAAGTAGATATGTATATGTACTTGTGTGCTTGCATATTTTAATTGAACTATAATTTAGCAATTGTTTATATTTTATATTATTTTAAATGTTTATGTCATATGATTAATTAAATATATGTTTGTGTACGAAGCAATTTGAAAAGTATGATTGGAATTGAATAAGATGTAATCCAGGATGGTTGGATTATGAATGAGATGTGAGAGGTGATGATTGTGATTGAAAGTATAAATATTGATAACCTGATATGTCTAAAATAAAAGAAAAATTCTGTCGGATTTTCAGTATAGACTTGAGGAATATACTAATAATATTATTAACTACAGTTGTGAAAAAAATCTTATGGTTTATAAATGAATTGTGAATAGTTGATTTAAATCTGATTTTGAATTTTAGAATGTAATAGAAACAATCTATGAGATTATGTATAGAAAAATATAAAAAAAATGTACAATAAAGAAAATATGCATAACAAAATAAAATATGCACAAAAATAATTCATGTTTTCCCCGCATCCGAGCTGCGCTTGAAAGCGTGCTCAAGTGCCTAGGGTTGTCCATGGGGAGCAAGAGTTGTGCTCACCTGGGTTGAGCTCGATCAGTCCTTTTAGGTTTTTTTTTATTATTTTTTTTTCCTTGGCAGATCACCTGTAATTTGAGTTTTTCCCTTACCAAACACAAAAATGCTTCACACCTCTTGGAAAATCCTGGATGACTTGTGAGGAGGAAAAGTCCCCCGAAGGAAATTTGCGTCCTCTCTTAGAGGTTTGTCAAAAGTGCGTTTTTATCGACATTATCGTTTGGATTATTGTAATTGTTATTAGGCTATAATTGGTCATTTCAAGGCATGGGCGTGTGTTATTATAATTGGATTAGCACTGTAATTGGGCCCAATCTAATGATGTAGATACCTATGAGATTCATTATTATATAATTGTGCTTCTTTCCTACCTATTTGCTGGAAATGCAAGGAACAAAAGGAAAAGTAGATTCCCCCTTCACATGTGATGTTATAGCATGTTTAGTTTGGCTTGGCTTGGCTTTGGGAGGGACCAACTCACTTGATCTTCATGGCATTGATGATTGCCTTCAAACGAAGAACAACATAATCCCAAATGATTCGGCAGGCTCTGTTCCACACAGACGAATTCAGCTGTGTTTTCCTCAGCTTCAATGGCGGCCGGCAAGTTCTGGGTCTTGTTTACGGGCATCATCAAGATCTCACAGGCCTTCGTAATTACCCTTTAACTCATACTTGCCGTATCATTTGGTCCCGATTCCCAGGAATTTTCGTCAGAGAGCGACACCTCTGGATACAATTGTACGCTCATCTTGTTGCGTCATTGTTATTGGTATCATGATCTTAATTATTGAGCTCGGCTAACAAAAGTAGTACGTAGATTGCCCCACACACCCTATGAGAAATAAATTTGATATGAATATATCAGTTTAAATATGGATTTGACATGTTCAAAATCCTATATGTTACGAGATTTGGTCCAAAAATATCATGTTTATTCAAATAAAAAGGAGTTGTTTAAGGCCCATTTGATCCCCAGGTTCAATCTTGTACTCCTCTACGCAAATGATGCTCTGTTTCGGACATTATTAGGCGCCAAGGACTGCATACAGCTTTTATCTATTTATTTCAAAATGCCCCCTCTGACAGTAACACCTCACCAGTTTATGCCACCATAACCACAAGTGAACATCTACAGTAAAACCAGGAAAATCCATTCGAATAGTTTTCACTTTTCACAGTCAATCAAATTTGACTTGAGCAATTGAGTTCCATAGAATAGCAAGGAAGGCTCTAAGGTCACACAGCAATGATGGTGGAACCAGACCAGATATAAGGGGGTGTTAGAAGATACGAAAGTTGTTGTTTTTTAAAGTATTTTTTTTTTGTAAATATATTAAAATAATATTTTTTAAAAATTATTTTTGATATCAACACATCAAAACAATTTAAGAATATCATAAAAAATTAATTTGGAACAAATAATTTTTTTTTTTTGAAAAACAAAACAATATATACCAAAATTACACATGAAGTAGCAGTAAAAGTAATACCCTACCCTCCAACTTTAATATCTAGTCGGAAACAAGCCACTTCCAGCAATCACTCATGTGGGCCTATCTCCTAAGACCAGAAAATGAGGATGCCATATGGCTGGGTCCACCAACATAGACATCTTCTCAATCAGAGAGAGCTGCTGGGAATCAAGTTGAAGTAGTCATGAAGGACATTTATTGCATAAAGAGAATATAAAGAAAGGGGGAAATGAAGAGTAAAAGAGAAAGAAGCCAAGTAGAGGGAAAGGGATAAGCATGGAGAAGTCCAGTTCCATCCCATATAAGACCCTCTGGGGCCCTTGTCATGTTGTTAGGGGTCACTGTTCATACATACCTGTCTGTGTCTTGGAACTATAGTGCTTTGTTTTAAACTATCCATAGAATAATTTATTTCACCTTCCAATACCCTCCAAGATTGTCATTGGTTACAACATATATATATAAAAAATAAAAAATAGTCAAAAGCTCATCATCTCTTATCTGAGATTCTGTTCCTGTGGTGGTGTGTGATTGGGAACCAAAAAGATAAATCTAAAAGCTGCTTTCTTCCCCATTGTTTCAGAGCATCTTCACAGAGATGCATGCATGTTTTGTTCACTTCTCCACAAGCATGTAAACAAAACAAAAGCAAACATGAACAGTGATTTCACAACAGAGGAACAGGGAGAGGACTCTCAAAACAGTATCTGCAACCTCACCATTTCAGCTCTCGGCTATGGCCCCCAAGAAAATTCCTTGGTTTAATGTTGAATTGAAAAGGGAATAAAGGGAAAAGCAGAGAAGAGATTTGAGCATTCATGAAAAAGAGATAGTAAAGAGAAGACTTGGTAAAAGACTGATAATACATATCAGCCTTTTTGACAAACAGAAAAAGTTGCAAGCTAAAAGCTCTAAAATATCTTTTTTGTGTATCAGGAAAGTCCTCATTGTTGTTATCCATTACAAATGAGCTACTCCATCAAACACAGAGATGAAGTATTTTGGCCATTATCGATAACAGGAAAAAAGAAGAAAAGAGATTTCACAAGCATGATTGATTTCAATTAGATCAACAGTTACAACTGGACACAAATATCGGCCAATTATTTCTCTAAGAAAAGCAAAGAAGAGAGGGTGAAGAGCTAAAGACAGTGCATTGATACAAAGCTACATAATCTCTAATGATCATGTTCTACTACCTCAACACAATTTGTAAAATCCTTCTTTACTCCATGGAAAGAATTAAGAAAAACAAAGATGTCTCTATGCAGGTCTATTTCTCTTGTGGCCACCTTTGCCATCAGATTTCAAGGCACCACTAGAATCCCCCTCAGAAGAGGCGTCCATGGATTTGGTGAAGGAGGTAGAAAGATCAGCATAAAGGTCAACTACCCTCCTGATATTGTTGTTGAGCTCCCTTATCAGACCCACATTTCTGCTCAGGTTGTCAGGGATCTTGGATTCATGGTTCTGATTTATCTCATTAATGAGAAGCCTATTCTGATCCAAGATATTTTGGACCTGAACAAAGTTCTTTTGAAATGTCTGCAAGATCTTGCCATCTATCTGGGTACCATTGCCAAGTCCTGAGAATGTGTCACCCTCCATGGTATCTTTCCCTTTTTTGGAGTCAGAACTCTATCTAATCAAAACCAGTCCTGCATGAACAACAACCATAAAGAACGAAGAAAAATGAGAAAGAACAAAAGATGAGACAGTGCTTGCTAAACTGTATGCATCTATTTTTTTTTTAATAAAGACCGTAATCATATTTTGTATATGGATTTATTTATTTATTCATCATCAATACATATAGATAAAACACCAGACAAAACATGAGAAACCTTGGAATTGTTTTAAGACATTATTTTTTTGGCATATGAGACAAGAGCCTGTAGTAGAAATCATGACTTCCATGGGTTCCACTTTTTTACAGAGGGATCTGATAACAAATACTACCCAATTATTTACTATTGTTATTATTATTATTATTATTATTTATGATGAGATGTGAAAAGGCAGATCCCATTTCCATAAAAGGGAACCTCTTTTTTATGTACTAAGAAAAATACCCACCCAAAACTCAGTTTCGAAGGAGAATCTCAAAGACCAAGAAAAAAAACAGTCAAGATGCAGAGAAGATGAAGCCATCTGGCTGTACTGTACTTACTATTACTACTGCAGATACAACATCATTAATTCTTACAACAGAACAAAAAAAAAACAAAATGTTGATAGCAAATCAAAATGGGATTTTCATTTTAAGGTAAAAGAAATAAATATTTCTAAAATGGGATTTACTTAAAATCCAGAAACATGTCTTAGATACACAAGGAAAGAACCAAAACTTGAAAATCAAACGTCCCAAGCTTTACATTACAAACTTGCAGCTGCGGAAGCTCAAATTCTAAGTGGAAAATGGAAAAATCCAACCTTTTTTTATTAAAAAAAAAATCCGAAACGACCTGGATAGCCTATGAACACCAATCTTCGTAGAAAAAACAACAAAATAAATATATATTATCTATATTGGTTTTAAGGCAGTGGAAAATTCGCAAAACAAAGAAACAAGATAGAGATCAGTTCTAGAAAGAAAATGAACCCATCAAACTAAATAACACAATTAAATCCAAGTAAAAACAAAATAGATTGCAGTGATAGAGGGAGTACCTTAATTATTTTATATTTTATCGTAACTCGTTGTTAGTGTGTGTGTGTGTGTGTGTGTGTGTGTGTGAAGGGAAGCGTATTGGTTGAATACCTTGAAAATCTGGGACATTATATCCTGGAAGAGAAGACAGAGATTGAAGACGAGGGATTCCCGAGGAAGAATGGAAAAGGATCGGCGATTTTTTGGATTGATGAAATACAGGTTAGGTGTTGTTGTTTCTCATGAATTATGAGAAAATCTGTAGAGAGAGAAGGTGAGGGAGATTGTAGTTTTAGAAAGAGAAAGTGAAGATTTGACAGTCACGCTTGGACCCCCTCTCTTTCTCTCTATTTTACAACTATTCGATTCTCCAAACTCCTAAATAATATTTCCACCTCTTAATTCCTTCTTCTTATTATTTCTGATTTGATTCACTGGGTACTGCTCCCATCTTTTGCTCAGATCCAAGACATGATTTCTCCAACTGTTTAATTATTGGGCACGTGGCATGTGCTTCTGGATATGTTGTCCATTAACATAGACCCCACTTCTGGGATTTATCTTCATCCCCCTGCTGCCGACCCCTCTATGGTTAATTTGGGTTATTTTTATTTGGCAGATAGTGTTTGAAAATATAATTAAAATTATATTTTTAAAAAAATTATATATATTTTTTTAAATTAGATTTTTATGTTTTAAGATTATTATGGTGTGCTGATATTAAAAATTATTTTTAAAAAATAAAAAAAAATATTATTTTGATACATTTTCAAATGAAAAACATTTTAAAGTACAACCGCTATTACACTCCTAAACACCCTCTTAGAACATAAAACATAAAATTACATGTACTGAGAGTATTGGTAAAATAACATATTTTGTATTTATCATGATTTCAAAACATGATATTTAATGAAGTCATGATTGATAAATATGGAAAACATGATATTTAATGAAGTCATGATTGATAAATATGGCATTGACAAATATCACATTTTATAAGTATGATATCTACCTAAACCACAAATTACCCTAAATTTATCCTTAAACCCTAAAAAATATTACCGATAAACCCTAAACTACTAACCCATAAATGATAAAAAAAAAAAAAATTAACTAACCATAAACACTTACATTCCCTGACCGTGATTCAAACCTCAAATCCTAACACCATCTATAACATGAATGTTACTTAACCATTAAAAGCTAACACTAATCCATATCTTAAATGCTAACCATTACCCTAACCCTAACAAATACCTAACCTCACGAAAACTAACCATAATACAAACTTCTTACAAAAAAATCTAACCTTAACTAATCCTAACTTAATCCAAACATCAAACACTAACCCCAAATCCCTAAGACTAAAATATCAAATCTCTTGTCGATATAAAGTTAATGGTTGTTAAAACCTTTTAGATTAGGCTTATTTTCTTATAAAATTAAACTTTGCATAAAAATTATATTTTTTATAATGTTTCTTTTCTTATCATTTATGTGATTTTAAAGCCGCTAGTAATCAAAATATATTTTGGATTTTTGGTGAATTACATAATAACTATAATCTTTATCATGTTTTCATTTTTTTAAATCAATTTATTATCAAGCATTTTATAATCAAAATTTCTTTTGAATTTAGGGTGAATTGTATAATAATTGGGTGAATTGTATAATAATTGTAATTCTTTGATTCGTGATACCTGTTTAACGATTATTTGGTCTATTAATCTTCAACTTTTTGGTTTATGACAGATGTAAATACAAGAATTCAACAATATTCAAATTAAAATTAAACTCAACAAATAATCTTGTTATCTTCGTTCACGTGGTGACTAGTAAGATTTTGATTTCAATACTAATACTCCAAATATTATAGTACTCCAAATTATATCTAATAAAAAAATATTTGGATCTTAACTTAACCAACCCATTTTTTGTTTTTTTTTAAAAAACAATATTCCAAATATACCAAAACACATTAAAATTAACTGCAAACTCATAATTAACAAAACAACACAACATAATATATCGATAACATATAAGCAAGTCTATTTATCTATGCCTACGTCGTCTACTTGATAGGCTAAATTCATCAATAACACGACTACCTCCTATTTGAGTGGCTTCATCCTCGACCATAACATCATCAAGAGTTAACATCTCTTCAAAGTTCGCAAGTGCAGTGCGACAAGAAGTAAACTAACAAGACGCGTAAATATATCCTTCTCTTTCTTTATCAAGATTACAAAGCACATAAACGACCTCTAGACCTTTCAGTAGTAAGAAGCCAACTTAATATTAATAAAATTCATACATTAAAAGTTTCATAAATAAAACGCACCATTCAACATATATTAATTTCAAAAAGTTATGATTATTTACCGTATTTTAAATATGTTGCGTATGTTGCTCGTATTGCAAGTCTTTTAGTGGAGAAATATGCTCGAGGTCTGGTGTGATTACCTGACGTGTTATACCCATATACCAAATATTATACTCCTTTTCTGTAATCACAGGATGCATCTTGACAAATATCTTTGTTCTCTGTGTATCTCACTATGATATATATGTTGCATGGTAGGCTTAACTAGTCATAATCGTTACTTTTACCCTGACAATTTACGACGTGCAATGTATTTTTCATATCAATGTCAACTAGAATATGCTAACTGAATTTGAACAATCATATCACTCGATCAATAAAAAACACTAACAAGACCATTGTTGTTTATATGTCTATCCCCTAGTGTAAATTGCCAACCAGTTTATCGTCTATGTAAGGAGACCACATGACCTATAATACAAGTATCAAAAATATAAAATGAAAATAATAGGTAAAAGAGTAGATATGTTGTCACTAAGCTCAGATAAATCATATCTATATTGATTAGTGTATTTATTGTCAAACATGTTTTCATCACCCCTTTGTAACAAATCAGTTATCAATGACATGTTTAGGTTGTTCCTAACTAACCTAGAAGGACCGGTGGATTATGATGCTCTTCCACCCATTCAACCAAAAGTTGAGATAGACAAAGAAATTGGTCAACTACCCACACACAATTTTATCATGTTCAATCCACTTTGGACAAAAAGATCAATCGTTGTCTTAAAACTAACATCACATGTGATCAGTACAAGATAATACTAATGTTACCCAACTTTACACCTCCAAGTTATATCAACTACAATATCATTAATTACACTTAAGTCCATGACATATAACATTCAACAATGAACTACTTTCACTATTGTAAGTGATACTATTGTTCATATTAGGAGCAATAGTACCATCATAATGACATAACATAAAAATATTATAAAATATTTTGCAGAAAAAAATAAAACCTATTCCAATCAATTTAACATAAATTAATCAACATTCTCAATTTCAGCAACTTAGCCAACAAATCAACATAAAACATAATTAATCAAAATTCAACCTAAATCATGTTATTTTTATGCTCAATTGCATAAAATGAACCCTAATTGCATAATTTTACAGCTAATTAACATAACTCAATCAAAATATCCAATATTGGCAACTTACCTAAAAAATCAACATAAAGCATAATTGATCATAATTCAACCTAATTAATGTTATTTTCATACTCAATTGCATGAAATCAACCCTAATTGCATAATTCATAGCTAATTTAACACAATTCAATCAAACATTAATTTCAAACAAACTTAATTTTCAAACTAAACTCGAATTACAAGTAAACATAAATTAACTATAACATATACACCAAATTAATATAGATGTAGGTTGTTTACCTTGCTTCTTTCAACTGAGGAGTAGTGGCAATTCAGTGCTCATGTCTTGGGGATTGGTGGTAAGGCCGGGGATAGTGGTTTTTACGCTAAAGGCTTGAAGATAGGGAGAGTGATTTTCTAGTGTGTTTTAATGCTGAGGTGGTAGTTTTGACTGGTTTTTTAGAGAGAGATATTGTGTGGATGACAAGTTTTTAGAGAAAGAGTGTTTGCAACTGTAGGGGTAAAGAAAAAGAAGCTAGGTTAAATTGCACAACTTGTCACGATTCTAAATCACAAAATCATAAGTTGCTGTATTTTAGAATTGTGACATTCTATAGATGTTACAATTCCTAAGCATGACATCCTTAAATATTGCAATTATGAATCGTGACAATCTCAAATAATGTTACTTCACAATTATTTTTCAAACTTTTCTATTTTACTAATATTTTTAATTTATTGTAATAATGTTTTTTTTAAAATAATCAATTCAAGTGGATTCATGTCAAGTCATTTTGGGTTCGGATCACTACACAAGTGTCTTTAATCCAAACCCATTGAGTTTGAACCATTCTGATCAACTAATGGGCTCTGAAGTTAATTATTTCTTGTAAAAGAAAGAATTTGACTATTAATGTATATTTTAGATGTATATGTATATATTATGGATATCAACAATGATAATTATGGATATCAACTATGATAATTACAAAAATATATATGCATTCATATTATCAAAGGTTTGGAGTAAAAATTTAATTGAGTAACTTGTTATCAAATTACTAAATAAATTAAAAGAATTGAGATTTTCATTGTAATGATTCATTATGTTCTAGACTATATTATTTGTATGAATAGTGCCTAATTTTTTTTTTTATCATAAAACTATTATTTCTTTTTAATCTTACTCTCTTGAGTTACATTAGCATAGTTTTGTGTGCTTACATGTATTTTAGGTTGTAGTATCTCGTAAATACAAATTCTTGAGAAATATTGCAGAATCAAACTTTAATTGTAGTTATAAATAACAATTAAAATAAAGAGGGTCAACTTGTAAAAAGAACAACAGTAAAGACCCCATTTATACTTTAGCATGGAAAACATTAATTTTATCCGTAAATTTTATGTTTTTTACCAATTGATCCTTGTTGATTTAGCAATTTATGTTTTGATGCCATACTTCATTTTATTAATGTTTCAGTCCTTAGATGTTGAAATAAGAGAGTAAATGTGTCATATGACTGCTTTTTAGCCATTAAAAACATTGATCTTTGCGTCAACTAGTTTGTCTTCTTAAGAAAAGTTCATTGAAGATAATATTTTCCTATAACTATGCTAGAAAAAATAGATTGAGGTTAGTAAAGTTTTTTATTTGTTTATTTTTTTACGGATTAGAGGGTTTTAAGGGTTGGAGGTGGGCTTATTAAAGTTTTTAGGGTGTTGTTTTTGGTTTTTTGGGTGAAAATATGTTGAAAATAGATTTTTGAGGTCAAAATACATGTTTTCAAGTGTTTTTCTATAACCATGCTGAAAAAAATATATCATAGTTCATGATTTTTTTTTATTCAAGTAATTTCCTTTTCTAGGAGTGACTAGAGAAATTTAAGGGTTTAAAATAAGTTTATTGAGGTTTCTATGGTATGTTTGAGGTGTTTTCAAGTGAAAGTAAGTTGAAAAAAGATTTTTTAGTTCCAAAAATATGTTTTTTTTTTTACCATTTAGGGAAAAAAAATGGAATGGATGACTCTCTAAATAAAAAATGCATACCACACATGCCTAAGTTTCTTGATGATTGACCTCCTAGTGTAGGCTTGTACTGCCACGGCCATCAGTGTTTGGCCCTTCCATTTTATTTTATTTTTTCTATTTAAATATTAATTAATACCCCATCCTAGTTCTTAAATTTTTTAGTTTGACTTTATTTTTAAATGGTAATTTATTTTTTTAAATGTTTTTTAATTTTATAATGCTTCGAAAAGATTGTTATAATTTGTTAGTAATTCATTTCCTCTTACATTTTATATAAATAAGTTTTATTTTTTTTGACATATTTATATATAAAAAAATCATTTGTAATTAACAACAAGAATTAAGCTCTAAGATAAATAAAATAAAATTTATAAAATAAAACAAAGAGTTAGTGTAAAATATATGCACTTGCATCTCTCTTTTGCTTTCACTAGAAAGATTAGCTTTTTAATTTAGTATTTAATTCACAACTCCTTTTCTAATTATTAATTCATAATTTTTTTAATTTATTGTATTACGTATAAACAATATCTTTCTATTTTTGTAATAATAAAATTTATGATACCCAAAAATAAATTTATAAAATAAAACAAGTTAGTGTAAAATATGTGCACTTGAATCTCTTTTTTTGCTTTAACTAGAACGATTAGCCTTTTAAGTTAGTATTTAATTAACAACTCCTTTTCTAATTATCAATTGATAATTTTTTTAATTTATTTTATTACATATAAACAACATCTTTCTATTTTTCTAATAATAAAATTCATGCATGGAGAGCAAGTTATTCTTTAAAAAAAAAAAAAAACTAACCAAAACAAAAGTTCAACAGTTTTATAGATATTAAACTTTCTTCCATGGATGCAAACAAATTACACATATATTGTCATTTTTTTATGGGGAAAATATTTTGTGAAAAAAGAAAAGAGATTAGCGCAAAAGATTTCATTTTTTTCCGATAATTTGAAGATATATTATCAAGTCATAGAAAGATTTCTCATGATTACAAAGCAGAATGACTAGAAATAGTAGAATAAATAATATAAAAATATTATTATTTATTAACAAAAATTGAAAGAGGATATGAATTTACTGTTCAAGTATTTATGAATAGCTATTCATAATTCTGTTTTTTTTTTAATTTAGTTTTTTATTTATTTTATCCATCAATATTAAATTTATTATAAATTG
This sequence comes from Populus deltoides, assembly GCA_015852605.2. Taxonomy (NCBI): domain Eukaryota; kingdom Viridiplantae; phylum Streptophyta; class Magnoliopsida; order Malpighiales; family Salicaceae; genus Populus; species Populus deltoides. The sequence continues at coordinate 14,405,975 of CM027575.2, forward strand.
AACTTCATAATTTTTATAATTTATTTTATATGGGTATTTTCAATTTCATGACCTGGGTGGTGTGTTTAACATGTTAGAATGATAAGCGTGTTTAGCAAGTTAGCCCGGGTTGACTCGAATTTTTTTTGGATCTTTTTTTAATTCAAATATATTTTCAATTTCATCATTTTAATTCAAAATTGAGCTTCTTAATTTATTTTGATTTACTTTTTATATGATTATCTTGATCTTATGACCTAAGTCAAGGTTTGGTAGGTTAATTCAAGTCATTTGTTTTGTCCTTTTTTAATTGAATTTTCTTTCAACTTCATCATTTTCACATTAGGTTGATTAAGAATTGGACCTTATAATTTATTTTAATTTACTTTTTATAGGGTTATCTAGGCCTCATGACCTAAATGTTATCTTTTTAAATTTTTTTTCAATTTCATCATTCAAAATTAGATTGATTGAGAATTAAGTTTCATAATTTGTCTTGATTTAGCTTTTATAATGTTATCAAGGTCTTATGATCCGAGTTGGGGATTTGACAAGTTAATCCAGTTTGACTCGAGTAAATTCAATATATTGCTATCTCAATATAAAAAAAAGATGTCATCTTGAAATTTATTTTTGAGTCAAAGATTCACCGGTTAGACCTAGACCCTCAAGACCGAGCAAATCATGTCAACTCCCACAATGTTTAAAAAACATTTCTACTAGAAAACACATCAGCAATGTCTGAATATTTTTTTCATGTTAAAAAAATATTTAATCTTATCTGTAAAGTAGCACAAGTAAATGATCTATTACAAATCTAAATGGGAACGAGAATAAGGGATTAACAAACTTTGTAAATACATTAAAAAACAAGAAATATAAGTTTTTAAAATTTTAATTACCATATTGTGTTTTTTGAAAAAAAAAATTATTCTATTGATAAAATAAATATCACTACCACAAATTTGGCAAATACAAATAGAAACACTAACAGAATTGTTTTGTCGATAGATTGCAGTGAATTATATCGACAGACTTCTTAATCGTTATATCTATCGGTAAACACCGACAGAAACATCCTATCGATATATAATGAGGGAATTGCAGCGGAAAAAGAAGGAATAAAAAAAATCCATAAAAGTAAGATGACATATAACTTTTACCGATGTTTTTACTGATGGAATTAACTTGACGGTAAAGTTTGTCAGTAAATTTACCGACAGAAATAATCCATCGGTATATACCGATAGAATTACAGACAATATTACAGTGGGATTTAAAAAGGCAAATCATATGGTGACATGACATATTTTACCGACAGAATGATCGATGGAATGCTCGACAGAATTATTTCAGTGGTAAATCCATCAATAATATTTAATTTATGACTTGGCGATCGACTCTCCTCTCCCCTTCTCCCATTTCTCCTTCTTTTTTATGCATTTTTTCTGCAACAAACAACCGCCACCCCCCCTCAATCTCAACATAATTCAACCTCCCATAACATATTTGGTCACCATATCACTCGGTTTGTTAGCATCCATATTCTGATTCAAATTTTATTGAGGATTCTTCGCCTTAAGTAAGCAAATCCACCCTGTTTTTTTATTTGAAAACAATTTTTCAATGTTAATTTTTTTTTATTTCTGTAGTATATATAATTTATCTGGGTGTTTACTTATTTTATATTTTTTTTCTCATACAATTTTGCTATATGGATTTATGATTTGTACATGTTATGGTTTGTTTTAAATTTTGTAAAATTATATTTTTTTGTAAATTGATGTAACTTATGTCGAATTTTTTACTTCAATGTATTGTGACAAAATAAATAATGGCTTATTTAACGAGTTCATTTTATATTTTTTTATTGTCGAGTTATAATTTTCAGTAAATGTGTAGAAATTTGAATTTATATAGATATATAATTAATAATGAATTAAGAGAGCTATTAAAACAGATTGAGTGGAACCGATATTTTTGCAAATTTATTTAGTTAACATAACTATTACATGTTGTCATCATTATATAAATAGGTTTGATATAAGTAATAAATGATCGTTCATGGATGTATTAAGATTCATTCCAGGGGTTACAGAGGATGGGTTATTGTAATAGAGTGATAGAGTCTATGGATTTATTAATTACACACTATCTAATCTGAGAAATATTTGTGAAGGTGGTATTAGATGTCCATGCAAGGATAAAAAATTTATCGATCCAGATGTTATAATAATGCATCTTCTACAAAAAGAGTTCATGGAGAAATACATAAGTTGGTATGCACACGGAGAACCATATATTTCTCATGATACCATGGTAAAGATGATGGTTGGGTCAACTTCTAGTATTAGCAACGTGCATGGAGTTGTAGATGACAATAGTAATTCTTAGAGGAATATAATTATAAATGCGATGAGAATAAATCAGGGTCATGTTGGTCAATGTCCAATCGTAGATAAAAAAAACTTAATGCAAATGTGACCAAGGTTTCTGATTTTTTGAAAGATTTTGATAAGCCATTATGAAATGGTTGCACAAATCATAGTAAATTATTGATAATTACGCATGCGTTCACCATCAAGTCAGATCATAGGTTGAGTGAGGTTGGTTATGACATAATTATCGAATGAGCGAGAATCATTTTACTTGAAGGAAAATGGCTAAAATAGAACTTCTACGTTGAAACCATAAAATTAACATGTATCTAAACTTCTGCATATTATACTACCTTGAAAATACAGAGTCAATTGAGTGCAAGACATGTGGGTATTCTCGTTGTAAACCTAGAACTGACACGAAAATGACTCTTGTCCCACAAAGAAAACTTAGATATTTCCCACTGATACCTAGACTGTAGAGGTTATTCATGCCAAAGACTACTAAGCACATGACATGACACCAATCACATTATATGGTGGATAGAGTGATGGTGCACCCTTCTGATAGTGAAGCCTGGAAACACTTTAACAGTGAGCATTCTTAGTTTTCAGTGGAATCAAAGAACGTGTGTCTTGGTTTATATACAGATAGACTCAATCCATTCGGGTTATTTGCTGCTTCTTATTCTTGTTGGTCAGTGATACTCAAGGTTTATAACTTGCCACTGGGGATGTGTATGAAGCTAGAGTTTGTTTATTTTTATCTATTATCATACCCAGACCTAATAGTCTAGGTTAGAATATAGATGTTTTTATCTTTGACCATTGATTGATGAGTTGAAGCAGTTGAGGTCATCTGAAGATTTGATTTATGATGTATCGAGAAATAAAATTTTCTAATGAAAGAAACTTTAATGTGGACAATCAATGATTTTATTACTTATATTATGGTTTTTTGTTGGAGCACGCATGAAAAACTAGCATATCCATACTGTATGGAAAATAACAAGGCATTCACGTTAACACATAGTGGTAAAGCATCTTTTTTTACTGTCATCAACGGTTCTTGCCACTAGATCACAAGTATAGAAAGAACAATAAGGACTTCTTTGTTGGTAGAGTTGAAAAGAATGCTGCACCACCGCTTCATTTAGGTAAGGTATTGTATGATGTGGTGTCAAAGCATGGAGATATCGTGTTTGGTTTTCAATCTGTTAAGCATAAGTTTCTTGGTTTTAGTTTAACTTATAATTGGATTAAGCAAAGTATTTTTTTAGACCTTTCTTATTTTTTGAGACCAATCTCCCCCGCTATAAGCTTGATATTATGCATATAGAAAAGAACGTGTTTAAGAATATTCTCAACACGATTATGGACGTGAAGAGGAAGAAAAAGGACATCGTCAAGGTTAGAATGGATATAACTTTGTTTTGTCACAATAAAGATATGAAGTTTGTTTATATTAGGTCACGGGTCACAAATCTCAAAGCCAGCTTCGCCTTAGACAAGAATGCATAATTACTTGTTTACTAATGATTTAAAAGTCTATGTTTTCTTAATAGACATGCCTTAAACATATCAAAGTTAATGAATTTGAAGGATTGTAAATTGTATGGAATGAATAACTATGAATGCTATGTGTTTATGCAAACACTCATTCCATTAGCTTATAAGGATTTATTGTCAAAAGAAATATGAGATACACTCATGGAGATCAATCATTTCTTTATAGATATATGCTCCAACAAGTTGCAGATACAATACATGGAGAGGTTTGAAACAAATATTATCCAAACAATATACAAACTTGAGATGATATTCCCTCCATTATTTTTAGAATTGATAGAGCATTTACCCATACATTTACCGTTTAAGTCAAAAGTTAAAGGCCCAGTCCAATATAGATGGATGTATCCATTTGAGAGGTCAAACATTACACATGCATCATAATTATTATTTTTTTTTGTCTTTCTTTATATAATTCAAAACATTCATTTAATTTCATGCAGGTACTTGTTCATTCTTAAGATAAAAGTAAAAAAAACAAGACACATATTGAGGTTTCCATATGGAAGGCTTATATTATTGAAAAGATCTCAACATTTATCTCATACTATTTCAAGCCTCAATTGAGAATAAAAACCAACCGTGTTCTAAGGCATAACGATAGTAGGGAAGTACCTACAAGTGAGGACTTATTAATATTCTCATATCCTGAACGACCCGTACCAAAAAATATTATGAGGAAAAGATGTTTGTTTGAAATAGAATTCAAAAAATCACATAATTATATGTTATTTAACTACGATGAACTAAGTCCTTTTATTCAGTAAGTATAATACTTAATATGTCATTATTCCTTATAGGCAACATCATCAATATTTACTGTCCTAAGACTCACAACTAACTGAATCTCAAATCTTTCAATTACAAGATGGACATTTTTCCACGTGGTTCAGAACATATGCAAGTATTATTTAATTATTGTTATCTCTCAGAATACTTAATTTCATTACACATTTCTTGTTAACTATTCATGGTTGTACTTCATGTACCAGGTTTATCAATTGAGAAGAAATGCTAGTGTTACTTTGTCTTCATTAAGTCTTGGTCTTGAAAAAAATGTCTGCAATGAGTATTTCATCAATGTACATGTGTTTTATTTTGAAAAGTATAGGCACGGTAGAGAGACATATAACAATGGGGTTTGTGTTAAGTGATCGACTTCTAATGAGTTTGAAGTTGACTATTATAAGAAGTTATAAAAAGTAATTGAATTGCAATATCATAGCGAACAAAATATAGTTTTTTTATTCAAATAATATTGGTATAACGCCACTGATAGATGAATCAAAGTAGATCTCCATCATGGTTTAGTCAAAATCAATTTAAAGGCTAGACTTTGCTACGTCGACATTGTCTTTGTTTTTGTCAAGCAATACCAACAAGTTTATTACACATACACTCCTTCCTTTAAAAAGAACCTTTCAATAGTTGATTGGTTATTTATAGTGAAAACCAAACCCAGGGGTCTAGTCGAGATTGTTCAGGATAGAAAGGATGAATTAACTGCGAGAGATGATGTCTTTCAACTTGGTGAGTTAGTTGTTCGATATCATGTTGCTTTGTCTAATGACTTAGAAGAAAATTTAAATTTTTGCATAACCAATAATATTTTTGTTGATGCTGAGGAATTGAATGATATTTTGAGCTCCAACGGATATACACATGTAGATGAAAATGATGATAACGACGGAATAAACGTAGAAAATTGTGATGGAGATGAGGACGAATCAATTGACGAAGAAGAGGATAATTCTGATTAATTTGCACAACACAAATTTGTAATGTCATAAACTATAATGTAATATTTATAGATGAAATTCACTTCAATGTAATGATAATGATGTTAATATATTATTGAATGATTTAGAAATATTTATTTTATTATTGTGATATAAACTGATGTTATTGTGTTGTGTGTGCAACTATGAATTTAAATATTTGAAAGATTGATAGATCGATAATATAAATACAATCTGACATTCGACACTGTTTTACACCAATGAAAATACTAACGAAATGTTTTCATCGGTATATTTCAGTGGCGATGAGAATTGTTCCTCTTCTTCATGACACTATTCATGGTGTTAATTACACATATACATCGATGAAATGTTTTTGTCGGTATATTCTAGTGGCGATGATAACTATTCACTTTTCAAAGCGCTATTCACTTCTCAATGCGCTCATAATTAATTTTTTTTTACCGATTGAGTCACTGACTGAATAAGAATTCCAATACGCTGACAATTAATGCTCTTTTTTTACCGTGGTAGACGTTCCCCAACAGAAAGAGAATTCCAAGCACTGGTAATTAATGTTTTTTTTATTGTTGATTGTTTACTCTTTTACCAACGTATTTATAGGGGTTTATGAAATTTTCGGTGTGAATTGAAAATTTCAACTTGACTTCACAAACAGAATGACGGATGGAAATTTTTAATTTTTAATATTTCATCGAGAATTCTATCGGTAAAACCTAATATAAAATATCACGAGCACAACAGATAAGACTTCATCTTCTTCTTTCATCCTCTTTCTTTTTCTCTCCTTTTCTTCATTCTCTAATTTTTGTTAACGACCCAAGTCGAAATCAAGCATCATCTTCTCTTCTCATCCTAAGGTATGTTATCTTTCTTGTTTTTTCTTCTTATTTTTCTATTTTTCTAGGTTTTTTTTAACAATCCCTTTTCATTTATTTTGTTTTTTTGTTTTTTTTTAATTCTTAGCCAACACTAAGCACGCCATAAAGGTAAGATTTTTTCATATTTCATTCCTCTTTCTTCTTTATTTGTGGTTTTTTTTTGAATTTTTTTTGTCATTATTTTTGTTCAATTTTGTGTTGAATTTTAGTTATTTAAATAATTTTTTAATTATTTTGAAGAATTTAAGTTTTTTTTTCAATTTTGTTGTTCAATTTCAATTAAATGTGTAAGATTAATTTTAATTATTAATTTTAATTTTGTTAATTTAGATTAATTTTTTGTAAATTTAGGATTAAATATATTACCACTTAGAAAATGAGAATTTTTGTGCAAAATTGAATTATTCTAATTTGTTGGTAGAAATTGAATAAAATCAACTGGTTTGTGGCATGTATGTTGTGTATTTTGCAGGTTTAAAATTATAAGTAGTCTCCCATATAAGGGAGGTGCTATCAATTTTTTTAAATAGAAATTGTTTAATTTTTTCCGTTAATTTGTGTAGATGCATAAAGAAAATTTTATTGCATGTCGTGAATACATGATCGTTGGTAGTTCTTTTAGCAACGATGCTGATGACCACGAGTCATTAGGTGTCAATCAAGAAGAAGCACCCAAGACACAAGCATTAGCTCACGCTGCGAGGTCATCGATTGTGATGCCGTAACGAGATTCATTTACCTATAAGTACGAAGCCTAGTGGAAGGGCGACCTTTCAATATAACTTTGATTTTCTTTCACAACGATGACATGTTTAATAATTTTTAAAAAAATAATTTTATTTAATGAATGAAATTTCAGGTTTACGAACATTAAGGCTGCAAGAACAATAACATTGGTCTTTAAATAATCGATGGAAATTTCATTGTTTCAATTGAGACAGGTTTCCAAATATCCTTAATGGAAACCGCAAATTGATGCACGGTTTTCAAGTTTTAAGGTTAATATTAACTGAAATATTTTTTTATTATGTTAATTTAGTTAGTTTATTGAAATTACTAAAAATTTCCTTTTATAAAATTTTATAGCAAGGGAAAATTTGAATGGGAGAGAGCTGATGATAATATTGAAATGAAGGTTTAAGAGAATCACGTTGCAACTAGGTAAGATCGAAATCCGGATAATTGTTTTATTCCAAATATTAAAATTTTATTTTTCATTTACTAATAGATTGGTAACATATAGGTTACGTGATTTTTCATATGAGAGAAAGCGAGCTTCCAACCTAGAATGACATGGCGATTTGAAATGATTTCAGACCGCCATATATCTCAGAGGCTGTATTAAGCGGACTACATTCAACACATGACGTCCACTCATTTCACTCAATAGTCATAGTCCGGTGCGGAGAACTGCACCAGCATGTTCACGGTTTCATTACCACGCACACCAACGGCTCCATTCCATTTATTTCGCTTGCAAAGTGGATGGTAAGATATTTTTATTACTTCCATTTTTTTATTTTTTATTTTTAAAAAAATATATTTAACTGATAATATTTTTATCTTGTAGGCTACGGTTCTTGGATGCGAGCCAAGACCAATTGAGCTTTTTGTTGAAATGCATATGCGGAGTTATAACCACCAAAAAGAGGTGCTACAGTTCGTGGATAGCCGAGCTCAACACTTTGTGTTATGTTGGTTTTCAACCATTTATTGTACTAAGTTATAATTTCATTCAATTTGATGAATTTATTTTTTCTTTCCATGATACATATAACAGTCTCTTGAAGAACAGATACGAGGGCAATCCTTGACCCATTCGGACCTTAATCCAGATTTGTGGTTAGAGACAGGATCGTCCAGTGGACCCAATAGAAATTGGGTATATGGACTTTCTAATACTACGACCGAGAACTTATGGATGGCTCGTAATGTTTTTACCGCTGGATGCTCGCAATCGATTCTGAGCACTCAACTCCTGAGTTTGAGGCGATATTACACCAACGAGTACAAGATCGGACGATCCATCTTAATGAAAAATATAAACAATTCACTGCGGATTATGAAGAACTCTGTCGAGTAGTAATGGAGATAAGATCACGCATGAGTGGTCTATGTGCTCTTCCCTCTTGGCCCCATGGTCCCGGCACAACCAGCTTGACCCCATGGTCCCGGCAACAACCAGCTTGGCCCCATGATCCCGGCGACAATTAGCCTGGCCCTACGATCCCGGCGACAACTAGTCTGCTCCTCCTCCTCTAGCACTGTCTCTGTTTTAGATTCATTGTATATCAACGTACAAATGTTTAAATTTGTAATAAATATTTAATTTTTATATTATTTTAATTCATTTTTATATATTTGATTTTAATTTATTTTAATTATTTTTCTACTTCTGTTCAATATTTTAAAAAATAAAATAAAATATTACTGACGGGGTTACCGACGAACCACATCTGTCAGTATATTCCGGAGAGTTGGAAAACAATTATTACAAATATCATTACTACTGTTAACTCTACGATGAAATTACAAATGATATTTCATCGATGATATATTATATTTACCGACGGATTTATTAACGGACAAGTAAAAACACTAACGAAATTGCAAACGGTATTCCATTGGTTATAGGGCAAACTTCCCGAGAGAAATACCGATGAAATGAAGCGGGTAAATTTTTTTGTCCCAATTTGTCCGTCTTTAAATCCATAGGTAAATTTATTACCGATGGACTCACCGACATACCAGAAATTACTGGCAAGATTTTTTCTGATGGACTATTTTCGTTCGTGAGCTCGTTAGTAACATACTTACCGACAGATTGTGAGTGTAAATACCGAAAAAAATTTATGTTGATAAAACTGTTAAATTTGGTAGTGTGTTTGGATGCAAAAAAAAATCTCAAACAAGAAAAAATGTAGCATGACCATAAATGATTCCCTACTGTTAATTATATTTCATAGATATAAATTTAAATCTATATTAAAAATCATCATTTATGAAAAATCTAATTATAGATATTTTTTTCTATCCAATTAATAAAAGTAGATTATAATGTGGGATTCACAAACTATGAACTGAGAATAACATATCTTTTTTTCTTACAAAAGAGATAATTATATATTAGGTAATCATATTTTTTTATCTTTTACATTTGAGTGTCTCTATTTTTATTTTTTTTTATCTAAATATACAAATACTTGATTAGAAATAAAGTGAAATATCCATGCATGTATAGAGTGTGTTTGTTTTTTAGTTCAAAATGTGATTTTAAAAAATTTTAATTTTTCTTGTTTTAAATTATTATTTTTATATAATTTTAAATTTTTTTAATATGTTAATATCAAAAATAAATTTAAAGAAATAAAAAATATATTATTTTAATATATTTTTAAATAAAAAAATACTTTTAAAAAAATCACTATCATTATCACTGTACAGTAAGAATCACTTAAATCAAACACAGAAAACTTTCTTCTAGATGACCAAGAACCTACACTAAAAATTCATCCATGTACGCGCTCTGCGTACGAACGACAAGAAAGAGCCATGGTATTTACTAAAAGACCCTTGTACAGAGTAAGAATGAACATGGATATATATAAACTCGTTTAAGAACACATCCTACCACCACAGACACGCACTGTTTTTTTCATCCCATCTCTCAGTGCGTATGTTTCTCTTCTCCTCCTCGCTATTATTAATCATGAGCCTGACAGCCTCTTATCTTCACTTTCTCTCGTTGATGGTGAAAAACAAGTTATCTCCTCCACCATATATATATATATAGTAGGTGACATGCATGATGATAACAACTATCACCATAACCCACGGCAACCAGCCACCAGCTCATGATGATGGCTGCAACAAACCCATCAAAGAGAGGAGGAAACTGTGTAAAGAGGAGGCCATCCATTTGATCTCCATTGTTGACTAATAATGATCAACACCGCTTAATTTCAACAACTAGTTGAGGAGATCTCATCAAGGAGCTCCTGATCTAGCACGCTACTTGACCACGTACGGGTAAGCCCATGCGCTCTCGTTACTGTTCATTCATCTTCCCGCATCTGTCACGCTAGTTTTCAATTCCAAAGGGTTTTCTTCCTTCCTTCTTTTTCATTTAGAGTCATTTCTTAATAGTTTTGCCCGTGGCCCTCGATCTGGTGTGTTTTTTTTCTATCTATAAAGAGTATAGGGTCATGTCATTGCATGATATCCCAGGAGTTTGGCCCATGATATACCATTAGGAAACTTTTGAGGTGTAATTAATAAGATCGTTGTTCAGTACTCCATGGATTCGTAAATCTTATTACTTGGTTTGTTCAAGATGTAACATGTTGATTGTTGTTGACATTATTCTTATCTTTTCAATTTGATTGTTAGCTTGTATAAATGGTGCGTTTTGTTGCAAATGAATTATTTTTTTTTAAAAAAAAAACAATATTTGTTGATGTAGTCAATTTGATGATGATTGATTTTCGGATTTTACTTCTAATCATCATTGATTTGTTTTATTTAACTTGAATAAATAGGTTAAGTTGGCTTTAAAATTGATTTTTTTAATATATATATATATAAAAATTATATATATATATAAACCTTCGATGGTTCGTCTTTTTTAGTTTAGACTTATTCATAAACAAATTGAAAAATCCTTTTGAAATAAACGAACTAAACTAGCATAGGTTGTGAAAACATTAGGAAAGAATTATTCTAAACTAAAAAAGACGGACCATCGAAGGTTTTGAAGGACTTTTATTTTTATGGTAGTTGCTGACTTAGTCTTATCCTTTTCATTTTTGGAGTAGAGTTTCAAAAGGATTTTTCAATTTGTTTCTGAATTATTCCTAGTTACTTTGACTCAAGATTCTGAATTGTTTTCAGGGTCATTGAAGACATGTTTATATTCATTTTCAAGCAAAGTTTTCAAATGTTTTTTCAATTCATTAATTGTTGAATTATTCCTACTTGCTTCAAATGATTTTCTAATTTGTTGTTGAGTTGTTCATGTTTGTTTTCAAGAAGAGTTCTAGATTCTTTTTATGATCATTCTTGACTTTGTCCTATTTGTTTTCCAATAGAATTTTTAAATGATTTAATTTCTAATTTATTAGTGGATTGTTGTTGCTTATTTTCAAATAAAATTGTCCTATTTGTAGCATTGTTTTCTAAGAATGGGTTTTTCATTTATTATATGCTTATTCATCCAAAGTTATCCAAAAATCATATCGTGCATAGATATAAATAAATAGAAGATGATTTTATATATACCCTTTATTATGGTGCCTTAGATTTGCTGGTTTAAGGATGCTTCAATCATATCTTTTTAAGTTGTGTCCTTGTTCTACTAGGGTTAACTATCGCCTTACATAAAGATATTTGTTTTATTGTTTTTAGATTTTTATTGAATGAAAATATCCAATTATTTGTTAAAAAAATAGTTTTATCTTCTTTTTTTATATTATATGAGATAATTATTAATTATTTCTTGAGTTACATGTTATCATTATTTGTATACCAGGCATATATTTGACACATGTATAATAGGCATCTTAAAAATATTTCAATGAGTCCCTCTTTTTTTTATTCATTTTAGAACAAACATAATATTGCATTTAGATTACATCTCATCATCATCATCATCTTCAATTATTAATTAATAATTTGTCAATATAATTCACCTATTAATCTACATTGTTCGTTCACTACATTGAGATATTTTTATTTGTCATACCTTAATAAATCATTCTTTTCTTGTCATTTATTTTCTAAAACTTAATCTTTTCAAGTAATACCTAATACCGGGCAATTCCTTTCTTCGCCTTTATCCATATGTTATTCCCATTCTGGGAATGTAAACTTTTTTCCCCACTACTAGGTATCATTCCAATTTCTAGGAATTTAATTCCATTGTTCAGTGCCGGGTTTTAGTCCCAATACTAGAAAACTAATCCCCTTATACCCATTACTGGCATTAGTCACATCACCAAAAAGTTAATTCATCCGCCTTTTACTAGGCATTCGTTTCTATCACTGAGAAGCTAATTCTTTTGCCCTTTATTGGGCATTAGTTTCCATCATAAAAAAAACTAATTTTTTCAATATAAACTACAAATTTATGTACAATATAAAAGAATATTTCCAATATATTTTTATAAGATAATGATAAGGTGTATGACACCTACCTGCTATCTTAGCTCGAGTGATACATCTCTGCTGCCACGCAACTCTTCTAGCCTCTCATATATCAACATGTATTCCACATTATTACTCACTACGTGATATATATATATATATATATATATATATATATATATATATATATATATTATTTGAATAAGTTCCACAACAAAATAACTTTCTTTATGAAAATAAGACTAACCAATTATAGTAAATTTAGATTATTCATTCAAGGATGTCATCTCTTATTTATTTTAATTATAATTACAAAAATATAGTTTTGTTTGTAAACTATCTTCTCTAGCAGTCATGCTACATTTAAACTAAAATAAGGGAGATTTTATTAAACCTTAACGCACCTAAATTTACTCAATATCGTTACTCATCGAAATTGTCTAGCGTAGTTCTCAACCCGTCGACCTTCAAATTTTTGCTTAAATCCAAAGATTTATAACTCTGAATTATGCATGATCAGTTTCATAGTAAAGTTAACACCCCTATTTATAGCTTCTATGAAGAAACTAATTTTCAATTCCATCCTTTTCATACCCAGAACTCCTCTTGGAAATATTAAGTTTTAGGAAATAAATGTCAAGAAAAGAATGATTTATTAAGGTATCGACAAATAAAAAAATCTCAATGTAATGAACAAACAATGTAGATTAATAGATGGATTACATTGACGAATTATTAATTAATAATTAATGATGATGATGAGATGTAATCTAAATGCAATATTATGTTTGTTCTATTTGTTTGGGAGCTCAATGAAAAAAAAAATGGATAGAAAAAAAGAGGGGCTCATTGAAATATTTTTAAGGTGCCTATTATACATGGGTCAAATATATGCTTGGTATACAAATAATGATACAATATAAAAGAATATTTCCAATATATTTTTATAATAAGCTAAGGAAGATAATGATAAGGTGTATGACACCTACCTGCTATCTTAGCTCGAGTGATACCTCTATGCTGCCACGCAACTCCTGTAGCCTCTTATATATCAACATGTATTCCATATTATTACTCATTGTGTGCTATATATATATATTTTGAATAAGTTTCACAACAAAATAACTTTCTTTATGAAAATAGGACCAACCAGTTATGGTCAATTTAGACTATTCAATCATGGATGTCGTCTCTTATTTATTTTAATTATAATTTCAAAAATATAGTTTTGTTTGTAAATTATCTTCTCTAGCAGTCATACTACATTTAAACTAAAATAAGAGAGATTTTATTAAACATTAACGCACCTAAATTTACTCGATATCGTTACTCGTCGAAATTGTCTAGCATAGTTCTCAACTTGTCGACCCTCAGATTTTTGCTTATATCCAAAGATTTATAACTCTGAATTATGCACAATCAGTTTCATTGTAAAGTTAACACCCCTATTTATAGCTTCTATGAAGAAACTAATTTTGAATTCCATCTTTTTCATACCCAGAACTCCTTCGAAAAACTGGTGATAAAGTTGTCCAGATTTTTTTGTCCATAAATTACGAAACCAAAAAAATGTTCCATTCAATTTAACATTATTCATACAAGCATTATATATATATATATATATATATATATATATATATATATATATATATATATATATAATTTCAACCTTTTAAGGTTCACCAATCCAACTTTTTTTATTTAAAATCTTCAAAAACACGTCATGGAAAAATATATTCAATAACATAATTTACAACTATACTACACTTTATATACCACAAATCATTATTGTATTTTCGTTCAAATATTTCTTCTTTGTCCGGCACCACCACCTAATTTCTTATCATAATTCATTCTTATGATTTTTCAATCAACTCTTCCTTACATGAGAAGTCAACACCACACAATGGTCCTTCACCTCTAAAGGTACCAGTTTTTCTCAATTATAAATTTATCATCATTATAACATTTTAAGCACACCTTATAATATAACTTAGTTCTTTTAAGAATTATTCTCCTCCCACAATTACACACTAAGAGTACACTAGGGTGCTTAATACACAATTCTATTTCATGCAATTTATTATGTAACAAAATGATAAAATTATGATAACCCAGGTTAACTTGGCTAACTCGCACTTGGGATAACCCAACAGAAAGAAAAGTGAAAAAATCACATAGCTCAAAGGCCAATAATTTAACACCAAATGATAAAATTGTAAAAACAAATCAATTTGTTAAAAAAATAAGGAAAAAAATCAAGTCAATCATGGTTAACTTGATTAACCTATTACACGGGATATGAGATCAGGATAACACAACAAAAAGAAAAGTTGAACAAATAAAGAAGCCAAGGGCTTAATAATCAAATATCAAATTATGAATTTAAAAAAAAATCAATTTTTAATAAAGGATTGACTTGTTGGAAGGCAACCACAAAAAAATAACAAAGTAAAATATCTAACCATAAAATAATTTAAAACTCAAACAATGCAGCCCAAATATGGTATAAAAACAAAATGCAAGAAAATAATCAGGGCTAAATTGAAAAACAAAAAAAATAAGAAAAGGATAAAAAAAAGTAATCGAAAGGAGGACTGAAACTGGATAAAAAAAAATCAAATGAAATTATATGTTGAGAGATAAAATTGAAAAAAAAAAGATAAATCAAGAAAAGGATCAGAATATAGAAATCAAAATAATATGGACCAAAAATGAATTAAGAAAACAAATGCACTAAAATTAGAATGGACTAAATTGCAAATAAATAATAATTAAGAAAAGTATAAAACATAGAAATAGAGCAATCAAAAGTAGTGTGACCAAATCGGATAAAAAATCAAATTGAATAAAATGTCCAGTGATAAAATTGAAAAAAAACTTCAAAAAGCATCAAAAGCAAAATAAACAATAATCAAAAGGAGGCCAAAATCGATAAAATTACAAACTGGATGACTCGATTGTTTTTTAAAAGATTAGGCATGAATTTCTAGGAAATGGAAGAGAAAAGAGAGAAGAAAAAAAATTCACCGTAATCCAACCAAACCTCCTTCGTAAACACGCGTCACACCGCCAGATAGAGTACGACTCACCACTCCCAACGATGCACAAAAGCATGATTTTAATAACTGAAAAGAACCTCACGCACCATTTGAATGGCACAAAGATCATCACATGTGTTGCACGCATTAGCAACTTGTTTTTATCATGTCAAATAAAACCATGTTGCAAGTTCAAAATTTAGATTTCAACAAGAATCCATAATAACGAAGGTTTGTAACCACTTCTGTAATAGAATCCAATTGCATTCCCCACTTGTTTTGAATTGAATTGACTAAATATTAGTGTTTTGAATAAAGAGTTAAGTGGAATTCAATTGTTGGCAATAAATCATTTCTCCAAGTCACCATTTGTTTACCTAAAATGATCCACCTCTCAAATCTTTTGTAATTTGATGCAGAGAGAAATAAAAAAAAATTGTACTTAGGTGAGCATATTACAAAATATACTAAAAGGGCTCAATGCTCCTGTTACTGTTTACATAAATACAAAGCATTGTGAATTGGAGTAGTGTGATGACAGTCCAGCTCTTGACATAAAGAATTGCAAAGGCAGCAAAGGAGGGATGGGGTTGTCTTTTCGCTGGGGTGCATTTGGCATTGAAGGGTTGGTTGGGGAGAAAATGATCAGCACAAGTTTTGGTGGGGCTATAGACCATGAGAAGTGGGCACCTGGCGCTGGCGCTGCCCACGTAAGGACAAGTGGCGCTTAGGCTGCCCGGCCCTTGCGTGGGGCAGACCAAGCGCCACCCGGCGCTTGGGTCTTGGCAAAAGGCCCGATTGGCTATGGCAGCCCCATAGCCACATGGTGCTTGGGAAAACCCGAGCACCACCTGGCGCTTAGGTCTTGGCAAAATGCCCAAATGGCTATGGCTACCCAACCACCATGTGGTGCTTCCCATTGTTATTATAATATTATTACTTATAATAAAAATAGTATTATTTATACCACAACTGATAATATTTTTAGTATTCATCCTATTAATTATAAATAAAATAATAATATTTATAGCACAAATAATACTATTTTTATACGAATATTTTAAATTTTAATAACAATAATAATATTTTTTTAACGCAAATACTCTTCATTATACAAATAAAAATATTTTTTATATTAATACTTTTAATTATAATAAAAATTAAAATATTTATAACACAAATAATATTATTTTTTATAATAATATTTTTAATTATAGTAAAAATTAAAATATTTAAAATCCTTCATCAGAACCCAATAGAATTGGGTCACGCCGGACCCATTGATCTAGGTATATAACGCCAGATCCAAGACAATAGGATCCGCCTCAGACCCAAGATAATTGAGTCATTTGCCATGACCCATGCACCACGTGGCACTTGGGCACTCCCGAGCACCACATGGCACTTGGACGACTCCAATGCAAGTGGCAGACCCAAGCGTTACCTGGAGCTTGGGTCTTGGCAAAGGGCCCGATTGGCTATGGCAACCCCACCGCAACGTAGCGCTCGCGCCCACCAACATTTTTGTTTATGTAAAAATATATGTTATAAATATTATCTTTTCTTTTATAATTCAAAGTATTCATATCAAAAATATTATTATTTGTGTTATAAATATTATTACTTTTATTATAACTCGAAGTATTGATATAAAAATATTATTATTTGTGTTATAATCATCCTTAAAATTCTTAACATAATTATTTATGTTATAAGTATTATTATTTTTATTATAATTAATGTTATTAATAAATTTGAAAAAACAATTATTATTAATATTATAAATTTTATTTTTTATATTATAAATTTTTATAGTAGTTTTATAAAAAAAATAGAAAAAAGAGCGCCGCGTAACGTGGGCGTATATATCTATAAAATAAAAAACTGAAACCAATTTTAGATATGCATTCGTGGTTTCGAAGTTATGCTGGAAGGAAAACAAAATATCTAGTTCTAGTACTGTCAATATCGAAGATCCGGAGACGAATCTTGTCGTTTGGATTTCGGACACGATTTATTGTAACTTCGAGAGAAAAGACGACATTACTTCCTTTTACTGCCAAATTTGATTCGATGTCGTCCGTCTAGAAAAGCATTTTTTTTTATTAACTTCTTCCCATAAAACTCCCAGAAACCAGACTTGTAGAGCTTTGGGAGAATATATGGCACGTCATATGGTTCTTGCTGATCACTTCTAGTTCAAATCCATAAAGTTAACTCATTCGCACAAATTAATTGTTTTTGGATTTGATTCTATCAAGTCGTGAACTTCTGGTCTTCGATTCGAGCTGATCTCGGAACTGATAGACATGAAACATTATATATATATATTTATATATATATATATATATATATATATTAGATTTTTAGAATCACTTTATTTTCCCAACTAGAAAGAAAGTTTTGCCTAAAATATAGATGCTTGTCCTGAAGAATTCAAGAACTTCTCTTTTTACTATTATTCATTCAAACCTAAAATAAAAACAAATCAAACAAAAATAAGCATAAAAACATGAAAATAATAATAATAATATTAATAACGAGTGGAGTTAGTTGTTGACCCGAATCAATGTAAGGACAAAAGTAATTATTATTATTATTGTTGTTGTTGATGTTGTTTGTGCTGCTGCTATTTTAAAACCTAACTCGGAAGTTGACCAGGAGTAAGGCCCGAGTCACATGTTAGAAAGGTATTCTCGAGTTGACTCGGGTCAACATAAAAAAAAAGTGGTTATTATTATAATTTTAAAACTTGATTTGGAGTCAACCCGAGGCAAGACATGGGTCACATATTAGAAGGGTCAACTTAAGTTGATTCGAGTTAATCTAAGGATAAAAGTTATTAATATAGTTTTAAATCCCGACTTGAAGGTTGATTGGGGCAAGGCCCAAGTCACGGGTTGAGAGACTCAACAAGAGTTGACCTGAATCAATATATATGGATAAAAATAATTATTATCATAATTGTAAAACTCGATTCAGGAGTGGACCCGAGGCAAAGTTCAAGTTACGGGTTGGCATGGTCAACCCGGTTGACTCAAAGTTTTTTTTAAATAGTCAAAGTAACCTTGTTTTGACCATTTTTTTCAAAAACAATTCAACGGGTTTTTGACCCGTGTTTTATCACGGGTTGACCTTGGTTTTTTACTAGGTCATGTCAGGTCAAGTCAATTCTTCCTCTAATTTTTCTTAAACTCGGACTAATCCAGGTCCGAGATCATCTTATCAAGTCAGTCTTTGTTTTATGACTAAGGTTATTATAATATTATTAATTTCAACGCTTAATATAAACTAACATAAACAAAAAAAATATCTAATTACTTTTTAAAACATACAAGTTTGACAACAATACATACTAAAAGTAAATATATTTTTATATTTTATTTTATCTTGTTCAGCATAACCAAATAGAATACAAAGACAACCACTTTATCTTATCTATTATTATCGAATATAATTTTATCTTTGTTTTTTTTTCCCAACTTGTTGTCTGTCTTTTTTATACTGAACCCGCAACCACACGAGACTGTGGTAAATCCTAGTATGCTAACGCCCTCACGCCCAACTGGAATCAACTTTCAGAGGAACTCAAGGGAAAGAAGCAGATGGTTATAGACAACAGGGACTGGTTTTAGCGGCTGCATGTCTTCTTGGTTAGCTTATCCTGACCTTGCACCTAGTGCGAAAGTCTGGATTTGGAGCTGATTTTCCTTGTTTTCTTAAGCTAAAACTTGGTCCTGATCAGGTACTTTCTTTTAAGATTTGCACATACACATAAAAGTTGTAGGAGCTTTCTGCAAACCAGATCAATTTAGCTTTTTATATCCTTATCAGTACTTGCGGTAGTGACAAAGCTTATTCACTGAATATTGTAGGGTTTATAAACAATTAAGCATGGTAGGATTTTTATCTTCTTCTCCAAGTAGTCAAACACTGAAATTAAGGGAATTCTATGATTATAACAAATTAAATCTCGATGTTTGACGAGTTTGCTTTTTATAATAAAGAAATTTGACCAGAAAATGGATAGTTACTGATGTTGCTAGGCAACCAGGATGTAGCTGCCATCAGGTCTTTCTCTGAGGATAATTTCACTCTTATGTAGCTGCCATGGTTTCATACTCCATTTGGTGGAAACCCAGGTGGTCAGAGAACCAATCTTTTGTTGTGATAATGATTATTTTTAAAGTAATTTTTATTTAAAAATATATTAAAATAATATTTTTTATTTTTAAAAAATTATTTTTAATATCAACACATTAAAATAATATAAAAATATCAAAACATAATTAATTTAAAATAAATAAAAAAATTATTTTTTAAAAAAATGCTTTTATAACATAAAGATGATGCTTTTATAACATTAAGATGATCGAAGCTCATAACGAAAGCATGGTTAGAACCCAACAATCTAACCAGTGAGATTATTCGAGGTGTTGATCCATTTACACTTAATAATGTCAAGAAATTTGGTAAACCGAGAGCACTTTTATATATGGCGAGCTTAATAGAGGGTGGAGCATGCGAATTGGTTTTCGTGGGTGGAAGAGTTTTTTCTTTCTTTTGACGGGAAAGATATCAATGTTTTGGGCTGGGAAGACACCAAGGCTGGTCATCATGGATCCTGAACTGAGGAAAGAGATTCTTTCTAACAAGCTAGGTCACTTTGGAAAGCCTCCATTAAACCCACTTATTCTAATTCTCTCAAAGGGACTGGCATGTCAAGAGGAAGAGGGTGAGGGGTGGGCGAGACACAGAAGGATAATCAATCCTGCTTTCCACCTAGAAAAACTACTGTATTTTGTTTCCAATACCTTGAACTTAACTAATCTTATATGCTTAATTACTGACATAATTGACTGCAGAGCACTAACTCATCGCATAATTGCTGGTGTACTAAATTATTCTTGGAAATTTCTCTTAAAGAGGATGATACCGGAGGATGATACCGGCATTCTCAATCAGTTGTAGCGAGATGATTGAGCAATGGAAGAAGATGGGCAATCATCAAGAAAGTTGTGAAGTGGATGTATGGCCTGAACTTCAAAAACTCACTATGGATATCATTTCAAGGGCTGCATTTGGAAGCAATTATGAAGAAGGGAAGAGGTTATTTGAGCTTCAAAAAGAACTGATTTTTTTTTGGTATTGGAAGCTATGCAGACCTTGTACATTCCCGGTTTCAGGTACTAATTACAAGCCTTCGATGTTAGAAATAAGAGGTTGGCAATTATCTGTAGCATTTGTTTCTAATTAATTGTCTTGTACAGATTTGCTCCGACAAAAAAGAATCGAAGAAGAAGGAAATTGAACAAAGAGATCATATCAAACTCAATCTCTCATGTTCCTATTCCGTTTTTCACGTGCGTTTTCGCTTTGGAAAAACCTACCTAATTGACCAGCGCAATGTACGGTGGACTCAAAAAATAAATTAAAGTGAAAAGAAAAATGTCTAAATATTTTCAACAGGGAAAATTGAAGAACATCTCCAGTGAAATAATATAAATAAAAACCTTGAGTTAAAAGGTCCAACAGAAAAAAGAAATTCTAAGGATAAGGGTGAAAATTCTTGACTTATTTAACATAAAACCCCAGACAAAATAATAAGATAAATTTGTATGGTGATAATGTTTCAAAATTCAATATATATAATTAAAAGGTTATTTAGTATTTGGGATCGTGGTTAATTAATATATTCAAGAGCTTGGATTTCTTTATCTTAATTAAAAGAACTTTAGGCTAATAACAGAAACGGCAATACCTGCAAAAACAGTCCTGATAGGAAAACTTTAAAATCATCTAATAATAAAGTCAGTATATTTATTGAAAATATATAAAATGACTTAAGACGTTAAATGATTTAAAAGAGTCTTAAATTCAAGGAACAAAGATATTTGTTTTTAAATTGTAAATTAATTAATGATCTAAAATTTATTTATCTTTTTATTTTAATAGATGAAAAGTTATGAGCATTTTAGTATTTATACCCCCTGAACCTTATCGGTTTTAAAGAAAAAAAAGATTGGAAAGTCCTCTACTCTCAACGATATTTATGAGAGGCAAATATTTCTTATATATCATTAATGAGATACTAAGTATGGTATATCCCTTAAAAGACCATGTATATACCTATAAGTATAGGAAAATTATTACATTAATATAAACGATTATTCTAGATGAAGAGGCATAGCGGTTTATCATGTCTTTAATACTTATATTGTAGAGGATCGTCCAGGATCAGGCATATAGCCTTAGAACTTGATAATATCCAAGTTCTTTGGAACTGTAATGTTTGTTGAACTCATGTTATCTTAGACTTTGCTAACTACCAAGTCCAAATTCTTTGGGTCTAGAATGTTCCTCAGACCCACGTTTCCTTGGACTTAACCGACTGCCAAGTCCAAGTTTTTTGGGTCTGGTAAACACATTACTTTGATCTTGGTTGAGTGCCACACCCAAATACTTGGGGTCTGGTATGTTTGCTAGGCCCATTTTTTTTAAGAAGATTTTTTATAAATAAAAATCTTTACCAAAAATTAACTCATCGATTGCCACCCCAAACCTTTAATATGTAATCTTGCATTAAAAGTTTAAGAGATTTTAAGACGGTCAATAGACATCTTGTCTTTCTTTAGGAAGAGGTAATAGGGCTTTGTAGATCTAAAAAAAATTTTAAATAAAAGAAAAGAGCTTTTAGAAAGATCACCTGATAGCCCGCAATAAATATTTCAGGCTATTAGCCTTACTAGGTTTATAGATGAGGTGTCACCTGTCTTGCATTTCTATCTTTCTATTTTCTTGTACTTTGATTAAACCTTTTTTCTAGGATCTCTTAACTTAGGTATTTCTAATATTTTACAAGAAGAGAACAATTTGACAATATAGAGAATTCATTGACCAGCTAAACTAGATGTTCTTTCCGATGATGATGAACAAAGAGATCGTATCAATGATTCGAGATTTGATTCATAGGAAAGAGTACGGGATGAGAACTGGACAATCCGATGATGATGACTTGCTAGGCATGCTCTTGCAATCTAATGAACAGAACAATCTACCAGAAAATGCAAGCGGAACAATAAGGGATGACTTGAGTATTGAAGAAGTAATAGAGGAATGCAAGCAGTTCTACCTGGCTGGGAAAGAACAACCTCGAGCTGGTTAACATGGGCAATGATAGTACTAGCTCTGCACCCAGAATGGCAAGAAATGGCTAAGGAGGAAGTTCTACAAGTTTGTGGGCAGAAAGAACCCAATTTTGAAGCTTTGACCCATCTCAAGATTGTGAGTAATTTCCCATTAATTGGATACCCTGTTCCCTTTTGTCCTCCTCAGGAGCTTCACAGAGATGTCTAACTGCAGGTAAACATGATACTTTATGAAGTCTTAAGGTTATATCCGCCAGTGATTTCTCTATACCAACATACTTACAAGGAAACCAGGATAGGAAACATCCATCTTCCTGCAGGTGTTGACCTTACGCTTCCTATGCTGCTCATTCATCATGATCCTGAACTCTGGGGTGATGATGTAGAAGAATTCAGACCAGAGAGATTCCTCGGAGGAGTTTCAAGGGCATCTAAAGACCAACTAGCACTCTTTCCCTTTGGATGGAGCCCCGGAACCTGTACTGGCCAAAACTTTGCCATGTTAGAAGCCAAGATGGCTTTGGCAATGATTCTGCAGAATTTCGAATTCAATCTCTCACCTTCCTACGTCCATACTCCTCATACTGTTATGATACTTCAACCACAGCATGGTGCTCAAATAATAATACATCAACTCTGAGTTGTAAACTCTTTCAAAGGTGTGATTTTCGCTGCATAGCAGAATAGGTCTTTCTTTCTGTCATGTTGCGGTGTTGTAATATTTCCACATGCTGATTTCTACAAATAATTCCAGCAAAACTTGTATCGTCTTCAAGACTATTCTATCATTTCAATAGATCCTAGTTTTTTGCCTTGTTTGTTTCTATTAACTATAACTTCCCGAAGTTTAAGCAATTCAGTGTGCCATTTTTTTTACAGAAGTATAATAGCAGCCCAAACTTTCTAGTTTCTTCAATAAGAGATTCCCTGTTGAGGAATCATGTAAAGAAACTGAATCTCTAACATCAGCTATCTCAAAACATGATTCCATGCATTGTCAACAATAAGAGATTCCCTGTTGAGGAATCATGTAAAGAAACTGAATCTCTAACATCAGCTATCTCAAAACATGATTCCATGCATTGTCAACAATGCATACATCATTTGAATTTCAAAATGCATGTGTTAAAATGCATGTGTTATTTGAATTTCAAAATGCATGTGTTAAAAAAACCAAGTAGAAGAAGTGCTTCATAGTCAAATGTGGTTTATAAGTTTTCATCAAGGCAATTTGACTCGACTTGACATGAGAAAAGGTCTAATTTCACTTAGCGTTTTACATTAGAAATTTATGTTCTAAATTCAAAATTCTTCGACAAACAAAATATAAGAATCACAATCAAAACCAATTAACTACCAGATTCACTTCATCAATTAATTTTCTCTTAAACGAGTAATCCATACAGCAACTTGTTATCTTTATTCATTTGATAGTTTCTCATGAAGGAATGTTAAATAACAGCTTCTTTTGGGCAGGGAAAAAAAAAAGTAGATTGCAGTTTCATCTTATATAGGATAAACCAATAATACTATCACATCTCTGCTACTCTACTTATAATGGCATCCACATCAGGGATTAGTGTAACACGCTTCTCAATCTCCGCTACCACACAACAAGTTTCCTCTCCTCTATTAATAGCTACAACATCTTGAGCAAATATAGAATTCATACCTGGGGAGACCTGCATCGAATTCAACAATTAGATCACTTATTAAAATGTAAAATGTGTATCAGCATGCTTATTTTATTTGCAGTAACTCAGACACCACAAAAACTTGAAACTTCATCACAATATAGTTATCAAAAAAGTTCTCATGCAATTTGGGTAGATTCTGTCCAACAAAGGTTTCTAATGGTTTGAGTTTTAGTTGTGGGTAGTTTTTGCTCCAAAAAGTGAGAAAAAAATTACTTAATATAACTTTTAAGTTATTAGCATGTCCACAGAAATAAGACAATAAACTTTTTCCAGGCCAAAATGATTCTTCATTCATCGGTTTAACTGCACTCTTCATTTTATTTATTTTTGAGTGGGCTGAACATTATAAATGACTCACATCATAAAGGGTATCCCCAAGCTTCAGCTTAACAGCACCACTCCTGTACACTAGCACTTTACCCATGTAGCCCGCTGGTAACTCATCTAATCTGCAAGTCTTCTCAATTCCACGTGCACCTCCTGATGGCCTAGAGCTTTCCTTAACCTCAG
This sequence comes from Populus deltoides, assembly GCA_015852605.2. Taxonomy (NCBI): domain Eukaryota; kingdom Viridiplantae; phylum Streptophyta; class Magnoliopsida; order Malpighiales; family Salicaceae; genus Populus; species Populus deltoides. The sequence goes on from CM027575.2 coordinate 14,431,079, forward strand.
GGCCAACTGCTGTAGCTGATCGCTTTATCATGGGCATAGTTGGTGGTAACTGAACAAAGAGCATACTTGCTTCTACATTTTCCTCCTGCAAACCAAAACTCAGAAAGTTTAAGGAATAAAAGCAGCAGTACTATGGAATCTTTAATTATCAATTTACAAACCATCAAACCAAGCTCCACCGCAGAATTTGTTGAATTTTCATCGTATGTTGCAGCTTCGGACACCTCCCCAAATTCCTCTTCGTCAAGAATTGCTGTAAGATATATGAGTTAGCATAACTGTACAGAACAAAGTGCAAACCATCACAAAGGGAGCCTGACTCCCAGAAAACAGCAGAAATAAAGAAACAACTGAGGATAACTCAAACCAGTAACCAGAAGTTTTGAACCAATTAGGTAACTAGGCAATGCCTTGATCATTGCAAAATGCATGCAACCATTCAAAGTTCTATATCACAGTTATCCCATGTTCTTGAGTTATGTAATTCTTTTCCTTTTAAAAATAAATCTCAAAATTACCTGAATTTCCTGAATATGGCCTCCTCATAGGAAGACTCACGGGATAATTACTGTAATAATCCTGTAGTACATAAATAAACAGCGAACATAACTTAGTAGACAGTTGTACACAAACAGACTCGGTGTGTGAGAGGGAGGGAGGAGGAAAAGTTGGAAAAAGCTTAGAACAGGAAAAAAGAATCTACAGAGTGTAATGAGGCTTGCAAGGCTGAGTCATGGTTCACCTACCCATGGTTCAATGTATTCTTTCTCTCTCGGGCCTGGAGCATCGGCATTACCTGCCAAAAAAAAGCAGTTCAAAAGCACTTGTACACATCATTGGTAGCAAATAAGAAAATAGTGAATCCAAAGATAGCATACCATGGGAAGATGAACCCTGATCTCTGTTAATTGTACTCCAGCTTGGAAAGGACTTCGTTGCAGCAGCTCCAGGACCAAATGCAATGTCAAGTTTCTGCACTGCATTTAAATCAACAGATCAAGGAATTAATTTTCATATTTCCAGAGCTAAGAAACCACACAGTTATATTTCAAGAACACGATGTGTTATTTCTCCTCTAGTAAAGTTCTTGATACAGAAAAAGTCATCGCCCCTGCCAACCATAAAATGGTATAGTTTCCAGGATTGTGCTATGGCCTAACATCATTATGTTTAAAAATTAGTGGGGACTAAGTGAATGATTCATAAACAAGAAACAAATTATAATGTAGCTAGGATTTGTCAATCCATTGGCTGCTTTAAAGTGGATTAATAACAAAGACAGAGCTACAAACACTAGAAGTTGGGGCACGTATGCATTTGACAGATCAAGAGGCACAAACTTGAGAACAAAATACTTAGTATGAGAAAAATAGCTGGATTTCTTTCATAAACAACTCGAGAAATTGAGATGATAACCGAATCCCAAAACAGAAAGTGCGATGACAAAATACTTAAATTATGATGCCAACCCACGAATACACGATCCAGTTTATTAAGAAAGGGACTTACCTTTCTTTTCGTTTGTAATCTTTTGCTTTAGGGACCTTTCCTAATGAAAGATGCAGAGAAATCACATATAAAAAAACCGAAAAAGAAGAAAATTGAATAAATAATTCACTGGTTTCGTAATAAAAGGAAATAACAAAATTGAGGAATACATACCTGGAATTGCTTCATCAAGTTCATGGCCTGTAGAGTATCCACATTCTCCACCTTTTCACTGCAAACAACGAACATATTTGAAAATATGACACAACTAAAAAAAATCATCCAAGCAAGCACATTAGTAATGAGGATTAACCAAAATGACATATTACGTTTTAACTTCCGGCTTTGGAACTCGGCGTGGAGGAGCTTTAGGCATAAACCTATACTGCAACACGATCAGATTAAACAAATCATCAGCAAAAGAATACACAGGAAGTTCAGGAGGAAGTAAAATTAAAATGGAATTGGGGCAGACCTTCCTCTGGGCATCTTGTGGAGGTTTGGACTCCATATATTTAAGAATCCAACCGATAAAACGTGTAACTAGCAAAAATAGGAAGAAAGTTTACGCAATCAGTAAACTACAATCAAAAGGTGAATAAGAAAAGAGAACAGATGGCAGATTCATATTCATATATATACACAGACAGAGTGAGAGAGAGAGAGAGAGAGAGAGAGAGAGAGTTAACGAAGAAGAGAATGAAAGAGGAGGTTAAAGCGAGCAAGTTGTCAGGGAAGAGGTGGTGTTAGCCAATGACCTGAAAGCGGCCAACACGAAACTTCGAGTCTTGCGAGTTTGAGGTCACTCTCAAAAAATAAATACAAAATTATAAAAACCTAGTCTTTTTATACCAAACTCAAGGCGCGCCTCTCTTACGTTCCTATTCCGTTTTTCACGTGCGTTTTCGATTTGGAAAAACTACATAATTGACCAGAGCAATGTGACGATGGACTAAAAAACTTTTGCGTGGAAAGAAAAATGTACAAGCATTTTCAACAGGGAAAATTGAAGAAGATCCCTAGTGAAATACTATAAATAAAAACCTTGATTTAAAAAGTGCAATATCCAATAGAAAAAATAAATTATAAGGATAATGGTGAAAATTATTGACTTATTTAACGTAAAACCCCGGACAAAATAATAATATAAATTTGTATGCTGATAATGTCCAAAAATCCAAGATATGTAATTAAAAGGTTATTTAGTGTTTGAGATGGTGATTAATCAATATATTTAAATGCTTGAATTTTTTCTTTTTAATTTAAAGAACTCTAGATTAATAACAAAAGCTTCAATACTTGCAAAAACAGTCTCAATTGGAGGGACTTAAAGACCCTCTGATCAAAGTTGTTAAAAATATTTTTTTGACACGACATAAAATGTATAATATAAACTCGAATTGTAAAATCATAAAATCATAAATAAAATATTTTAACTAATTATATATTGATAATTTCAATCAAATAGTAAATAATAATATAACGCAATTAAAATAAAAGTGAAATAAACAATATATAAGTCTAAACACCTTAAAATACATAGTGCAAATAAAAATTCATACATGATTTAAATAACTTAAAAATACAATACAATACAATTATGTCCATAGAATTTCATTAACTAAAAATTAACAAACCTAAAACAAACAATCTATTGGTATGTCATGTAAACTAAAATCAGTCTCATTGCTTTTATCTTTCTCGTTATTCCTAAAATATTCAATAAAATCATTGTCATTTAAAGGATTATTACTGCTACTACTAGTACCAACATTGATATTATGAACATTAATGTCACTACTAGTACAAACATCACCACCAATATCGTCATCAATATTTAACTCCAAACTCCTTGAATTATCTAGATTAACATCATTTTAAATCTCTAAATCATTTTCAGTCCCATGACACTCTATTTCAGCATTGTTAAAAATTGTCAACAAATTTTTTACTTTTGTCAAACTCGTAAAATCGGTCTGATTTTACTTGATTTTACTCGATTTTACCGAGTTTGATCGTTTTCAAGTTTTTAACCTGATTTCACACGTTATATATATGTTGACTCATAAAATTGTATGATTTTAAGAGTCAACTCGCGATTTTGACAACAATGCCTCTGATGATAAAGCCAGTATATTTATGGGAAAGGTATAAAATGACTTAAGACAATAAATTATTTAAAAGAACCTTAAATTCAAGAAACAAAGATGTTTGTTCTTAAGTTTTAAGTTGGTTAATGCTCTGAAATTTATGTATTTTTTTTATCTTAAGAGATGAAAAGTTATGAACCTTGTTGTTTTCAAATAAGGAAAAGATTGGAAAGTTCTTTGCTTCCAGCGACATTAATGGGAGGCAAATATTTATTAGATATCATTAATAAGATAGTAAATATGAAAAGTCCATTAAAAAACCTTGTATACACCTATAAGTATAGAGAAATTATGACCTTAATATGAATGATTATTCTAACTTGAGAGGCATGACAGTTTATCATATCTTTAATATTTATATTGTAGAGGGTTGTTCAGGATTATGCATATAGCTTTAAAACTTAGTAATGTCTATATTCTTTAGGTCTAGCATGTTTGTTAGACCCACAATACCTTAGGTTTCGCTGACTGTCAAATACAAGTTCTTTAGATCTAGCATGTTTGTCAAACTCATGTTACCTTGGGCTTACTTTGGGTCTGACAAGTTTGCTAGACCCATATTATCTTGGGCTTGGATGACTTTTAAGTCCAAGTTTTTTGTGGCTATCATGTTTTCCGAACCAACTTTATCTTGAGTTTGGCTAACTACCAAGTCCAAATTCTTTAGGTCTAGCATGTTCTTCAAACTCACGTTTCTTTAGACTTAGTGGCTATTTGGTAGTGTGGTTGCGGGTGAGGTTCACCTGCAGCCACAGATATTGTCATTTGGTTAAGCAAGAAATGCAAGTTTATGTTGGTAGGACCCACCACAAATTATGGTTGTGCCGCAGGTTTTCTAGAAGCACAATTTTGCTGCTTCTTGCGTGGAGGAATCACTGAATAGTGGAGCCATGCTCCACTGTTCACGTGAACAGTAGAGAATGGCTCTACTGTTTCGGTCAGACCGGGTCCGATCCAAAGCTAAAAATGCATAACAGTGTAGCATGGCTCTACTGTTCTGGCCGGACCGGGTCCGGTCCAAAGATAAAAATGCATTGAACCGGGTCCGACTCAGTAAAATTAAAAAAATATTTTTTATTTTTAATTGTGTTTTATTTGAAAAACTAATGTTAAACATTATTCAATGACAATACATAAATTAGACGGAGATCGCTTGATGAAGTAGTATTTGCAGAATTTGATCGCAATCTCAATTTTGTTCCTAATTATATTTTACCTGATGTTGTTGCGCTTTTAAGAAACCAAGAAAACCGTAGTCATTGTCAGATGTATTTAATACATGATGGAATTGTAGATAGTTTAATAGAACAATAAAAAATATTTTATATAAAGTATTATTTATTTCATGATGTAATAGCAATAGTTAAATCTACAATATTTAAATTAAAAACCATCAATATTAATATATATTTTTTAAAATTATTTTATAATCTCAATTTCAAAAGCATTCTTAACCAAACACATTAAACTACTTTTTGTTCAACCTCAATTTCACCAACAGTTTTAACTAAACATATATTTTTCTAAACCAACCTCAACTAAAAATATTTTTTTATAAAAATAACTTTTTTCAAATCATAACCACAATAGTTACCGCAGTACCAAACACACTACCAAGTTCAAATTTTTTAGGTCTAGCATGTTCGTCACAATTACGTTACCTTGGACTTAGATGACTGTCATACCCAAATATTTTGGGCCTGACATATTTGTCAAACCCATTTTATTTAAGAAGAGTTTTTATAAATAAAAATCATGACAAAAATTAACTCATTAGTTGTCCATCCAAGCCTTTTAATATGTAATCTTGTATTAAAGGCTGAAGAGATTTTAAAAAAGACAAACAGTCAATAGATGTTTTGTCTTTCTTTGGGAAAAGGTGATAAAGTTTTGTAAATCTAAAAAGATTTCTAGAGAAAAGAAAAAAGATTTTGGAAAGACCATCTACAACGCATAATTAATATTTGAAGTTATTGACCTTTTTAGATTTATAGATGAGGTGTCACCTATCTTGCATTTCTATCTTTCTTTTTTTCTTACACTTTGCCGGTTAATTTAATGGTTAAAAACATTTTTTTTCTTTCAAATCTAAGAAAATTTATCAAATTTATTTGAATGCACTAAGCCGGTATAAAATATATCTTAGGATCATTTAAATAAGGATTCAGTAGGAATTTAGTCTCAATTTACATACAAGAATTATTTTATCATTGAATAAAAAAAGAAAAAAATTACGGGTTGATCATAAACCAATTCTGCCATCAATTCAATATATATATTTATTATTATTTGATTTAACGAACAAATCCTTAAGTCGACCTCTTTTCGTTCAAGAACATATTATTCGATGTTATGTTTTTTTATATTGATTTTAATGAATGAAAGCGGCCAGTGTGTGTGTGTTCTTGATGAGAAATTAGATTAAAATAAAATGAATTAGAGCAATTTGTTGGATAAATAACTAAAAGGATGCAATAGGATTTGTGCCAATTTGGGCCAACTGTTTTCAGCGCACAGCAATCTAAGGGCTTACTTTGCATGAAACCATGTTCTAGTTAAAGCCTCTCGTCAGTAATCACAACCAGCTTAGCAAATTGCAGACCCAGATGGAAGGAATATGTGCTTCAGAAAACAATATTTTCACCACAGCGGTCAGCTGCTTCCTTCTTTTTGAACCTTAACATCTAATTATTTCAGAAAGAGCCAAAACTTCCATGGTACAAAAACAAATACTAACAGAAGCCATGACAATTGGATCTAACAACACCTGATTGAAACCTGGATGAAGGATGCAGTGATGTTATAATGTTCCCTAGTTTCTCGCAGCTTGCACTGACTGAGTCGCAATTAGTTGAGCCATGACAGTAGCATACTGCACAGCTGTGTGTTGCGAGCTATAGTGATCAGAGAGACCGTACTCCATGAAGTTTGGTTCTATATGCATGAAATGGCCTGGTAATGATCTTTTTGAGATGGCTTCTTGCCATATATCAACAAACTCTTCCATGACTTGCCTGGATTTGTCAATTGATGACAAAGGAAGATACTCCACCTTCAACAAAACAAGCAAGTTTCATTACAGTGGATCATGTTTCGCCAGCTTAAACTTTCCTTTTTAATTTTACACATAGATTTCAACCAAGTAATATACCAAGACACCAAAACAGTTGTTACAGTCATATGAAACAGATTGGAACGCTTTCAGAAGAACATAGCATAACTAATCCCAAGAATAGCAATTTTCATGATATTATATGATTTTAAAATTTTACTACTAAACTAGTAAATTGCTATCCTCGATCCTCAAATAATAGAACAACACTTGAAAATCCTTCTCTTCTCCAAACATTTGAAACATGAATTCTATATATGGATTGTGTCCCATTTAGTAGCTACAAAACCTTTACATTTGATATGAGAGAATTAGCGACCAATCTCATTAGACACTTCATATACACACATTATTAACCAAAAATAGGCAAGTATTTTAGCATGCCGAATCCTTTATATCAGCCAGGACTGGAATTGACATCCTCTGGCAAAAACTCAACTTCAGCTAGCATTTCATTGTCTACAGCATATTCTAACAAAGGTTAATTAAAAAAATTCGCCACAAATTGGTTTCTAATAGGCATTAAGCAGCTAGCTCCATGTACTGGTGACAACAGTGGATACAAGTGCACCAATCCTACCACTTTAACATTCAGATCCAACAGTATGCAGGAAGGCATGCTAACTCAAGTCCTGAAGTTTATCATACTAACATATCAAAAGCAAAAAAACTCCAATGAAATTAAGCTCATTATTACCTCCATAATAATTCCTCTCAAGTTGTCGGAATGAGTTGTGGTAACTTTCCCAACTCGCAACTGAAAGTCCCCGAGTTGATACTGAAAACCCTACATAATAATAATAATAATAATAATAATAATAATAATAATAATTCAATAAAATCATACATCAAAATTATAAGAGTAGATCATCATATCATAAACAAAAGGGGAATCGAAAAACCTCAAAGTAAAGAGCAACCCTCGACTTATAAGACTGAAGCTTCTCCATTATTGTTTGAATGGAGGAATCTGCCTCGAGAACAATCCTTTGACCTCGGATTATGAAGTAATACTTATTTGGCTGCTCTGGCAAAGAAATGCCCAAGAAATCTCGCGGCAATTCAGGAGCTTGCGTTTGGTCTGGGTTTTTCAATTGAAATTGATAAAAAAAAATCAACTTATATTTATTAAAAAGAAAAGAAAAGAAAAGCACCTCGTAGTATGGGTTTATAGAAGGTGAGAGTAGCTTTCCATCGGCCTTCTTTAACGCCGTTAATGCTCTCCACGTACTGAGTTACTTCATTGAGGATTTGGGTGTTCACGGTTGTTCCTGCGTTGGGTTGCCAATGCAAAACCCTGTAGAGAGACAGGCACAACTTCATTATCCAGTTTCAAAAGTAAGAAGAAAACTGTGATTAGGGTTTTGGTCAGCTTTACCATTTGAGTGGCATTGTTCTGGAAAGTGACGATGCTGAGATATTCTCCCTTGATCTTCTCTTATCGGTCAAATGTGAACTGCTGAGTCTCCAAAGATTTTAAGAATAATTTGATTGCATCGACCCCATTCCCATTTTGGGTCTAACAGAACCCTCAGCAACAGCTAGTGCCTTGTTTGTTTTGCTGGGAAACCAATTCCTAGGAAAGCAATTATCGGTCTTTCATAATATACCGTAAAGTGTTATCGCTGGCCGGATCGATTATTTTTAATGTAAAGAAAAAATGTTTAGGCGATAATAACTTAACTTAATTTGGCATAATTTTACTAACACGCTTAGAAAAATTAAAAATTCATAGAGTTCATACTGTAATAATTTAATATCAAATAATAAAAAAAATTAATTTAAAAATTAATTTTAAATAAAAAGGTTTGTGTCAACCTAAGTTAAGTAACTTATCATGCACGATATAAAATCAGAATGAAAAAAATTAAATTTAAAAAAATATCAAAGTAAAATCAATTAAAAATGCTAAAAAAAATCATGAGTCAACTTGAATTAAAAAGCAAAAAAAATCAGAAAGCTCAAAAATCAATAATTTAATATCAAATGATGAAAGAGAAAAAATCAATTTTAAAATATTGAGAAAAAAACTTGAGTCAACCCAAAAAAAAATGTTAACTAAACTAACCAACTACCTGAGATATGAGATTGGAATAATCCCATAAAAAAACTGAAACAAACCACGAAACTTAAGGTCAATAACCTAGTATTGAATTATGAAATTGAAAAAAAAATTATTCGTAAAAAAAACTTAAAAAAGATTGAACTTAAACCAATACAATATTCAAAACCAATGACCCAAATCATGAGCTTGAAATTACCTTGTAGAAGGCAGACACGAAAAAATAATAAAGTAAACTTCTCAATCTTAAAAAAATTAAAATAAATAAAATAAATAGCAATTAAAAGACCAAATTTGGTATAAAAAATAAATGAAATAAATAAATTAGGGATTAAATTAAAAAATTAAGAAAATAAAAGAATATCAATTAAAAAAATGAGAACCAAATTTGAATACAGAAATTGAATGAAATAAAATATATGAGGGACAAAAAAAAATTTAAAACAAAGAGAATAAAAAAATAATTAAAAAATGAGAATCAAATTAGATACAAAAATTAAATAAAATAAAATATTCATGGAAAAAATCATAAAACGGTAAACTTCAAAAATCATTAAAATCAACACAAATAACAATCATATTATTGAGAGCCAAAATTAAAATAAATACAAACTAGAGGACACAATTGAATTTTAAAAAGACAAACATGGATCTTAAGATTATGAGAGGGAGAAAAGAGGAAGGAAAGAAAAATTCATCGTCGTTGAACTACTACATATATCAACACGTGTCGTTCCATCAACTTCATCGTCACTGTACACTTTTGAAGACACGGTAGAAGGTGCTTTTTCAACACAAGACGAAAATGCCTAAAAGATATAGGTACCATCCAAATATCGGCCACTTTTTTTAATAATATTTATATTTGTTAAGTTACAAAATTGTCCCTAACTGAAATTGGTAATAATGGAAAAATCATTTAAAAAAAATAAAAATGACTTTAAGACAGCAACCTTAGTTTTTAAATTTTAAAGGTAAATTTATCATTTTACTATTTCAAAAAACTGAAAAGACAACAAAATCTTTATACGAAAGCTTAATAATTTTTCGCTTTTAAGGATAATTAAGTCATTTTATTGTTTTGAAAAATATAAAAAGACCAAAAATCCCTCTTATGCCAACCTCTTTTTTTTTGCTTTTTAAGGATAATTAAAATTTTGTACTATTCTAAATAAAAAGGAAAACGATTGATTTACCTCATTCAATTTGTTAATACCAATATAAAATTATCATTTTGCCTCTCATTTTGCACTTATTTAGCTATGAGGCCAAGAGCATTATTATATTGTAGCAATCCACGATACAATATGTTTTGCTCTATAGTAAATTACTAAGAACTTTTTTTTTAATAATATTATTTTGAAATTCTTTAATCTATCTTTTAATATTATATTTAGATATATATTAAGTTTCTGTAAGATTCTTAAGTCAATTAACAGAACTAATTACTTAATTTGTATATTATTTTTTATTTTCAAAATATTTTTGTAAATAAAATAAATACTTTCATGTGCAAGTTACATTGTATATTTTGATGGTTTATTCGGTTTATTCTTAAATATCTTGTTTAGATGATATATTAGAAAGTTAACAAATATTAAAATTTGCTCAATTAAATATAAAAATATAAATTCAAGAATTAACACTATTATATAAAAATAGATTGAGAAATTACCTATATTAAAAAAAAAACATATTTTCTGTTCTTTATTATTATAGTTTAGGCATAAGCAAATAGTTATGCACTAGTCTACTTACATGCGCTTTGCTTTATTTTGGTTCAATCTATCTTTTAATATTATATTTAGATATATATTAAGTTTCTGTAAGATTCTTAAGTCAATTAACAGAACTAGTTTCTTAATTTGTATATTATTTTTTATTTTCAAAATATTTTTGTAAATAAAATAAATACTTTCATGTGCAAGTTACATTGCATATTTTGATGGTTTATTCGGTTTATTCTTAAATATCTTGTTTAGATGATATCTTAGAAAGTTAACAAACATTAAAATTTGCTCAATTAAATATAAAAATATAAATTCAAGAATTAACACTATTATATAAAAATAGATTGAGAAATTACCTATATTAAAAAAAAACATATTTTCTATTCTTTATTATTATAGTTTAGGCATAAGCAAATAGTTATGCACTAGTGTTCTTACATGCGCTTTGCTTTATTTTGGTTCAAATTAAAATTTATTTTTAATATATATATATATATACACACATTATAAAAAAAAAATTTAAACCAAGAAAATCTTCAATTGTGAATTGAAAATCTAATGTGTGCATTTAATAAAATTAATTAAAAAATATGTGTAAATATGACCTACAAAACTAAGCCCAAGCCCCTAGTTTTTTTTTTTTTGGTTCAAGCATATCTTCTACCCTTTCTTTAAAAAGAAAAAAGCATACGACACGTCATTTATTGTGATAAATGACTTGTCATTTCATTGTTCATATTCCAACCACTAGAGATGTGTTTAAAAAATCAGGGTGGAGTTTATTGCACCTAAAAAATCATTTTTAACCTATGTTCTCTAAATAATACCTAATAAACATCATTAGAACATCAACAAACCAATCTCTTAATTAAAAGCACCCCTAAATTGGTCAAGAAAACACAACATTAAACTAAAAAAACTTTCTCAACCTCGATCTACTTTTTTTTTAGGTAAGATGAAGGGTAAAAAAAAATCATTAATCAAACTCTTCTTATCAAATAGAACTTAATGATATAAAAAATAACTTTTTATATAGAATATAGTCATTCAATAACTTTTTCCCTTAAAAAACTAAGATTCTAAAACTAAAAGGAGCTATAACAAAGTCAATACAAAAATATGGGACTAAAAATAACTTTTCCATATGAATTTGAGATAGAGCACCATGTTTTTTTTCCTTTGTTTGGTCTTTATTTTTGTAATCGTATCTTAAGGCTACAAATTAAAACCACAACTCATTAAATTAACCCAAAATCAAGCACTAAAATCTTCTCAAAACTTTCACATCTTAATAAAATATAAAGAATAGAAATCATTTATTGAAAAAGCATATAAAATAGAACACAAAAGGATAAAATAAAATAAGAAGAGTTTGATAATAAAAATGAAAAAAAAAACATTATTATAGTCTATAATGAATTACGAGGATGCTAAAGTGAACTTGCACTATTTAAAACCTCAAGCCTTTTAATTTTGTTTTGTAATTGTAATGTAATATAACTAGTTAAATGCATAGTTATTGGAAGTTAAATGTTCTAATAATAAAATGAAAATTTCCAAATTTTAATTTAATTATATATATTACACATCCAATGATTGATACACATCACTTGTTGATGATGATTGATAAAAAAAATTAAAATTATTCCATTGTTATAGAATTTAATCATCACAAATTAATAATTATCAACCTCTTAATACATATTTTAAATACATTTGATATAAAAAAATTTAAGAAGAAAAATTTATTAGATTGAATACGTTTGATTATTGTAGGAAACATAATTTATATGCTAATCAAAGCAAGTTGTCTCGTGTAAAAAACAATTCAAAATAAGCTACACATACAATGTTTCCCTCACAAATTATACCAATTAAAAAAATTATATATTATTTTTTTAAAAAAATTTAAATAGTTTGGTGAAAATAACTCTTAGCATGTAACCTAAAGTGTGAATATAAATAGCATCATGTGAATATAAATTTTATCACAGATTGGATAAAAATAGATTAACAAAAACCATGAAATTACAAACATTTTTAACGTGTTCTTTTGATATCAAAAACTTTTTTTAATTATAAATAAAAAAATCTAGTACATGTATTTAATAACATAAATTATAATCTATCTACGTCAATAAACTAAAAAAACATCATTACAATACCAAAGATTGAACTAGAAAAATTAAGAAATAAATACGAATTAAGATATTTAATTTCATAATATAGACTATAAACCCAATTGCATTTATTAATTTTATTTTTTAAAATAAATTTCTTATTTAATCAAATAATAATAAAAATATACACGCAGGAAAATAATTGGATAAAATCCAAGAAAAATAAAGATTTTGTAGAGTTGCATAAAAGGAACATGTACTAATATTGTTATAAATATTATATTTTTATTCAAAAATCAAGCAAAAATTAAACAATATTTAACTAAAGACTAAACTAGAAAGTTGAGAAATAAATATAAATCAAGATATTCGATCTTGAAACATGGGTTATGGACTTGGTTGTTTTCAATAACTTTGTTTCTTGGAACCACTTTTTTTATTTAATAAAAAGATAATATCAGTAGACTCTCGTAGGAAAGCAATAGAATAATATATATATATATATATAAATATAAGGATTTAACAAAAAAAAACACCGCTAATATCGGGGAAAAAAATACAATCTTAGTCATAAACCAGATAAAAATTGAAAGATATTTTATATATAAAAAAATTATAAAATTTTATTTAACTTTATTTATTTTAATTGATCTTAATTAAAATCAAATACCTACAAGTTCGGTATCTCACACACTCATTTAATTAATCTATTTTAAATAATTAATGTTTAAATAAAAATAAATTAAAGATAAAAAGGGACCACGTGTTTGAACTTTCTTCTAATGTAGTTATGTAGTTTCATTGATGTTACTATAATCGAAACTTGCATTTTGTAAGGATACGCGAGCATGTTATGCAAAATTCTCCACCTCCTTTTCCACACTTCAAAAATACGTTCTATCACATTGTGTATTGGCAAGCGTGCATAATTGAATACTTCTTTCTAACTTCTTGGTTGTCTTTGACACTAAAAATTTAGTAGATTATATCTCTCACTTTTATATGGATCTAAAAATCAATACTCATTTGGATATTCAAAATCTACCAAATAATATTTATTTATGATAACAAGTAATTAATTATACATTATTTCCACATAAAAAATATTAGCCATAATAATAGTTACTATAACATTAGATTTTCATCATAAAATAACATTAAATTTTTCTAATGTAATTTATATTGGGACTGTCGATCGCCTCTAGAAAAATATGTATATCATGTGCATTACGTTCTTATTCTTCCCAAACAAACGTGAATTGCATATCAAAGATACATGCAACCATTATATTCTGAGTTGGTACACTTTTTCTACTAATAAATGGAATTTGATTTTCTACAAATACACAAGCACACACATGTGTGCCATCGATAGCTCTTATGAAATGCTACATGAAAAACAAGAAGCATCAATTGTTAAATGATTGAAAAAAGTATCCAAATAATTTATATTTAGCATTAATGATATATAAGTTCATTAGTTTTACCTTAAAATGAGGCATATATCTTGCATCCATCTCAATTTTTTATGGCGTGTTTCTAAATTCAGGATCTTCTAGTTTTATAACATTTACTACAAGTGAACAAACTATTGTCAGAACCTCATTAAAGTACCTACTAATAGTTTCACCTGAATGCTGAAATCTTTCTTGAACTTCTCTATTTGAAGCATCTCATGTTAATGCATAAAGAAATATGGCCACCTTTTCACTAACACTCATTATTTTTAAAACTTTTAACCTACATTGTATTTCAAAATCAAAGCTTATGTTTTGCAGTGTTGCTGCATCCATTCTAAATATATTGACACATCATTTTCAATGTCCTTGTAAAACTTTATTCAACCATGTCATACCATGTTGTATGAAACCATACAAAGTTCTTTTTATATATAATTACTATAATACATAGAGAAATCTCTGGTCATGCATGATACTAGTTTACAACGATCAAACTCTCGCCTATAAAATGATTCACCATCCTCGTCATTACCATTGTCATTGTTATCATCATCTGTATTGCCGCCGCCGCCGCCGCTGTTGCCACCACCACCATAATTAACATGATCAACAACATGCTTCATTACATTATCATAATTCTTACCAAAAATATCTTTGAATAGCGCATTAAACCATTCGAATTTCATATCTACAATGACAGCTAATATATAGTATTTAGGAGTATAATAAATTATAAAAGATCATCAAATTGCGTTAAACTTCCATATTTGTTAACAAATATGGAAACCTTTCTACACATATTGTACGTGTTACTATTTGTTGGACTAAATGATCTCATTATTGGTGAGTTCAGAATTATACAGGTTCATCCCATTACCTTCAACTTATTAATTGATTTGAACTTTGTATGCCTAAAGATTTTCCTTCAACTTTTTCATAACTAATATAGAAAAGGCCAAATCATAAATATAAACACTAACAAAGTAAAATCTTATGTGTTGAATATTGTGTGAAATTTCAAGAAATCTTCTTTATATATATATATATATATATATAATATATATAAATAAAATATATAATAAAAGACAAGTTATAAGCTAGCATTAACCTTAATTTGATTGGATTGTAATCAATCATAATGAAAAACACCAATCAATGCATGATGTTACAAAATTAACATAAAGGCAAAAAAATATGAGGAATTTCAATTAAATAAAGACTAGATTGACTGCCCGTGCTTTGTTGCTAGTGATTTTAGGTTACATGTGTAAAGACACAATTTTTTTGCTAAAATGAAAATAACATCCGTGAAAAAGAAGAGATTGGTAGGTAATGATGAAGAGAATTGAAGCCAAGTCTAGTATCAAAAGTTTGGTAATATAGATAAAGTTATAAACAACATCAAAAGTGTAAATAAACTAACAGATTGTTGAACACTTAAAAGGACATTGTTGTTTGCAATTATATCAAAATTACAGAGGCAACAGTCATCTTCTTGCTGTAGAAATCCAAATCCAATCATTAGTAGAGAAATCGCTAGTTCTCTTGTGATGTAAAGACAATAAAATAAATTATGTAAAAAAAAAAAGATGTGTGAGATGTGTGCTGAAAGCTTGTGTAACATAAAATAACATGAAAGAATAACTTGTAAAATAAAATAAAAAAATTTGCTATAATTTGATGCTTTAATTAATGTCTGTATTTTTTAGACATGTTAAATAACATTCACTACAATGTTTTTGGTATTTTTTTTTTATGTTATAGATGCAATTGAAGGTTGAAAATTCTGTCCACATTTTTGTATTAGATAAAGTTAAATGTGTGGATGAAGCAAGAAAAAAAAAATTTACCGTGTTTATTTTTTTTCACATTACTGTATATACAGTTTATGTAATCATTCTAAAACCTTTTTTAAAGCTCTTTTGATTTCAACTCTTATGGCATCCACCAAGAAAGTAACCATATCTTACGGTAATTAACAACATAATTTCAGAAAGAGAATTTTCTTTATGCAAGTTTTGTTGAAAACAAAAGTAGCCAGCAATCATATGTAATTGAATTGAAAGGTCTTGATATGAGCAATGTATATTCGTGGAGAGAAAATAGAACCCAATAAAACAATAATGGTTAAGCATAAAGTTGAAACCATTTCAGGCATAAATCATATGCACTGAAATTTAAAGTGATAATTTAATTGCTAATTATATATAATTTAATTCATAGGCCAAGGAAAAATAAAACAAAATGTTAAAAATTCTTAATTCAACATGCAGCACCTTAAATGACCATGTCAAACTAATAAACAATTTAATTCTTTGTTTTCAAGCATAGAAGTAATAACTTTGATTACCTTAATTATTTCATTAGTTAACCTGACAATTAACACCCGAATGGAAAAATCTTCAACATAATGTTATTTCTAATTCTTAAGCATCTTTTATTTCGGAATGTATCTCTTTAAATAACCTCTAACATGAGTTCAATCAGTTTTTTTAAACACATATCACTAAACATGAGTTCAAGCAACACCTTTTTTTAAAAAACATATATCATCAAGTATATATTTTCTAGTAAAGCAAAGCAACACCCCAAACTCAAGCTATCATACAAACAAAGAATAAGCATTGATTAATTCAACTTAAGCTCCTTTTATAACAACAAAGATATTTAAACAAATTTAGTAGAAAATAGCTTGAAAAAAAAGAACAAAACAACTAAGAACCAGAACACTGCTTAATAAAAAAAAAAAGGCATGAAAATACCTTGTTAAACATTCCTTGAAAGTGGATAGTAAAACCTATAGCCTACACGATTAAAGATTCTAAGAAGATTTGCAAAAGATAGAGCAACCTGTAAAACAAACATTTTCAGATGCATAAATCCACTTATCAGCCAAATTAGCACCTAAAATCTAAATGAAAAAAAGCCACAAACAAACTGTTTTTCTCATATCTCAGGCACCAATTAACCTCAAATGTCTCATCTCAAATAACAATTTTTTTTATAAGGAACAAAACAACGTGAACTTTAACTACAATACTAACAACAAAAAAGGCAACAAGCAATGCTACAAATGATCGTTCAATAAAAGTAAAAAAAATTAAAGACAACTAAAAACAGCCAAATCTTAAAAATACAGTAAAAAGACAATGAACAAATTTAGCTTTCACATGAAAGGAAAAAGTTGGAAATAAGCATTGAGATGTCTAAACAAACCTCTATGTACCAAGTTTATAACTCGCAACCCAAATTGATTTGAAACTAAAGCCAAGGAAAAGCAGAGAATGATCTTAAAAAACTGACCTCTGTCTTAGCAGAACATCGGAAAAAAGTTAGGAGCCAGTACACCCAAAAGTAGAGCTTAAAGCATTATATATCTTTGCAAGAAAAAAAAATACATGCCTACCAACATGATAAAAAGCAAGCAACTGGATGTCACAAAACAAAAGTGATTACTATGACCAGACATGAAATAGAGTTCTTAAAAAACATTCTAATAGGACAACCCATCACCTACCCAAGTCAGAACTAAACTAATAAATCAACCCCCTCACTTTGTCTCCACATTTCCAGCTCAAGAAAAAAACTGTACAACACACTGGCAACAACATGTCAACCTTAACGTGCATTAAATGCATGGAAAAGAAAACATACCAACACAGAGAAATGCAAGCAGACCAGTTATGTATAAAGAAGAACTACAAAGAGCCTTTTAATCCATGACAAGCCACCTAGTAAACAAAGCTTAATCGTCAAGTGATATTTTATAAAAAAACAAACTGAAAATTACATTAATTTAAAAAAAACCAAAACTAGATGGTGAATCACTACAACAATAAACAAAATCTGACCAAATTACTAATCACAAATAAACTCACCTACTCTCTCAACCAAATTAGGCGTTGCATTTAATATAGCATAATGAGAACACATACAATCCAGAAGAAATGACTTCTAAAATCAAGCTAGATTTTCTAGGTTGATGGCCACGTTTCTGTTCTCTAAAGCAAAAAATAAAATACACAAACAAACAACACATAAAAATAATAGAAAAAATTCAACAAAACATGTTGTGAAATAGAACAAACTTCCCATAAGAAACACTGTTTGAAGCTACAGTGAATCAACTTATTATGCACAGTGTTTTCCTTGAAACCAAGACTATGTTCCTCCTAGATAGAGCCACCAACCAGCCCAACCTTAAAGCCACACCCAAGCCCATAGAAGCACACACAACCGAGAACTAACATCTTAAAAACTCTCATCTCACACCAATAAACCAACATGGAATGGATCTCCAGGAATTCCAACTTCACTGAGAAAACCACATAAAAGCAGACCTTCAAGTGATAAGAATAGCTCCATCCACAGTGATTACACTTAGTGGCTACAATGTTTTCTTAAGCCCTTTTAGTATTTTTAATTTTTTAATTTTAATTGAGATGGATTTGGAATTGTGAACATGTTCTTTATTTTGTTTGTGAGGCGTTCTCTGGTGCGTTTATGCCAAAAAAAAAAGAAAGAGATGGAAAAGTTGTAACCTGTCAAAAAAAGACAGGAAGATATGGCAGGGAGGTTGCCACGTACCCAACAAAACAAATGAAAAAACAGTGAAAGAAAACTGGCCAAAACTTATCGCAAGAACGAATTTAAAACGTAAACAATGCAATCCACAGTGATTTTAGACACAATCTACAGTGATTCACTGATCTCTTTTAGTTTTTTTTAATTGATAAAATTCCTTAAAGGCACGAAAATTTTTCTTCACTCTTATATATTATCCAACCTCATCATTAATGCTCTCATCATCAAATGCATTTTCAAATTGATTCCAAGCTTTCAAAATCAGCCAATGAAAATTTAAGAGAATCTAAGTTTGCAGCTTTCAAACTTGTAATGCAACTTGAATAACATTCAAGCATCTCTTGATGACTATCTATATTTTTAACTATTTATTAATTTTACTTATGGCATTGTATGTAGCTTTATTTTTTGCATCACAATCTTCATTCACATGTACAATATTTATTCTTGTGAACATGCAACCAACTGTGAATTCTAAGATGGAATTAACAATGTTAACTTAAGAAAATATTATAGTTATACCCAAATTAGTATAGCTAAAAATTAAAAAAAATAACTTACTTATATTTATAGATATAGGTTTTTATGTATTAATCTTCCAACCATTTGCAGTACTTTATGAATATGTACTTTTAATGTTGAAAAAGACATTGTAGTTACCCATACTCAACACTTATGTAGGAATGAATGCAAGTGTAATCCATATTTTAAATGTCGAACATTTTTTTATTAAAGTTATCCAACTACATTTTAAAAGTTATTCTTTTAATCTAAGTGTCTTATCTAATTTTTCTCATTTAAGTTGTCTGAATCAATTTCTATAAGTTAGGTAGAGAATGTTAGTTGTTGAGCTAACTCATTTTTATGGTTGAGTAAAAATAAATTTAAGTACTTATCACATATTGCACTGTAAATAATATAGATAAGTTGTAGTACCTATATAGAAAGCTTCCATACAATCACAATAATAATAAAAGTTGCACATCTCTAGAAATAACAATAGCAAGAAAATTCAAAATACAGTGCACGCAATGAAAGATAGACTCAATTCAGGCACGAGTCCATAAATCAGGATAACTAGCTCGACATATTATTTGATAGCATGAATTTTAAATTAAATAAAATTTCAATTACATGCTTAACTTTAAATAAATAATTATCAACAATGTTAAGGTGTCTAACACCAATTTGGAACCTATGTTTTGTTAGATATCCCTTGTTGGTGTATAATACTCACGATCTCACTTGTACTAGTAGGTACATTGTATAAAATTCAAATTCTCATCAACATATAACCAAATTTCCATTTCACCATCATAACTAATTTTTCAATTCAAAGATGATAACCTATAAATTTCTTTGTTTTTCCTAGCTGAATTTATGCATTGATATGGAGATAATATTTCATTTTAAATTCCTTGAAATTAATCACTTATTCATTCATCAATAATTAAATTAACATGTTAATAACCACATCCCATGGTAAATTAACCAACTTAATTTAATAATTTTAATTTTTTTGCCTTAGCCAAAATTTCTCCTTCCCTAAGCATGAGTATTTTTTTTCTTTCAATTGATCCAAATCACTTTACCATACATCTTTTATTTACTTAACACAATTTTACACAATTAATTTATCAATTGCATTCAATAATCTAAACATAATTTTTCTTCTATTTGGCTGAAACCCTTGTCTAAGAGGAGAAATGAATCTCTCTTTGATTTTTTCAAATTGAGTTGCTACCCAATCATTTTTCACATAAACTGTCATAAATCATCAATCAACGTATATAATCTAACACCTTAACATACAATTTCAAAATCCTTATACACTAAAATTTTCCATTTAACACTACACAAAAACTATCTCAATTGAGTGTTTTGAGGAAGTTTCTTACCTAACTCAAAGAAAAAAAAAGGTTAAGAGGTTGGAAAAACACCCTTATCTTCACTTATCTTCCTCTCCTCTAAGAACTCCTTAGTCAAATATTTTCAAGGGTTTAGACCTTAAATCTACCAATTTTTCTTGTTCAAATCTCTTTATAATACACTTTGATTACTTAATCTATCTCTCTTTTGTGTTTTTACAATGAGTTTTCTACGTTTTCCTCACGCCCTTTTTCTTTTTTTCTTTGGCTGACACTAGAGTATTATTGAAGAATACTATTCATGTTTATATAGCTATAAATTTTTATTATTTACTCTAATGGTCAAATGTTTCTTTTATTTGCACATAAAACCCCACAATTTTCTTTTATTTTGACTAATGTTACTAGCTTTTCACATTTTCAATTTCATCTTTACATTTAATTAAGCTCCCTTAATTAAAATTTAATTCATTCACATTAAACAAGTAAATTTCTAAAAATTCACAAATTGAGACAATCAACCAAAAGTATACATTCATACCATAAGTTTTTTTTTTTTAACTAAGGTTTACGAATAACCTAATTCAAAAAACACAATTATAAGCAAAAGTATTTAAAAGTAATTCAAGCTGTCACAAAAAGATTAAACATTTGCAACGATAAGCAGATTATAAAATTGAATTGTTGGACTAAAAAAGATTAAACAAAACAAAACAGATATAAAACTATAAGAATACAATGACAAGTTATAAAAAAGTGACTTGCTGAACTCAAAACATTTCATAAGTAATCAAATTGCAAAGATAGTATGTAGATTATATCATGGAAAATAGTTTAAAAAACATTGTTGAACTCATATTTCTAATTCAGTTCAAATGTTCTTCCTATATATTCAAAAAACAATAGCAGTTGTATTATCATATACATTTTTCAACAACAATCATGTTTAAAAATTAACTAAACATTGATGGAAAAACTCTAATGAAAAGTCAATGATGTAAGAAACCTATCTAAAAATGCAAGTAAAGGATGAGTAACATTAATGATTTTTGAACTATAACAATAAAAATGATGGAACATTCATGAATTTATAGAGGAGGAAATGAGGAAACAATGTGTACTCTTTTTAATTTAAAAAAATGGTTGTAATTTAGTCACTATCCTTGGAAAAATCCCATTAAGCTATGGAGTGGGAGGTGGCCATGTAACCCTTCTTCAATTTCTAAATCACACAACCCTTTTTATGATTTGGACTTAAAACTTGCTAATAAAAATTATAAACTTTTAGCTATTGGGATTATTACTTTCATATAAATATAAATGAGAGTTAAAATGTCTTTATATTGAATTCCATCCTTTACCAATTTTTTTATAATCCAATTCAAATTTCATATCATTACAACTAAATGATAATATATTTCTACAAGGAGAAAGGGAGAGAGATGATATTTGATATTGGTGTAAATGCACACATAAAAATATGGTATTTTTAGGTCTTACATTGATGACTTTCATATATGCCGTGTAAATTGATTATACCAAGGACAATTTGGATGTTTGTAACTGTCATTTCATATTGTTGTTGCTATTATTTACAACACGGTCCACTACATATATATATATATATATATATATATGTAGTGGAGAAATTTATACAAAAATAAATGGTCCACGTCATATTTATACAAAAATAAATGGATGTGATTGTGTGAATGATTCTATACTTAACCTACTATCAGTTGAGAAATTTCTACCGTATGTTATTACAACATATTGAGCAATGACAATTCAAACTTATAAGTTTACATAAAGTGAACCTTAATGCTTGGTAAGGTCATTAATAAGGGGTATGATAGAATATGTATCATGCAGATATTAATAAGATGGAATATAGGCAGAAGATTGGAGACTAGCTAGCGAACATACTATTCCAATGACAACCATACAAATCATTATATTCACAATAACCCCCACATCAAAATTGATCCATAACAAAAAAATAAAATAAAATCAAAGTTCTAAAAATTACTAGATATGACGTAGACGTATAGTTGCTTATTTAGTAACACAAGATATGTCTATGTTTACAAAGATAAAACAAATACAACAAGGAAAAAGAGAAGCATGAATTGCATATTTGGCTTTGTTAAAGCAATTAAAACAAGTATAGATAAATAGAGTGAAGGAGTGTAGATTAACTTGCCTTTGTGCTATGAGAATTCCAGTTCCCTCACCACAAAACAATTGCTTTGTTCTTGGAGAGGTATGCATATAGTGATGACATGTCAATCAAATGGTCTTGTCATTATATGTTTGATACAATCTAACAAAAATACCTGGATTAAAATAGAAAAAAGAAAAAAAAAAGGAAAGAAACAAAAGAAATAGCCGTCAATGGCCAAAAACGCAATATTACAAAATATAGATGCGTTTTCACAAATACTCAAAGAAACGTAAAAGGGCTCGATGCTGCGATCTGAGAGCAAACCTAAAATAAACATAATAAACACTAAACACTGCTTTTTTTTTTTTCTTTTTTTTTTGTAATTTTGTCGCTCCACTGCTTCCCCTCTCTCCCTCCTCTAAAACCCCAGCCAAATTCACACAGACAGGGAGTGAGAAAGAGAGAACTATTTACCTTTTCTTTTGTTTAATTTAATCTATCGAGAAAATAAATGGCGTTTGTGTACATACCGGTGCAGAACTCAGAGGAAGAAGTTAGGGTAGCTCTAGATCAGCTTCCTAGGGACGCCTCTGATATTCTTGATATCCTCAAAGCCGAGCAAGCTCCTCTCGATCTCTGGCTCATCATCGCCGTTCGTCTCTCTCTGATTTCTCCTATTCTTTTCTTTTTCGGAATCTCTCAAATAATAATTATTGTATTTTGTGGTTAAATTGATGATTTGATGCAGAGAGAGTATTTCAAGCAAGGAAAAATCGATCAATTTCGGCAGATATTAGAAGAAGGATCCAGTCATGGTAATTCCTATTGTTCTGAAATTTTATTTTTTATTTATTTTTGTTAGCGGAGACGAGGAACTTACTGAAATTATTTCGTGATTGATGTTGGTGTGGGTGTGCAGAAATTGATGAATATTATGCGGATGTTAGATATGAGAGGATTGCTATCCTCAATGCTTTAGGGGCTTATTATAGCTATCTTGGAAAAGTCGAGACAAAACAAAGAGAGAAGGAGGAGTATTTTATACAGGCTACCAAACATTACAATAAAGCTTCCAGGATTGACATGCACGAGCCTTCTACTTGGGTTGGCAAAGGTCAGCTTTTACTGGCTAAGGGTGAAGTAGAACAAGCATCTGCTGCGTTTAGGATCGTACTGGAAGGAGACCGTGATAATGTATCTGCTCTTCTCGGTCAGGTGTAGCTCATTGATTTTGATGCTTGTAGTGGTTCATATTCAATATTATTGATTTTCTGACAAGCTTGTGCTTTCCCTTTTGAAAAGCAAGAAGACAAACACACACATTTTGAATAAAAATGAAATTGAATAAAGATACAAGAGTAATTTGGATATTATGCCATCTTCCAATTAAGAAAACAAGCTGAACAAGTATCAAAATAATCAAGCTTATTTTTGAAACTGTGACACAAATTTGCATAGCAGTTTCGCATAAGAGGCTCTATGTTGCATCTTGCATGTTGAATTACTTCTGAACATGGATGGTGGGAACACTGGTGGTAGATAGCAACTATGGGAATAAATTGAGAATGAGACCAAACCCTTCAAATTGTCCTAGTGAGCGACTGTCATGGGAGACTGAGATGGAGCTTACCTTCATGTGGTAGGGTACAAATGTTGCTGTATCTCTATATAACTTTCCCTGTACTTTTGCAGGCGTGTGTTGAGTACAGTCGTGGACATTATGGTGAATCGTTGACCTTGTTTAAGGTTTGTTTCTTTATCTTAACTATATTCCATTATAAAGCACTACTACTCTTACATTTTGTTTCTTGTTTTTATTTAAGTTACGAGCTTCTAAGAGTCATGACAAATCCTCCATCTAACATTGATTTCTTTAATCAAGGTTAACATTTTATTTCTGGTTTTTGTTCAGCGGGCCTTGCAAGTTTATCCTGATTGTCCTGGAGCTGTAAGACTTGGCATCGGACACTGCCATTATAAGCTGGGCCACGTGGGAAAAGCTTGCCTGGCTTTTCAGAGGGTTTTGCAGGCAAGTGATATGAGTATTTGTACATGTATTGGATTTATACAGCTCACGCTGCAAGTTCTGTGCTGATTCTGTATCTATATTTTGTGATCTTCCATGTACAGTTGGATCCAGAAAATGTTGAGGCTCTTGTTTCACTAGCAATTTTGGATTTGCAAACAAATGAAGGTGGGCTGGTAATTTTTTCTTCTATCCGTTTGTCCAGATGAATTTCTCATTTTGAGCAGTCTTACTCTGTTGCTTTATTCTGTCTGCACAGCTGCTGCAATAAGGAAAGGAATGGAAAAAATGCAGAGAGCTTTTGAGATATACCCCTATTGTGCAATGGCACTGAATTATCTAGCAAATCACTTTTTCTTCACCGGTCAACATTTTTTAGTTGAGCAATTGACTGAAACTGCACTTGCTGTCACAAATCATGGACCAACAAAGTCACATTCTTATTACAATTTAGCTCGCTCTTACCATAGCAAGGTTTGATTTGCCATCTTTATTCATACAATTGCAGTAAATGTCATGTTCTTACTGTGATTGAAATTTGTTAAAAGTGGAGGAAATTGTTTCCTATTGAGAGATTTATCTTGCTGTTTGTATGTGTTTGCAAGACCACACATGAGTGAATTTGATTTTACTTCTACAACCTGTATGCAAATGGGGTCTCAAAATAAAGCTTGGTGTTTAAAATGACTTTTCATTGGCCCACTTACCTATTGACTCACCTTCACTATCCTTTTCTTGTTGCCTTGAAATGCCTTCCACATGCCACTCTATCCTTCCAGCGTTGGCTGTCTTGTTATTTGAACCTGTTCTCATAGCCCAAATATGAGATAGCCCTTACTGTTGGCCAGTTTTTCAACAAGAATATTCTTAATGTCCTCAAACAAAAGGCTGTATACAGTGATACCTGGCATGAGCATTAATCTGGTTTGCGTATTTGAAAACAAGTTTTGAACTTCACCTTTTTTGCACCTTCTTAATGCTCTGTACATGATGCTACGAGAAGCAGCTGTTTTGGCTTTAATATATTCCCGTATTCATTGTTTTTCTTTCTCTCAGGATTTTATTTATAACAAGTTTTATCTGCCATGCTTAGTCTGTCAATTTTGTTTGGCCCTTTCAACTAAGCAGCGGTGCCATTTCTCTTGACTGTAGGGTGATTATGAAACAGCTTCAAGATACTACTGGGCATCAGTCAAGGAAATCAATAAGCCTAGTGAATTTGTGTTTCCTTATTATGGTTGGTAAACAACAGCCCTTGCCCTTCTTTTGGTTATAGTTATAATAACTTTTTTTCTGCTCAATATAAACATTGTATCAGATGTTGTGCAATAGATCCATTATTGCAGTATTTTGAATCTTTGATGCATAATGCTTGCTAGTGCTATTTGTCTCTTAATTCAACACTTCTCTGCATAACATGTTGTTTCTAACAGGTTTGGGGCAGGTACAATTGAAACTGGGAGAGATTAAAAATGCGTTGTCAAATTTTGAAAAAGTTTTGGAGGTTTACCCTGATAACTGTGAGACGTTAAAGGTGAGTGGACTAGTGGCTTTTTTTTTTCCTTTTCTAATTCACTTTCTTTCCTCCAATTTTTTTGGGGACTTTATGCTTCTAATTATTATTTTAGCTTAATCCTGCCTTTTCAACTTTATAGGTCCTTTCAGTTTTATGGGAACTTCATGCTGTCAGTTATATTTTGACTGGATTTTTTTTTTCCTCTAGGTTCTTGGGCACATATATGTTCAGCTTGGGCAAACTGAAAAGGCTCAGGAATTTTTGAGAAAGGCTGCAAAAATTGATCCTCGTGATGCCCAGGTAACCGACACTATTGCTTGTTCTTTCAGAGGGTTGTAAGTTGTAACTTTGAGGTTATATGATTTTCGGATTGACAAGTATTCTTTACTAGGGCATTGAAAAGTTGATATATATTCCGGAGAAGGACTGA
Source organism: Populus deltoides (assembly GCA_015852605.2). Taxonomy (NCBI): domain Eukaryota; kingdom Viridiplantae; phylum Streptophyta; class Magnoliopsida; order Malpighiales; family Salicaceae; genus Populus; species Populus deltoides. Next base: position 14,457,789 of record CM027575.2, read on the forward strand.
CCTGTATGGTGCACAAATCATGGGAAATGATACCCAGTATAATCTTTGATCATGTTTTTACATTGAGATGGTTTTCGGAAGAGTAGGACTCTAGGAGAGCTGATTTTTGGGATGCCATGTGTTGATGGTTCTGCATCAAGAAAGTTATTATGCTTCTATCAATGAGTTTATTGCCTTTCTTGTTATGACTACAAATATGATAAAGCACTTTACCATGTTAAATCTTAGAAGATCCTGGACCTCAATGTCCTGTGTTTGAAATGCTGGAATCACAGGGCCTTTAGCCACCATATCCCTTTATAAATATTGTCAATATTCAATCACTAAACTTTTCAAATGCTTAAATTACAAGATCCTTTAAGTTGCTAGAACTAATTAGGCATCATGCAATGAGTTACATTCTATTCTCACATCGACAACTTGAAAAAAATCTCAATCATTATGCAGGCGTTTCTTGATCTGGGAGAATTGTTAATTTCAACTGACACTGGAGCTGCTCTTGATGCCTTCAAAACTGTAAGGGCTGTCTATTTGTTATTTCTTTTTATTGTGAATTTATCTGTTTTTGTTGAACAAAGCTCCATTTTTGCACATGGATTTGTTCTAGGATAACTCAGGTTTAAAATATTGTTACAGGCACGCAGTCTTCTGAAAAAGGGAGGTGAAGAAGTGCCAATAGAAGTGCTTAACAATATTGCAGTCATTCATTTTGAAAGAGAAGAACTTGAGGTTTATAGAGTTCTCTTTTAATTTCATCAAAGCTAGTGCAATTTTAGTATATAAAAAAAATTTCTTATTTAAATTTACATCTTCAATTCACTCTGATTTTGAACCTCTTCTTCTGCTTCTAGTTTCCTGCTATTAAAATCTTGATTGGAAATCTCAAAAATAGTGTGATGTCTTGATACAGCTTGCTTTGCAAAATTTCAAAGAGGCTCTAGGTGATGGCATATGGCTCACTTTTCTTGAAGGCAAAGCAAATACATATGAAGTTGATGCAACTTCATCTCTTCTTCAATACAAGGACATGCAGATATTTCGTCGACTGGAGGAGGAAGGTCATTCTGTGGAACTGTCTTGGAATAAAGTCACAACATTATTTAACTTGGCCAGATTACTTGAGCAGTTGCATAACACAGAAACTGCAAGCACATTATACCGCCTCATCTTGTTTAAGGTATTTGTTTGTGTGTGTGCATTTGCGAGTAGGCATATTCTCTTATGTATTCTGTCTTATTGATTAATACCACCATCAATTGAAATAAGGAAATTTTTTCGGATGAGTTAGAGTTGAGAACACCTTACTGTCAAGAAAGAAATCAGTGGAGCTGTTGCTTTGACTTTGAACTTCAGAAAATGATCAACGTAGGAAAGTTCAGAAATAACAGCTGGTTGTTTTGTGTAATAGTTGAAATCAATTTTCCTCTAGTTGATGCTGTATTAGATAATGCTAATTAGTGATAAAAAACACACATATCTTGGTTTTAACTGTTGATTCTAACTTACATTTACACCTCTTTTGCTGCAGTTCAAGCTTTCAAATTTTTAGATTTGACATCAATAGTTCTGTATTTAGTCATATGTGATGTTTCAGATTTGTCTTAACTTTTTTATCTCTTTGTACAGTATCCAGACTATGTGGATGCTTATCTGAGGCTTGCTGCCATTGCCAAAGCTCGAAACAATCTTCCATTAAGCATCGAACTGGTTATTATCATCATTATAAATTTACATAGATGTACGTAATTCTGTAAATGCTTTTGTGATGAACATAAACCTTTTCTTTTAAAGGTAAATGAGGCTCTGACTGTGAATGACAAGTGTCCAAATGCATTATCAATGCTTGGTGACCTGGAGCTTAAAAATGATGACTGGGTAAAGGCTAAAGAAACATTCCGTGCTGCTAGTGAGGCAACTGATGGGAAGGATTCTTATGCCACTCTCTCTTTGGTGTGTATCTTGTTTATTGAGCATGCTGCTTTAAATTCTCTTTAGATATTCTGTATTCTCCCCACACTCACCTTTTTAGTGACTGTTGTGGCAATGCTTTCATAGATGTTTCTTCATTATTTCTAAAACATTACGTGCATCTCACATACTTATTTGGCGTTGTTAGGGGAACTGGAACTACTTCGCTGCAATACGAAATGAGAAAAGAAATCCCAAGTTGGAAGCTACCCATTTGGAAAAAGCCAAGGAACTGTACACCAGAGTATGGATGCCTTACTCTTCCAAACTTCCCTTCTCTATATGGGATTTTCTCCACCCTTAAACATCATATTTTTAGTGCACCTTATAGTCATTTATTTTATTTATTTTATTTCACTTGATTTGCAATATTGCTGTAGCCATTGGTTTGCATCCCAGAAACATTCCACTGAGTGTATTCGTAATAAGTTATTGAGGATTATGATGAGAAACAAGACTTTGAATACATGTACAACACAATACACATAAATCAGAAGGGAACCAGGATTTATGCTTCCAATTTCATGAAGGTCTATATAGAGCAACTTTCAAACAGAGTGTACTTTATGTATTTTTTGTCCAAGGTGATGTCTAAATAACATAGAAATCTTATTCTAGCAATCATCTCGCATAAAGTAGAATGCTATATGATTGAATGAATGAGTAGAAAAGAAAAACATTGATAAGAATGAAAGCTATATGCAAGAAGGCTGATTTTAAACTTTGATCTTCTATCTGAACGGCTTATAATTTTCATAGACTTCGTGCATATTGCTTCAATTTGGTGTTAATTGAAAACCTCTCATCTCACTTTAACACTCGACTTAGAATGTGACGATAAATCCTAATGGCCCTGGAAATAAAAAAGCTTGATCTGTGACTAGATGAAAATAGTTCATCATCATTGGCTTATCCTCACAGGGCCCTCAATATGGATTTAGCTTTAACAATTTCAGTTTTCCTGAGTTCAGGACCTTATTATGAGGCTATTCCTTTCATTTATGTGGGCTCTTTATGTTATAGCCTTCAGCCTGTTGCTTTTATACTATGTATTTCTTGTCAATACAATAATGTTCTCATAATAATCTTTGATGTTTTAGGTTCTGGTTCAGCATACAGCTAATCTTTATGCTGCCAATGGTGCTGGAGTAGTCTTGGCTGAAAAAGGACACTTTGATGTATCAAAAGATCTTTTTACACAGGTAAGAAGAATAGTTATTCATTTTTTGCATAGGATTACAAACTTGTCCTGTCTCTTTTCCTTTTAAGTGAATTCTTTGTTTGTTTTGTGATGATATAGGTCCAAGAAGCTGCAAGTGGAAGCATTTTTGTCCAGATGCCTGATGTCTGGATAAATTTGGCACATGTATATTTTGCTCAAGGAAATTTTGCATTAGCTGTGAAGATGGTGAGTTCATCTCATTTTATCATATTTATGCCTGCTCGTGCATGTCTGCAGTGTTATTATAAATATTCTTTTGAAGTTCCCTTGTATAGCATCTTTTGCTGATGACACTCTGTTTGTTGCAGTACCAGAATTGTTTGCAGAAATTCTTTTATAATACAGATTCTCAGATTCTTCTTTATTTGGCGCGCACTCATTATGAAGCTGAACAGTGGCAGGACTGCAAGAGAACTTTATTGAGAGCCATCCATTTGACACCTTCTAATTACACACTGAGGTTTGATGCAGGTGTTGCAATGCAAAAATTCTCAGCATCTACACTACAAAAGACAAAGAGGACAGTAGATGAGGTTAATTTTTTCTTTTTTTTTCTTGGTGTGATGGAACATAATCAGTCATTGGGTAAAAGCCCTCAGACCATGTTTTTAAACTCTTCAGATCACAAAGATGAAATCTGGTGTGACTCCAAATCAGGCTGGCAACCAGATTTTCATATGCTTTGTTGGCCTCCATCACAAAGCTATCTAGTTACCATAATTTGGTTTTATAATAACAGGTGCGTTCAACTGTTGATGAGCTGGAAAATGCTGTCCGTTTATTTAGTCAGTTATCTGCCGCTTCCAACCTGTACTTTAATGGGTTTGATGAGAAGAAAATCAACACCCATGTTGAGTATTGCAAACATTTACTAGAGGCTGCTATAGTTCATCGTGAAGCAGCTGAGCGCGAGGAACAGCAAAACCGACAGAGACTAGATCTTGCTCGTCAGATGGCATTGGCAGAGGAAGCCCGCCGCAAGGCTGAAGAACAAAGGAAATTTCAGGTCTACTGTTGTGCTCTTGCTTCTTGTACACCTATCACTTTTGAATGAAGGTAAAACCTAACAATATCGGTATTACAGTTAGAGAGGAGAAAACAGGAGGATGAATTAAAACGGGTGCGGCAACAGGAAGAGCATTTTGAGCGAGTGAAGGTACAAAAAATTGTTCCAGGTGTTCTAGTTTTATAGTAAGCAAACCATAGAAAATCAAATATTTCCTCAAGAATGATGGGATTCTGACTGCATAATGTTGGCACTTGCAGGAGCAATGGAAGAGCAGCACATCTGCTTCTAAGCGGAGGGACAGGGCAGATATTGATGATGGCGAGGGTGGGCATGGTGAGAAAAGGAGGAGAAAGGGTGGAAAGAGGAGAAAGAAGGAGAAGAGCTCAAGGTCACGCTATGAGATGGAAGAAGCTGACATGATGGATGATCATGATGAACCAGAAGATGATGATGCCAACGTGAATTTTAGGGAGCCTGGATATCAAATGAATGATCAGGATGACAATGCAGAAGAGAATGCGCAGGATGTTCTTGCAGCAGCTGGGCTGGAAGACTCTGATGCAGATGATGATATAGTAAGAACTTGTTTGTTTTTGTTTTCGACTTGCAACTCTAATAAAGTAATGTTTTTTCATGTTGAAACTTAGCTACATTACTCGCTATCTTAAACCTGCTGCTGGAAGCACCCAGTGATAGTGGAGCAATTCAAACTTCTGTAGCAATTCAAAGTTCTGTGTTGTGATTAAGTGGTTGCTCAAGTTTGTAAATTCTTTATAGATGCCTGATAAGTTACTAATTGTTATGAAAGGTTTCTTAGTTTGTTCATATTATTGATGTGCTACTTTGTCTATGAAATCAACGAATTAGAACTAGTGAATCATCATTTAGCATCATTAAGAGGTTGCTTGGTAATTGTTAATTAAACTTTTTTTTATTCTAGCTATTTAATGGATTTGTTTTTTAGCAGCAGTTCATTAAAATATGAAAATTTCCCTTTCTCATGTATTTTTCTGTGTTGCTCCTGTGGATGAAGGCTGCACCTTCATCAGCAGGCAGGAGGAAGCGGGCATGGTCAGAATCTGACGAGGATGAGATTTCAGAGAGGAAGCCACAGTCGAGCCTTTTGCGAGAGAATTCTGCTGATCTGCAGGATAGTGATGGTGAATTCAGAGACAAGAGGCAGGAGAATGCTGCTGTTGATGATGAGGATTGATATCGAACATTTTGAACCCTCTTTAAGGACGAGGGGAAACTAACATGCCAGCATAAGGTGAATGGCCTTGCACTCTGGGGAGGTACTCAAATCTCTTCCAGTGTTTTGGTCCCCTGAATTACTTCCATAGTTCAATTCTGTATGGTTTACTATAGAAGTATCCTAATGAAAATGCAACTTTTGCATCCTTGTATATGCACCAGCCATGCTGAACAGTTGCATCCTTGAATTTTTTTAGAATCTTATATATTTTAGGCAGAAGCTGTACAGTTGAGATTCTCTGACCAATCTCTATTAAGAAATTGTTGAACATCCAAGTTACCAGCTCAAACTTTTCTTTTGCTCCTTCGGGTCTGTTGCCGAGGTGGGATTGATAGGGAGGGTGGATGAGTAGGGATGAATGAGATAATTTACTTGTTTGGCATGATCGATTGAGACCCGAGGAAAGAAAAGGACCCTTCCTATCCTTCCTCACTTGTAAGTTACAATCCATCCAATTTGGGCGGATTAACTTTCGTTCTTTCCTTTATTTGTTAGCCAAACAAGTGAGCAAAGAGTTGGAAGGTTAACATCCATCAATTCACTCTTACCATTTTTCAGGTCCTTCCTAACAGCCCATTTCTGTGATGAGACCCCATTTAGTTGGAGAGACTGAAAGAAAAATGCAGATTTAACTGGAGTCAGACTCACAAGTCATAGAGTGCCGGGGTTGCTGCCCTCCCCACGAGTTGCCAGCCAGTGGAAGGATGGTTAATTTGAGATTGAGCTCTATGGATTTTAATGACATAATTGTCTGTTGAATTGATGTGCTTGACGATGAGTATCCTTCTGTTGGAAATGTGAGGTCATATTGTCAGACATGGGACCTTTTCTTTTGGGATGATTACTGAGACAGTCGGTCTTCTGATAGGAGGTGTTTGGTGAGAGGATTGGTAAAAAGTTTGCTTCCATGCTGCCTGCAAGATTCAGTGGGAAAAGCCTTTTTAAAGCCTGGTCTCTATGCACTTCTCCTTTTCAGAGGAAGGCACCAGACCCCCGCATGGACATCCATCAGAGGGTTCAGAACAGACAGACTAGCGCTCTGTTGGCCAAGACCTTCACCTGAACCCCCCCTCCATGGGCTAGTTGTCTTCTCTTTTTCCATGACTATAATCCACCTCGTCTCATCGCAATAAAAGACCACCAACCAAAAAGAGAAAAAAAGAAGGTTCCTTTCGGTAGGTAGGTTTATGGAAGAGAGCCGTCATAAATGCATTTGCCTAACTTGGGAGTTGATTAAAGATGAAAGAGTGACAAACAAAATGCCCGACAAATCCCAACCTCCAAGAGTGAAACCTCCCTTCCCATTTATTCGCTCTTCTGATTAAAATTCAAGACAGGCATTTCTTTAGAGCAATTATCAAGTACACATACCAGCTTCATTGTTAAGATAGAATTAGTGTGTCATGTTTGTTGAGCCGTAGACAATGGCACCATCAATTGGGTATACTCCCATTTGTTATCAAGTCTTTTTTTCCCCAACGCAGGAACAATTCTGATATAATTGCAGTGGTGGATTGATGACTACAAGTAGAGTCTACTCGTACAAATCTCAGTTAGGTGAATTGACAAGTGACAAATTAGCAAATCCCGGGACTATGAGGTCCCTCGTCTATTACTAGTGCAAGGCTGGGCAAGTGTCTGAAACTGAAAGGAACCATTAATGGAACCCAGAAGAAGATACCTTCATATCAATGGCTTGGCTACCATAAAGTAGAGCCCTTCAAATCTATTTGTGAAAATCCTAAAGTGAAGTAGGAAAAGAAGAGAACCCACAAGGCAAAAGACATTGGATACTCTTCATTAATAAACACTCATTCAATCCAATCTCAATCACATTTTGCAGAAAAAACCAAAAAAGAGTTCAGCAATTCTGAGGCCTCTTGACAGAAGGCGGTGACCCCCCCACTCCCACCAAGTACATCTTGGGCCAGAAACCCACCAGAGTAAAATCAACCACCTGCAAAACAAAATGATTTAATTTCGTAGACAATGAAGTATTTGTCCGGTTCGAAAAGAAAATCCACAAAAATTAAAGGTAAATAGATATCGACACCAAAAAAACAGACGAAGAAGATTGAATTGATTACCATTATTAGTTCTTGAACTGAAGATTGGAAGAAAGTCATGAGAGGAGGGAATGGATATTGAGAGCCCGGTTGCTGAAACTGATGCACTTTTTGATGATTTGTCATCCAAATCAAGCCATGAATCTTTATCCTTTGGTGGCCATTCATCAAAGAAACGGTGAACAGTCTTTTGGGATTTTTCCTTCTCCATTTTTATGGGCCCTAGACTGTCTACATCACTACTTCCCAGAAGATAGTTATGTTTATACTGCTTTTGTTGTTTTGGGGTATCGTGATCACTCAGGCTTTGAAGCTGCAAGTAAGAATATTCGTTGTGTAAACTAGACAAACTCCTTTGCTTTGAAGAGTTAGTAGTAGAAGGAGAAGAGTTCATTGTGAGTGGGGTGAGTTGCCAAGCATCATCCAAAGATGAACCGGACAAGCTTCTCATAGAACCTGAAGGTTCTGAGAAGAAAGCATGCTCATCAACCTCCTCTTTCAGCCCATAAACATTCCTGTTTCTTCTTAGTTTTCAAAAAAATATAAAAAAACCCTAATAAGAAAGGATTTTAATAAACAAACTACAGAAAAGTAGTATAAATGTCACATTACTTATACAAAACAGACCTGTAATCTGTATGGGCCAGAGAAGAACCACCAGAGTCCAAAAGCAAGTGAGTAGGATTTTCATGAGGGGACAGACCAATCCCAAGGGGTCTTGAAGAAGACAAGAATTGATGATTTGGATGGGCATGATAACCTGCAGGAGCAGGATAGTGAAGGTGATTCTGGTGGTGGGTCTCAGGTGACAATAACGAAAGAGAGTGGGGGGATGTTGTCAGTAGTGAATTATTAGAGTGGTTTCTGGTGATTGATGAGACAGTTGGTGCTGTTATTGATTGTGTTGCAACTTCCACAGGCTTTCTTGAACGGTTCTTCCCTCTATGCATATGTTTCTCACAGTACTTAGAATCTGGGTATGCTTCTTTTGAGCATCTCCATTTCTTTCCATCGGTTCTCCTGCACCTCCCCGGTTCTGGATCTATTTTCCTTCCCAAACCCATCTGAAAACAGCCCCAGGAAACTGCACCCACAAAACACAGCATATATTAGCTAAAAGAAAACCCGGATGAACGAAAAGAAATACTTTTCAAGAAATTTCTGTGTGTATATAAATATATAGTGGGTTCACAATGTGGAGGTTGGCGAGGAAAGAGCTTTGAAGAGAGTGAAGAGTCCAAGCAGCCACTTCTTTTGATGGTGAAAAGAAGATCGGGAGGGATGGGGATGCCTGAAACCATGTACTTGTAGATTAGGGCTTGATGCTCAAGCTCTTGCCACTGGGATGCAGTGAAGGGAAACCTGTTTCCTCCACTCATTATCATATTACCCTGGAAGAGAAAAGAAGAGGAAGGAGAAGAGACAAGTCTCAAAAAGAGACGAAAGATAAGGAAAATGGAAAAGAGCTTCTTTTTAAGCTTTAACAGTGAAGTGAAAGAGCAGGGACAGTTGCAGAAAGAAAGAAGGGAAGAAGCAGGTTGTGTGTGTTGGGGAGAGTGAATGTGTGTGGTTTATTACTTGTAGTTATTATTACTAAATGGCTTGGAGAGTAGAGTAGGTATATTTATTTCAGGGACCATTAGCCTGCAGAATCTTCTGTACATGGATAAAACTAATGGTTCTCATAACAGTGCTGCCACCCCTCTCTCTCTCTCTCTCTCTCTCTCTCTCTGCTTATGTGATGTCTGAACCTCTCTGATGCTGCTGCAGGTAAGCTGCCTGGCAGCTCTTGTCTCTGACAAAACTACGGAAACCCATAAACTAAAAGAAGAGAGCGCATTAAAAAGACTGTAAAAAACAATAGAGAAAAAAGTAATAATTTTTTCTTTACAATCAAGGCCAGAGAGGAGTTGGTGTCTGAAGCCAATGCCTGCACTGAGAAGGTTGTACGGTTTGAGCTTTTACTGCTACTAACTCCTTTTCCTTTTCTGTACCTTTGCCTCACACCCCAGTGCAACCCCCCCCCCCCATTTGACCTTTTTCGATTTGGGAAATTGAGAAAACGAGAGGTGAGGGAGAGGGAGAGGGGGAGAGGTGGAGAGGGAGAGAGAGGGGGGGAGGGAGGGAGAGAGAGATTCAGGTTAGGGCAGGAGGGGGGGTCCTTTTGGGTTCTGATAAAACTGAAATCCTCTCTCTCGTTTTCTCTTTCTTCCCCCCCTTTTTTTTTTGTTTTTTTGCTTTACGAGAAAAAAGATGTGTATATTTTAATTTCATTTGGTTCAAATGGTCATCCCTCATCAAGCTAACATGTTATAGTTTGTTCGTCTTTTTCAAAACAAGCCAGTTTCTGTAGTGTAAGACATCTTTATGACGTGACTCAGACTCCCCCACTGGCTTTACTTTTTTTCCCTTTTTGGTTAGTGTCCAATTCATCACTCCTTCAGCCCTCTGCTTAAACACAGTGAGACTTTAGCAACCTAATTATGCCGTAATCACAAACCAAAACCAAATCCAGAAAGATGCACGAGAGCATACATAGTTCATCACATCACATGGATAAGAGTTCTTGCTTCGGTCTTCCGGGATCTAATCTCCATCGTGTACTTGTTGTGCCACAATTTTCCAAATAAATAAGATTCCTACCAGCAAAACAACTGCTGCTTAATGGGAGTTAATTGCAGCATTGTTTATGTACACACCCAGATAATAGTATATCTGTCCCTCCCTCTTGAAAGAAAAGATGTGGTTTATCTACAGGCAAGCTTAGTGTAAAATATGAGTGGAAACTCAGGGCATTTAATTCCCTGGAACTATTCTTGTATTGTAAGTTTAGCAGTGGCAGGAAGTTGTACAAAAGTAAAGGATGCACTACTCTGACACTTCTGGTGTAATTTCCTGCCAGACCCAAACACATGCAAAATACCCTTTTTTTAGCACAGAAGCCCCACTTGGAACAGAACATCTCCCCAGGTGTGTTTGCAGAATTAAATTCTCTTTCAAGTTTCACTGAGCATGCACGCCTAATAGCATTATTTCGCTGACATCCCAAAACCATTTGACTCCGAAGTCTTTCTTTCATCATCAATAGCTTTGGTTTATTCTTGATAAAAACAAATCTCTGCAGCAAATAATGCAACCAGAAGGCAAACTAATTGGTATGGCGTCCATCAGGACCATAATATTTAATCCCTTTATTTTAAAAAACCTGGAAGCAGAATTACATTCAAATGAGACTTTCATGGGCAGATATTTCATTTATGAAAAGGCTTCCATAGAAATTCTACTAGAAATCGAGGATGAGGAAGCTTTGTTTGTTCTATGGCTTCTTACACGAGGAAGTTATCAGGGTGCATGCGTATGTGTGTGAACTATATGGAGTTGTGTATTAAAAAAACAAATTAATTGCTTAAGCTGGCTCAGCTATGAAACCCACGCCTGGAAAATATTCGATTGCTATCTTAGGATATAATAAACAGAGATATGAAGGATAAGATGGAGTTTTTATCTTTATCTCAGAGATAATTGATTTTTTTATCACCTTAAAAAGAAGGGATAAAGGGGAATTTTTTCCTACATAAAAATCCTTTTAAATATTTTATAATTTCAATCTCAATCATTACATTCAAATCTAGACCAATGATTTATTTACGTTAATGAAAACTAGAAAATATGTAAGTAAAAATTATTAAAAAGATATGAGAAATATATGCAAGAGAAAAAAGAGAGAAAGAAAATATCAACCAAACAAAATCCGATCAAATTACTGAATAAAATTTTCATATCTTTCAGGTGACTTGTTCATTAGTAAAAAATATAAAGATTTTTCAAGAATAAACTAATTATTCCAAGCAACTTACTTGTTGGTGAAAAATACAGAAATTTTTTGAGAGTGGTCTAATTGTTTCAGACAACTTGCCAATTGATGAAAAATACAAAGATTTTTTGGAAGTGATCTAATTATTTTAGGTGACCTGTCTGTTTGGTGAAAAATACAAAGATTTTTTTATGAATGATCTACTTGTTTCAGGTGACCTGCTTGTTGATAAAAAATACGAAGATAAATTGTGAAGGTGGTCTAATTAATGTTCTAGTCGACCTACCCGTTGGTGAAAAAAACATGGAACTTTTTTAATTTTGGTCTCATTGTAATAAATGACCTATTCAAATGACAGAAAATATACAGATTTGTTTTTAATATTGATCTTCTGGTCTAAAATTTCTCAAAAGTGAAAAATTTTCAAAAGTATTTTTTTATTTTTGGCCATTTCAAGGTGGCCTTCTTTTTCATGGATCCTAGCGGGGATTTCTCTTATGAACTTTTGCACAACACATTAGTTCAATATTTTTGAGTTAGATGATATGCATGCATCTTTACCTGATTTGAAATATAGGCTCCCATTTTTGAGTTTGGCTTTTAGCCCACTCGAGTTGGTCCATGTAGATCTTTTTTGGAATGTTTCCAATTTTACCTAGCTTAGCCTTTATGGTACCCATCGTGACCTATTTACTTGGCAGAATTTCTTTATCTCGTTGATCAATTTGAGAAGATCATTCATTTCTTCTTTGTCTCACTACTAAAAACATTCAATGTTACATGTTGAATGGGTCAAACTGCCTTTTGTAAGCAAATAATGCCCCCTTGTTGTAAAAAATGTTCCTTTTTTTACTGTTACCTTGAAGAGATAAATTCACCTTCTAAGTACAATATTACCCCATTATACTGGCTATTGCCTCTAAGTGTGCTCTATTAGTGACCCAGACAAATAATGGTTTTAAGTAAAACCTTCTCTCATTTTTTTTTTGTTTCAGTGAGGAAATATTTGTCTAGAATGAATCTTGAAATCTTGATCTTATATTTTAAAAACAAAAATTGTTTCGATGTGAGTTTAAAACAATTTGTTTTTGAAATCTTGCAACTCCCTAGTTATTTTTTTTTCTTGGAAAGGAGATGATTTTTTCTTGTGTCAGCAATATTGCCATTGGTGAAGGTACATTATGAGGCGACCTTCTGTTTTTGTGGGTTTCAAAGCGAAGGGTTCAAGAAAAAACTCGAGGTTTTGTTTAAGAAAAAATTATTTCTTTTTAAACCCTCATTTTATTAACATGAATAATAATGAGTAGCTTGTTCTCGATATCATGACTCTTATGAAAATATACTTTTTGCATTTTAAGAGCAACATTTATTGTTTCAGGTTACTTGCTTGATTAAAAAGGACATTTATAGGAATGTAATGTAGGTTGTGGTTCTTGACTATGAAAAAAAAAGGATTTATAAAGCTCAAAAAATGTTTCAAGGTTTCAAAGACTTAGGATCATTATCATCAGTTTGACTCTTTATGTCTTTCAATTGTTTTCTTTTGCTGCTTTTCTTTGTTTTGGTCGGGGAATACTCATTTATTTTTCACTCTCACTTTTCTTTTGATTTGGGTATGCCCCCCAGCTTTTGAGTTTCTTAGGCTCTTTTGCCTTTTTGGTTTTCTCACGGTTTTTTCATCATTATTGATCGTTGAAATTTCACTTGCCCTAGTGTGAAGTGTGATTCTAGTCGGGATTTCTTATGAAAGAAAATTTATTTAGCCTCAAGAGAAGACTGACACGATCAAAAGATTAATGTCTTATCCCAAATACAGAAGCGTCGAAGTAATAAATAACCTGGCAAGACCGAGGTCGAACCACAGGGAGGTGAACTATATAAATTACAAATAATAAAATGATATTGATGTTGAAGAGAACTTTGAGATGTGATAATAATGAAAAGATTAAACAAGGATAAAACAATTGTCAATGTTAGAGGATCCACTAATAGTATTAGAAATAAGTAAAGTATAAACTCATTATAAATTATTAACATGATCATATTAATTATCTTATTTTTGTAACACTATACTTATGAATATCATCAGGCATTCATGTTGCTAACTTATGTTAACAACAAATCAAGTTCCTTTCATAGCACAGGTGTCGGTTATACCATACAGTTGGCTATGAACGGATCAAGTATTTGTTGTACCAAGGAATGTTCAACACAAATCTAGATTAACCATTTAACAAGTAAGGTATTACGAATTGGTAGGATAAAAAGATAAGACATGTTAATGGCAAGTGCTCTTAGATATAAGCATTAAAGTCCATGTTGAATTTATATTATACTTACTCTAACACCATTAGTGAAACCTTTTCACCTTGACATGATAAACTTAGCTAAACATAATGAAAAAGAAGAAGAACATAAATAGACAAGATAAGAACATAGTTAATTAAGTATAGTAAAGGAAAATAAAAAACATAAACAAGAAACTATTATAACATTAAATAAAACTTGAACATTACAAAGAGAGAAAGTAATAAAATGATCTTGATCTGAAAACCAAGATGCCTAAATACATGGAAAATGTCTCATTTTATAGACTAAAATTCAAAACTATTGATTTGATAACTAATTGTTGAGTGGGTGGTCACCTCTTGACTTGGTAACAACCTTATCTTTTTGTCTGCAGACAACGTCATTGCTAACATCAGAATTTGAACAGATAGTATTCATGAAATTTCTGGGAAATTATCTCAGCTTTCCAATAAAAAAGAATGAGGTCATTTGGACTTCTAGAACTTGAGATATGGGCTGAACACTAAACAGTGTCTGGGCTGCAGGACAGATTCCAACTTCTCTGTTATTGCTATAATTTGAACTTGCAAACAGTCTTTTTGAATCTTGGACTCTTCATGAAAGTTTTAGGCCTATGTCTTAACTTTTCATAAATATAAACCAGACCTAAATCCAAGTTCTACAGCTCTAGTTAAGATCCAATAGCTGAATGGTGTTCTAGTTTGGACTGAACCAACATCTCTTTTCTAAGCTTAGCCCTCTCTTTGTCTTCTCAATTTTAGTAGTTAAACTCATCAATCAATCCTTTGATTTATGTGATAGGCTTGCATTTAAGATGAACATTTACCATAAATTAAAGGTATCTTATATTATTAGACATGTTATTATAAAACATGCTCTAGTTGAGGAGTTACTGATACTTCAAGTGCAAAATGATAATATAAAACCTTGATAAAAATGCACTTTTAAGTACTAATCAAAGACCGTAAGGGATAATAAAAATGACATTTCCTCATTTTAAATGCTAGTAGTTAAGATCAATAAACTTTGATCTCGTCCAGTGTGATGGTTTGGACTTTGCAAAAAGATGCATTTCATGAGTTCATGAGCAATGAATCCACTACATATTATTATGCATACATTTAAAACACTTGGCTTAAGAGTCATGATGTGGGAGGTGACTGTTCATCTTTCTATTCATATACTTTGGTTTAGAATTTAATCATCTTAATAAAGGAGTTGCTTGATTCATTTGTCATTCTACAAATGGAATGTTAAAATGTTGTTTTAAATAAACATTAAATCATTTTTGAAATAAAAAAAGCAAGTTTAATTTTTTAAAATTCCACCGGGGGAAAAGATTTTGGTAAAAAAAAATGAATTGAGTATGTGAGATCATGCAAGGCTGTAAAGGTGTATTTGTGAGTTCTTATAGGGAACCTCTTTCAGAATTTATAAAAATGAATAATGTTTGATTGTAAATTAAAGGAAGAGATACAATTGAAGGACAAACTCATTATTTCATTGAAACTTTAAAAAATAGACTTAACAACAAAAACCTTAAGTCAACTTCTTGATCTATGATTACTAGCAAAGTAATACATAAAAAGGCTAAACACTTAGTAATCATTGATTAGAATTTTTTAGAATCTCCCAATCGTTCCTTTCCTACAAAATCCTCAACATGAGCTTATTTTCAATAGTCAGTTGGGGTTATATGTAGATCATTCTTGGCCTAATAACATTGTAGCTTCATCTTCAAAATGATTGATTTCTAGGGATCGATGTGGAGAAGTTAGCTACATGAGGGGTAAATGTCTTTATTTTGGTAGTTTTTTCTCTTGCCTTTATAACCACCTTCTATATTGTAAACCTCAATTTCCTTCTTTTTTTCTAGCAAAACCTTTCTCCTCAGTCGAGTCAGCAATCTTTCCTAACCAGATGACTTATTTAATCCTCTCAGCTATAACAATCAAGTCAGAAAAATGTTGTGCAGAGCTTCCAATCAAGTATTCAAAGTACAAGTTCTTGAAGTGTTAGAAAATAAATTGATTATCTCTTTTTTTAACAAAAGAGGATTAACCTTTGTAGCTGCCTCACGCCATCTTTGAGCATATTCTCTTATGGTGTTGTCCTTCTTCATAGCTTGCAAGCTTGACCTATCAAGGCTCACGTCCATATTGAACTTATATTATCTAATGAAGGCATCAACCAAATCCTTTCACTTTTTCACCTTGGTATTATCCAATCACATATATCAAGTGAGGGCAACGTCAATCAAGCTATCTTGAAAAAAGTGAATCATCAGTTTCTCATCATAAATCATCTCATCCATTTTGTTGTAGTATGTTTTAAGATGAGTTATAGGGCATTAAGTTCCAGTATATTTGACAAATTCTGGCACTCTAAACTTTTTAGAAATGACCACGTTGGGCATCAAACACATCTCAACAGCCTTTATAGGATCATATAGGTTAGTTCTCTCAACTGTCATCATCTTTTTCTCTAGGGCAACTAATTTTTCCAGACCATCTTCTTTTACCATCTTGTTCTTTTGAAATTCCTTCACTATAAAGTCAATGGTATATAACATTTTTCTGGGATATGCTGGTTGAGCAAATTAGAAATACGTAACCTATTGAAATTCAGGTGGCACCTCATTTGCCTATAAATTCCATGGATTAAAGGAGTTATAAGCATTTGTAGAGGTTGAGCTATAAATATTGCTTCTCTGGATTTAGATCCCAAGGCATGTTTGAGTAGATTAGTAAACCTTACGACTTCTTTTTTAAAACTTTCCAACTCTTTTTGGTGTTGGGCTTTAACTGGGCTCTTTGTTCTAGATATGTTTTTTTCTCAAACGAGTGTTATAGATGTGTTTCAATGGAAAACTTATATCTCAACCTGCTAAATAAAAACCATGCAATTATGCAAAATTATTGTTGTTATCACAAGAAAAATGCATATTAAATGTGGACTCGCCCTTCACAGGGTGACAATGGTCGTTTATTCATGGATTTTGGGAACCTGATGTCATCATCATGCTAATAAGGGGATCCTTGTCTAGTTTTGCATAAGTTTAAGCTTTTGATAAGCCTTTTAGCTTTCAATTCAAATCAATTCCCTTTTGTCAACTGTAACAACTCAGACTCTTGTATCCTATGTGACGACCGTTTGTCACCCAACAGTCTTGGAATTCAAGATGCCACATGTTAGGCTTGTCATAATGAGATTACACAGGGTACAACTTAATAGGTAGGTTTTAGTCGTTAAGTACAACAAGGGGTAGGTTACTATCTAGTTTCAAAAGGTATCTCGCATGCTTAATGATCATCCTTAAAAAGTAGATACAAGGCTTATAAGGAGCACGGAGATAAAGGCCCTGAATAATATCATATCGACATACTAACCACTTCCAAGTAAATAATCACACAAAAGTTGGATGGTTTCACAAGTCTTGCTCAGGTTAAAGTCATTAGGGGTACCGTTACTTCCTCACCTATCGTAAATTTTAAAGTGTATGCTCTTAAAGTGATTTATGACAATAGGGATGCGTGCTAAAATAGTAAAAAGCAATAACCACATAAAAACAACATAACAAATATTATAACAATTGACAAACAAAAGGTAAAGTTTAGTCCAATAAGGTCTCTAATGGAGTCGTCATTATATTGCACCCAACATTGTGGTGACCTTTAAAATTTTTAAGAAAAAGAACAGATATTTGGTTTCTTGTTCTTAAAGGGAAAAAAGTATAGTTTAAGGAGTCGTCACCTAGTATTATGGTAACTATGAACCCTAACTAGTCAATAGAGATTCTATAGTACGAGACTGATTACGCGAAAAGAAAGATATTATCACTCATTAAGTGTGATACCTGACGTAGGCTGCATTGATGGTTTTGTCTTAAATTGTTAAGTGTTTATTTTGATTTTATTTTCATGGCCTGCTTATAATATTCTTAACTCTGGTGCTAATGAATATTCGACTACGAATACTTCCAACTTTGGCGTTGGTAAATATTACGTATAAAAAAAAAGTGGTATTCTTGACTCTGGCACTAGTGAATAAATCAGTAAAATTTGGATTGAAAAGCAAAACATATCTTTTTATTTTTTTTAAGATATATATCACATACTAAATTCACATTTCACAATAAAAGTCTACAATCCAAATACTCAATGAAGTAAAAAAAATACGAGGGACCCACAAATAAATCTAAAAGGATCCTCGATTTTTTTCAAAATTTTCTGATATTCAAAAAGACCTGTTTGGCTAGATATTAAAATAATTAAGAGTGAAATTAAAAGGAAATGGTATAAAGGTGTGTTTTGTCAAACACACTTTTGGTCCAAAGAAAATTAGGTCGGATGGGCCTGAAGCCCAGGCCCAGCCCGGTCTCAACAGTTTCCATTTTTATATATATTGTTTATGGGCTGGATCTAGCCCAGCCGTACAGGCTGGGCTTGATCCAGTCGGCCTAGCTTGGTCATTGGCCTGACCTAATGACCAAGCTGACCATTATCAGCAGGCGTGTGTGAATTGTTCACGAACATTTGCTACAAGAACAAGGTAATTAAAAAGAATATCAGGGGAAATGAAAGGCTTACCTAGTGTAGTTGAATGCGAGGCTGAGGGTGATACTTTTTTTGGTTGATCGGGTGGCGCTGGAGACTAGTGCGGAGGAACAAGACTCCTCTGGCTAATCTTCTATCTCTCTTGATTTCCTCTCTCCTTTTTCTCTTTTCTTTCTCTTTGGTATTTGTTCTCTGGTTTTTTTTTTTTTTGTTAGTTCAACACTCTACTGTGGGGGAAGGTTAGTGTTCTGTTGTTGGAGTTTTGAAAGAAAACTATATTTGGTTAGAAAAGACAAGTGTGTTGCGTTATAATCCTCCTTATTTCTTAAAAAGAAAACATTTATTTAAGAGATCTTTTGAGCAAGATCGCTCTCTTAGAAAGGATAACAACCGTAGGGAAAGTTAGAAAAGGTCGATCAGGAAATGTATGAGATACCCTAAAATACATACTACTCTATTAAATATTACCCTCACTAAAGTCTTCACAACCATTTAGGGTAAAGACTTTGTTCAATATGCTCAACTCATGAGATCACCACCTAGTAGTCTAACATCCATGAAGTATTATACATTCACATGAAAAAAAAAAAGAATAGTGTTATGTTTTGAACAAAGGAATCAAAAGATTGACAATTAAAGGCTATCTTCGATAGTTCTTGAAGCGGGACTTCTATCCTACAAAAACAAGGAAGAGCTCGGCCAATCTATACAATCGGTATCTTAAATCAATGTGATCTTGGGTGACATATTGTTAGGGGGTGATTCCAATACAAGGAAAAGAAAGTATGAAAAACAAGTCTTTACATGTGCTTATTTTTAAAACTAATAACACATGAGCCTATCATCTTCAACCTAGAAGATGGAGAAGGAAAAACTTTTCTATATAAGGATGCCTTGATCATCTTTGCAATTCTTTTCAACCATCGAATACATCGAGTATAGGTGGATGATGAAAGTGCAGTCAACATCCTTTCCCGTGAAATGGTGAAACAGATAGGGATATCCCATCAAGACTAACCCCAGTAAAGACTCTCTTCATTAGGATAGAAGGCTCAAGCTTATTGCTAAAGGGTGCCCTAGAGATCCTAGTCAGTATTGGCACACCCTCTAAATGTGTCTTCCTCAAACAAACTTTCATGGATATTGCTATATACTTGGCCTACAACACGATTCTAGGTGGACCTCTTTTACATTAGATCAATGATGTCATCAGCACCAAGTATTTAACACTACAATTATCAACTCAGAAAAGAGTGACCACGGTGCAAGGGAATCAAGTAACCTTAAGGTAATGTGTCTCTACTTGTCTGAAGGGAAAAAAACCCTAGTATTAGACCAGCAAAGGTCTTTAAAACAAAAGTTAGAGGTTAGAACCAAAGCTACTGAGGAATTGAGGGATGTCCCTCTAGGAAAAAATGAATAAGCAGTCATGAAAGCGGGTTTCACTCTGACACCAACAAAATAACAGTCACTGAAGATGCTCCTCCATATCCAAAGATATAATTTTACAACGAGCACCTCTAACATACCAGGAATCAATCCTAAAACTATCCCTTATTAGTTGAAGTTAGACCTAATTGTTCATTTGATTCTCTAGAAGAAGAGAAATTTAAGGGGTGAAAAAAAGAAAGCAATAACACATGAGATGGATAAACTCTTGGCTGCTAGCTTTATCAAGGAAGTGATATACCCTACCTGGCTTGCAACTGTAGTAATGGTCAAGAAAAGAAATGACAAATGACAGATGTGTGTGGATTTCATAGATTTGAACAAAGCTTGTCTAAAAGATAGTTATCCTCTCCCTAAGATTGACCATTTGGTTGACTCCACCGCAAGTTTTGAGTATTTAAGCTCCTTGAATGTCAATTATGAATATCACTAAATCCACACACACCCACATGAGGAAAAAACAACCTTCATAACTAAAAAAGGAATATTTTGTTACAGAGCTATTTCATTTGAGCTTAAGAATGTTGGAGCCACTTATCAATAGATGGTAAATAAAATACTGAAGAACCTACTTGGGAGGATTACAGAGGGATATGTTAGTGACATGTTGGTGAAGAGAATGACCTTTGAGAAACATCTCTTAGACCTAAAATAAGTCTTTTATGTTCAAAGTCGCTATCAAATGAAACTTAATCCTTCTAAGTGTGTCTTTGTCATTAAATGAGAAAAGTTTTTGAGTTTTCTAGTAAATAGTAAGGGAATCAAGCCTAACCTAGAAAAGATTCATGTCATATTTGGCATGGCTCCTCCTCAGTCAATAAAGGAGGTTCAATGTCTCACAAGGAGATTGGTTGATCCCAATTAATTTATAACTCATCTAGAAAAATGTAATTCTTCAAGACTAAGGAACATAGCCAACTTTGAGTGGACTTCAGATTATCAGAAAGCCTTTGAGGAGATAAAAATTCATCTTTTATCTCCCAATATATTGTCTCAACCAAAGAAGAATGAAAATGTTACAGAATAACTCAGAAGATATCTAGTGGTGAAACTTTATTTCTCCTCACCTATGGGACGAAAGCCATAATCCCAACTGAGATTGATGTTCAAGTCACATGGTAGTTTATTATACATCAAAGGCAATGAACAAGGCTTTAGAACTAGTCTAAATTTTTTAAAATAATCTAGTCTAACTACAACAATTAGAAATGAAGCCCATCAATATAGAACTACTCAGTAGCATAATGCTAATGTCAAGAATAGAAAATTCAAGATTGGAGATTTGGTCCTTAAAAAATTAGAGGCTATAGGCAATAGAGAAAGTAGGGGTAAGCTAGCTCCAAAATAATATGGTCATTTTAAAGTCATAAGAGTAGTAAAGACGAACACCTATCATCTACAAGATATGAAAGGAAATAATGTCTCTCACGTATGATATTCTCATCATTTAAGATTGTATTATAGTAAATAAAAATGTAAATTTGTCTTATTCAAAATAACTTTGTTTTCATATTTTCCTGGTAATGCCTATAAGCCTCTCGAACAATCTCCAAGTAATGGATATGTAATCTTCTTAAAGCAACACCCTCACAATCTCCAAGGAATAGGTACGTGTTCTCTCTAAAGAAACATGTCCACACTCTCTAAAGAATGAGTGTGAAACCTTTTTAATATGATAACACCATTTTCCAATGCAATTCTAACATGTCATGTTTTGCTAACAACGCCCCAAGACATTTATCCTCTTATGGATGAAAATTTTCAATATTTTTAATTATATATTATCTCATTCATGTTACAAACCTCATTTAAAACGTGTGTTTGAAAACGCAGTGCAAATCACGTTCCTTTAAATTTTGAATTTTTTTTGCTTAAAATGAAAAAAAATTATGTTTTCAAATCATTTTGATATGCTAATGTGAAAAATAATATTTTAATTTATTTTAAACAAAAAATACTTTAAATCATCACTATAATCACAATTCCAAACACACCCAAAACAGTCAAGTCCGCGAACAAAACCCCAAGTCAAGCCGTCCTATAGTCACAAGGTTGCCATTTAATTCTTGCAAATCAGTTGGCACTCAGGCGGGTAATATCAAGTTAGAGTTATTTTCGTGGAGCATTATAAAGGCAAAACAAGCACCCACTTGATCACGATACAGTTAACCTAAAATTCTAAATTTTGACTCCATAATTAGCCACAGCTGCCAAAGTGGGCTGGTTCACATAATCCTTGGAGTATCACATCATCTATATGGAGTACAAGTACAAACACTAGTAAGAGTGTTTGGAATTATTATTCAAAATGATTTTTCATATTTTTTTTTATATTAACACATTAAAACCATAAAAAAAAACAACTAAAATAGTATCAATTTAATATTTATTCAAACCAAAAACACTTAAAAAAACATTTAAAAACAGAAACAGAAGCTATGTCTAACACCCTCCAAGGTGTACGCAGTTGGCTGCATTAACAAATCAACCCTAAGACTGTGGGTGGATGGTAAAATGGAAGAATGAAAAGAAGGTGAAAGAGTTATTGTAAACTAATTGTTTTTTGTTTAGCTATCAAGAACGAGAAAAGACGAGAATTATCCATTCAAATTAAAAGCATTGAAAATCACAAGAGCGCAGAAGAAAGACAGTCAAACCGCCCAAACCAGGAGGATTATAAGATTACAAATGAGAAAGGATCCTTCCTTTAGCTCTCCATCCTTCTTGCAGAAGTGAACATCCAATCTCTTTCCCCTCGCCCCTCCTTCCCCCAATCTCTCCTGACAAACACTCCCTAAGGATAAAAAGAGAAGGAGATTCCACTTCTCACATCAAGAAAATTTGTACAGCAATAAATACCATTATATTGTATATTGTACACTAAATTTTGCCTATTACCATAACCCCTGTAGTCTGTCCATGGGCGGGCTAACTTCCAGCCCCCTTTGCCCAGGTGCTAAACCTCTGGGCATTCTAGTCTTCTTGGTGTATTGGGACTATTATCAGTTGAGCATTGGTCAAGCATCATAAATATCCTGAGCTTGCGTTCAACTTATAATAGATTAATATAGTTACAAATCAACCTTCGCATAACAGAACTATTCCTTCTGGAAAAACGAAAGAACAAGATCTGTATGTACAGAGAAGAGCTGTGTATCCACGAAATGCTGCTTGACACAATGGAGGAAAAAAAGAAACATTAGTATGGCACCTCTTCTATCCTTACAGTTTTTACCCAATCGACAGCAAAATACAACTTTGACACTCATAACTAACAAAAAATTAACCCCAGTGGCAAAGTTAATTTCCAGAAAAACCATCAAGCATGACAATGAAAGTATTATATCTCTTGGCACCCAAACCCAATATCCCACAAAAAAAAATTGATGTTCAAGAAACAAACCTTCATAAATGGTCGATCACGACTAAGGAATGAATCTATGAAACTCTCCTTTAAGAGCAATGATACCTATATATGGAATGAAGGACAAGCTTACAGCATTAGAAGTAGCCGAAGGTCATATCAAAAGACAACATAAGCAAGTCCTATCAAAACAAGGTGACCTGAACAGAGTCAACCTAAACATTTTTACTTAAAGCAGTGTGAGTTCATACTTGCACTTGAGAGCCCAAGACACCAATAATATGACATTTAACATATCATGCAAAGCAAAACGTCCTACAATCCATTCAAGGGAGAAAAGAAGAATAAAAATTTAAGGTTACTTCAGCACTCTTCCTGCAGGATGATAGAATCTTCAGATGATATTCTTTCTATGGGCCCTTAAACAGGTTAGGGATCTATATAAACATTCAGGTTCAGTTAAATCTCGGTCGTACGATTTATTTTCATATTTTGCTAAGCTTTAAATAAAAGTAAACCAGTACAATTTGGCACTCTCAAAAATATACATCTATCTGTTCATCCACTTTTGCACAATTTATATTATATCTGATGAGGTTAATCTTTTATTGCAACCATTTACCCAGACATCAAGGCTCAAGCAGAGAAATTTGTTAAACCATCCTTTTCATCTGACTTTTAGAGTTCTCTCATTTTTATTTCAAAATCACCTAGTTAAAGCATTTTCTTCTGAATACTAGGTTTTACCATGCAAGAGGACAGAACCCTAAATGTTTGGCATCAAACAACCAAAATGTGCAGTCACAAAATAGCAATAGTCATAACAGTAAACAAACACAAACCTTGTCATTATTGGATTGTACATTTGTTATTGTATGAGAACGCAGGTTAGAGCAAAGCGAATCCAAGTAAGATCTTAAAACCCTTAGAAAACCCTTGGCAGCCTCAACCTGTAGAAAATAGAAATACACAAACAAAATTAGCAAAATGAGTTTCATGACATTTCCCCAACTTCTATAATGAGGCAAGAAATCTTTCAAAGTGATGATCCAGGAATATCAGAGTTTATTAATTAATCCTTTCAAATACACCATCTTTGTCAAGATTAGAATGGAGAAAGGCAGTAAAATATCTGATCCACACACCAAATGGTTGAATTTATTCTGTGATCAGAAAAATCAGTTAGCACAGGGTATGCAGGTCAATGAAATGCTGGTGAAAATCTTGTATAATATATATCACAAAGACTACTGGCCTGCCTCTTGGTACGGGGACACGATGAAATCTCTAAAGACAGTCATCCATCAGAGTTTTTTTTTTAATTATCACAATCAGTGCTGCCACATTCACCACCAAATGCAATCTCAACAATTAAGTTTCACTAATATGATCAGAAAATTAACTGGTGATGGCAAAGCTCTATAGAGCCATAGTCATCATCTTTGCAAAGGAAAGTAAAAAATTCATGTGATGGCTATATGTGATCTCACTATGCTAACAGACTCTTTGTCAAGATTTCAAATACAATGACAAGCAATATATGCAACTATAGTTTTACTTGTCTCCAGCAAATTCTTTTGATCAAAGAAAAAACAAAACTAGTAGCGCTTCCATTTTAAGGTCATGGGGGAAAGGTGATGGTCAAGGAGAAGCACACCTGCACATCTGTACACTCATACACTGGCCTCTTTCTGGCCAAATAGCTTTCTCCAACAAGCTTAGAATGATAAGGACTTAGGGATGATAACAGCTCCCTGTGTTTTGGCAGTTGTGGTATCGCTGGTGACTTCACCTATTACATCAAGCAATAGGACATATACTGGATCATTTGTCTCAGCTTGTAAACTATTTGGGGCATAAAATTATCAGTTCCCAGAATTAAGACAATTCAAATGGCTGAAAATGAATAGCAAACCTGGTTCTTGTTAGCATCAACCAAAATGACGTTGCTTAATTTTGATTGTACTTCACTGGTTTTGTTCTTAACACCAACCTACAAGTGTTAATGTGAAGTGGCCAAACCTAACAAGTCAGTACCAATATTAGAAAGAAAAGTAAGATCATAAAAGTGAGATTATATAAAATTCAATTATCTGATATGACATTATACATAAATAATCAAGAGTATACAGAATTTGTAACCACAAGAATTTGATCAAATTATTTGATTTTAAG
Organism: Populus deltoides; assembly: GCA_015852605.2. Taxonomy (NCBI): domain Eukaryota; kingdom Viridiplantae; phylum Streptophyta; class Magnoliopsida; order Malpighiales; family Salicaceae; genus Populus; species Populus deltoides. Next base: position 14,482,977 of record CM027575.2, read on the forward strand.
CTGTTCACTTGAATGAGACATTGGGACAACACAAGTACGCACATATGAAATGCAGAATCCACATAACACAGGCAGTTCATTCCAAGGAAATAGAAATCTAGCACTTGAGGATAATGAGGCTGGAATCTGTATACTCACAATGTATGGAACAGGAGCATCCAAAAACTCCAGCATGTCATCTGGTAAAATCTGAAAATTTGAGCAGATAATTACTAATCCAAGATACAGTTAATAAGACAAATATTATCTCCTCAATAAAACAGACACAGACAAGACAACAGGAAATCTTACTGGCATTAACAAGCTTTGCCACCGATAGGGACGAATGAGAGGGACAATTGACAAAACTGAAGCAGACAAGATTCCCTGTGTAACAAAGTATTTGACATCAATACAACTCAAAATGTATTTGATGGCATATAACAAGAGGAATTATTTCAAGTTCTTTATAATTTCATGGATTCTGTATTTATAATTATTTAGGAAGTTTTCTAGTTATGATATTTGTAATATTAGATTTTATTATTATTATTATTATTAGAACTTTTATGTTAGTAGGATTTTATTTCCTATTTTAGTTGGGAATGCATAGGTATCCATTGCATTAAGGAGAATTTTATTTTCACTTTCAGAGGTGGGAATCTTGTTTCTTGATTTTTGTGGATTCAGGAACTAGTTTCTTGGGTTGCGTTTGATTAGTGTCATAAGATAGAAGGGACAAAAACATGTTTGGTTGGAAGGATAAAGAAAAGACATAAAATATATATGTATCTAAGACAGTTTTGGAGTGAATTTCTGTCCTTTCAAAGGGAAGACAGGGGGACAGGTCACCTGTCTCCACTATCTCCGTCTCTTCTGCCTCGATACAGTAACCAAACACTACCTTGAGGATTCAAGAAATATGTTGTGGAATCAAGGGTTGCCTAACAGACTATGGCAAATCAAGACCATCGGTAACTCATCCATGCATCTGACCAGGCTAGTCCTCAGCCTGTGTTCAGACCTTAGTTTTCTTCTAAGTATTTTATCGTTAGCTGACCTTCTACTTCAACTTCTACCCTTGTCCTACATCAGTACTATACCATCCACAAAAGTTTAATTGCTTAAGAAACTAATCAGTTCATTGTCTGAAGGATATGGAAGGAACCTAACTTGACCATTTGTGCAACAAATGAGGAGCTTTCAGATTCAGCAAAGCTGTTCTTCAGCATCCAATAATTTTCCATGCTTAGGCATTTAACTATGAAAAACCCAGAATCCAATACAGATGAGAGTAGTTCTAGGCACTATTTGCTCCAGGGAGCGCAGCTAGCAAGTAAACAGAGCCAAGCTCTTCAAGCTGGTGCCAGATCAGTTAAAAAAAAAAATACACCCCTCAACCTTTAGAAGGAAAATGAAAATCCAACAAGATTGCAAAAGATTGTCAACCTGACATGAAGGGTACATACATACCAAATTAGAACACACAACCACAATCTGCTTCTCTAGCAGGGCTCCCGCAAACATTGTCAAGATCTGCGTGCATGGAGATTAGAACTCATATTTTGGTTTTATATAGATATCTAAGACGGTAATACAATAACTATATACATTCTAATCACTACATAACAACATAATCAATGTTAAACTAGCCAAGCCAATAGGCAACCTAAAAAAGAACAGTTATAAGAAATAACAATTCCAAAACTCCAGATAAGGCATACATGCTCAAGTCGCAAGGATCCGCATATGCATGAAATGGCCCAAGTTGATAATGCAGTGGCTTCCTCCTCTGCAGAGAGTGCACTGCGTGCCTGATTAAGACAAACAGCAATAACATGAACTAGCCTAAAAATAAGTACAGCTGATAATTTAAGTTAGGAAAGTCATCCTACAAAGCCATCATTCTATCACTGTATCTACCTCTGCAAACTCCAGACTTGTGCTGCATGATCTCAAATCAATAGTTGAGCCATTAACATGTAAAACAGCTTCATCAGGTCTACGATATTCTAAGGGATGAAGATGCTCCAAAGGCTGAAATCTAAGAGTGGAACCCCTAGCAGGGCAATGCAGCCGGTAATATTCACACAGTAACTGCAATGATCCATGATTGTTTGCCTGCAAAATAGAGGACACTTGACACCTTTCAGTAGTTGTCAGTACACCAGTATATTGAACTTAAAACATGTACAGAGCTACATCTAATACAAAACAGACGCGGACCTTAGCCCATTCCAGAATATCAATGTGATCACTGGAATCTTCTTGCCCGGAAAAAGATGCCTCTTCGGTCTCCATATCATCAACATCACTCCTAAAGTTTCTATCCTCACTGGGAGAACCCTGGAAGCTGCATAAAAAGGCATTTTTTACTGATTTGGTAATAATGTCATCTTCACCCATCCAATGATAGTTACGTATATAAATGCTGAGCAAGTATAAAAGCTAATTTGATGAAGCATGGATCATATTATGCAAATGAATAACCTCATGACATGTAGCTAAGAGAATTATTTATTGGAGACGCCAAAGAACACCATGATATATGTACCTGGAGGAAGATTCAGAGCTTTCATACTGACAATGGCGGAGGAGTGGCCGAATAGCATTTGGTAATCGTCTTTCTTGTGCTTGCTTGTTCGATGGAAAATCATCAACATCACAATCTTCTAAGTTTACTCTACCAGGTTCACCTTTGGCTGAAACCATCTCGTTTTCAGAATAAATAGGAACAGCATCATCATTGACACCTTTCTTCAAAGAATGAATATGCTCCTCAAGAATTTGAGGCTCCACGTGACTCTTTTCATCAGCAAAACCTCCAGGTGTAGAATCCCTTAAGCTGGATTGGGATATTTCTGTTGTTCCATCTGGTATGTCCTCTGCAGCTCTATAATTCGTTGATACACCATCTAAATTGTCACCTAAATCTTCTTCCTTGCAATAACCCTCTGAGGATTCCAAGTCTAAAAAGCCTATATTTTTTGTTAATCGCTCCAACCTTTCTTCTGTGAAGATGCTACAAAAACAGTGATGAAAAATGAGATTTGTGCATTAAGCATCAGAAGCTAATCAAGTTTGATGTCTTACATTTGTAGAACAACTGCCAAAATATGCAGTCTAATGGCCTGCCTTTGCTAAACACTATAATCTCTCAGTTAATTAACTATACATTGATAACTAGGTAACAGGATTATATTAATCATATATAACTGTAAACCCACCTGCTCAATAAACCAAAATGTAATTCAAAAAATGGAAGCCTTGAGAGAATGCAGTAACATCTGTACGTGGTGAGCATGTAACGGCTCAAAGATGAGCGGGAAGACTGTTTATCTGAAACCATGGAAAGCAATCCAGAGGGTTTTTGCACAATTTCTTCAACTAACACACAACACCCATACAATGTTGAATCATCAGCAACCTAGGGGGAAAAATAAAAAGTTTAAAGATAAAAATCAAATTTCAATTACCACCAGAACAAAAGAATTAAATAAGATGAAGAAGATTGGAGGTAACAGAAAGCATAGAAAGTTGTTGACCATGTAAAACATAAAATTACCTCCAGGGCATGGACTATCATAGTGTTAAAATTCACACAGGACATCTCACATAGGAAATCATCTCAATCAAAGGATAAGTATATCAAAGAAGAGAAAAGAGTGGCATGATATTTTGAAGGTTACCTGTAATCGAAATACAAATGACAGGTCACTTTGTTTAAGGTGCTCCTGCAAAATAACCACCAGAATAATTGAGATGCATCTATGAAGCGTTTGAACTCACAGAAAGAGTGTGTGGAACATATGCTTCTGTAACAGAAAAATTAATCTAAAGGTACACGCAGGCTTGAAGATTTTTTTGACTAATGAGGCTTCAAGATGGCTGATACCAAACAACAAGATTAGCTGTCATGATCCAGAGAACCTCCAATAGTTTATTATTTTTTTATCAAGCTGGTTCTAATGATGGAACAATATTATTCTAGGCCTGTACTTAGATGTTATTGAAATTAGCGTGAGTAATACCAATTTGAGAATAATAAAGCGTTCAAGCATGCCAACAGGAGAATAAAGTATTCGCTTTCTACTTATCCACAGGCAAAACCCATTAAGACTAGATGTGTTAAAAATCAAAGCTTAAAAATGGTTTAACAATTAAGAAGATTTTAATTTTAAAGGAATCATACAAGCTATAAATTATCAGCTGATAAATGATTGCTGCATAGGTACAGTACCTGCCCAAGAAGAATTTCATTCAACTCGCTCATGGAAGGAGTTCTCTCAACTGCATGAACCTAGAATTGCACCTACAAAAGTTAGAAAATGTCCACTGAAGGGCATATAGAGTTTATTAAAGGGTAAAAAAAGGAAGAGAAACAAAAATACCATGGAAAAATCACCCAAACAACGGCTCTACAAATGTATGCATGATATAACGTTTTTACCAAGTTCCAAAACTCAACTCAGCTAACAGAATTGGCGTTCAACAATTACTGAAGTCATATTAGTTGTTTTTTTTCTAGTATGAATAACAGTGAATCACCCAGGTTCACATCCATAAACAGTGGCCCAGTGAAAACATGCATTCACTATGGTTTGGTTCTCTTAAACAAGCAAATAACTATGAGGGCTAGGTTCATCCTTCAACAAGCGCAAGGTCAAAGCCATGGTCTCCTCCCACATATTGGGAGCTTATAATTTCATATGCTTGTACACTCCCCAATAAGAATTCTTTTCATCCTGAACTCAAGGTATTACTTTGCCGTGCATTGAAGAAACAGAAATCCAAAGTTAAATGTAAAAAACTTCACAAGGGGACAAAATGGAAATTGGCACAGTCCAATTGCCAGATACATGAATTCAAACTCTCAGACGACTTCACATTCTACATTTTCATCTTAATCTTTCAATTTATATAAGAACTAACAAGAAAAGAATCAAAGGATATGGGAAAGAATTGTTTATATGGCCTTTTACAACAAAATGTAATAGGTCAGATGTCCATTCAAGACAATGATATCAAGGTTCGAGCTGTTATAACATTGATTGAGCACAGAACTCCATGAACTTCAATAATTCCTCAAAAAGTTTACTCTACAACTGTTGAACAGTTTGATCTGACTGCATTAGGTTCTGCCAATTGGAACCTAGAACATACATCAAAGACTAATCCCAAAACCTCGTTTCAGTTAAACAGTTCATGGGTTGACCTTGACTTTATTGATTGACATTCACAAGTTTCCATGGACATCATGAACTAAATCTTCAAGCTATCAAGTAAGAAAATGTCTGACTGATAATTCATGAATCTGCAAGATGGAAACTATTCGTATGACCATCAGATATCCACATCCAAGAAAGGCAAAGGTCCATAACAAATTAGAATATGCACTCTCACAGTCAGAACATATGAACTGATCAATTATTAAAAATGACATGAAATAAACTAAGCAAGCATATATACAACCTCCAGGCCTCCAGGGAAGCAAAATGATACAAGATCTTTGTATTTAAGTGGCAGCTGTTTTTCTGGAGGATAAACAAACAAAACCTGGAAGTAGAAAAAACAAAAAACCATGACCATGCTTAAAAAGCAATTTCCAAACTTAAAATTTCACGCTGTTTGAAACAAAAATCCTCACCTGGGGCTCAAGAATGGGTTCTATACGTGACTGATTTTGACAACCAAGTGCACCTTGCAATATCCCAGAACCTTCGGACTTTCTGGGACCATATTGCCTCTGGAGTGCTTGAAGATCACAATTAGGGTGAAGTCCAACAACTACCATGCTCTCTATAAGCCTCGATGGCGCCTTTAAAGGCCTATGATCCTGCACAGTTAAATAGAAAAGATGTCAGGAAACCGCTACAAATTTAAATTCCAATTTCTTCAACTATTCATCAAGAGTCGTAATAGAAACAAATGTCGCAAGGATGATGGAGCATCAAATGACTAAAGTATAGACCTCAATCTAAAAAAAGCTGCAGTTGTACTAAATAACAAAAAGAAGCCACCATGAGATGAAAAATATACAAAAACATTTAGACGAGCATTGCAAATAGCTTAAACATGAAATAATCCACTTCAACGAAATAGCATACCAAGTACTGTAACTGAAATTTTGCCCACTGACGTTTTTGGCTAGTAAGAACTTCTGGATTATAAGTTCCACTTTTCACTTCTGGCGGGGGAGAAGAAAACCCTTTTAGCATTCTGCTAAAATGGCGCTGTAGCTTCTGGAATTGGCTATCACCATGATCATCCTTGGATGAAAATACCACAGATGGCCTTGGCGATGGCACAGTGGTGGCTGCGTCTGCAACAGCTTTCGCAACATCTTCTGTTGTCTGCAAAAACAATGAAGTCCTCCAACCAGGACTACCAGTGTCTTCATTCTTCGCCATCTTCTCAAATTCCCTCTACTTCCAAATTGCACAGTAAAATAAATCAAGCTCTTAGAGAGTAAAAATTAGCAGAAATCTCAAAGCAAATTCTACTTCTTTTTTAACAAATAAAGATTGAAAAACTTTAAAGATTACTCAATATCTACTACAGATTAATCAGCATAGAAACTAAATACCAGACTTGTCAGTCACAGAAAGCTGTTTAAATCAAACAGAAAGAAAAAAAAAAGGAATTTGTTTTGCTACCGTAAAAAAAAAAGTTGATCAATTGAAGCATATAACAAACAAATAATCATAGATGCTCATCACCGAGTCTACAAAGAAACAAACACCCAAAATCATCATCGAACAGAGAAAATCGTTCAATAATAATAGCATAGAAATTAAACAAAACAAAATCAAAACTCATATTTACCTTTATTAAATTAAGAGATTGGAAGAAATAAACAGAGAGACAACTTCAGGCGGCTACAAGAAACAAAGTTGGGTTTTTTTTTCTATTTCCTTTATTAAATTAAGAGATGGATAGAAGAACTTCAGGCGGCTATAGCAGGCTAAGTTTGATTAATCGATAGTTAATGAAAGGGATATTTGATTTCAATTTGTTGGTAGAGGAAGAAGGAAATTAAAATGGAATAAACAAGAAGCCCTTTTCCTCTCTTCTTTTCCTCGTGTGCGTCGATATCATAATTTCCAAACAAAAGCAACGGTGCTCAGCTTCTACTGTTTTTTTTTTTTTTCTCTCTCTCTCTACTCCTATTATTTAGATATACAATCATTAACATATTATTATTTTATTAATAAGCTATTTATCAGAGGTAATATTAAGTAAATTGTTTTTGTTTGTTTGGTAAATAAGCATCCAATGACAGAGTATCGTACAGAGTCACCTCTCTTTTTTTTCTTTTTCAATTAATATATAAATCGAGAGATGATGCTGTCCGATATATCAATTGAAATAAAAATCGGGATTATAATTGCCCCGCACATTTCGACCCTTAGAAAATGTTTGGGATTATTTTTTTAAATAATTTTTATTTAAAAATATATTAAAAACGCGTTTGGAGTCTTTCGTAAAATAGTGTCGAATAAAATAATCATAGAAACGGCAACTTGATAGTTTACACTTAGGTAGGGTAAGGTACACAGTAGGCACTTGGCCTCTTGTTGATGAGAACAAAGAGCTTTATGTTTTTTTCTTTTTTCTTTCTTCTTTTTTGTTGGTTTCCTCCTCCGATTATGGTTGTTTCTACATGGTTTTTATACTCAGGCTCGGTGATTTATTTGGATTCTAGATTTTAATCAAGTTATTAGATCACCGGGTTGTTCAAGTTATTTTAAAAAAAATTAAAACGACATCGTTTTAATAAAAATACAAACAAATATTAATGAGTTACAACCGGGTATTACCGGGTCAACCCGTCAAGTTAGCCGGGTCATATCGGGTTTTTTCTTCCCCTGTTTTTTCTTCAATCCAGTCAAGTTCCAGCCCCGGGTCGGCCGGATTTCAAAACTATAGTTTTGTAGCTTACAATTTTTTTCTCAAATATATTTTGATTTTAACTATTTTTATTTTTATCTACTCTCAAATTTTGATCAATATCTTTATTTAAATAAGATAATAATATAAAAATCAGTCCATTTATTATCTATACAAATATTTAAAAAAAAATATTAATGTGAATATCCGAGTTTGCTTGTGGATATCTCGACTAATCTCACGGACCCTGAAATTAATGACCATATAAACCTCCAATAATTATCATATTAGCAATCACATAACTCAACAAATATTTCAAAATTCTTTACTAATGAAGGATTGGTAAAGGAATCAAAATCTTGCACATAACATAATCAATCAATATAATTAAATGATTTTTTCTACGTATATATATATATATTCGGTATTGAGTACAAGGTTTGCTTCTTTATTATTATTGTTATTATTATTGAAAAACCATAAAAGCCATTTATTATGAAATCTACGAAAGATAAAGTTACTTTCTATAATGGTTATAGCTATATCGAACCAATTCTATTTTTTTAATATGCAATTATGATAAAAATAAGAGAGAAAAGGATATTCCCTTTATTTTTTTTATAAAAAAAAAACAAGTAATTTACGTTATAGATGTATAATATGTGCATCCATGCATACGCTTATAGCCAGTCACTCTTTTGTAGTACTTATGTGGTCATGTGGATTTATGATTAATATTTATTAGAATTTATTTTAAATTTGCTAGATCAATGTGAATTTTTTTTTATTAGAATCATTAGAAACAAAATAATTTAATTAATGCATAAGAAAGTTAAAAAAATACATTTATCCTAAAAAATACTCCATATATATATATATATTTATATTATATATATAAAAATAAACCCTCCCCTTGTTTAAGAGCTCGTTTGATATTATGATAACGGTTATTTTTCAAGACGTTTTTTATTTGAAAATATATTGAAATAATATGTTGTTTAACTTTTTAAATTTTATTTTTAATATCAGTCCATCAAAACGACTTGAAAACAACAAAAAAAATTAATTAAAAATTAAATTATTTTTTCAAAAATATTTTCAAAAGACAAAAATAAACTAGCTCTATGAAATATTGCATTTAGTTTTATGTTTATGGTATCAGAATTTATTTTATTTATTTATTTTAATATTTTGATGGCCGTAAATAAAACTATTGACATTAATAAACTCATTAACCACATGGACCGCCACCTTCATTACAAAACTTGGCCAAGCTTATCAATGGTTATGATTACGTTAAACAAGGATCATGTATATCCTACCGAAGCATTTCTTATCCTAAAAGTTTAGTCTCCTCTTCAATGAGTAAATTACAAACCAGTCCCTTTCATTTTGATAAATAAATTATTGGTTCCTTTTATTTTAAAATAAATTATTTAGTCCCTTGACACCATGCTTAATTTAATATATTTTCTTTTAAGAAAAACTTCTCAGCAGTCTTTTCATAACATCTATCTATTTATTTATTTATAAATAAAAATTTGAAAGAGAGCATAGAATGGACAAGAAGGATTGAATAATTAGTTCTCAAAAGAGGGACTAATAATTCATCTATCAAGACTAGAGGGACTAATTTATAATATACCGCATCTTTAACATGGAGGAAAAGTAGAGGATATCGCAGAAGTTGTTGCCAGATGTGCGGCCAGGATTCATTAAGAGATAGGTTTTTCTAGTCAAAGGATGTACGATGGTAATAGTCATTAATTATTGAAGACTTTGGGTAGGGAGGCATGGATAATGGTATGGCATGATGAGGAGAGTGACGAAAGGTGCGGCTTTTCTGGTCTTGTCATGGGAGAGGACCTCCCTTGTGGGTCCACTCAAGTTGCCTTTTGATTTGGAGGGCATGAATATGAATTAGCCCGGTGGGGGCATCCTAACCTTCCGCTAACATGTCTCAATCTTTCTTTCTTCTTTTCTTTTTTTTGTTCTTGGGGAAAAATATCCGGTTTTATTTTAATAATATCAAGCTTTCCGAAGCTCAGCTCGCAGCTAATTTCATGAAGTTATGGAATACTATGTTTTTCGTGTTTATGTATTTTTCAAAAGGTCTGAGTCAATCCAAAAAATCTAAAAAAAAGCTAGGAGATGCATGCAGGCCTTGCATGCTCCTAGAACCTCAGGCGTGCCGGTCTGACGAGCTAACATGTCCACGGGTGTTAGGCCTAGGAGCTTTCAACCCTCACACCTTGAATGACACGGTTAGGCACCTCGCACACGACCAAATCTAAGTATTTGATATAAACCAAAAAAGAAAATAAAGAGTACTCAATACAAGTAAAAAACAACCCCACAAAACCAAGAATAATTCATACGACTACTCTCTAGGCTAGTTTCTCATTTTTTCTCGAGCTCTTAATCATAACGGTTCAAAATGGATAAATCTTGATAAAGTTAGGGATGAGGTTAGGCTGAAATACAACCTCGAAGTCAACCTTCTTTCCATTAACAGATTGAAAAATAGAGGTTATTTATGGCCGCTAATACCTTATCTGCAATGAAAATATTTAAAGTTGTAGACCCCTCAAATATATTAGGAAACTCAACAGACGATTCCATTAATGCTTTCAGTCGCACACATTCTGCTTGAGAGGCATGCACACCATTTTAGTTGTCTCCAATTCTGTATTCACAGTTTAGCTAGATTGCCTAAGAAAAGTCATTTTCTACTTAAGGGAAGCCATTTCCAACTTATCGAAACAAGCCTACTCCACAATCAAACCAAGCCTAGAAAACATTATAGTCTCGATCCTTCAATAGTTTTGTATAGATTTTTTAGGAGTTTTGGACATGAAAATCATAAGCTTTTTTTTACACGAAATTGTCCCTTAGATTACTGATTTGAGGTTTAAAGAAAAGTTTGCAACTTGACTCCACAAGAACATTGCCTTAGAGAACCAAAGTTATATGCAAACAATCACTCCCACCCTACGTCTATAACGAAACACGAATGAGAAGTATAAACCACAACAAAGTTGATCAATCTTTCAAAGAATTTGCAAGTTCAATCAATAACTTAGTATAGGAAGCACTCAACCATACAAAGAGAAACAAAGCATATAATATGTGATAACTTTAGAGAAAATTTCATAAAAGTAAAAATAATGTTAACAATTGGTTTATATAGTAGAAAACTAACCCTAATTTGACTTAATGAACTCAAACTTGATAAATAGACCTTAACACATTAAAAACCTAAAAATAACTAAAATAATAAAATAAAACCTAACCTAGATAAACCTTCAAATGATGCATGTGAAAACCCGCTAAATTATAATCTGAGTAAAATAAATAAAGTACCGAATAGATTAAATAAAAGGATTCCAGGTATTGTAATTGGATACAATAGTATAAAATATAAGATGTTAAGGTGAGAATTAAGTAAAAAGAAGAGTTGAGTGGCAAAAATAAAAATGAGAAGAAATGAGGGCCAATGTGTAAATAAGTAAAAGTTAGACTATAAATGCTCCATTTTTTTTCTCTTTTAGCCGTGAGCTTCAAAGAAAGAGAGGGGGAAGAATTGTGTGATTTTTCTACTTAAATGCTCATTGATTTCACTAATTAAAGTGAGTAATTAGAGTGAGTAACTTAATTAAACATAAAGAGGAGGTTGATTTTAAGGTGGTGAATGCATTGAAGGAAGGATTTCAAGCTAGGGTTTGAAGAGGGAGAAGAAGAAAACTTGATTTTTCTTGCATTCTTTTCTTAAATCCTTATCAAAGTGAGGTAAATAACATGTTCCAAATGATTAATTCCTTTAATTTTATGTTTGATGAAGGATTATGCAAAATTATGATTATTTGAATTGTGGATTTATGTTATAATTTATAGGAATGATGCAAATTATGTTTGAATCATGTTAGAAAGCATGAATTATGATTGGGTAAGTGTTTAATTTTAAGTAAAAGAAACAAAAATTATTTTTCCTCATTTTAATTGAATATTTGGCCAAAAGAGGAATAATTTGGGGGAATTGAGGTTAAATACAATTGTTTGGAAAATAAGGGAAGATGAAGGTTTATAAGTGTTGTTATATGAATGAAGTAAGAATTTTTCAAAGAGAAAAGAAAAATCTTCACTTCCTTCCCTAGGTTGTTTTTGGCTAAATAGAGAAGAAAAATTAGAAAATGAAGTTTAAATGATATTATTGAGGAATTTTTGGCTAAATGAAGAAGAAAAATTAGAGAATGGAGTTTAAATAATATTATTGAGGAATCTTACCAAATTGAAGACAATTGATGTTGATAGATTAAATTGTATAGGGACTTTTGTGAAAAAAAAATAAATAAGTAAATGTTTCATAAAGGAGGGTTTTGTCCTCCTTGAATTAAAAGTCAATTAAACTTAATTAAGGGTGTTGGATTTAATCAAAGAATATGTAATGGGTATTAGAATTTTTACCGGTTCGAATGAATGAACAATGACAAAGTAATTTTTGTTGGTATAGAAGAGGCCGCAGGACCTAATCAGCAACAAGGGACATCTTCACGCGCACAGACACCAGGTAGGTGTTCGACACCTTTGAGTAATTAATTAGTTTAAAATTTATTATTATTATTGTAGAATGAATTTTTATAGATTGTAAATAATGCCGAATGGAGCCTTGAAAAATTATTTCGTTCGGAAATAGCCCGTGAATGGGCAACCCCGAAAAATTATTTCTGGTTAATGGAAAATAATGCCCCTGAATGGGCAAGCCTTGAAAAATTTTCCGTTACGGGAAATAATGCCCCGTGAAGAATGGGAAATAATGCCCCGGAGAATGGGCAAGCTTGAAGATCATTTCCTGATTTCTGGAATTTATGCCTGATTGCATGGCCATGTTAAGAAAATTAATTTACAAATTAATGGGAAAGTCACTTTAATGTATATGAATAATTAGTCCTTAATCAATTACTTATTGAAATGTGCAATTGTTTTAATCATGTTTTATGCGATAATGTTTTTAGGTACATCGCACCCTCGATCTGGAAAGTAGATGCTTGGATAAATAATTTTGTTATGTGATTAATGTAATTGGAAGAACTAATATTTTGTTGTAATATACTTCAATATCTAAAAATGTAATGTTTAACTTATTATCTTATGTATGATGTAATTTATAATGTTATTATTATTATTAAGTTGAGTTATGATTGGCTGTGTATATATTTGAGCACAAACACAAAAAAAAAAAGAGACGATGCATGTTAAGAATTTATTAGTTTTATTATAATGTTCTATAGAAAATAGATTTGAGATATTGAAATATGCTTGAGTTTTTTGAAGTCCAAATAATGGGACGAATATTGTGATTGATGTTACAGGTTGAGAAATGATTGAGTCGATAACTTGGTATCTAAAGAATACAAAGGAAACTCTGCCGAAATTTCAGGAAAATTGTATATATATATATATATATATAAAAAAATATATATATATATATATATATATATATATCATATATAAATTTGAGTTAAATATCATATATTTTGAGTTTATAATTTGAGACTGTTACAGTTGGTATCAGAGCCCTGGCTTGGGTTCAGGAATGGAAAAAAAAAAAGGGTTTAATAAATTTTTGACTTGCACCAGGATGGTTCGCACAAGGAAGGGTACAATGATTAGAGAAGGGTTTGAGGAGAGACAAGGAGAGGATCCATTGGAGGATACTGCCTCTCATATGCCCCTAGAGCCTCAGCAGTCAAGACTGGGAGAGTCGACTGGACTTATTCGTGACACCGATTTGAGACAGACTGAGGGGTTACAACTCGAGGGTTCAGACCAGCAGAGACAAGAAGTCGTGCCTCCAGCTACGACTCCAGCACCTGCAGCGGTCCCTGCACTACATGTCAACCCTTTGTTCATAGCTCAGATAGTGAGAGCAGTGATTGAGGCAATGCCTGGTGCCTCAGCCCTGACAATCCCAGTAGCTCCGGCAGTACAAGCAGTTCCAGCAGCTACGACAAAAGCTGATAATGTGGTCACATTAGTGCGGATTGTAAAAAGCATGAGAGAACTTGGGTGCGAGCCCTTTTTAAGTGAACCAGACGCTGAGATAGCAGGAAGGTGGCTTCGCACAATTGAGGATACTCTGGATCAGATGCAAGTAACAGAGGGCTTGCGAGTGAACTGTGCTGCTCATTTGCTTTCTGATAGGGCATGGTCCTGGTGGGATACAGTGAGATCGAGGAGACCCGCAGGATCCTGGACTTGGGTTGAATTTAAAATGCAGTTTGAAAATCAGTTTTACTCCTATCATCGGAAAATTAAGGAACAGGAGTTTCTAGCCCTAAGGCAAGGAGACATGTCAGTACTTGATTATGAGAGGAGGTTTCATGACCTCTCCATGTTTGCCTCGCATTATGTCCCTGGTGAGCAACATAGGGTGGAAAGGTTGAGGGATGGATTGCGGCAAGAGTTGAGACAAGGGTTGATTGCATTTAAGTTCGAGACCACTAGAGATCTTGTTAAAGCAGCAGAGGCCCTGGAAGCTTGTATGAAAGAGGGCCAACAAGGCCAGCATGGTTTAGGTAAATGAAAGGATACAGAGTACACCCATAACAGACCCCCTTTCTCAAAAAAGGGGAAAGGACAGTACAACCAGTTTAAAAAGGTGGGAGGTACATCAGTTGCATCAGTTCAGACTACTGAGGTGGGGTCGACAGGAGGACAACCAAATCTTAAGGGTAATTTTTCTAGAGGAGTGTCAGAGCAGAGAACGATAACTTATCCCTTGTGTGTTCACTGTGGGCAAAGACATCCAGGGGACTGTTCTGCAAAACCAGGGCGGTGTTATATATGTCGAGGGGAGCATATGTGGAGGGACTGCCCGCACTTAGGCCGAGGCTGTTATTATTGCGGGGGTCAAGGGCACTTCAGAAGAGATTGCCCCCGTAGGACTGAAATCACCCAAAATCAGCAGCAAGCTCAGAGTCAGCAGCAGTCCGCTACCGTGAATAGACCAGCTAGACAGGTTTTGTCAAGGGCCAGCGGCAGTAGGAGCCGAACTCATGCCCAGGGTGACAGAATACGGGGGGGCCGAACCCAAGGCAGAGTATACTACATGACCCAGGAGGAGACCAGGGCCGCTTCTGAAATAGTGGTAGGTACATTGCAGTTAAATTCTCTGTCAGTTCATGTATTGTTTGATTTGGGTGCCACACACTCATTTGTTGCAAATAAACTTGTGGGGGGATTAGGGAAAAATCCTTGTAGAATAGAAAATGGGTTTATTATAAGCACTCTATTAAGTGAAACTGTGAATGTTGATCATATGTATAAGGGGATCCAGATTAATATAGGTGGTTGTGAATTAAAAGTAGATTTATTACCACTAGAATTACATGATTTTGATGTCATCTTGGGAATGGACTGGCTAAGTATGAATAAAGCTCAAATGGATTGTTTCACAAAAACAGTAACTCTTCAGGGGCCCGATGGTAAGAAGATAGTGTTTAGGGGGGGAGAAATGTCATCCCAAACTGTATTATCTCAGCTATGGCCGCTAGGAAAATGATAAAAAAAAGGGTCTGAGGCTTACTTTGCCTATATCTTTGAGACCAAAATAGGAGATATTCAAGTGTCAAATATTCCAATGGTAAGGGAATTTCCTGATGTATTTCCGGATGAACTGCCGGGAGTCCCCCCTGAAAGAGAAGTGGAGGTCACTATTGATGTACTGCTTGGTACGTCTCCGATAGCCCAATCACTGTATAGGATGGCGCCAGCAAAGTTGGTCGAACTGAAGATCCAACTACAGGAATTACTAAATAAAGGGTTTATTCGTTCGAGTAATTCACCCTGGGGAGCTCCTGTGCTATTTGTGAAGAAAAAGGATGGGACCCTTCGGCTTTGTATAGATTATAGGCAGTTGAACAGAGTAACAATAAAGAACAAGTATCCGCTCCCGCTGATAGATGATTTGTTTGATCAGCTAAAAGGGGCAAGAGTGTTTTCGAAAATAGATCTGAGGTCGAGATACTATCAGTTGAGGATTAAGGAACTAGATGTAGCAAAAACCGCATTCAGAACTCGGTATGGACATTACGAGTTCTTAGTAATGCCATTTGGGCTAACAAATGCACCGGCTGTGTTCATGGATTTGATGAACAGGGTCTTCCGACCATACTTAGACAAGTTTGCGGTGGTATTCATAGACGACATTTTAGTTTATTCAAAGTCATATTTGGAGCATGAACAACATCTGAGGCAGGTATTGATGACCTTAAGGGAGCATCGACTATATGCCAAACTTAGCAAGTGTGAATTCTGGCTAAATGAAGTGATTTTTCTAGGACATATTAATCAGCTAAAGGAATATCGGTGGATCCTAGAAAAGTTGAAGCAGTATTGAAATGGGAAAGACCTACCAATATCACTGAAATTCGTAGTTTCCTTGGATTAGCAGGGTACTATCGAAGATTTATTGAGGGATTTTCTACCATAGCTATTCCCATGACTCGGTTGACTCGAAAAGAGACAAAAGTGGGAGTGGACTCAGGAATGCGAAGAAAGCTTCCAATAACTGAAAAAAAGACTCACTACTGCACCGATGTTAACACTTCCATCCGGAACTGAAGGATTAGTGGTCTATAGTGATGCATCGAAGAAGGGACTAGGGTGTGTATTGATGCAACACGGTAAAGTAATTGCGTATGCCTCAAGACAGTTAAAGGCTCACAAGATAAATTACCCGGTGCATGATTTAAAATTAGCGGCTGTGGTGTTTGCCTTAAGAGTATGGAGGCACTATTTATATGGGTCTCGGGTTCAGATATTCACGGATCATAAGAGTTTAAGGTATCTAATGACGCAGAAGGAATTGAATATGCGACAAAGACGCTGGGTGGAATTGATAAAAGATTATGAATGTGTAATCGATTATCATCCGGGGAGAGCAAATGTAGTCGCAGATGCTCTTAGTCGCAAGGTCAAGACAGTCGATGCTCAGTGGGAGGATTGGGATGAAAAACAATTGCTAGAATTAAGAAAGATTGATGCTCAAGTAGAGGCGGGACCGGATGAGTCATTAGTGGCCCAATTAAGAGTAAGGTCAACACTCCGAGATAGGGTACTAGAAGCTCAGCAAGAAGATCTGGAAGTTCGTAAGATAAGAGAAAAGGTGAGGTCAGGAATCAAGACGTCATTTCAAATTCAGAAAGATGGAATGGTGGTCCTTGGAAGACGAATGTACTTACCAGATAATCAACCGCTGAAAAGGAAAGTTTTACAGGAGGCCCACGAGTCTAGATTTGCAACACACCCTGGAAGTACTAAAATGTACCGGGATTTAAAAGATTTTTATTGGTGGCTGAATATGAAGAAAGAAGTGGCTGAATATGTGGCAAAGTGTGGGATTTGCCAACAAGTAAAGGTGGAACACTAAAAACCAGCTGGGTTTTTACAACCATTATTGATACCTGAGTGGAAGTGGAAAAATATCATGATGGACTTTATATCTGGATTACCAAGAGGAAAAAGAGGAAGCGATGCTATTTGGGTCATTGTGGACCGATTGACTAAATTTGCATTTTTTTTGGCAATGAAAATGACAGACTCAGTGGAGAAATTGGCAAAATTGTATGTGGATGAAGTTGTAAGGTTACATGGTGTGCCAGTGTCAATAGTTTCAGATCGAGATCCAAGGTTTACCTCTCGATTATGGCCAAGTGTTCAACAGGCTCTCGGAACGAAGTTGAATTTAAGCATGGCTTTTCATCCTCAGACTGATGATCAATCTGAGAGGACTATTCAAATATTAGAGGATTTACTAAGAGCCTGTATATTGGAGTTTGGAGAAAATTGGGAAGATCATCTACCGTTAGTAGAATTCACTTACAACAACAGTTACCAGGCTACAATAGGAATGGCTCCCTATGAAGCCTTATACGGTAGAAGATGTCGGACGCTAGTATGCTGGGAAGAAGTAGGGGATAGACAACTAATTGGACCAGAGCTGGTACAGATTACCTCTGAGAAGATAAAGATCATAAAGAATAGAATGAAAGCGGCTCAGGATAGGCAGAAGAGTTATGCGGATAATAGGAGAAGACCCCTAGAGTTTGAAATTGGTGACAAAGTATTTTTGAAAGTCGCCCCGTGGAAACATGTGTTAAGATTTGGCTTGAAAGGGAAATTGGCGCCGAGGTACGTTGGGCCTTTTGAGGTCACCAAAAGGATTGGGCTCGTGGCTTATAGATTGGCTCTACCTCCACATTTGCCCAAAATCCATGATGTGTTTCATGTCTCTCTGTTAAGAAAGACTGAAGTGGATCCATCTCGGGTCTTGCCTCAAATTCCTCTGGAAATTAATGAGAATTTAACATTGGGAATGAAGCCGGTGAAAGTCTTAGATTACAGTGTGAAGGAATTGAGAAATAAGAAGATTTCAATTGTCAAGATATTGTGGAGGAATTCCCAAATCGAGGAGGTGACTTGGGAAAGAGAATCTCAAATGAGACAGAAACACCCCGAAGTATTTCTAGATTCAGGTACGAGATTCAATTTTGAGGACAAAATTTCTTTTTAGGTGAGGAGAATGTGAAAACCCGCTAAATTATAATCTGAGTAAAATAAATAAAGTACCGAATAGATTAAATAAAAGGATTCCAGGTATTGTAATTGGATACAATAGTATAAAATATAAGATGTTAAGGTGAGAATTAAGTAAAAAGAAGAGTTGAGTGGCAAAAATAAAAATGAGAAGAAATGAGGGCCAATGTGTAAATAAGTAAAAGTTAGACTATAAATGCTCCATTTTTTTTCTCTTTTAGCCGTGAGCTTCAAAGAAAGAGAGGGGGAAGAATTGTGTGATTTTTCTACTTAAATGCTCATTGATTTCACTAATTAAAGTGAGTAATTAGAGTAAGTAACTTAATTAAACATAAAGAGGGGGTTGATTTTAAGGTGGTGAATGCATTGAAGGAAGGATTTCAAGCTAGGGTTTGAAGAGGGAGAAGAAGAAAACTTGATTTTTCTTGCATTCTTTTCTTAAATCCTTATCAAAGTGAGGTAAATAACATGTTCCAAATGATTAATTCCTTTAATTTTATGTTTGATGAAGGATTATGCAAAATTATGATTATGTGAAATTGTGGATTTATGTTATAATTTATAGGAATGATGCAAATTATGTTTGAATCATGTTAGAAAGCATGAATTATGATTGGGTAAGTGTTTAATTTTAAGTAAAAGAAACAAAAATTATTTTTCCTCATTTTAATTGAATATTTGGCCAAAAGAGGAATAATTTGGGGGAATTGAGGTTAAATACAATTGTTTGGAAAATAAGGGAAGATGAAGGTTTATAAGTGTTGTTATATGAATGAAGTAAGAATTTTTCAAAGAGAAAAGAAAAATCTTCACTTCCTTCCCTAGGTTGTTTTTGGCTAAATAGAGAAGAAAAATTAGAAAATGAAGTTTAAATGATATTATTGAGGAGTTTTTGGCTAAATAAAGAAGAAAAATTAGAGAATGGAGTTTAAATAATATTATTGAGGAATCTTACCAAATTGAAGACAATTGATGTTGATAGATTAAATTGTATAGGGACTTTTGTGAAAAAATAATAATAAATAAGTAAATGTTTCATAAAGGAGGGTTTTGTCCTCCTTGAATTAAAAGTCAATTAAACTTAATTAAGGGTGTTGGATTTAATCAAAGAATATGTAATGGGTATTAGAATTTTTAACGGTTCGAATGAATGAACAATGACAAAGTAATTTTTATTGGTATAGAGGAGGCCGCAAGACCTAATCAGCAACAAGGGACATCTTTACGCGCACGGACACCAGGTAGGTGTTCAACACCTTTGAGTAATTAATTAGTTTAAAATTTTTTATTATTATTGTAGAATGAATTTTTATAGATTGTAAATAATGCCCTGGTGAATGGGCAAGCCTTGAAAAATTATTTCCTGGTTACTGGAAATAATGCCCTGGTGAATGGGCAAGCATCGGAAATAATGCCCCGTGAATGGGCGATTCTTGGGAAATAATGCCCTGGTGAATGGGCAAGCCTTGAAAAATTATTTCCTGGTTACTGGAAATAATGCCCTGGTGAATGGGCAGTTACTGGAAATACTGGAAATAATGCCCTGGAGAATGGGCAAGCCTTGAAGATCATTTCCTGATTTCTGAAATTTATGCCTGATTGCATGGCCATGTTAAGAAAATTAATTTACAAATTAATGGGAAAGTCACTTTAATGTATATGAATAATTAGTCCTTAATCAATTACTTATTGAAATGTGCAATTGTTTTAATCATGTTTTATGCGATAATGTTTTTAGGTACATCGCACCCTCGATCTGGAAAGTAGATGCTTGGATAAATAATTTTGTTATGTGATTAATGTAATTGGAAGAACTAATATTTTGTTGTAATATACTTCAATATCTAAAAATGTAATGTTTAACTTATTATCTTATGCATGATGTAATTTATAATGTTATTATTATTATTAAGTTGAGTTATGGTTGGTTGTGTATCTATTTGAGCACAAATACAAAAAAAAAGAGACGATGTATGTTAAGAATTTATTAGTTTTATTATAATGTTCTATAGAAAATAGATTTGAGATATTGAAATATGCTTGAGTTTTTTGAAGTCCAAATAATGGGACGAATATTGTGATTGATGTTACAGGTTGAGAAATAATTGAGTCGATAACTTGGTATCTAAAGAATACAAAGGAAACTCTGCCGAAATTTCAGGAAAATTGTATATATATACATAAAACAATTTGTAGCTACGAATATATATCATATATTTTGAGTTTATAATTTGAGACTGTTACAATGCATGCCCTAAAATAAACTAAAAAATAAATAAATAATAGCCTCAATAATTAAAACAAAACCAAAGTTAAATTTCATAATTTGCTAACAGAATCGAGTGTCTGAGAATGAGACCACACATATAGGTGAAAGTCGTGCTATTGATGAAACTGACCCATCCACTCGTCATCATAAAGACATAGATAGGCTTGATGTGTTACTATATTATGTTATTTTTTTAGTTATGAGTTATGTTTTTCATTATTTTTCTAATATTATTTTTTGATCATGTTGATTTTAATATTGTCTTCCATATTATGCATTTTCATATTTATTTTAGATAAACATGATTTGAAATAATTAATTTCCAGGTGTAAATGTGAATATCGTGAACATATTGTTTAAACTTTCAAATCATCCATTTATAGGTTAAAAAAAAATACACATTGTTATGTTGCGTTGTTGTGTAGTAGTAGTAGTTGTTGTTGTTATTATCAATTATCTTTATAATTAATAAATAAAAATGATGTTTAAAAATAGCACACGTTAATTTAGGATTATAATTAATGCACCAAAATGATGTTAAAATATCATACCATAAATTATAAGTTTGATGTTTGGTACTTTGTGGTTTGGTTTGGTTAGGGCTTAGGTTAGGGTTGTTTAAGGCTTGTTTTATGTTAAATTTGGGGTTAGGTTTAGGGTGAAATCGTGTTATATCATAACACAACCATTATTCACATTAACATTTGTGTGTTAATAAATCGTTATTGTCATTAGTATTTGTTTAATACAACTATTATTTTTATTAGCGGTTGTTTAATAAAATTATGATTCTCATTAGTAGTTATATGAAAGTGTGTTATTTCCCCAATACTTTTCAATCTTATGCTATATCCTTAAATCTTTTACAAAATTGTGTTAGTCCAATAAAAGACCCCTTTAACCCATGAAAAAATATTAGTGGATCGATAAGTTCTTACCTACAAGAAGACCATGAGTTGCTAGTGAATGCTTGGGCATTAGTTTAAGTAATAGAGTAGGCAATTGTGAATAGCACTATAAATTTAATGTGTTTCTCTTGATTTCTATTTTATTTACTTTGTGCAGTCTCATATTAAATATTTATTTTAACAATTTGAAGTGTTAAAAGATTAAGCTTTTAAGATATCAAATTTTCAATCAAACACCTATTTCACCTTCATGTTAAGTGCTTTCAAGACCTTCATGTTTAACAACTTTGTTTATGAAATCTATCTTATATTTAATTTTAAAATTTTATGCGGTCTCATATTAAACATTTATTTTGACAATTTGAAGTGTTAAAATATTAAGCTTTTAAGATATTAAATTTTCAATTAAACACCTAATTCACCTTCATGTTAAGTGTTTTCAAGACTTTCATGTTTAACAACTTTGTCTATGAAATCTATCTTATATTTAATTTTAAAATCATAAAATTTACAATCGAAAGGAAAAACAATGAATGAAATTATAAAAAGAAATATTTATTTCATAAAAATTGTCTTTTTTTTTTATTCTTGTAAGTTTTTTCTTAACATAACAAGAAAAAATGCTTAGAAAAAAATAAAATGATTTGGGATAAAAAATGTAAACATTTAATACAAATCCTATTTTTTTATTCACTTATTTTTCTTATTGTTTTGGAAAACATATTTTTTTTATTGAGAAACATTTATTTAAGAACAAAAATTATTATAATTGTGAAAGTTTCAATTAAATATGAATCGATTATTTTCATTTACTTATATGAAAAAAATACAAGAATAATATATTTGAAAAAGTTATATTAAATGTTTTATTCTTATTCACTAATATGATTGAAGGGGAAAATTAATTAATTTCATAAAACCATGTCAAAAATATATTTAAAAATAAAAAAAATAGGAATTTGATCTTTATTCAAAATTCATGTACAAATCTTTATTTATTTATTTTTTGCATATTAGACATATAACAATTGAAATATTTTTTTGAACATTACCATAAAAAACACATAATACTATTTAAGAAGTATACCAAAAAAGAACACTATAAAAAAAATAATAGGAATTTTGCTTATTTTTTTATTGCTATTTTTTAATTTATTTGATTTTTCAATTTCATCCCTCATTATTTAATTTAATTTAATTTAATTTTTATACTAGAGTTAGTTCTCATTCTTTTGATTGATATTTATTTTGTTGGAATTTTACTTCATGATTTTTTCATGTTTTCCTTCTATAGAGTAACCCGATGTCATAACACGGGTTTCAAATATTAGTCTGATTTGACTTTGAATTTTTTTAAAGTTTTTTTAAGAAAAAACTTGATTTTTTTCAATTTTATCTTTAGATATTAGGTTATTAATCCTCAGCTTCGTGACTTTTTCCGCTTTCTTTTCTGTGAGGTTATTATAGTTTCATATCTCAAGTTATAGATAGTCGAGTTAACACAAGTTGAATTTTTTTTTAATTTTTTAATTGATTTTTTTCAATTTCATCTTTCATTATTTAGTTTTCTTGAGAGTTGATCTCAATTATTTTATTGTATTTTTTTAAATGACCTCCATTATTTAGGTTATCTAAACCTCACAACCGAGCTGTGAATTTGACATATTGACTTGAGTAAGAGTTTTATTTTTTTATTTTTTTAATTCGCCATTCAATGTTTGATTTGCTGATAATTAAGTTTTAGATTTTTTTCTGTTCTCATTTAATTTTAGTTTTGTTATCAAATAAGATAGTTGAGATATTTTAAAAATATTTAGAGAATATTTTTTTATAATATTGACAAGGGTTTATTTTTTTCGAATAGTCATTGTTTTTTTGTTGGTTTTTATAATTATATTATTAAATAACCAAATTTATTGAATCCATTCGAATCAATGATCCAAGTCGTAAATTTTTCTTACTCATTTAAAAATATTATTATCACGTGAGCATTATTTTTCTATGTTAAAAAGATTTAACTCAGGCGGGCGGCATAGAATTAGCCACTTATATCAAATAAAAATGAACAATTGCATCATTGTCTCATTTTTCTACCATGTTAAAAATAAGTTTGAGACCTTACATGTGTTTATTAAGATATATAATCTTCATTATATTTTATTATATATAATATAAGCATCGACCCTTTGATTCACAGTTATATTTTTTTACTCGATATCAAAAAATACGTTAACAACACCTTCACATTAATTCATTTGTGTTAGAAAAAAAATTCAACCTGCAACTAGTAAAATTAAATAAACGCGTTAATGTTTTTTTATATTTATTAATACAAATAATTCTTGATTTATTTAATTAAATAGATATATATGTGTTTTAATTATAAAAAAAATGCACGTGAAAAGTTTATGTATTTATTGTTATACAAATCCAAGACGGAAGACGAGTATACATATAAATTTTAAATTTAATCAGTTTTAAAGTTGATTGGACAACATGCCTACCCTATTCATTATGAATCCAATAAAATAAGTAATTAAAAAATTCACTTATATAACTATGTATTATTATATCACTTTTAACTCTTGTGGTGTCTCGTTTTCATATCCATCCTTAGTCCAGCAGTCTGGGTTATCGTTTCAGCTTGACCAGTTGACTCATCGTGCCAGATCAATCCGGTGTTGTAACTTGAAAAAGAATAAGCAAAAGTAATGGCGGAGAATAGAATCAAAGGAACCTCTCTGTTTTCTCCTTACAAGATGGGCAAGTTCAGCCTCTCTCACAGGTCAGTTCATCCCACTTTCTCTCAAGATCTTACTGCCGGATTGATTCAGTTGTTAGTTTCTATTTCAGACATTAAAAAAAAAATCCTTCCGGCGTTCAAAATCTAGAGTGAGATCCGGGAGGGCATTTTTGTCATCTGACTTTTGTTATTACGTGACGGAATTGTCCATGGATACAGGGTGGTGCTGGCGCCCATGACAAGATGCAGGGCGTTGTTTGGGATACCAGGGGATGCGCTGGTGGAGTACTACACGCAGAGATCAACTCCTGGCGGATTTCTCATCAGCGAAGGCACTATCATCTCTCCAACTGCTCCCGGGTAATTTCATCATCTTCTCTTCTATTGATGGTGACCTTTTCATTTTTGCACCTCCGTGGCAGATGCTATGATCGGATTGAGGGTTGCTGTGATGGTGGTGGTGGTGGGCCTCGTATTTGTTTGTTTATGGTTGGTGGTGTCGGGTGTCTTGAGATACTTACATGCAGTTTAAAAATATTAAATTTAAAACTTTTTGGAAGTTTGAATATATTAAAGTTATACAGCGTTTAAACCACTAGCACTTCAAATATTTGATTTTTAATATAAATTCACGCGAATTATTAATAAAGAATCCTCTAATTATTTTAGAAGAGAACAATTGCTATATTTTAAAGTAATAACTTTTTTTTAATGTGTTTTAAATATTTATGAGTGTATTTTGCGATGTAAACTGGATTCCTAAAAATTTAAAAGATTTTTTTAAAAATAATTTTTTTATGTTTTTAGATTGTTTTGATATGCTGATGTCAAAAATAATTTTTAAAAAATAAAAAAATTTTTATTTTGATTCATTTCTAAGCAAAAAAAACTTTGAACCACCAACGCTACCACAATCCCAAACAAGCCTATGTACCTAACTTTTCTCACTCCTCTCTTCTTAAAAAATAACATACATAACATTCTATTTATAATAAAACCTAAAAACCCTATAAATAATAAAATATCAATTTACTATTCAAATAATATCACATATATTATTTTAGGTCAATTTTAAAAATTTATTCCACCAAGTCCTTACTTGATTATTTCTAGGTCTACAATTGTAATATAATGTATTAATTATATTCTAGTACTCAATTTCTAAATTTTATTAACAATCAAGTCACTTGATTAATTATTATATTTTAATTTTGACTAATTTTTCTTATATACTTAACTTATTAAGTTCTCTAATAAGTTGGTTCAAATACAAATCATATTTCTAAATAAAATAAGATTAAATAAATTAAATAATTTAATTTATTATCAATTCAATAATTGATTGATTTATATTTGAAGATTAAGTACGATATCTAGTCCTTTAAATATTAGAAAAGTCATAAGTGATTTGACTTAACCTTTTAGTGACTAGTTTCTTGGTATAATTATTATCCTTTCATCATGAATGTTTCGATTTAAACACTATAGCATGAAGTATGTTTATTTTATTAAATCGTTTTAGTTTTCAACATTATAGTTATTGATTTTTTAAATAAGATTTTGAAAGTCTTTTCAAAACTCATTACACCTTGGCCAAAGATT
This sequence comes from Populus deltoides, assembly GCA_015852605.2. Lineage (NCBI taxonomy): Eukaryota > Viridiplantae > Streptophyta > Magnoliopsida > Malpighiales > Salicaceae > Populus > Populus deltoides. The sequence continues at coordinate 14,508,964 of CM027575.2, forward strand.
TCACAATTAATGCTATTTGAGAATAGATAAAATATTTTTTTCTAATTCACTTAGGGTGATGAATATTCTCTTAATTACTCAAATACCTTCATATAGTTTATGTTATCTAATATTTGCTTGTTTGTTACCCTTGATTATGATAACGTGGTTAAGATCAAATCATAATATTTCTTATATAAAATAAGTTAGTGATGTCAAGTATAATAATCACTTACACAACTATCATGAGAGCCTTTTTACAGACATAGGAGATCTCTCCATATAGAAATTTTTTGCGGGTCAGTTTAATGTACATGTCACATGACAAATACTTGCATATTAGTTCCAGATATCTCTCATACTTCAATTTATGAGAGCAATTGCTTCATTTTATAAAGAAAGAAACATATTATACATCAGACTTAATAACTTTAATTAATATATAATCTTATTAAAATATTGATTATGATTATTTAAGAATAATGCTTTGATTGAATAAGAATTTTATAATTATAATAATTTTATAATTTTTCTTGTAAAATATTTTTTATTCTATAAATTTTAATTTTACTTTAGGTTCATTAATTAAATATAAATAAATATTAAACTAAGGATAGTTTGTACTTTGGATCTTAGATTTGGACTTGAACTTCATCAACTTGATGTCTTATGTTTTATTATTATTATTATAATGTTTGAAGCTTCTCCTTCTCTCTCTCTCTTTTATCATAGTTTTCCACATGGAACAATACGCTCGATACAGAAAATGAAAACCGGGGTGCTCGCCACCATGAAGCTCTCCATCCATCATGACAATGGCTAAATTACTTTTGAAATTAGGGCTGACACATTTTCTTTTTATTCTCAAAGGTGTCTTACTATATATATAAAGAATGATAACCAGCCAACTTTGATCATCTAGCAAAATATTATAGACATGATGATCACAAAAATGCTTGATATGAAGAAAAAAACCTCAAGAAAATTATGAATCTTAATGTGGGACCCGATGGCGGACCCACCCACCCACCAATGATCCATGTGTATGCTTGAAGGTTTTTTCTTGTACAAAAAATTAAAATTTAATAAAACACGCAACGCAATCCACCAACCTCTTAATGTTTAGCTTCGATGAAAATGCATTGTTTATGGCATGCGTGCTTTATAGAATTATCTTCATGTCTTGATGGTGGGTGGAAGCAGGTTTCCTCATGTGCCTGGGATTTACTCAGATGCTCAAGTGGAGGCATGGAAGAAAGTAGTGAATGCTGTTCATGCCAAAGGGAGCATCATCTTCTGTCAACTCTGGCACGTTGGCCGTGCATCTCATCAAGGTAAACTTGAAACCAGTCACTTGGTGTCATTTTATTTCAACCAGAATTTTCCTTGCAATATTTTTCCTTCTCATTATTGGCTACATTTATTGTTAGGGTTAATTACAAAAAAAAAAACCTGTAGATGTTTTGATTTTTTTTAAAAAAAATTATACCCGACATTCTCGAGTTTTTAAGTTCATAACATTTTATATTCGTGCCATACAAAAACATAAATCAACAAAAAAAAATATTTGATTATTTATAAAATTGTCATTATATTTTATTTAATGACTAGAAAATCCTTGGAATGTTAATATTACAAGGTTGACATCAAACGTATGATTATCAAACTAATATTACAATTTTACAAAAAATTACAAGAGTTAAAACTTTCATAGTGGTGTTTTATCAGAATCAACCTTGTAATTGAACTTGTTTGTGTATTTCATTCCCTCATTCAATAAAGTCTGGTTATCTTTCCTTATGAACTCAAAGTCATCATACTATCCAACATTACTAGGTGGTTAGGTGGTTCTGCTTCTTGGATTCACATCTTAAAGGTATAAATCAAGCCATGCTCTTCTAATTTTTCAACAAAATCTCTAGTATAAATCAAGTCATCCCTCCACTTGCATTTTGATAGCGAAAGCCTTTTCTCCACTGTAACCAATTGGAGATGACAAATCATCTTCTTCACCCAAATCTCTAGTATAAATCAAGCCATGTTCATCTGATTTTTCAACAAAATCTTGGTAGATCTCTTTCATTCTTTCATACACAACATGGCTAAGAGCAAAGAAATCAATTTTGTTTTAATAAATATAGTTAAAAATTACCTTCTCCATCTGATGGAACACTTTGGGGTCGTATCCATGTATGGAGGAATTTGCATAATATACTGCTTGGAAAGAAAAGTTCAATGAACTGGCCTAAATATGTAGACCCAAACCCTCCATCTTCAATTTTATGCTTGGGTCAAACTTCAAATTATAAAAGAAGATTAGCAGAGAGGTGGTTCAATTCATGGTTTTAGTTTCAAATTTCAAATTCTAAAAATGTTGCAAAATCAAGCAGATTGGTTTGATTTAGGGTTTTGGCTTTCCCATATTCTTATGAAGGAATCTGTTCGATTTAGTTCTCCTAATTTAGGGTTTTGATGGAAACAAAATAGATATGGAGAGAAGGGAAGAAGGAAAGGGAAGAAATTTGAAAAAGAAATTGATATATCGTTTGAGTTATATTACATACAAGAGTGAATTCTTTTCTTATAAAAAAAATCGAGTTGACTAATTACGCAAAGTGTAATTTCTGAAAGAATTGTATTTTGAATTTGTGCAATATATCAGTTTATCAACCTGGTGGGGCTGCACCAATTTCATCAACAAACAAGGCCATCTCAAACAGGTGGAGAATTCTCATGCCAGATGGGACCTATGGAACATACCCAGCACCTCGAGCCTTGGAAACCTCTGAAATACTAGAGGCGGTGGAGCATTATAGACAGGCAGCCTTGAATGCCATTCGAGCAGGTAAGTGTAATGACATTTATTTGTTTTATTTCAAGGCTTTGGAGCTGCAGCTATATATGATGATTTTATTTTTCTTTTAGACGGGCATAATTACATGTTGAGAGGAGATGGAGTATGCTTTACTAAATTTTTCCTTAAAGGGTGACCATGATGCCTCTCTATGATGGGAGTTCTAATCATTATTTACATTTGCAGTAACATGGCATGACTATGATTATGTCTCCTCTTGGTTACTAGATAAAATATTCATTGAAAAAGTTCCGTTGCTCATGAGTAATGATTGTCTCATGTTTCATCAAGGGCATAAAAAACATTGGTGTGATCTCTGTGCAACTTTCTAGTGTTTTAATGAAGGTCTGTTTGGGAGATGTTGGAATCATCAATGGAGTGGAATTTATAGTCGTCTATAGTGTCATCTGAAATCGGATGGCTTTACTGCAACAGTGATTGGCCTTTTTAATTAGCTGGTATTGTTGATTCAAGTTGATGGCTCTTAATTAACTGGATAATCTGCTTAGACTTTAGCGCTAACAGGTGCTTCTTGAGCTCACCTGGATACCATGCGTTATTATCAATGATTAGTAACACATGTAATGAAAATATGGGCTGCAGGTTTTGATGGAATTGAGATCCATGGGGCTCATGGTTACCTTATCGATCAATTTTTAAAGGATGGGATCAATGACAGAATAGATGAGTATGGTGGATCAATGGAAAACCGGTGCCGATTCTTAATGCAGGTGATTCAGGCAGTAGTCTCAGCTGTCGGTGCAGAACGAGTAGCTTTCCGAATGTCACCTGCAATTGATCACCTTGATGCCACAGACTCGGATCCACTCAACTTAGGCCTTTCAGTGATTGAGAGAATTAACAAAATCCAGGTACAAGTGGGTTCAAAACTCACCTATCTCCATGTCACTCAGCCACGGTACACAGCTTACGGCCAAACAGAGTCAGGCAGACCTGGCACCGAAGATGAAGAGGCCCAGATGATCAGGACTTGGAGAAGGGCATATCAGGGTACACTCATGTGCAGTGGTGGGTTCACTAGGGAGCTGGGAATACAAGCTGTAGCTGAAGGTGACGCAGATTTGGTATCCTACGGCAGACTCTTTATCTCAAACCCAGACTTAGTTTTGAGATTGAAGGTTGATGCACCCCTGAATAAGTATATCAGGAAGACTTTCTACACCCAGGATCCTGTTGTTGGGTACACAGATTACCCTTTCCTAAGCAAAGCAAATGGAGGACAGGCGCCACTCTCACGCCTTTGAATTAGGAATTTTCATGATTCCACGTATGCATTTGAGGTCTATGATTGTCATTGAAGTTGATTATTGGAATGAATTATCTTGTTTGAGAGTTTGTCTGATGCAAAATCAATCGTATTGCTTCGAGTACTATAATTAATGTAAATAAGATTACAGTTTCCACTATGACTATCTACCTATTAGATATTGAAATTATTCAGACAAGAGAAATTAACAAAAAGAATTCAGACAAAAGAGATGGATAAGATACTAAGGCTTTTGATCTACCCAACCAATTCAAATTGATTTTCAAAATATGTTACTAATTATTTATCTTTCATATTGATAGTGAAATAATCTAATTTATCCAAAACTAATTCTCGAGTAAAATTAAAATTATTTAAACATTATAATCCTTGATCATATACATCTCTATACAAATTTGAAAGCATGGTTTAGCTAGAAGGATTGGACTTTATTATCTCTTATGCTCACATTTTTTTCTCATTGGCGGTAACCATATTCATTTTCTTCCAATCCAACACTAAGGACCACGAAGGCGACCCAATTCAGCTCATACCAACATCCTCCATGGTTGTGAATAGCGGCACCAACTTATTGGAGTAAGGAGGAAGCCAAACTTTCTAGGCTCAAAATTCCCTTACCGACTGTTCGTGAGATACACTACCTTTAGTAATGGGTTTATAAGATCACAAGCTCTGATCCATTTGAGCATATGCCAAAATGGCCACAAGAAAGTATGTCACCAATGAGGCAGCGATGAAGAGTGAGGAGAGTGAGGAGAGTGTGCCATATTGTTTTTTTGGTATTTTTTATGATTTTTTTTAAATTAACATGCTTTTTTAAAGGTAAAATAACACAGCTTAAAAAATAATTGGTGAAATAACATAATTTATACATGTCGCAATTTGAAAATGTGACATTTCAACTTATTGTTATTTAGAAATACAATATTTTAATGAAATTATGAATTGAGCCACACAAATCATGATAAGGAGAGGAAAGAGATGAAAAAGAAAGATGAAATAAAGAAAGAGACTTGAATGCACACTGAAGCTCTGATTAAGACACCTCGGTACTATAAAAAAGATCTCAACAATACAAATATAACGATACCAAGAAAAGTCACCAATGACGATCAGAGTGAGCTCCACTTGCCGCCCAAAGATGGTGGCTGGTTCACTTGCCTTTGGCGGCAAGTGTGCCAACTCCAGTCATTGTTTGATGTGAATTAGTAAGTATCACCAAAATATTCATTAGAGGTACTAATTGAGTCTATTAGAAAGTCTAAAACTAAGAAGATTCAAGAAGAGTTGATTGTGTTAATTCTGGATGTTTAGGTTAACAAGTTACAAATCTAGAAAGCTTTGCGATAAAGTCTAGAAGCTATTGTTTAGGATTTACATTGTTTTCCAAGTTGGTTTAAGATTCTTTTTTCTATTTAGATTAATACTCTTATTATTTCTCCAACCTTGTTTAAAATATTTTTACTTATTATAAATAGGGTTATTTAGCTTGTATTTAGGTTTTTTTTAGACTTGGATTTTCAGAATAATATTTTGTGTGTGACGAGGTCGTTCATACTTTTGTTTCTTCATTAATTTCTTTTTAGAATTATCAAAGATCAATTGTCTTTGTGATATTCTTTCTTTATATTTCTAGTTCATGATTCATTATAATCATAGGGTTGAGGTCTTTTTTATTCAATAACTTCAATGTCTTGACGTGGGTAATCATTATGTTGTGTTTTTTCTTGTAATCTGATTTTATTTTTCTTGAGTTATTTTTTTTCTTGCGTGTGGATTCAAAGGTTCTTACCCTCCGAGTTTACATCACTATTGATGACCTCCTTGGTGCCGTTGAATTCCTCTTATTGAGATATTTTTTATGATATTAGTGGTATTGTGATCGGAGTTTCGATATACCTCCAAGATCGTTTTATTTTATTTTTTTTCTCCCTTTTCTCTCCTATCTCCTCATCATAATTAGTGTAGCTCATTTCATAATTTTTTTGAAATGTCATGTTTTTGAATTGTGACAGACTTTAATATTGTATTTCTCAATTACGACCTATACAAGCTATACTATTTTTCTAATTCTTTTTCAAAATGTGTTATTTTACCCTTTTTAAAAAAAAACATACTAACAAGTAAAATATCCATTTTCTATAGATGTTGTCATCCATATTTTTTTTAATTTGTCACCATAATTTGGTAACCATACCAAATCCCAACAATATATTGTTATTCACCTTTAAAATCTATATTCTCAATTTGTTTTGTTTTGTTTATAAAAAAACAAATACATCTACATACTCCCTAATATGTAGATTCAAATCTAAACTTAAAAATCTCTTTCGAATAACTACTCAACATAAAAATTTAATTTTCAAATTTCAAATTTACATATTTTTCCATTTTGATTATAAGATTATCTAAGCTAGATGTTTATGATTTTTTTATGGTGAAATATTGTATTTAATAGTATTATTGATCAATATTATAGTCAAACTTTATCACTGATCATAGTAGATTTTCTCTCTCCATTCTTTTTCACAATATAATAATGTGAGAAATATACAAATTACTTGTGTTATAGAACATACTAGATAGGTCCCATGTCGTAAGCTACTTTTAATGTGCAAGAGAAGTTTTGTAAAAACAATTCTTGAATGTAGATTGAAAAAAAAATGTGTAGATATTGATAACACATTTTCGAGTAGTAAGAAATTTTTTATAAATTCACAAAAATGCACCTGTTTTTATTTTTAAAATATTGAGATAATGTATATGGACTGACCTGGATCAACTCAGGTTCACCTATCAAATACGATTCCTAGGACATTGACCTATATTGGTTTAGAAACCTTGTTTTTTTTTGAAATTATTTTTTATTTAATTACATAATAATAAAGATAGGATCTCGTAGAATAGTCATTGAGTATAATTGTTTTTTTTTTTAAATCAAATATGAATGGTTGTGCAAAAGAATGCTTACTAAAACTAAAAAAAAAACAACTATAATCGTAATTAAAAACACACTAAAACTTTAATGGTATTTAAAAAACTAATAACTTAAGTATATTTTCACTTAATATAAAAAATATAATATATTTAGTTATTTAATTTCTAATGAAATAAACTTAAAATAAAAAATAAAAAAAATGGCAGGCACGTGGGCCTAGTAGCACAGACCCAAATAACCAAACTTGATTTTTTAAATTATTTAAATGGGTGAACAAGCCTTATGTTTTAAAAAAAAAGGAAAAAGAAAAAGAAAAAAATGAAGCAAATGACGTGTTGTTTGCAGCCTAGAATTCAGTCACCATAGAAGTGCCTAGAAAATCAGGGGTGTATTATCTTTGCATAAAAAATATATTTTCAATCTATTTTAACCTAAAAATACATAATAAACATTCTTAGAACCTCTCAAAACCAATTAATCAACAAAAAATTTCTAAAAAAAAAATCCAAAAATCCAAAATCAAACTACAAAAAAAATCTCTCTCGACCCCGATATACCTTTTCATATAAGATGAATGCTTAAAAAGAATTTAATAAGACTTTTCTCATCGAATGAAACTTATTGACATTAAGATCAACTTTTTTTTTCTTATCGAAATGTAACTAAATGATAATTTTCTCTTTTCTTCATCACAATTCAATTACTTTCTCTCTTTCCTTTCAAACCGAGAGACTGAAATATGAATAAAATGAGGACTTGAATTAAATCGTATAATTTTCAAACTAAAGAGATGAAAAAGAAATTGAACAAAATACTAAGGCTAAAAGGCATTTACAAAATAATTTTTTAAAAAAGGAATGATATTTTAGCAAGTTTTTAATTTTAGTCCTTTCATTTTTAATTCTTTTTTCTTATAAAATCAAGAAGCAATCCAATATTAAAATATCTTTTAAAACTACAATGACCTGAACAAATTAATAAAAAATAAATCATCGAGTCAAATAAAAAATAAATTATGTTCCGAATGTTCTCACCTTTTGCTTTGAATGCCATTTTAGTCATGGAAGAAAGGGCCATCTCCATAATGATAGCAGGCAGGCAACAGCACCCTGTTTTCCTACCCCGAAATGGACGACAATTCATTGTCCCAACTCCCAAGTGTTGGAGTGTTGTTTCGCCGGTCATCTAGTGGCAATTCTCTATCGATCCCGAGTCCTGGCTTAGCTGGCTAAGTGAGCTGGCTAAGTGATAGACACCTAGTGTGGAAGAAGTTACCATGCCCCGATTTGACGTTTTGCTGGGCAGGATTTTCTGTGCCTGGGTCCGGAGCCTCTCTGACAACAGGATGTTGATGTAGAAAAGAAGAAAGAAAATGTCTCCTGGGCAAGGTTTTCTCTCTCTGTTTTTTTCTTCTACAGAAGATTAATTTGTAATGGGTTATATAGCTTTGTGGTGCTTACGTCTGATAGAAGCTTAATTTTTTACTTTAGACACCATAGCTCGGTTACATGTGTGTTTATTAACTAATACTCTAAAAGATGTGGGGAAAGGAAAAGTTATTTTTTGTTTGTTTATTTTTTTTATTTTGTATTTCTGTTTATTTTTGTTCCTCACATTTTTTTCTTTTTTTCCCCAAGATTATCTTCTTCTTATTTTTTTTTCTTTTTTGTTTTTATGTTTTTTTTCAAAATTATATTTATTGATTTTTTTTAATATTAAACTGATTGAAAATTTAGTTCTGTAGTTTTTTCTTTAAAGCATTATGGATTACTACAATGTTTCCCTACATGAGCTTTTTTATGAATTTTTTTTCTTTTTTTTTCAAAATGGTTTTTGTCAATTTCGCTTTATAGTTTTTTTCTTTAAAACACTGTGGATTGTTACAATATTTCCCCACATGATTTTTGTTTTGCTATAGTGTTTCTCACATGTTTTTTTTTTAAATTATCTTTGTCAATTTTTTTTTTAATATTGAGCTAGTTGAGAATTCAACTTTAACTTTCCCCACATGTTTTTTTCCATTTTTTTCCAAAATTGTCATCTTCTTCTTCTTTTTTTTTCATTTTTTTGTGTTTTTTTTCCAAAATTATTTTTGTCAATTTTATTTTTTTCATATTGAACTGGTTGAGAATTTAGCTTCTTTCTTTAAAACACTGTGGATTGCTATAGTGTTTCCCCACATGCTTTTTTTTTGTTATGATTTTTTTCAAAATTATTTTTATCGATTTTATTATTTTTAATATTAAGCTGGTTGAGAATAACAACTATAAATTTCCTCATGAAACACTATAGATTGCTATAGTGTTTCCCTGCATGGTTTTTTTCTTTTTTTTTGTCATGATTTTTTCTAAAATTTTCTTTGTTCATTTTATTTTTTAAATATTAATCTGATTAAGAATTTAGCTTTGTAGTTTTTTCTTTGAAAACATTATGGATTGCAACAGTTTTTCTCCATATAATCTTTTTTTATTTTTTTCATAAATCCACGACAACGCACAAACATGCCACAAGCCCACGGCATCGCACGGGCATGGCATCTAGTTAATTCTATGCTTCTAGCAAGAGGCATCGCAAACACTTAAAATATGTTTGAAATTGTAGTAGTAGTGACGGTTTAAAATATTTTTCATTTACAAATATATTAAAATAAAACTTTTTTATTTTTTAAAAATTATTTTTAAGTCACCGTGATACTATTACTGGTTAAATGACCCTGTGAATTATCAGGTAGCATCTACATCTTTCTGACTTGCACGGCATGAGTCATGCATGATTGCTTCAAAGAATGAGGCTTATAAATCCAAAAGGGATCGTATACTCGGAACATACATAGTTCCCGACGCCGTAGGAGATAGGGAATTCTTGATATCCATTCATTTTTGTATGGACACCATTTAAAAAGTGAGAATAAGACTTGCAGAGACTCCTTTTAGCTGTCAAAATGTCTTGTTATGCTCAAATTTCTCATCCCATCCCATGTGCTCGTGGACCACATTGTTCCGGTACCGTTTTCTGGCATTGATTTCTCTTATGCTCGCAAGTCTTGGGAACCACTCTGTGGCATGATGTACTAAACACTGAATTCTGCTGTGACAAGCTTGTAACTGACATGCACAAACATCCAGTTGATAGAAGGAGCGATTAGATTGCTGATTGAGAGTTTGATGAATTTCTTCCTTCTTGAAATCGAAAGACAATTACTGGGAATCTCATTAATACATGTATCACCCTGTTCATGTTTCGTCAATTCATTGATCTTTTAAGTCTTTAACATTGTTGATCGGAACTGCTTGATCGTTACACCTGAATGAAATGAACAGTACGAGGACTATATATATATATATATATATATATATATATATATGATTGATGGCGATGTCAAACACCAGTGATGGATCGATCATGAGTTTTGAAATGAAGTTATTGACTAATCCTACCTTCCGTACAGATCAGCCAGCTGAATTGTAAGGAATTTCTAGATTAACTTAAAACCATTGTACAGGTAAAAGCAAGAAAAGATTCCTTATTTCTGTAGTTGGATTAATTGAATATTCAGAAAAGGAAAAAAAAATCTAAGAATTTGAGAATTGTTCAAATGTATTATTTAATTACACAATGAATGATCATTTTCAACAACAGAATTCCCTAAGATTTTTTCGTGCTGGTCCTGCAGTTCCGAATCCAAACAAAAAGAGAATCCTTGTCTTGCTCCAAGATTATTATCACAAAATCACATGCGCAACAGCTAGAAATCTGTCGTTTCAGTACGTGCACAGCAAGCATAACCATGCACGTGAAGTCCTGAATGGGCATGCCCTTGAAAATGAAACTCCAAATTAAAATTCACACCATTCTCTCCTATATAATTGTATCCGAGGTCTTAACTAGCTGCATGTACCCTAAAATAGAGCCTTCATTCCTTGAGAAGATGATTCTCGCTATCTTTCTCATTTTTTCTCTCCTCTCCTCAACCTCAAATGCTGCCGTGCAGGACTTTTGCGTTGCAGACCTCACAGGTCCAGACACTCCTACAGGCTTCGTTTGCAAGAAGCCTGCAGCGGTAACCGTGGATGATTTTGTTTTCTCGGGCCTAGGTGCTGGTGGAAACACCTCAAACATCATCAAAGCCGCTGTGACACCAGCATTTGTTGACAAATTCGCAGGTGTAAATGGCCTTGGAATTTCCATGGCTCGTTTGGATTTGGCAGTAGGTGGAGTTGTTCCAATGCACACACACCCAGGAGGTTCAGAAGTTCTAATCGTCGTCTCTGGGTCAATCTGTGCTGGGTTCATTTCCTCAGACAATAAAGTTTACTTTAAGTCTCTTAAGAAGGGAGACATAATGGCTTTCCCTCGAGGTTTACTGCACTTCCAGATAAATGCAGGTGGGACTCCAGCACTAGCATTTGTTAGCTTCAGTAGTGAAAGACCAGGTCTCCAGATTCTAGACTTTGCTCTCTTTGCAAACAATTTGCCTTCTGAAATTATAGAGAAGACAACATTCCTCGATGACGCTCAGGTTAAGAAACTTAAGGGTGTTCTTGGAGGCACTGGTTAAGCACTGGGTCGAGCTCTCTCTTCCAAGAAGACGAATTAATTAAACATCGATCTATATAGATGTACTTCCTAGTTCATGCTAGCTGTTGCTCTCTTTTAATTTGCTTTTCCATGAAAGGGTCTCTATGACAAGATTCTCCTAGTCCGTTTTAGTGTTTTTTGTACTTGTATTCTCCATTGTATTCTAATAATTTAACTGGAAAATTCGACAATCATGCCTTAATTATTTGTCTCGTTTTCCAACTACGCTAGATGAATAAATTGCTGCATGTTTTTATCATCTTTATGATTTGAAAAAGTTCAGGCTATCCCGAAATACATATATAGCAATAATACGATAGGGGCACGTAACCCACGCAGAAGCTATATATTAAGTACAGAAATCAATGGGGAGGGGTCAGCTTTTCAGATACAGTGTGCTTCTTTCTAGACAGTGAGCTATGATTTCCTTTACGGCTAGTGATCTGAAAGTCAGGGTGAATCCCTCCTCCTCCTCCTCCTCCTCCTCCTCCTAAACCGCTCGACATTGGCCAATTGCATGGTATACTTGAATGAATCTTACAAATGTTCCATTTCAGAAATCTTGATTGAAACTTGGTTATAGTTAAATGTGATAACCTCATCAACAACTTGGTGAATGTATGGTCGAAACTTTTTGAGGGCGACCGTGCATGGCATGAGCCAAAACTTTGTTCCATCACTATCACTACCTACAAATAATAATCTGTTTACTAAACCTGCAACATATAAGCTACAAGCCTATATATCATCGATACCGTGATACTCTTACCATCAAATGGACCCTTAGCTTGATCTCCTGTATTAATGAAAAATCCACAATAAGCTACAAGCCTAAGTTGTTTTTTTTTTTTTGGTTAAAATTTGAATTTTTATTTATATTTTTTATGTTTTTAGGTTGTTTTGAGCTGGTATTAAAAATAATTTTTTATAAATAAAAAAATATTATTTTAATATATTTTTAAGTAAAAATATATTTTAAAAAATAATTATTATTATACTTTTAAACATCCTTAAAAGCTTAACAAAGACCAAACTATTAGTTCAACAAAGCTAAGCCCTCAAATTAAGAGTTTAACCATCTTCTATCATGTTCATGGATTCCCAGGAAAGCATTGAGCTTGAGAAAAAGCATAATTAATGTGTGTTTTGTAATGTGATGTATAATATTTTATAAAAATATTTTTTAATTAAAAATATATAAAAAATTAAGGTTTTATTATAATATTTTTATTTTTACATCCCGAACAACATAAAAAAAAACATCTAACAAAAAAATTTAATATTTATTAAAATAAAAAACAATTTAAAAACATAAAAACAAAACTCCTGACACTTATTTGTGTTAACTTGGAAAGGTTGAAGGCCATGTTTGTTTCCCGAAAAGGAGTTTCCAGGAAACTACTTTCCAAACTTTTCTGTGTTTGTTTGCCATTAGAAAAGTTGGTCAACGGAAAACACTTTCCGGTCAACGAAAAACACTTTCTAGTCAAAGAAAAGTTTGGTTTGGTTTGGTTTCCAGGAAAGTGTTTTCCCTTTTGGCTATGTTTATTTTCTGGAAAGTGGTTTCCAGAAAATCACTTTCCAAACTTTCCTGTGTTTGTTTGCTATTAGAAAAGTTGGTCAATAGAAAACACTTTCTAGTCAAAGAAAAATTTGGCTTGTTTTCAGGAAAGTGTTTTCCTGGAAAATTTGGGCAGAAAACACTTTTCAGAAGTTGTGAAAAATTTAGAAATGTCATTATTTGCTGATTATATCAAATTTGATCCTCAAACTTTTGATTGTTATATATAATTTGTTTTGAATATTTATTTTTCAATTTCATCTCTTAAAATTTAATTTTTATATTAACTTTGGTCTTTATTTTTATAATTGCTATTTGCTTTTTCCTTATCATTTTTTTATTGAAATTTTTTATCTATCAGATTTGGCTCTCATTCTTTTGATTATTACTTATTTTATTTGAAATAATTTATGAAATGTTAATTATTATTATTATTTTAATTTCTTCATCTTTCAATTTTTTTTTAATTTTTTAAATTTGATCTTTATTATTTTGATTATTATTTATTTTATTTGAGATAATTTATGAAATTATATTTTTTTCCAATCTTATTCTTATTCAACTTTTTAATTTGTAAAATTTGTTTCTCATTATTTTAATAAACTTTAGAAAAATAAAATATTAATAAGTTATTTTCCAGCTCATTTTCCATAACATAACCAAACACTGAAAAGTATTTTCCAACTTATTTTCCATTACACTACTAAACATCAAAAAATACTTTTCCAAAATTCACTTTCCTGAAATTCATTTTCCAGAAAAAACTACTTTCCAATAAATAAACGGGGCAAAAGATTGAAATTGAACTTTTGGGCAATGTGCTAACATGTGGGCTTTGGAGTAATGTATTGGCCAGGAGTTTTTGGACCAGCCCAATTGGATAGATCTTAGTAAGAAAATTAAGTGGTGGATTAAAAAGAGAATTCGATCTATCTCATTTCACTCTCTCACCAAAAAGTTTAAAAAAAAGTTTAAAAAGTTTAAAAAAAAGATGGGGTTCATCCCGCCTTGCATCGGAGCCAATAATTTAGGTCAAATATTATTTATATTTGATTTGATCTTGATTATATCAAATTAAAATCTGATCTCATCAGATTAAATTGAATGAATTACTAGGGGAGCTATAGTATAGTGATCATCATTGTGTTTAGGGCGAAGGAAAAACCCCTCATTTTCTTAAAAATCAAGAATTTTAAAATAATATTGAAAAATAAAATTAAAAAAAATATCAATTTAAAAAAATTACCAATGCAAAAAATAAATAGTAATAAAAATAAAGGATGAGATCGTATAAACAATGAATTTTAAAAATTATCTCCAATCAAATAAATAACAATAAAAAAAAAGGAAAATTTTATAGATTAATATAATATATATATATATAATGAAATTCAAAACAAATATTAATTCTATAAAATAATTCAAATAAAAAAAATATCAATCGAAAAAAATCCAAAGAACAATGATTAAATTTGACAGATTAAAAAAATTAAAGGAGGATAAAATTGAAAATATATTTTAAATCTATAAATTTATTCGAATGAAAAAAAATCAATTAAAAGACCAAGAAACAAATCTAAAGAAAAAATAAATTGAAAGGATACTATGAAATTTTGGATGCTCAAGCTCGGATATTAGGGAGAGAAAAAAGAAGAAAGCAAAAGAAAAGCAAATCAGTGCCAAACTAGACGGAATTACATCACACGCGCTTTCCAAGGAGGTAGGCCTTGCCATGAGTAATCGAAAAACACTAAGGAAGATTGTTTTTTCTCGCCATAAATGGCTTACTTGCTGGCGCGTTTCACACATGTGCCAACCATTTTTTTTTTCTATCATATTTGTTAAAATACATAACCAAGAAAATTTTTTTCACAAAAAAACAGTAAGCAAGGAAATTTTGATTTTAAAGGTAATAAAGTCATTTCATTGTGCTAAGTGAAATATAAAAAAAACCTCGAGACCAAAGTTAAATAATATTTTTGCTTTTAAAATAATTAAACAATTTTATTGTGCAAGTGTTTTTAAAAGATCAAGCAAGTTGATCAACATCCATTTTTCATTTTCTAATATGTTAAAATACATAATTTCCCTAAAGAACAAATGATAATCACAAAAAAAAATGGAAGTAAGCAAGGAAATTCTGATTTTAAAGGTAATAAAGTCATTTCATTGTGCTATAAGAAGTGAAATATATAAAAAAAAACCTCTAGATGAAAGTTAAATAATACTTTTGCTTTTAAAATAATTAAACAATTTTATTGTGCAAGAAAATTTTAAAAGATCAAGCCTAAGTTGATCAACATCCTAAGATTATTAACCACTTAATACCATACTCCTCTCTCCTAGTCTTTGTAAATAGTATGCTTGTCTCGTGTTAAAAAATACTTTATGATTTTTCTAAAATAGATGGAATTTCATGTGAGTGAAAATATTGTTTACCAGAACAATATTTTTATGGTTTTGCCCTAGCCATCAAAAAACTTAAAACCGGCTATCGGAGACATTTAGATCATTTCACAATGTCTGTTAATTATTACCAAATTGATTGGAGACAAATAAGTTTTTTTGCATTTTAATACCCTTGGGAGAAAAAAATTAAATTGACCAAAATAACAACCAATAACACGGAGTCCAGCGGTTATGCGCTAAAATCCCTTTTTTTTTCATGTCATTAAAAGTGTTGTTGTGTCCTTTTTTTTGGAGGCAGTGCATGTCGATGGTGGTTAGGCAGTTTGTCACTATTAAACCCCCCCTTTGGTCTTTATTATTTTTATTTTAATTTTTTTATTAGTCTTTTTGTAAAAGTTTTATTTGTTTTCAATTTTATTTTTCAATCCAAATTTATAGTATATTATTTTTATCAATTTGGTCCTCATTCTTTTGATTTTTTTTTCTCTTTTGTTAAAGCTATTCTCTTTTCAATTTCATTCTTTAATCAAGAATTTATTTTTATTTTTATATCAATCTTGATTCTTATTTTTTTGATATTTTTTTGGATCCTTTTGCTAAATTGATTCTTCTTTTCAATTTCGCTCTTCAATCAAATATACAATTTATTTTGTATTTTAGTTTCGATCCTCATTGTTTTATTTGTTGTTTTTCTTTTTTTTTGAATTTTTTGTATAATTAAAATTACTTTTTCAATTTCATCCTTCAATATTTAATTAATTGAAAATTGGGTTTCATGATTTTTTCAGATAGGGTGTTTCGAGTCTAATGACTTAGGTTATGTGTTTGAAAAGTTAACATAAGCTGATATTTTTATATATATAAATAATAGGCTTTGTGATTTTTATTTTTTTATATCGGATTACTCTGATCTCATGATCTGGGTCACGGGTTTAGCAGGATAGCTCAAGTTCTCTCATCCCTGATTACCGGGATTACAAGTTTGTCATGCTAACTCGAGGTGACCATGACAAATTTTTTTAGGTCTTTTTTTACCTATTTCATACTTCTGTATTTATCGGGCTAGGAATTAAGCCACATCATTTGTCTCCTTTTAAAAAAAATAATTTTTTCTCAGGTTATCACGATCACTTTTAAAAAAGATTTGGTCCATCTATGGTTATTTTCTATTTTTTATCATCTAATTAAAATAAAACCAACTTATTTGACTGAGTCAAGTCTATAAGGGTTTTTCTTCCTTTTTTAAAATGCATTTGCAACACCTTAACATCATTTTACATTAAAAAAATAATATGGCCCCGCGGTGTAGCTCAGGTCAACACCTAGTAACATCTATTTTGTTATAATCTTCTTAAGTTTTGAGATATTTTAAACTTCCTAATCTATTTTTTCAAAATTATTGTTATTGCTTTGTTAACTCCTTTAAATGTGTATTGTAACATATATCTTTTTTTTTATGGCTCTTATACCAAGTTTATTATTGAATCAAGATATAAGAAGAGATAGACTAAACCCTATACAAGATAAAAACAAATTTTATTTGGATTTTTACCCAAAAAAAGACTTAAAAGAAACTTGTACTATTCCGACAATGGTTCTTCCACAAATAATTTGGATGGGTGATATATTTCTTTGAATTTGATTTTTTGAAAAGATATCAACAAGGAAAAATAATTAGAAATTATTTAAAAAAAACATGTGAATGGTTGAAATGCATTAAAAACATGTCTTCTGAATCTCTTGTTCTTTTTGGATTTTGGGAGAATATTTTGAAAAAAATGATCCACTTCATTTATGACAGTTATCTTCTCTTTGCAATACTTACGGTACAAAGTCTTGTAAAAGGATTTGTGTACTAAGCTTATAAAGAAAAGCCGGTGTTTATGAAAAACATTTGAAAAACCACTTAAATCTAAAAGACTGTGTTGGGGGATTTTTGGAATCTTGGTCAAATTGAGAGGTGACTCGACCTTGAAACAATTTAAACCAATTAAATGAAAGGACTAGGTCAAGGTCCACACAAATAAGAAGGGATCATCTTGGGATTCATCTGATAATGAAATGAATAATCATCAGGGATCAATCTTAATTAAAGGAAAATGGATTATCTTGGGATCCATGAAATGAAAGGAAAAGGAGACCATCTAGGGATCTATCTTTGGATGTATAGGTCTCTTTTTATTCCTTCTTCCTAAAACAAGTTAATTCTACCAAATAATAGCATAGTCAATAAACTCAATAGCATGAAGTTTCACTTTATTTACTTCAAAGTAATGATGACAATAAAGATCAACTTCATTTTTTTCACTCTAAATAAGCTTTTGAATTGATTTTTCCTTAAAAAAACCAGAATCTTCATTTTAATACCATCCAAATCTCTATCCAAACCATTCTAAAATCTCCTATGGCTGAATTGCTCAAATGGTCGAATTTTCCTAGGCCTTTGGTTTTTATGTGGCCAAAACCTACCACTATGGTTATTATTAAAATCTTTGGCCTCTTCATTAGTATTTTTGGCTATAGATTCTTTTAGAGATGAATTAGCTCATCTTGCAGACCTTTTTCCTTCCAAAATTATATGGTCTAGCCCATCTTGAAAACTAGCAACTTTGGTTCTCAAACTATCCATCTCACTTATTACCTTGACAAACCTTGTATTCCTTAACTCGAATTGTTGTTATATGGCCAAATAACCTCATTCAAGATTATTTCGATCTTTTGATAGTGATGATTCACTCTTAGTTGATATTATCAAGAGTTGAAAATTAAGTTGGTATCAATATATATATTGATACTAACTCATGTGTGTGTATTCATATACCGCCTCACGTACTTACACTCAATAGATGTCATTTCCCTTGTGTTTCACATAAATTTTTTATTTTTCACTTTAATATACTCACATTCACCTTTCACCACTCAATTCTTAAGATTTCAGTTATTTAAGGAACTACTTCACAAAAAATTAAAGATTAATATATTAACAATGAAATCAAATAATGTAAAAAATCAAGAAGCAATAAATACTGAAAACTACTAATACAAAATTACAAATACAAAAACACGAGTATTAATACAAATTCATGTGAGATATGAATGACATGAAAAAAAAAGACAAAAAATTAAGAAATTAATGAAATAAGATTAAATAATTCAAAATAATAATAGAACCTTCAATTTTTTATTTTTTATTTTTTTATTTTTGTATATATAGTGGTTGAAACTAAAAAAAGACATTGATGCAAAAACTATCTTTTTTTTAAGAAAACCTAAAATATCCCAAATTAAGATTTATCGCCAAGAAACCTTAAAAATCAAGATTTTTCTTAGATATAAAACAAATGACCAAACTCTATGTGTTTCTAAATCAAGATATGCGGCAAACCATAAAATTTTATTTCCTTAGCCTTTTTGTTAAAATTTTATTGGCTTTTAATTTCATCCTTCAATTAAAGTTCTTTATTTATGCTTTTTCAATTTCAGTCATCATTCTTTTAATTTCTTATTTCATTCTTATTCCTTTTACAAAAGTTTTGTTTGTTTTCAATTTAGTCCTTCAATTAAAATTTCTTATTTTTTTCATTTTAATCCTTATTCTTTTGATTCTTAATTTATTTCCTTGGCCTTTTTGTTAAGTTTTATTGGTTTTCAATTTCATCATTCAATCAAAGTTTATGTTGTTTTATTTTTTTCAATTTCACCCTAATTCTTTTGATTTGTTTTTTTCTTTTGTTAAAACTATTTTTCAATTCAATTTAACCCTCAATCAAAAAATTTTGTTTGCCCTCTAATTATTATTTTTATTTTCACCCTTATTCTTTTAATTAAGATTTTTTTCTTAGATCCTTTTTTGTAATTGATTTTTTTCCTGATTTTATCTTTCAACATTTGATTTGTTAGGGATTGAAATTCGTATCTTTTTTATTTGTAGCGCTTCCGATCTAATGACCCGGACCACGAGTTTAAAAAATTAATGTAGTTCAACATCTTCTTTTTTTTTCTTATTTTCTTTTACAATCTTATCATTCTACATTAGTTTTTTTTTTAATATTGATTTTGTGATTATCTTCTATTTCTTTTCTACATGTTTATATCAGTATCATGACCTAGATCACGGGTTATGCATGTCATTTTTGGATAGAATTTTTTTTTAAATTGTTTTATTTTTGTTTGATTTTTGAAGATATTATTCTCATCTATATTTTTTAATTTATACAAATGAACTTTATTTTTAAAAATAAAAATACTTATTTTTAAATAATATTTCTTATATGTTCGGTCTCGCGTAATGGTTTTTTTAGGTTGCGAGTTTATTCAATTAGTTTCATTTGCGTTTCTATTTCTATTATTTTTTATTGATTTAAATAAATAAATAAATTTAATAAATATAATATAATAAATATCTCATTTTATGTAGTTGAATATCTTAATTTATATTTATCTTTTTTTTTTTTATTATTAATAATTTTATTTCATTTATTTTCATAAATGAGCAAGGTGACATCAACCATTGTATTGTCACAAGACAACTATCATTCAACGAATGATGATGGATGGATGGATGGAGTCGCCAACCTGAATCAGTCTTCTCCATTTGATGACGTTGATGATGATGATGCTGATGATCATAATAATAATAATAATAATAATAATCCATTACCAGTTACACTACAGATATACAGCCGTCTTTAATCCTGAAACGCTAGCACCAGCAAAGCTTGACCCAATCCATAATGACAAAATCTAGACAGCTAGATGCTTGTCATTTTCTGGTCCCACCCTTCTATTTCTCTTGTCTTTTATATTTCTAGACCAAAGATTTTTTTATTTTTTCTCTTCCAACTTTCATTAAAGAACTCTTTATTATTCTTTCCGATTTCATTAAAAATCAAACCACCTTAAATATCGTTGGATTATCCTAAATCAAGAGCGGTGATCAATCCTATGGAAATTCTTTTTCCTTTTGTAGATCAGCCAGATAAGCGGGTTCGCAAATGAAAAAGAAAAGAGTAGGTGAGCCTAAGCCTTGGCAATTTGGCTTGACAGAGTAGAAACAAAGACGGTGAGAGATTACTCATTCCATGTATTTGCCAGTCAGTCGTTACTTAACATATGTATATATGTCTGTCTTTGTTTCTATACTTGTAAACCTTAATTTCTTTCCCCTGCCTTGCATTTTGTATTGTGTGGTAGGAAAACAAATTCATACTATGAGTCTTTTTGGTCTTGGCAGCAGGTATTTCTTTCCTTTTCCTCTTGTGGGGCACCTGATTCTTAATCCATTAGTGTTTATCTCTCATTCCCATTTATAATCTCTCTTATTATTACGATTATCTTTAAATGCTCTCATGTTCTGTGTAATGGCTAGTGATGGATTGATGATCAATGCAATGAATGGTTCTTTTCTGTCACCATTGTTGAAACTAGATATTTTAGGAATTGCTAATCATCTTTTCGTTTTTATTTATGTTTTATTGTTAAATTTGGGATTTGATCTTTCTTTCTTTTCTTTTTGTTGGAATCGGCTTACGTTAACTGAAGAAACCAGAAGACATTTCGGCCCAAGAAGAATGCTCCTTCAGGAAGTAAGGTTAGTGGCCTCTCTCATTCTCTCTTCATGATATTATGCATATAGTTAAAGGAATGGATGGATGTAACTGTTATTCGAATTGCAGGGTGCTCAACTTCAAAGGCATATTGATGCTACTTTGGGTAGTGGGAACCTTAGGGAAGCTGTGCGATTGCCTCCTGGAGAAGATATCAACGAGTGGCTCGCTGTGAATAGTAAGATACTCTGCACATTGTAGGATTTATTTTATTCTGTGAAACTATATTTCTAGACAAATTCATATAGTTAAATATTTTTTTTTTTTTGGGTGTCTCTTCTCTGGAGATTTCGATACTTGGTACAAATTTCTGAAAGATTCATGTAGGAACACGATGGCTTTGAAATTGAAAATTAATTGCTTTCAACTGATTGTAATTCTTTTAATACGTGCCATAGTTCTCTACTCCTTTTATTTCTACATTTTGTACTTCAGAATGCAAACGATTTATAGGAGTTGAGAAGTAAATATCTGTGGTTTGTTGTAAAGGAAAATGATTTTTTGAGCTTCCGCAGTTTTATTTGATCTTTTCATTTATATTCTTTTTCTACAGCCGTGGATTTCTTCAATCAAGTGAATATTTTATATGGCACTCTTACTGAATTCTGCACGGCAGCCAACTGTCCAACGATGACAGCAGGACCAAAGTATCATTCTCAATCCCTAAATCAAGTTCTGTCTGTAGTTTTTGTTGTAGAAAGTTAATGTAAATGATTTACTAAATTGCTGTAATCTTTGTATATTTCTACCTCTGTTTCCCTCTTTATGGTTTGGCTAGGAGAGAATATATGTGCATGCATGACTGTGTCTATCACTGCATTTGTGTGCATGCTTTGGGGAGGAGTGGAGATTGCGTTTGGTTTTGCTTTTTCTTTTTTGCTCAAATGATCCTTGTGTTTATTGTGCCAGATGCGTCATGTCTGTGCTAAAGTTTTCTCATGCTACGAGGATAGAACATTTGGAAAGATGTTAACAGATCAGATGTCTACATTTATTAACTTGTAGAGGATTGACTAGTTGAAATCCAGCTCCAAAATATGTTGCTGATTTTTCCCAATTGGGAATATATGCTAAAAGTTTTACTCTGCCTTCTGATTTGAATGGCCAGAGATTCTTCATAGCTAAAATTGCAGTTTTGTGGTTTAGTTTTTTGATCTTTTTCCATGTTTTTATGAAGTAAGTGCTGACCTATATTTTTGCGCTTAGATACGAGTATAGATGGGCTGATGGAGTTACCATTAAGAAGCCAATTGAGGTGTCTGCTCCAAAATATGTCGAATATCTAATGGACTGGATTGAGGCTCAGCTTGATGATGAGTTGATTTTCCCTCAAAAGCTGGGTTAGTGGAATTTCTTGATAAGAAAACGTGTGCTGTTTTATTGAAACATTGGTTGTTTTCATCTAACTAATTTATGCTGCAAGGGAATCTTTGTATTTAACTCTAATGTGCTTACAGGGGCGCCATTTCCTCCAAATTTCCAAGATGTTGTCAAGACAATCTTTAAGCGATTATTCCGAGTATACGCCCACATCTATCACTCACATTTTCAGAAGATTGTGAGCTTGAAGGAAGAAGCTCATCTAAATACTTGCTTCAAGCATTTTGTTCTCTTTACATGGGTGAGCTTTTTTCTTTCTTTCTTCCAAGATCATGTCATTTCACTTGCATGCCAGATTCTTTTCGTGTATATTATGCGTGCCTAATGATTTACCATCAGAAATCACAAGGATCTCTAATTCCTTTTTTGCTTAAATCATTTCCAATAAACGAATCCTTGAAAGCTGGGGAAGCATTTTAGTAGTCTTACCATGCTTTGTAGTTGAATCATTAATGTTGTGGACTGTGCCATGATGCAGGAATTTCGCATGATAGACAGAGGGGAGCTTGCACCTCTATACGACCTCGTTGGATCTATTCTGAAGCTATAGTGCCTCGTGGATCTCTCATCAATTTTTGTCTCTAGTTTGACTGTTTTGGATATAAATTTTTCTCTGTGAGATTCTGTCAACCCATTAGATTTTTTGTGGAATTAAATGCTTCGTGTAAGCGTCCTTTCTCTCACTCTTTTGCTGGTCTGTTGATTAATTCTTGTGAATCAAAGGATAAATAATGCATTGAACGCATAATTCAAGAGATTTTGTTCCAGTTTCGATAATCCTACAGAAGACCACATTCCTTTTTCTTTAATCCCAACTACGGATTCCCAGAAGTTGTTTATATAACAAGTTAAACTGATCTTCTTAGAAAAATATAAAACTCTTAGAACTATTTTGAAAAGGAGTCCTAAATTAACTAGAAAAATTAACTTAAATTAAAAAAATAAACAGCATTTTCTAGACATGATCCAATCGATTATAGCCATCTTTTCAATAACAGTATTATAACTAGTGCTACTGAAATTCAAAGATAAATCATATATCTTCCATATTTTCACCAAAAATAACTAAGGAACACGCTAACTCGATCAAAAGTAATGGATTTTGATGCCTCATGAAAGCGACAACCTCTTAGAAATGACAAAAACAAAAAAAGTCGAGCAGTTGCAGAAACATCATTGGACCATTTTTTAGAGCATGTCCATTGCAACAAATATATAGAATATATTTCCTTTTATGTACGGGGTAATCCAAGTATAAAATTCATAAACAAGTTCTTCCATGTATTTTCAGGAATAGATAAAGGCAAGGAAAAATATTTTCCCTTTAAAAATTTGACAAACATAGCACATTTGCACAAACTTACTAGTATTTTATTTTAATTTAGGCCAATAATTCATTTAACTAACAGCATCAATAGTCTTTTTTCATACCAAATGATCAACCAAACTTTCTCCGTAGAAATCTCAAATCACTTTCTTTTACAATGAAGAACAATGAGTGCAAAGCTTTTTTTTTTATCAATAATCCATAATGAATATAGAAATTACCAACAAATTGGATTTGATACTTTTCTCATGACTCGCTAAAATCCTCATCATACTTATACAAATTTATCAAGAACTTGAATCGAGTAATCTCTCTTTTCCAGGTAACTAATAAAGTTTACTTTTTACTTAAAGTATTAACAACCTTGTTTTGGATTCCTACTTTATATACTATTTTCATTGGGAATAGTTACTAGTACTCACTCATCTTGTATAAATATCATTACTAATTTGCATATGCTATATACAAATCTTAGTGCATGATGATTAATCTACAACACAAATTCTTTTCCAATCAGATAATGCCTCCTTCTTCAAGGTCCTAAAAATAACATAGAACTTATTGTTATAAGTTGACCATTTCAATCTAGCATCACTTAATTTTTCATTAAAGAATGTTATAGATGTTTTCTCTTAGGACAATACATCATTAATGCTTATACGCACACATCACACTCGACCTCAAATAGCATGATGAAATTTAAAAGTGTTAAAATTAGAGCAATGCTTAAACTTTTTTTAATCAAAGCAAAGCTTTTTTTTATCTCATCTCCATGATCAAACTTTTCTTTTTTAATGCATTCAGTAATTGGTGAAACAATAATACTGAAAATTTGTATCTCCTATAAAAAATAGTTGATTCATAGAAACTACACCCCTCACTAACTATTTTAGATTTTGGCCAATCTCTAATGACCTTAACCTTGTCATCATCGACATGTATGTTAGTTGCACTAACAATAAACAGTAGAATTAATATTTTACCAATCATAAATTTATACCTTTTCAAATGCACATATTGCTTATTCTCCAACAAAACTTTCAGCACCTTCTTTAGATGTTTCAAATGGTCAATTTTAGATCAATTACAAATCAAAATATCATTGAAATAAATTATCACATATCTATTGATAAAGGGATATATAAACATAATTCGTCAATTACATCAAAGTGCTCAACATGTTAGACAATATAAAAGGCCTAACCCTCCCTCTAATTTGCATTGATAATTTTCCTCCATTGACTCTAAATATGATGGTATCCACTTCACAAGTAAATCTTTGTATGGATTGTACTCTATGTAACTAATCCAGCATGTTATCCAAACGAGATATTATAAATTTATAACCTATTTATAAGATATGTTTACGATGTTTGAATCATCTTTTCTTTGTTGGAAGTATTTCATTTACTCGCCTCATTGTTCGATCTTCAAGAAAGATCAAATTTGCTATTAATATCCTTTTCTGTTAACAGCATCTCACCAATGTTATATTTTTTATTTTGCTTGTAACGCCCGATGATTTCATAAGCATTTATAATTAATTCCTACGATTTGGTAATCAAATTATCACCGTTTTACCGAGGTTTCAGCAAAGTTTTTTTATTTTTATTTTGATGTCCCAAGTGTCGATATTAATCACCGAATATGCATTAACCCTTCATAATCATCTTTTCATATGACACCTGTCATAGCAATTCCCGATCCAATTATCCCGGATTGTAATTACTCATCGAGGTTTTTAATTTTTTTCTATGATCTTATGTTTAAGCGGGGTTTACATTGCTAGTTTATATAGCATGTACATTCCAATCTTGTATTTGATTGCAAGCCTTAACCCTTAGTAAACTTGCAATTTGTCCTTCCATCTCCAATGAGTGATTGTGTTCTACCGACCTCTAAAACTCAACCTTATACTCATAAATATATCTATTGAACAGTCCTGATATTGTTGAAATAAATAGTGCTTGTAATCAGGAGGAAAAAACATGCCATGCAACTCTTTATCATCCTTTCCCATGATGATGTAAGACGTTGTTGTCCTTCTCTTGCATGTATATTCATCCAGTGATTCCACCAAGAAAAAGCTCCTTTCTTTAGCCTATATGGGATTAGTTTTATCATCCTTTTTTGTGATATTCATGCATTCCTTTATCTTGTTGCATATGACAACTCAATCAAGAAACTCTTTTATGTTCAAATCTTCGTTGAAGTTAGGGATATCTACCCTAAATTGAAATTCATTCATTGATTCAAGCTAGTGTTGTCTCTCAAGTTATGATCTATCATAATTTACATAACCTTTGGAGCCTCCTTCAACTTTGACCTCACCAAACTTCTGGTTATAGTTTTCTATATGTGATTGCAAGAACAAATTTAGGCTTGGATATTCCCGAGATAAGTCCTTAAATACATCTCTCTCCTCTTCATGATTCTTGTTTATGAATCTCCTAGCAAAAGCTAATTCAACGGCTCTGTTATGTCTGCTGACAACCATTACAATCGAACAAGCCTCTATGATTGGATTCTATGTGTTTCTCTTTAACCCCATGACCTCCACTCATGTTATGGATAAATTGTGAAATCAATAGTAATACTTTCTCCAGGCTATTTAAATAAAACCTTAAACCAACATTCTTAAAAAAGAAACACTTGAACCAAATGAAAACTTAACACGCCTATTTCTAATAGGAAAAGAATTTTAAATTAACAGGGAAAAGAAAAAAAACAAGATTCAAAAACCAACAGCATCCCAACCATGATCGGTTTCATGTTCGAACTTCTTTGATTTCACCTTGTCTATCTAGTCCAAAAACAAATCCATTAACAATATCCGAAAAAACCACCCTAACTAAATCATATCCAAACCACCAAGCACATTTCTGTATTAAAAAGAATGGTTACAAGTGTCTACAATTTTGTTGTCTCTTTGAGAAAAGTAGAAGATTGTCGAAAACCTATCTGCAACTGGTATATTCAAGATACAACAATTAGGACCTCATTGCATTGGCTCCGTCCTGCACATGGATTATACTTTGTACGAGCAGGGGCACTTTCCAGCTGACTAACCGAGTCGTCCCTCAATTTGGAGGATGAAGGTGGTTGCTATCAAGATAATATGCCAAGTATAATGGCAGCACACTTTTTTGCAAGCCATTGGGATGGCGTCACAACGGTAATATAAGAAAATATGCCTATTCAGAGGCTATTTTTCTTGTGCTGTTTCACAAATACATCCAGGAAGGGGATTTGCAAAGAAACTTTCCTCCAGCTTTGGAAACTCTCCAGGCTCCCTTGCATATGGAACTCCAATTCGATCTTTGTGAAGCTTTTGCACTTTGGAACTGAATTTCTTCCAAGATATTTTTCCTTCATCCAACTCATCCACAAGCTTCACAAAATTCATCCTGCATCAACAGCATTCCCAATAATTAGATGCTATGAATGCAATCGATGAAAAATTAACTAAAAACAACCCAAATCAGACATGCTAGATTTAGTTGGAAGTGATTAGGTTTGAACATTACTTGTCTGGATTGATTGTTTTCTTAAACTCCTCAAATCGCCTATGACCTTGAACTGCCTTCGCCATATTCCCATCATAAGTGTAGACAAACACATCACTTTGAAGTGCAACAAGATAGTCTAGACCAGCCAACATGTTCTGATGATCCTTGAAGGGATTCAGCTCCTCTTCTGTGGAGAGAGTGGAGTGTGAAGAGATGTTTGGGAAGTCATCTAAAAGGTATTGCATGCTTCCACTCCCATAAGCTTCACCAGCTACCAAGTAAATCCTAGAGCTGGATGGAAAACCCAATCCTTTGAGCAAAAGGGAAGTCTCCCTAGGGGTCAATGGGCAATTGCCAAGCAACCTTCTTTCTGTCCCATTTATTTCTTTCTCTTTCCAGTGGCTGACTTCATATCGCATCCTAAGTAGCTCTTCATCTTCTGCTGCTGTCAAATTATGGCTGCATCCTGTAAATGCAAGCATATCCTTTTCATACCTGCACTAAAAAAAGAGAATTATTATTTGATTATAGGTAGAAGATGCAAGTAGATTGACTTGAACAAACAATTTTTTATGACAGCATAATTAATGCCCCAAGAAAAATGATTTGCGAGTCAGTAGGTCCAGGTAATTGCATCAAGCTTAAGCACTAGTGCATAGCATATTGTTTTCTTTTCCGATTTTCTTAGAAAGGAAAAAGGTTAGGGTTCCCTATTCCATATCTCTCTCCTGGGGAACCTTCCACCCTGTCTTTTTATCCCCGACAGGGGCATAGCTAGCTTCTTTTTGGTTAGTGTAGGGATGTCTATTCAAGGATTCAAAGCTTTATACATTGCCATTTCCAAGTTGGAGTCTTTACAAAAATTTTAATAAACCATAAAATAGCACACAAAAGGAAAGGTTAGGAGAAGTTCTGGCAGATCATTTTCAATGTTTAATCTGTTAGACTTGAAAATGATTGTGCAGAAACAAATGACATCGATCAGCCCTTGTGCTTTATTATTTATGTCATTGACTTTTCCAACAAGAATATTATAGTAACAATTACCTTCCCAATTTATAGACAGAATTCTGGCAATTAAAATGGCATGGGACAAACAAAACAAGAATAATTACAACAATTCTAGTCTCAGTTTAGAACAAGAGATTCAACAGTCAGAACTTACCTCAGATGTAGAGCAAGATAAGGGCTTCCATTTTCTCTCATTCTGCTGACCAAGGTGTTTCCAAGTTCTTCTATTGGTTTAGAATATTTCAGTGCCCTATAATTAGCACGGCATCTCAACTTTTGAATAGAATCTGAGAGACCATTGTTGGCAAGACGAGAATCGGTGTGAGTAAAATAGATTACTTTGTGCTGCTTCAACAATGGCAGGACCTCGGTTTTGTAATAATGAACCTGAGAGAAGATTTCAAATCAATTGTTATCAGTTGTAGAGGGTGGTAGCAGTTGCTTAGGAGTGTGGTAGCAGTTGCTTTTTAAAGTGTTTTTCGCTTAGAAATGCATCAAAAATAATGATTTTTTTTACTTTTTAAAAATTATTTTCTATACCAACACATCAAAACAACCCGAAAACATTAAAAAAAAATAAGCAAAAACAAACTCAAATTTTGACAAAAAACAGGTTGAACCGCCCAGCCAAACACACCCTAAGAGAAGGCAACAACAACATTTGAGTCCATTCCCACAGACCAATAGTATTTCTCAGCAAAAATAATGAGTTGATTAATAATATTGTCACCTTGGACCAAGATATCAGTGTTTTGTTGAATGGCTCAATTCCATCATAGGCAGGTGGCAACTTCTCCACAATATTGACATCATCCTTCAGCGTGTCAATGAAATGTTGCCAATTGAACAAATCCTTAAATCCACTGAAACAGTTGAGGAAATTAGTTAGCTCATGGATCATCCAAAAACAGTAGGGAGCCTCTATGCAATTTAAACAATATCTATTTTATCAAATGTCAAGAACATCAGAGAAAACCTTCTTAGCTAGGGCGATGAGGTTTCTTCCATGGAAAAATCACATGGAATTAGTAACTTGCTCTCATTACAAGCCCAAATTCAATAAGAAAAGAAAGAAACATGATTAAACAGCACTCTTACAAGCTCTGGTCCTACTCTTCAAATTCAATGTGCTTACATGCATTAGTCAAAGACATGCTCCCCTACTAGCAGAATATACTCTGGTAAATGTATCAGTTACCAATTCTGTATTTAGCACAATTCGTGGTATATTCCACAACTAAATTGGATGAAGAAAATAATTATTCATATCATATGTTATCAGTCCAAGTGAATTGCATAATTAGAGAACAAACCTATCATCAGCCCAGTAGGAGGTGTGATCAAGGGAGGGAAGGACAAGCGTTGCCTTCATAATTTTAGCTACAGCTACCATATCACAAATCTGCACACTAGAATTTTTTATGCATCAGCCCAAAGCTCATGTCAATCAAAATTAGCTAGAAGAAATAACAAAAATACAAAAGCCAGACCCCAAATCTCATCTGATTTAAGCCACCATTAGCATTTATGAGAATATAACCATTTGTCCTTGCACCAAGCTCTGCCAAGCCAAGAGAAGATGAATTTGAGAAGAAAAAAATCCCACAAAGGCATCATGAGTGAAACACGTACACACATAAGGTAAAGAAGAGAGATATTGAAGTAATTAATTGTTTCTTTTTCATACTTTTGTGATTTCCGGGCTGGTCAATGCATTGGGTGAAATTTTCACTATTGGGCTTGGACCAGATACCTGAGAACTGAATGAAAAGCAGATTTCAGAAACACATAAAACCAGATTTAGGTTTTACTAATACTTCCCGCTCCCTAATTTAGGGAGAAATCAAATTGTGCGATATCAAGAACTAAAGTGCTCAGGATGAATTCAAGACTTACTTCAGCCTTCTTATTCAGTCTATCAACCACATCCGAGCCTACTTCTATGATCATTCTTTTCTGATCATTTCTTGATCCCATGTATCGGTAAGAGTCTTGTTCCTGTCGGGTGATGGAACCGAATACATCCTGATTGTAAATGCAGAATACTTTAGATGAGATAAAAGATGGTCAATACTTAATATGAGCAGAAGGAAGTGCAGGAGAACTAACACATGTGGATACTCGAACATATCATGAAATACCAATAGAAAAGTTAGGTAACAAGAAACAATCTAAACAAGACATCAAAAAGTAATATAAAAAAACACTGTTCAGTGAGTTACCTTCCCTATTAGTTAATCGAGGCTGCAAATGGAAAGCCTGGACAACTGTACAGCCATAGCCATTCAGCATATTGGCCTTCAGTTTTCAGGAAGTCCTAAACCTAACAGACACTCATCTGACAGCAGGAGAATTAAGTCTGTAGAACTAGAGACGAATTTCAGATTTTAGAAGACAGTTATCACACACATTTTTTTAACACATCAGGATTCCAAGTTTTAGTTTCATAAAAATTCTACAATGCAGCTTCTAGCTTGGTTGTGGAATCAATTGTCGCACATTATCATCTAAATGTACACCCCAGGCTACCAATTATCTCCTTTTAGCTACAAAGAGATATCTTAGCAAAGTAGATGCAAACATTCTAAAAATAGTTCGGAATTAAACACTACCATACAAGTGTAGCCTTTACATTTATTCTAGCAAAATATTTCTTATGCACACAAAGGCACGCAGCAGCCTGACAACAATCTGAAAACACTCTACTTTAAGGTGCAAAGATCAAGACTTGAAAAGGAACAAAACTTTAGAAAATTAAGTATGGACAATCAAATGAAGTACCTGATTGGAGGCAGCTCTTTCAAGGGTAGATCCAAACCACCCATATAAGCAAATCTTAAAAACACCCAGAAACAAACAAAGCCCGCAAAAGAAAAAGAACATCCAGTGGCCAAGTTTCTTCCTTTCCTTGAACCCAAAATCCAAAATCACAGATCCAATACTACCTTTCTTATTTGTCAAAATCCTAACCACACCCCCATGAACTCTTTGGCTCAGATTCTGCCTGCTGTGACTTTCCCTTTCAAACCCATCAACGGTTTCAGATCTAGGAGAGTTTAAGGGGAGATCAATCTCAAGATGGGGGCTAAGACTACTATTGTTACTGTTACCGTTACTAACGTTGTTGCTGCTGTTGGCGTTACCGGCATTATTGTTGTTGTTAGAACTGGTGTTGTTGCGCTTGAAAGAGTGAGCACGGCGAGTCATTGGACCTGAGAAACGAGGGCTGTTAACTCTTTGAGAAACGCCATCGCTTGCTGAGTTATGGTTATGGTGGTGAGAATGGTGAGCCATAAGAAAGAGATTTATGGATGACTAAGAATGATTGGGATTGGGATTTTATGATCACTGACGAACAAGAAAGACAGGAAATTTAATTTTTATCAAAGCAGCCTGAAACTGAGGGAGGTTGTAGGCTTGTAGCAGGAGATGGTGTGGTGCATCATAAGCTCTCTCTCTCAACTCTGAATTTATTGATCTGCTTCTGCCTTCTATATACTAACAGACATGGTATAAATCTTTTTTTGCTATGGTTTATTTTGTTTAATGTGGTATTTGGGATTGCAATAATAATTTATTCTTAAAGTATTTTATATATATTTTTAAAAAAAATCATCTTTAATTTCAACGCATCAAAATAACTATTAACTATACGGGGAAATTGAGCTTTTTTATATTTTATATAACCCGATGCTTAAGTTTGCCTCTTGTCTCAAGATCAATCTCTTATTAAAATCTACTTCTTCTTCTTCCTCCGAATACTAAAAACAACCGATCACTATTAAGTTATACATTATATATATATATATATATATATATATATATATATATATATATGAGAAGATAATCCAGACTTGGCTGGAGTCCCTTGCAAAATAGTAGCATCCAAGGAGACGTAGTAGATTGACCAAGGAGAAGACTTTTCAACGATAGGGAGGAATCTATAAACATATATAATAAAAATGCTTTCCATTGCAGCATTGTGGTTTGTTTAGGTTGGAAAATGATGGTCCACGAGGGATCGAAGGACGCCCCCGGTTGAAGACTTTGAAAACACGCTCGATTTGAACTTTAATGAGGCTACAAAATTCAAAGGCAGGTTTTTCGGTGATTGGATTATGGGTTATTCACATGATTTAGTAAGATAATCAAGTCTTTATTGTTTAAGAAGCTTGTAACTTGTTATAGAAAAAACTTGTAACATGTAAAACAGTTTATTTTGGTGAGATTTTGAGACCTCTGTACAGTAAAATCAATGACCTTTAAACAAATTATTAGAATAAATATTTATTGTTAAGAACAAAAGAGTTTGTTCTTAGCTTTATACTAGTTACATGCACCGCGATGCCGCTGGTCAATTATTTTTTACATTTCAAAAAAAGCCAAGATCTGAAAGTGTTAGGTTTTTTTGCAAAGTTATACTCAAAAGACTTAGGTTTGGTTGCAACGCCTGACCCAAGAGTAATATTTATAATATTAATAATAACATTAAACTTGAGTTAACCCTTAGCATAAAAGTGTCTAGACTGCAATACCAGACCCAATAGCATTGGACGTGGGTCTGGCTGCGAGGTCGTGTCATAAAAGTATAATAATTAAATAGATTAGTTAAGAAGAAAAAAATAAAGAAAAAAAACTAACGAAGAAAAAGAAAAAAAATATGAATTAACTGAGTTAACCATTCAAATCAGGTTAACCCGTCATACCTTGAATTTGCATCGTGAAAGTTTGATAATTAAAAAGAAAAAAACAAATTAATGGGTTAACCCAGAATTAACTAGGCTAACTCATCAAATCAGGTTAGCTTGTCAAATCTGAAATCCATCCATGAAAGTTTGATAACTAAATAGAAAAAAAATTTAACATTAACAATTTAAATTAAACGAAAAAAATTAATTAAAAAGAAAAAACCCAAAGGCATCGAGCCTTTTCATCGTGAACCGGATGCAGTCCACGATCAAAAGGCATAAAAACAAAAAAAAAACAAAAACAAAAACTAAAGGCAACAATCGAGAACTATTTAGAAAAAAAATTAATATTAATAAACTAAATTAATTAAATAAAAATAATTAAAAAGAAAAAAAACCTCTAAGAAGAAAAGAAATTTAACATTAACAAACTAAACTAAACAAAAAAAATAATTAAAAAAAAGCAAAAAAAATTCAGGTTAACCCGTTAAACCCGGGATCCGTGTCATGAATGTCTGGTAACTAAATAAAAAAAAAGTAAAAATTAACAAACTGAACTAAACGAAAAAAATTAATTAAAAAGAAAAAAATCAAAAAAATATCTGGGTTAACTCGTCAAACCATGTTAACCCGTTAAACCCAGGATCTGTGTCATGAAAGTCTAATAACTAAATAAAAAAATTTAACATTAACAAACTAAATTAAACAAAAAAATTTTATGAAAATAAAAAAACAAAAAATGACGTGTCAACCCATAATTAACTGGGTTGTGAAACTTGGGATATGTGTCATGAAAATCTGATAACTAGATAGATAAAAAAAAATTAACACTAACAAACTAAATTAAATGAAAAAAATTAATTAAAAAGCAAAAAAAAAATTTGGTTTAATTTGTCAAACCAGATTAACCCGTTAAATCCGGAAAATGTGTCATGAAAGTGTGATAACTAAATAAAAAAATTTAACATTAATAAAAAAAATTTAAAAAAAAATTGTTAAAAAAAACAAAGAAAGAAGCAAAAAAAATCTCGAAATGCATAAAAAAAACAGCTAAAAAAATAAGATAACTTAAAAAAAAACTAAAGGGATCAGTGTTTAACTGTGGACTGCACTGTGCAGTCCACAGTAAAATACCGATTCCTTTTAGTATATGTTACAATGGTAAATGCTTTGAAATTAAAAATATATTTTTGTTGAGAATGAAGATTGTGAACTTTAAACTTTGAGGGTTTATAGGGTATTTATAGCCCATGAGTCTTATTTATGTGTGGAGATAAGGGTTAAAATGTAATTTTACCCTGATAGTATTAATGAATGATAAATATCAATTACATATTCATTAATGAGAGATAAATATCGCTTATACAAACATTAATTTGGGATATATCTCTGACATTAATATTAATAGGGATAGGAAAAAAATATCTTTGACAATAACATTTTATGTTAAAAGTCATAAGAATAAACAAATAGAGTCTTATGGCCTAAAATGAGGACTATAATGATCTCCAGGCCTTTAGCCCTTTGTGCTTAGCACACTGCCAAACCCATGATCAATGGTTATGGCAGTGATCAAGACTTATGCCCATTTGGGCATGGCACATTGTCAAGCCTAAAGGTGTCAGGTCTGGCAACACGCTAGACCCATGTCTAACTGGGCTTGGTATGCAACCAGGTCCAAGATTGAAAGGTCGAGAAAGTTGTCAGACCTATGCCTAATTGGGCTTGATGCGCAGCCCAACCTAAGAGTGATGAGTCTAGCAATTTACTAAACTCATGTCCAATTAGGCTCAACGGACAACCAAACCTAATATCATTGGGTTTAGCAGCTCGTCAAATCTATGCTTTATTAGGCTCGGCTCGTAGTCAACCCCAGGGGCACTTAGTTTGGCAGCTCGCCAACCTCATATCAACTTGGACTCAACACAATGTCAAGCCCAAGGGCTGTGGGTCTAGCAGCTTTCAAGACTCATGCCTATTTGGTCTCAAAACATATTTAAGCCCAATGTCATTAGGTCTGACAGCTCCCTAAACTTGTGCTTAATTAGGCTTAGCACGTAGCCAGGCCTAAAGGTCCTAGGTCTAGCAGCTAGCCAACCTCATACATAATTAGGCTAGACATGCAGCCAAGTCTAGAGATATTGGGTTTAGCAAATCATCAGACCTATACCCACTTGGGCTCAGCTCGCAGCCACACCCAAGAGCATTGTGCCTAGAAGTGAGCTAAACTCATGTCATTTGGGCCTGGCATTCTTCCAAGCCTGGGGATGTTAGGTATGGATGCAAACCCCAGCCATATATCAATGGGTTATCACCCTACTTTTGGACCTTCTAAACAGGAACATAGGCTTAAAATTCATTTTTCATAAAGTGCCAAAAATAATGATTTATCAGTTGCCTCTCAAGTCTTTATATATTTAATACGCAAAGATTTGAATGGTTTTCAGCTTTTAATAAAATACTTTTTACCTTCCTCACGTGATAGATTACCTCAAACAAAATTGTTATGAGTTTTTTGACTGAGTGGTTTTCTTGGGAAGAGAAAACAACAACGTGCATTAAATGCAATAATTGATTTTTTTTTAGAGATTTATGATGACATTAAGGTTTGTCCATCCAATAGCAAGGATGAAGAGTTATTCCTTTTATAAACTCTAGTCACTCTTACTCCCATTCTTTCCTTTGACTTTCACTTTTAAAATTTCTCTAGTAAAAAAGAATTGCTGAATAAGCTTTGAGCAAGACTTATTCTTAGTTACAAGAAGAAACTTTGCTATTTGATTTTAGGTGTTCCTCACCCTTAAAATACTTTATTCTTCCCTTTTTTGTATTTGGTCCTAAAAAAACATAGACTTTAGAAGGGTTAGATTTGATCCTAGGAGTAAAGATTCTACTTTTTTTTGTGATGAATTTAGCTTCCAACCGGAAACTGGAAGAAGAAGTAAAATACAAGGGTCTATTAGACTGGATTCTAGAACTAAAAGGGGTGGAACTTTAGCATCCACCTTTAGAAGGGGGAAGGTAGTTCCCAGCCCTATAGCGGTCCCTTTTCCACTACCTCTAAAGAACCTCAGAGGAGAGAGAAGTTGCCTCAAACCCATGAGGACATTAAGCCTAACACCCTAAACATAGAGCAAGTGGCTTGTGTGAATGGTCGGCAGTTAGAAGATTATGTGGCTAAACTGTCTGTTAAAACTAAAATGATTAGTCAATTGACCTCGGCCACCTCTCGGAGGCGTTGTGAAATCACTTTCCCCTTGTGCATATATAAGTTGGGGTACTCTTTCCCTCTTCAAGAATTTGTAAGGGAAATTTTATGCTACTATAAATTGGGTCCTAATAAATGGATCATCTTGTCCGCTTTTGACAAATTCCTTAGGCTTGTTGGACTCAAGCCTATTGTGAATATCTTTAGGACTTGTTATAATTTGATTGGTGGCACAGACAATGACAATAATATCTACTAGTTTTTTTTTTACCTTTGCTAACAGATCTAATAGACTCATAAATAAGACCTTGCAAGGCAAGCATTGCCAAGTCAAGAAGTAGAGGGGGAGGTGGCTGATAATAAGATATAATAGGACAGTCAATCCAAGAGATGAGATGATAGAGATCTGGGGTTGTGCCCACTATTAGAGATTGTCCCTTATTGAAATGAGCAACAATCCCTATCTGAGCTCGACTGGGAAAGAGATATATGCCATATTGGCCCAGATCTTAATTGAGTATGAGATCAATGAGATGGCCAAAATGGCATTTATCAAGCCCTATTGTAAAGTAAACAACTTTTTATATTTGTTTTGTGCATCTAAATATTCTTCTCTAACTTTGTTTTTGTGCAGGGTTAACAATTGAAAGGGAAAAAGAGTTTTCAATAGGATCTGTGTTTGGGAGGGAAACTTCATCCCTCAACTTGTCTAGAGTTAGGATTGAAACAAAAATGAAAAATGACCTCATCAATATGGGTAAGCTTCTTGTCACCATTAATGTGATAATGATAGTTGACCCCTCTTGAATTCATCGCGAGTGTTGTTGCTTACTTTAAGAAAAGGAGGGTCTCCACCCTTATAGAGGCTAATGTTGTAGTCAATGACCTCTTTAGCTACTGGAACTTCTGCCCATGGTGCTCTTCTATGAGCTAAACGGCCTTGGCTCGAGGATATTTTTGCTAACTTCATCCTTAATCGAGCCCATTACACTTTCCCTACCTTAACCCAGGAGGAAACATGGGCCATAAAGGTTATCCTTGGTAGGAGGTCCAATCTTGGGGTCGATGGCTTAAAGGTGGTGAAAAGTCTAAAGAGGTTTTTGAATATTCCCTTAGACATCTAAGTGATGTCTAATGAGAGCTTCAATCATTATTTGGTCTTTACTGGA
Source organism: Populus deltoides (assembly GCA_015852605.2). NCBI lineage: Eukaryota > Viridiplantae > Streptophyta > Magnoliopsida > Malpighiales > Salicaceae > Populus > Populus deltoides. Next base: position 14,546,469 of record CM027575.2, read on the forward strand.
CAAATGCCCTCCACGTAAGAAACTTTGACTTTTTCTGATCTTATTATTTTGTTTTATTTTTATTGTTTTTAACAATCATCATTTATCTTTGTTAGATTTTCATGTTATGCGCCCACTTTAATAGGCGTTGGCAACTTGAGAGGAGTCAAGTGAGAGAGGTCATCATCAAGCACAAGGCAGACCAAATTGCTCTTCAAAGGCTGAGGCTGAGAAGGTTGTGGTGGAGGCTAAACTCAGAGAGCTCAAGATAGCCTATACGATGTTGACGGACGACATAAGAGATCGGTCCTTCAACTGAAATAAAAAAGGAGCTCCGTATAACTTATATTGAAATAGCCTTTCTGAAGCAAGGAATGACTGAGATAAGGGCATCTCATGAGGCTTTGAAGGTTGAGCTCCTTACAACTAGAAAGGAAGCCCAAAGGTCTCGTATAAGGATAAACTATAAGGAACTCTCCTGAGGAGTTCCAAGAAATGTTTGCAGGGCCTACATAACTAATCGAGATAGTTAGAGACAAGATTTCCCGTGCCATATCGAACTTGTATTTTTTTAACCTGTTAAGGGGAATTTAAATGGACTTTGATGTTGCATTCCATCTAGTCCCCATGTTTGACTTCGTTGATGTATTCCCTACTAGAGTTTCAATTGTCCAACATGGAGTTTACCTTGCAGATGAGCCTGACCTCGATGTTTTGGCCTTAGCCCCCCACCTCATTGGCATTGTACACAACCTCGATCCTGTGGGGTTTTTCATTATATAATGATTATTTATATTTTGTTAAATTTGGTATTTTATTCATTTTTCATTAATGTTTAAATTTGATGTTCTCTATGAGATTGAGATAACCATATAAAAAGCAAATCAAAACAGATTGTGAAGCTCAATTCTCAATCAATCTATTGTTGAATAATGAAATTGAAAAAAAAATCAATATAAAAAAGGACACAATAAACAACTCGAGTCTATCCGTGTTAACTTGCAAAACTTGTATCATAAGACCATAATAACCTCATAGAAGAAAATTAAAATAAATGATAAAGTTTAATTCTTAATCAACTTAATGTTGAAAAATGTAATGAAAAAAGCCAATTAAAAAAAAACTCTAGTTAACCGAGTTAACCGATCAAATCCGCGACACAGACCATAAGATTGAGATGACTTTATAGAAAATAAATTATAACAAATCATAAAGTTCAATCTCTAATAACTCAAATATTGAAGGATAAAATTAAAAAATATATTTAAAAAAATCAGTACCGTAATGAATAGTATTTTGTAAATCACTGTTTCTTTTATTTTTTTATTAAAAAATAAACCATAACAAATTATAAAACTTTATCTCTAATAATTTAAATTTTGAAAAAAAATAAAAAAACTATTATAATAAATAATATTTTGTATGGTAATTTATGGTAAAAGATACATCTCTTTCAGGTTTTGTTTTAAAAATTGTTAATGTGTTAATAATTGTTAAATGTTAGTATTAATAATTTGCATCTCTGGTTTTTTTATTCCCGCCGCCATTAGGCCGATTTGTCTGGTAATTATTTTTGGAGCACTTTCAAATTACTTGGATTTTCCCCCCCCCTGAAAAAGGCTAGGATAAACCGCGCTGCGAGGGACATTTGACGCGCCAGTTTTTCAGTTGTTTCAAAAGAAGCAGCTCTTTTTCTCCATCTCTCTCACTGTACTTGTCTCGTCCCCTACTCCCTCTCCTTGCCAATCTGACGCACAGCCATCCGGCTCCCTCCGCCTGCCAGATTACCCACGTTGAGGTGTGTTATTTCTCGTTTTTGGGTTTCTGAATTGGGTTCTTTTTTCCAAACTTTCTATTTGCAATTTATGAAAAGTTAATCTCTTTCTTTTTATTTTTCAATTGAACACAATGGGGCCAAAACCATGTTCGTTTTCTCTCCAACCAAACACCAAAAAAGGCACTGTCAAAAACCCATTTCTCCATTTTCTCTAATTTTCCAGCACTGTTGCCTTTTTCATTCTATAAAAATGGGATTTCTTTCCCAAGATTATTTATTTGTATATGTAAAGCTTTTATTGATGTTATATGTGTACTTTTTTCTTTTCTTTTTGGGTTTATGAGGGATTGAAAGATTCTCATTAATTCATATACTGATAAATTAAGTGAGGAAGGATTTTGTTTTCCCTTTTGCTTTTAGGTCAAGTGTTTTCTTTTCTGATAGTTTGAGGGAAATGTATGCGAGAAAGGGATATGAACTAATTAAAGACCTTGCCAATGGTGAAAAGGGACAGCTTCAACCTTTCAATGTGAGCAAAGTTTAATGTTTTATTTTATGGCATATTCAATTACCTATTTTCTGTGACAATTTTATTGGGCAAGAAGTGGTTTGGATTAGTTCATCTGTTGTTGGAACAATATATGTTATTTAAGTGATGTGATATTGTTTTGTAGGAAGATTTGTTTAATCAAGTTGTTGATCAATGTAGTCAGCACTACCTTGAGCTTCAGGCTTTGATAAGGTACTCGCCATTTTAGCTCATCTTTTGGAAATGCTAGAATGTATATTTTCTTTCCTTTTTAATTTTTATTTCTTTTAGCTGTGCATCGCCGGTCATGAAGTAGCGATGATACTTTATTAGTTATTGACTGCTAGAAAAATCTACAGTAAAAGAATTTGCTACATTTAGGTGCCGCTACTATTTTAATTTGTTGGTGTAATGGATTAAGCTCTAGTCTTATTTACACAGTGTCCCCCATGAAATTTGTTGTGGGAGTCCTTATCACTTCAACTTAAACGATCAGTTTGGTTTGAATTTTCAAAGACCTAAGGTTTCTGCTATTATAACACATTGAGTTATGATCTAACAGATGCATCAATACATACTTAAGTTTATATGGACACATGAAATTAAGTTTTACCCGATGCTCTTTTGGCTCCTACTCTGGTTCAACCTTTGAATTACGGTCAAGTTGGTGAAGTCTAGAGGGAAGCAGTGCTTGTATTTCATAATATTCAGTTCCATGCATTTGGTACCTGGGATTTCAGGTTTCTAGTGTGGATTAGTATTAGTTTTTCATGGAATTTTTAGTAGCATACTCATGCTTGCAGATTGTAACCCACATTTCCCTTTGGTGGAAAAGAGGATATCATGCAATTGATAATATCTATTACAACTTTGTTGCATATCATTGATTTTCTGTATATACCCATCAGTTACTATAATTATTTGTCTTGATTTTACCATTAGAAAGAACAAGAATTGCTCTGTTACATGGGAGAATTGGTTTGGACAAATTTCTCTGGTATGGGAAGAGAGCAGGCTTGTTATATCATTCATACACCTACGCAGGGCCAATGTGCCTTTACTTTTTAATAAAGACCTTCCTTGTCAGTGTATGGGCCTACATGTGTAACCATACGGAATTACTTCTCTGTGATCAATTGCTGGAAGAATTTCAATCTACATGGCCGATTGGTCTTATCTTAACAAGTTGTTTGCCTCCTTTCCATCTTCCTCTCTCTCTCTCTCTTGCAATTTTGTATGCAATGCTAAAATATATATTGTTCTTCTCCTGCTTAATTTATTGACTTGTTATGGCAATAGGAAAATGCAGGAAGAAAGTGTGGATGTGAGAGAAACTAGAAATGCAGAGCACTATGGGGCACTCATCCACCACCTTTCTTTAATTCGCAACAAGCGTTGCTTAATGGCTTACGTGTGAGTATCTCTAAATCCTTGTTCTATTTCATGACCCTACTCTTTCTAGTGAGTTCCTTTGTTGAGGTTTGTCTCATCTTCAGCTCTTTTGGCTCATGGTTTATATCCTTGCAGGCACAACCGAGCAGAAATTATACAAAGTTTTGCTTGGAAGGTTGGGCTTGAGCTTCTTGAGCTCCCAGAAGAAGTTCAAGAGAAGCTCAGTCTTTCAGAGAAAAACTATTTTGGGAAGCATTCTGCTGCTTTGCAATCATACATGGCAGAAGTGGGAATTGATTTGAATGTGGTAAGCTCTCTTTCTGTTTCTCTCAGAATATTGACTGATGCATTCAGAGTTTCAGACTAATGGTTGCTGGTGCAACAAAAAAATAATTGAAATTGTTTGGAAAATTTTATTGTGTTACCAGTGGCTAACAACTTCTCCCTATAAATAGGAAATGAGCCTTTCTTTTGACATGGAATGCTGTTTTTTATATCCGGTCGGCTCATGGCTGACATATCCATTTCTTTCCCTTGTTTTGGTGGTTTAGCTCTTACCAACAAAAGGCTCTAACATTTCTCGATCTTTCTGTGGATGCAAGCCTTGTGTCACTTTAATGTTATTGCCAGTCTTAAAAATTAAGTTGCGTGTTCCCAAATAAAGTATATTCCATTTCGTTTTTGTTAGCATTACCAAGGAAACTCATCCTTGAGTGGCCAAATGCTATAATTTATGGGTGAAAAATAAAAGATGCATGAATCTTCGACTGATTATGATATGAAAACCCATGTCCAAAATTAAACTTGCAGATTTGTTTTCTAGGGTCCTTGGACGGACCATGTCTCTTTACTGAAAGATGGGTGATAATGTATCACTATGCAGTGGTAGCCTTGGCTGATGAAGAAGGAAATGAAGCATATAACTCAATAAGTAGAGAAAGAAGAGAGTATATGACTCAACTAGCAAGATGGAGCAATAATTCACCAATTGAATATGCTTGACAAAAGTTCAGCATATAGTATATTTTTTTAGTCAAAATCCAAATGGTTTTTTCAAAAGTTTATTAATTGTGTTCTGTTCCCATCTTACAAAGACAAGCATTATCTTATCCACAAGTGTGCTTGAGATGGTAAGAGGTTGTTCAGAAACATAACTTTTTTATTAGACTTTTTTGCCTAATGTAATATTCTCCATCCAAAAAACTGGAAAATTAGTTTTTCATATTTTCAAATTTGTACTAAGTTTAGAAAACATATTTTAGAGGTTCTCCATGGTTTTTCTTTACAAGTTTTTTACTATTTTTCAAATAAAAAAAGACATGAACAATACAATTTTTTATATATATACAAGTCGTTTTTTGCAACGTAAAAGATTAAAATTATGTTTTTTTTATATATATATATATTTTCAAATTTAGTTAGTGTCATAAATTTAATTTTTATATAAAAAAATTAATATGATTTTTTTTAGTTTACAATATAATTTTTTCATGATAATTTTTAATTTGAATGATAAAAAATTAATATTATACAATTAGATTATCACAAATACAAAATGTTAAAATGATTATTATAAATCATGGTTTGATGTATTCCTCATCTTCATTCTCAATAAATGAACACGTTTTCAATTTTTCATTGAAAAAAAAAAACTGAAAACAGGAAAGAAAAAAATTTTCTGCTAGTGAACAGATACTAAGGGTTTCTCTGCCAGAGGGAGACCTGACCGGATCTTCAGTAGTCATAGCTCAAGTTTAGCTTTCATGATGGTCTTAAGCAAACTATTGGAGTTTATTTTTTTTTTTTATTAATGTGGGTGTTCAGGCCAGCTTATGCGCACCATGACTAATCCCATGAATCCTGAAGTTAACGACCATATAAACTTCCAATGACCATCATATTAGTAACCACAGGACTCGAATCTAAAACCACAGAGGGAGCAAATTTCTTGATCCTAAGCTTTTATTACTGGACTACCTACTAGATGGTTAACTATTGAAGCTTTTTATTTGCTAGGGTCGGTGCTAGTCAGCGCAGAAGCAAGGATATTATAAGATCAAAAATCAATCAAAGGAAGTCATGGTTATATTAGCTTTGAAGGTTATATATGTAGTTTTTTTAATCAGTAGACACTACTTTTGAAGAAGCATCAATACATCTGGCACTAATATGCGAAATTCAGCATGTATATTTTTAGCAGTTTTTGACTGGTTTGAGAAATATAAACAGTAAGAAATTGTCTTCTAAACTGAATACAGTTTCGTGCTCGAATTGTTTCACTTCACATGATTACCTAGATTTTGATGGCTGAGGTTATTGTGCATGGCAGGATATGGTTCCGCCCAAAGATCCATACATCAAGGTGAGAGTCCTTGATGATATGGGTGAAGGGATATTACTAAGTGATAAGACAGCCAATCTTGCTCGCCATTCGATGCACTTTCTTAAACGAACTGATGCTGAGCAGTACATTGCACGGGTGGGTTGTCATGGTGACTTGGTTAGCTGAAATTTTCTAACATTCGATGAACTTGAATTTCACTTTTTTCCTTGTTTGATCAACAGGGCTTGATGGAAGAGCTTACAGGCTGACATTGATGCAGGAGTTTCCCAGACAATTTCAATGACGATGGAGTTTCAAATGTGAACGTGGACCTGCTCTTTAAATTGCCACAGCTCAATGCACCGTTACGGTACCTGCTAACACTGTGAGAGAATTATAGTTCTGGGTTATGATGGTTCCATAGCTTTGTAAAAAATTTACAGATTTCCGGATATTTATTTGTGGCTATTCATTTAGCCTGAACATTATAATTTTTAATGCAACTCTTTCGGAGCATGATCATTCCAGATCCTGAATATGTTGTGGCCTTTTGCGATGAAGGTTTAGGGTTCCGACTTTTTACTGCGCCGGAAGAGTGGATTCCGTTTATCAGCATTGCTTTAGCCAGTCCAAATTCTGATAAATTTCATCTTTTAACTGGTTGATCTCACGTAACTTTCAACCTAGCTTCCATCGTCCAATTCTTTTCCCGAATGCGAATTGTAGACAGGAACAACTAAACAAACTCTATAAATCTATTCAGAAGATGATCATTGTAGAGCCAGCGAATTGGCAAACGAGATTACTAATCTTGTGTAAGTTGGACTTGTTTACTGTGAGTTCTCCTCGTAATTACAATACACAAAAAAATACTTTAAGTTTTTTTCCACCCCGGTTATTTTTTTTTTATTCTATACTTTCACGTTGTTTTGAATGAGATTTGGATTTCATATTTTATTATGATTTTTTTTATATAAAATTATCATGGTGTAAATATTTTGACACTGAGCTTATGATTGATTTTGTAAAAAAAAAAAAAAATCAATTTTATTACTTGAGAAAAATTAAAAATGTAGATATCAAATTTGGTACCGAGGTAAAAATATAGGCTTTCTTTTAAAACAATTCATTAAACATTTTTTAAGCAAAAATTTTTTGTTTTCATTTTTTATTCTTTCAGTTTCATAATTTTATATTTTAATCTAAAACTTTTTTTTGTTTATATTTAGGTTTGAGAAAAAATGATTCTTCACCTAGATTTTGTGAATAAAAAAGCTAAATTTAATGTCAACATGTTTTTCTTAATTAAATAAGTGTCATTAAAGTATTTTTTAACTTTTGTATTGCTATAAAAAATTGATCAAGATTGAGATAAAAGATTTTTTTATAGTTTAATTGTGTTTTTTAACCGGTTTTATGAGCGTTTTAAGTTTAAAAAATTAATTTATTAAAATTTTAAATATGTTTATTAAATAGACTAAAATGTATTTTTTATCCAACAAAACTTAAACTGATTTTCAACCATATTTACAACAGTTAAAATCTTGGTAAACAAATTTCAAGTCCTTTGTTTATTTAAAAAAAAATTAATAAAAGTACAAAAGCTAACAAAAAAACAATTTATGCACTAGTTTTTTTTTATGGGTCAATTGTCTACTTGCCCCCGAATGCCTAGGCCCTTTTTATGCTACTTCTTTTCCTTTCTTCAAAAATAAAAAATAATAAATTACTCATGAGTATTTAATGATAAGAAAAATTATGTTCTTTTAAGTTTTTTATGAATGTTTTACATGATTTTATGACGTTTATTTTTTTTCTTCAATATTTATACAATATATTAAGATACTATTTCAATATATATTTTTTAATCTTGTTTTTTAGATCATGGTGGATTTTGATTTGAAAAATAATGTTTATAATAAAAAAAATACGTTTTTGTTAAAACAATAAAGAGATGTATTAATATAAAAATGAAGTTTAGATTTAAAAAATATATATTTTTCTGTATAATTTTATTGGATGGTTTTTTTACAATTATCATTTGATTAAACAAAAATAGATTTTAAAAAGTAAGGTTACTAAACATAATTAAGATCGTGATTTAGATCACATGTTAGGCGAGTTAAACCCCATTTATTTTGGGTCAATTCAGAGCATTTTTATTCTAATATTTTTTATTAAAAAATATTAAATCAACATTTTTTTAAAAAATAATTAAACTAGATTTTAGCTAACTAGGTCGAAAGTATATCACTAAGTTGCTTGGAGCACACTAAATCAACTACTATTTAATTTATTTTAAAACCTAGCTAGATCCACATACCGAGTCACTCATTATATTATCTTTATTAGCTAAGAGCTCATTTATTTGTTGGAAAATAGTTTTCTTTTGGAAAATGAATTCAAGGAAAGTGAATTTCGAAAAAGTGAATTATTTTTCGATATTTGGTAGTGTAATAGAAAATAAGTTGGAAAATACTTTCCAGTGTTTGGTTATATCATAGAAAAGTATCTAAAAAATAACTTATTAATTTTTTATTTTTTTCAAATTTATTAAAATAATGAGGAACAAATCTTACAAATTAAAAAGTTGAATGAGAATGAAATTAAAAAAAATATATAATTTCACAAATTATCTCAAATAAAATAAATAATAATCAAAATAATAGAGATTAAATCTAAAAAATAAAAAAAATAAAAGATGAAGAAATTAAAATAATAATAATAAACTTTTCATAAATTATTTCAAATAAAATAAGTAACAATAAAAAAATGAGGACCAAATTTGATAGATAAAAAATTTCAATTAAAAAATAATAAGGGAAAAGCAAATAACAATTATAAAAATAAGGACCAAATTTAATATAAAAATTAAATTCCAAGGGATGAAATTGAAAAATAAATATTCAAAATAAAATATATAAAACAATCAAAAGTTTAAGGACTAAATTTGATATAATCAACAAAAAATATGACATTTCTAAATTTTTCACAACTTCCGGAAAGTGTTTTTCGCCAAAAATAAAAGGAAAACACTTTCCTAAAAACCAAACCAAATTTTTCTTTGGCTAGAAAGTATTTTCCATTAACCAAAAAATATTTTTTATTAACTAATTTTTTAATAACAAACAAATATAAAAAAATTAAAAAATTATTTTTTAAAAATTACTTTTCAAAAAACAAACAACCTCTAATTTAGGTTTGATAGCATTAATAAAATGTTTTAAGAGACAACAAGACGACAACCGACTAATGTTGTCACTAATTGATCCTGTACTCATGCTAATGTCATTTTCAACTTGTTCCATAATTTTAATTTTTTTAATATCTTTATGTAATTTAATTTTTTAATAGATTAATATCAAAAATTAAAATATTTTTTTAAAATATTTTTTTAATATATTTCTACATATAAAATACTTAAAAAAAATTAAAACAATCCAAAATGATCAGATACGAGATTTTAAAAATAATTTTAATTACAGTGTTAACTTGATTTTCAATGATGGATTGGGATGTATTTTTTTAGATGGAAGTCATATGAATATCTTCAAAAAGTTGAAAATAAAAATAGCTATACGATGGAATTGATTGAGAAAAATATTTTTAATATTTTAAAGACTTATTTAAAAGTATTGTTATGGTTGCTTTTCACTTAAAAATATATTAAAATAATATTTTTTTTATTTTTATAAAATTATTTTTGACATTAACACATTAAAATAATTTAAAAACACAAAAAAAATATTAATTTGAAGCTAATAAAAAATAAATACAATTTTTTTATTTTTTTTCAAAAATATTTTTGAAACGCAAAAATAAACAGGATTTAAAAAAATTTATCAATATATTTCTCATTTGTTTAAATTAAACCTTATATATGAATCAACAACCACATGTTAAAATAAATATAATTTTAATTTTAATTTTTACATGATATACACATACACACATATATATCACATAGAAAACAAATGATCAAAATACATGGGACTCAATTAAATTTACATCTAGTTTATTTTTGTGTTTTAAAACTATTTTTAAAAAAATTTCAAAATTTTTTTATTTTTTTTACTTCATATTAGTATTGTTTTGGTATTTTTTGATCATTTTAATGCGTTGATGTTAAAAATAATTTTTAAAAAATAAAAAAATATTATTTTAATAAAAAAATATTTTAAAAAACATCCCCATATAATTTTTAATTTTCCATTAACAACACAAATTGACGTAATGCCACGATATCCCTTAACTAAATAGATGGGAGTACTAAATAATTGTAATTAAAAAAAAAAAAAAAACAAAAGAATTTGGCGGGAAACACAAGCAGCGTACAAGGGAAGTTTGGGTCCAAAACCCTAAAAATAGAAAAAAGAGCGGCACCCATTGGCGTTCTTATATTGATTTTGTATTCAGTTCCTTTCCGCTCCATCATCTTCCATCTCTCTCTCTTCACCCACCATTCCATTCCATGGCTGTGCTCAGGTCCCGCGGAATACTACCAACAATACCCTTAAACAAAAAAGGGCCCGCACCCGAACCTGTCACTCCAACTCGAACTCGCGAGCCTTCCACTCACCAATCCCCTCCCACCCCCAACCCCCCCGGTGTTTCCCTTTTGGGCTCCGACTCTGCCCCTCCACGCAGGCGGAGCCTTCGTCTCGCTTCGAAGTCACTTCCTTCTGCCGATGCCTCCCTTCTAACTCCTACCCGCAAGAGGAAGAAGGGGAGTGATGGTAAACAAGGTCGGCTTGTTAATGAAGGTGATGTGGTTGAGAAAATGACCGAACGAGATGTTGGAGGTGAAGTATTGAGGGTTTTAAGTTTGAGGTCTGGGAAAAGGGTTGTTGATAATTGTAATATTGAAATTGAAGGTGAAGAAGTCAAGGGTTCGAGTGTTCTGCGTACAAAAGGGAAGGGAAAGGGAAGGGGGCATTTGGGTAAGAAAGTGTTAAAGTTGGATGTTCAAGAGGAGTTGGTGGAAATTTTGAATGATAACGCGGTTGAGAGAAGTGAAAATTTGGAGAAGTTGAGTGAATCGTCAAGGGGAAAGAGGAAATGTACAGGGGAAGTAAAAATGGAGAGAGGTGAAGAGGGTGGTGTTGCTGTGGAGGACCTGGGGAAAAACCCTAGTGCTAATGAAAGTGGGATTTCAACAAGAGGAAGGAGAAAATATAACAGAGAAGTGAAAGTGGAGGGAGTTAAAGAGGGTGTTGTCGAGGGATTGAAGGAAAACCCATGTACAGATGAGAATGGCACTTCAAGGAGAGGGAGGAGGTATAGTAGAGAGGAAAAAGAGAAGATAAGTAAAGAGGGTGTTGTTGTTATTGAGGAATTAGGGGAAAATCCAGTTGCTCTTGAGGGTGGAAGTTCAAGGGGAAGGATGAGGTATAGCAGAGAAGAGAAAGGGAAGGGGAAATTGGTTGTTGATGATGGTTTGATATCAAATGGAAAGGATATGTTGCAATTAGAACCCAGAGTTAAGAATTTGGTTGATGGTTTGGTAGAGAGTGTGGTTCTGGAAGAGAGAAAGGAGGGTGCGAGTGCAAGAAGTAAAGTGCCTGAATCAAGAATGGAGCAATTTCGTGATATAGCAAGGCAGAATGCTTCTCGATTTGCTCATTTTGAAGTTCAGGAGCATGAGGCAGACCATCATGACGTAGAAATGCCATCTGTGGAAGAAGAGCAGGACAAAGTTGAAGACTGGCCTGGTCCTTTCTCTACTGCTATGAAGATTATTAGGGATAGAGCAAATAGGCTTAACTTGCAACAGAGGGGCTCCACTTCAGAGAAGGAAAAAGCTGTGCCCATAACTTGGATGCCGAAAACTGATCGGGCGTGTAAGCCTTCAAAAGGATTGGTTCCTTCACTGCAAGAATTATGCATGAAAATTCTAGTGAAGAATGCCGATGCAATTGCTTCACTTGAACATGTCCCAGATGCTTTGAGGCATAGGCTATGCCAATTGCTCTGTGATTCTCGGAGAATGAATGCTCATTTTTTGGCTCTTCTTGTCCGCGGATCACCTATGGATATACGTATTAGGGATTGTTCGTGGCTAGCAGAGGAAGAGTTCACAAAAATTTTTGAGGTGTGCGACTCGCGCAATTTAACGGTATGTTTATCTAACCGTCTTGGTTTGTATTATCATGCATTTGCTTTTATGTTGAATATCTGAAATGGAACTCTGATGGATCATTAGTTGCTTAGATGAAAACTTATCTTGGGGTTTCATCTTTGATGGTGCTAGCATGTTTTCAGGGGAGTTCTCTAAAAATTGTAACTATTACTTCAAATAGATTAACCTTGATTAAGGTTGGGATATGGCTTAGTGACCCTTTATCCATGTCTGGCCTACTCAAGGCCAAGACCATGTGGTTGCATCCGACATCTTCCCATCATATAGTTCTTTTTGAATATTGATGTAAGAGCTTTTCTTTTAGGAAAATTATTATTTTTAGTTAATTTTATTTCTTTCTATTTCATTTTTTTAAAATTTTTTTATGATGTTTTTCTAGCTTTTATTTTTATTTGAAGGGGATTTTTTCTCTAATTTATTTTTTCTATTCAATATTATTAGGGTTCTCTAGTTTTTTATATACAAAGGGTTGTAATAGTCTTTTGACTAAGAGAGATATAGAAGAATAAAATTAAGTATCTTGAGTCTTCCTGTATTTATAGTGTGACCCTTTATCCATGTCTGGCCTACTCAAGGCCAAGACCATGTGGTTGCATCCGACATCTTCCCATCATATAGTTCTTTTTGAATATTGATGTAAGAGCTTTTCTTTTAGGAAAATTATTATTTTTAGTTAATTTTATTTCTTTCTATTTCATTTTTTTTAAATTTTTTTATGATGTTTTTCTAGCTTTTATTTTTATTTGAAGGGGATTTTTTCTCTAATTTATTTTTTCTATTCAATATTATTAGGGTTCTCTAGTTTTTTATATACAAAGGGTTGTAATAGTCTTTTGACTAAGAGAGATATAGAAGAATAAAATTAAGTATCTTGAGTCTTCCTGTATTTATAGTGTTCTTGGACTTTAAGGGTTTTGACTTGTAACAAACCTTTTATTCTTTGCCCTGCCTATGTTAATTGGTATAAGAGCCCAACAATTGCAGAATAGGATGTGCTTGTATAGGAGGGATGAGGAGGTTTCTTCTTGAGAAAAAGACGTTCAGGAACTAGTGTGTTGTTTTTATCTACATTAGTTGTTGTCATTCAAAATTCTGGTGCTGGGATTCATAACGGGGTGACCCGCGCAAAAATATTGTGTTAGTAATCCAAGATGGAGCTACTTGCACAAAAGTGTCGTGTTAGGGATTAATGATGAGGTAGTCGATACAAAGGTGTTAGGAATCCACAATGAGGTGGTTCACACACGAAATGATATTCTTGATGGAGGATAATTTCTAACTCGACGACGAGTTCCTTCCAACCCATGCATAAGGTTTTTATTTCTTATTTAATTTTATTTATTCCTATTTAATTTTTCTATTCTTTATTATGATGCTTTTCTATTTGAAGGGGATATTTTTCCCTATTTTTTTTTCTATTCACTATCATTAGGTTTTCTAGGTTTTTTTTTTTAATAAAAGGGTTGTAATAGTCTTTGGGCAAAGAGAGACATAATAAAATTAAGTATTTTGATAGCCTTCTTATATTTATAGTGTTCTTGGCCTCTGAGGATTTTGACTTGTAGCAAACCTTTTATCCTTCGCTCCACCTACATCAAATATACAAATGAGTGCATGCTTCTCCGTGTGCCTCATTTACGTTGACAATAATGATTTTATGGAATGGCATTGTGAAAGAGGCACATGTGAATAAAAACAATGAGAAGTCTATTATTTCCCTAGACCAACTTGAAGCTCTTATTTCTATTTTCATTTTCCTAAACATTTTTATGGTTCTACTACACGTCTAGGTAGGTTCACCTTTAGTCTTACTGGATTGAAGGAGTCAAGAATGAAAGCAAGATGAACCAATAATGTTCTGGTCATACCAGTTTATGTTGACTAAATTGAACTAAATGGAAGTCTCATTGATTAGAGCTTCTACCATATTGCTGGTTGTTGCCACAGAGGCTGTAAAGCCCAACTAAATGTTGAGTTGGTTATTTGTATAATATTTTCTTTGGCAGTCATGAGTATGCCATTTATTTCAGTGACAGTCAGGTTTCTTTCATTCTGTGCTTCAATCAGATTTCCAGTTCAAACATTTTTTGTGATTTAATTCCGGAACCTGTTGTTGGTCTCTAATATACATTTTAGTTCTAGAACCTATTGTTGGTTCTCATATATCTTTTGCGTAGACTTCAACTTTGACTGGATTTATAACAAGTTTCCATTCAACCATAGCGCTATGATCTGTGGTATTGTAAGACAGCTCATCTTGTGAAAGGATATCTCTGTGTGTATGAATAATCCTCTCTCTGCACATTGATTATAACATGGTGTCTCTTTCTATTTCAATGAGTGGAAACTGATGATGATCTAACTTTCATTTTTCTGAGAATCAGGTTCTACAACTTGACCAATGTGGACGCTGCATGGCAGATTATACTTTACTTGCTACTTTAGCTCGGTCACCAGGTAGCTTGCCTAGGTTAACTACTTTATCCATCAGTGGAGCATGCCGACTCTCAGATGCTGCACTTAGTTCACTTGTTTCTTCTGCCCCTGCCCTACAATCTTTAAATCTCAGCCAGTGCTCCCTTCTTACCTCTGCCAGTATTGATACTTTAGCTGATTCGTTGGCAACAAGTTTGCGGGAACTGTACATTAATGATTGCCAAAGCATTCAACCCATGCTCATTTTGCCAGCACTGAAGAAACTAGAACATTTAGAAGTGTTGTCCCTGTCTGGAATTCAAACCATTAATGATAATTTTTTGAGGGGATTTATCGTTGCACGTGGCCATAATATAAAGGAGCTTGTTTTGACTGATTGTGTGTAAGCTTCTTTTAACATTTTATGTGCAACATCAGTGAATTTGTTTGCTATCTGTGGGAGAATATCACACCGTTGATTCCTGATTTTAAGTGTTCTTTTCTTATTTTGGATGATGTAATTTGGTGCAGGAAATTGACTGATTCTTCCATGAAAGTCATAGCTGAAACCTGCTCTAAATTATGTACACTTGATCTTGGTAACTTGAGGAAATTGACAGATTCTGCTTTGGGATTTCTTGCAAATGCTTGCCGAGAAATCCATACTTTGAAACTCTGCCGCAATGCATTCAGGTATTTGCATAACATTGTGATTTAATTACTATTTATGTGTTGTGATTTCTACAAGTGTTTGTTTTTTCTTGCATGTACATGATTTGGATTTTCTTTTTTTTTTACATTTAAAGTTCTTTATCATCTTTCTTTTATCAGTAATTCCTTTTCATTATGTTATAAGCATGGTTTGGGTGCTAGAATGGTTTATATTATTTTTATTAGAGCTAGCACGACTCATGCTTGGTTTATAGAAACATCATGCAATTGAAGAAATTTCTGCAGAGTAGTTTTATTTGGCTGTCAACTTCTACATTTTCGTTTTTACTATGGTTGCCCATTTCCCTGGAGTGTGTAAATTGATTTCTCTGATCTGGGCTCCTAACCATTGTTCATCACTGGAATGCCAGAATATCTACTTGATTTATAATCTATTGGCATTGCTGCATAATTTAATCTTGCTGTGCAAACAGCCATGGTGGGACACTGAACCCAAAACATTGTTTACACACTTGTATGATCATAGACAATGAAGGATAGTCCAAACCATTAAGAGATTGACCTTAGCTTATGTTTTAGTGTATAAATTTTTAGTTGAGGTTTATGAATTAGGCTTTATTTGTTGGGTTTGATTTAATTATTGTTGGGTATTTTATTTAGTAAGCCATAAGCCTAATCGCTTGTTCTAGTTAGGGTTTTAGTATTTATATCCTACTTTTTTAAATGTTAATGGAATTTTTTATGATTAATGAGAAATATTGCAGAGTTGCATATTTCCAATTCTCATTCTTCTCTTTCTTTGCTTTCAATTCTTAGCTTCTTTCTCTAAAAGCTTCTTTCTTTTTTGCTTTAATTCTTTTTGTTCATTGTTCCACATCAAGCCACATTCTTAGTTTGTATCAAGATGTCCTACTGATGAATGGAAGGATCATGTTGAATCATCCAACCTGTTATTGTATTGACAAGGAGCATGTATAAATCTTTGTGCATTTTAATGAGTTTCAGCATTTTTTGGATTCAACTTAAGTAGGGTGGTGAAAAGAGAAAACATGGCTTCATACATTTTTTCGTCCATTGTTCACAATTATATGGCAATTGGCAAGTTGACACTGTTTTTAGAACTTTCCAAGGGTAATAAGATTCTTATACTTAATTGTAAGATCATGTCAAATGTTACCTTCCCTACTGTATGTTGATTGTTGAATCAAAGGAATTTTTTGGAAAGTGTTGCAAATGTTTCGAGATATTTGAATCTGGACTCGAGTGAAGACAAAATGTCTTATAATAGACCAAGCTGGGGCTGTTACTGGTCTGGGGCTGTTACTGGTCATGGCTATGCAAATTGCTTAATGGTTATGTAAGCTGCTCCTTAAGATGAAGGGTTTTTTCTTGTCAGGGCATCTTCTGCCATGCAGACCCAAATCATTGTTCTACTCTGGCCATTTTTAATTTTTTGCATATCAGTGACTTGTTTGGATTGGACCCTCACTAGTAATAGCAACTTCTCAATGGCAAATTGATTTTATTTCTCAACTCTTCCTTCCCTCTTCTGGTGACAGTGATGAAGCTATTGCTGCATTTTTGGAAACTTCTGGAGAGCTTTTAAAAGAACTTTCACTGAATAATGTTACGAAGGTACCTTATTGCTTACTCTCTCTTCTTCTCAGGATCCTCATTTTCCCCATTTAAGGGGTGGTTTAGGAGTTTCTTCCATTCACTTTTGAAATTGCACCAAACAGATGGTCCTATTTAGTTGTTACTGGAATGCAGTCCTTGCCAAATTCTTCTGGCTCTGCCTGCTGATCTTCTTATTATTGATTAGCTACTTATGTTTCTGTTGGCTTAGAAGGTTCTGTTGGAGCATTGGACCTAGGTGAATTTGATCTGAAATTAGATTCTTGTACTCACTGATGGGCAACTGTGACTCTTTTTCCTAGGTGGGCCACTGTACAGCATTATCACTTGCTAGACGTTCAAGAAAGTTGCTAAGTTTGGATTTGTCATGGTGTCGGAACTTGACAAATGAGGCCTTGGGCTTGATTGTGGATAGTTGTTTATCATTGAAGGTGCTTAAACTTTTTGGATGCAGTCAGGTGCATTTCTCTCGTTAGGTTCGCTTTGTTTATAATGCCAATACTAAAACTAGTATTTATTTCTTTTCTTGATAAGCTCTAACTCTACAGGTCTCTCTTCTTTTCATGGACTCACAATTGCTGGATATTGGAGTTCTAAGTTGTTATGATGCTTTGTTTACAGGTTACAAATGTTTTCTTAGATGGTCACTCAAATTCAGATGTACAAATTATTGGCTTGAAGACGTCTCCTGTACTGGAACATATCAGGGTTCCTGAAATGCAAGAATTTGCATTGCGTTATTCCTCAGTGTCTTCTATCTGAAGTATGTGTTGTAGTTACGAGGGTAGAATGAACATCAGTAGCGGCCAGGGAAACTTTTGGAGTTCAGCCCATTATCAATACCTGAAGATAGGACTTCTGAGATGCTTTAACCAAGAAAAGAAGACATGAATATGGGGCTGTGCATACAAGTAGATTGGACTGATTAACATTATGTAAGCTTTCTAATTTAGTTTTTATGCAGAAGGTAGCCTTTCACCATTAATTCTGTTCGATTCTTTTCATTGACCCTCTATGGTAGATGCCTGCCTACAGCCGTCATCGAGTAGCCTTTTGAGCATGGTGCTCTTAATTTAAACCTTTTAACCACAAAAGATAGAAATGGTGATCGGTCAATGGGTTTTACTGCTTTCCTATACAGATTGATTTCTTAAAATCTTCCAAAAAGAGGATTTAGAACATGTTAGGTGCTCTTAATTTAAACCTTTTGTTTTAGCTTTTACTGGATCATCGGCCCACGACCACCTTGCAAGGAGTTTTTGATTTAGAATTCCACTGCAGTAGCTACTGTTGGGAGATCTGTACTTGAAAGGAGATGATGGATAAATTGTTACAAAAACAACTTCAGCGAGCTCAGCACAAGATGAAACAAATTTCAGATAAAGGAAGAACTGAGAGAGTTTTTAGTGGAGGATTATGCGTATTTGAAATTGCAACCCTACAGGCAATGAACTGTGGCTTTAAAGCGGCATCCTCGTTGCTACGGGCCTTAACTCATTACAAAAGTGGGAAAGTTGGCTTATGGGTTGCAGCTACCGCAAGGGTCACAGCCGCACCTAGCCTTTCATGTATCACTAGTTGGGAAAAAATAAAACAAAAAAGCAGGCACTAATGCAGTGGTCTTACCAATTTGCCTGCTTTGAGCGATACTGGGCACAATTAAGCTTTATCCTGAAGCAGTACTGGACAGGTAGATAATGAAGAGGAACAATGGTGTAGTTGTCATGGGATTAACTAAGTGGACTTCTCTGCCTAAAGAAGATGCGACTCGGGAACAACTGAGTGAAGTAGCGCTTCAGTTTCCAGACATCAATTTCTATCCTTGAGGTCAAGGATTTGGTGAAGAGAAGGGAAATGTTATGAGACAGTATACGAGTCTACTTCAACTTACATACAAGTCAGGCCATATAATAAAACATGTGTTATAGGCAGCTCGTTAGAAGACTGGTAGTTCTATTTTAACTGTCAGGTTAGTTCATTAAGGTAGTTAGAGATTCGAGTTTTCTAGGAGAAGCCAATCTCACGTTGTATAAGCTTTTTCTGTTTGTAAAGCATTCATTCAAGAAATAATATCAAATTTGTTAGCTTCTTCAAAGCTAAATTTCTCTCATCTTCTTCCTTCTTTCTTCATATTTCTCCATTTTTATAACTCTTAACAGAGTGCTCACTCCCGAAATTTGTTATCCGAGTCCTGAGGTTTTTTCCACAAAAAGAAAAAAAAAATCTGTAAGCTGATGCAATATTACAATTTACATGGACTCAAGCCACTTGTTGCTAGAACCAGCAGCAGCCTGAAAGCCGCACGTTTGAGCGCTGAGTCATGGTTCATTCGTGTGAAAAATAGCCTCTCTCGTTTATGCTTCTAGATAAGCACTCTATATATAAATAGATGCAGAAATCCTATTCTGTCTCAGTTTTTTGGTTCTGAGCATTAGATATGTTCTACCAGGTAAAGCAGAGCAGGCGGTTCCTTCTTATCAGGTTAATACTATTACCTTCATCACATAACTCAATGCAACATGCATTAGCTAGCTTATTCCTGTTATTAGAACACATCCCTCATAACACTGGATCACATACCTTGGAAAAACAACAAGAACGAGAGATATCCTTGTATATTCATCATCAGTGAAATTGTGGATTTTGCAAACAATAGCTAAAGCAAGCTCGCAATGAGCGGTGTGGTTACATGACTCTGCTTCTGGGATGACAACCTCCAGCTATAGTTACCTATAAAGTATTCTACAACGCTTGTATACAATGATTTCTATTTTACGCGCAAGGAATTTGCTTAGAGAAGAATTTTTATGCCTTACAACATAGGAGGTAAGTCTGCTCTTCTACTAATTGAGAGCTTGCCGCTTCAACAATCTGACAGAGAATGTAGAGGCTTTGTCAGAATTTCATGTTCATTAAAACTAGAGGCACAAATAAGTAACTCTGATGGAATTACCTCAAATCCCATCTTTTCGTACAGTTTCTGTGCAGGAGTGTTGTTTCTATGCACATGCACATATGCATGTTCTATACCTGTGACACAAGGATTTGATAGAAGAGATATTTTTAACCAAATCCACATTATACATCATCAGTTCAGAAAATTCTTAAGGAAGTTACACAAATTATCTACCATTAGATTTGACCAACTCGATAGCAAAATGCAGCATGTTGGTCGCAATTCCCTGGCGTCGTGCTGATTTAGCAACACACAAGTTGGCAACATAACCATATCTATTTGGGCCTGTACCGTGGATGCTGCAGAAGAGAGGAGCCTTCACCCGTTCCTGTGGAGGGCATCAACTCCATTGCCAAGTTAATGAAACCATTTGATCAGGTTGATGGACTAATAGATTGGCACTTCAAATTTAAATAGAAAGCATCATACCCCTGGAAAGGTCTCTCCATGCAGTAAGCACCTGACACTCAAATCAAGAGTTCCGACTACACCTTTCAGTACAGTACGTTTTACATGTTTGTCTTCCTTCCTAACCTGATAATTTGATATGTGAGTGATTGGTCTAAGCTTCAATAAAAGCACATGTATATAGAGGGAGAAAAAAAAGGCAGCCATCTTTTTTTTTTTTTTTTTTTAATCATAGTGAAGACTGAAGATAAATTGAGAACACTTTCAATTAAATCAACTCCAGCCTGGATATTGGGCTTCAATTTGTTCAGCTTTTTTTTTTTGTTCCTGTTCTCTTATTTTTACTAAAGAGAACTGATATAAGATCTTGTCAGACATCATACCATAATAATGCATCTACATTTTTGTCCATGCAGGCTTGTCCGACGCCTTTTTATGGCATGGAATTCCTGCATAATACGAGAAAAAGCAAGAATTTTATGTCACGGAAGACATTAAAAAGCAACCGAAAAGGAAAAATATCCACTCCTACCTGCTCTGCAAATTTCCTTTTGTGGTTATCAACATATCTGTGTTAATCAGGGATAGCTTCTATTAGTAATGCCCATCTCTTCCATTCATACACACATTAATACCGACCTCAAATGAGGTCCTGAGAAGACCTCATTAATTTGGGGGTGGGGGGCTAAATTGTTTAAAAAATGCAAATAATGGGCATCAAATGGAAGGACATATAACTAGACTCCATTTTGACTAAAATCCAGGATAACATGTTGAAGAACTCAGTTAAAACCATTGCCCTACATCATTTTCTTTGTATTCTCAACCAGCTTTAGTTTTAATCAGTCAAAAGCATATTTTTTTAACAGTAAAAACACAATTCAAGTTGCCTCATTTGGTCTTATCATTTCTTATTATGTTAACACTTAAAAACGAAACACAGTGCACGTCAGTAAATTCCAGTTTGTTTGAGATGAATTGCGCACCGGTCATTTCTACCCTCCCAGTGACTTTCTGCTCGCAGCCATGCTGCTGTCTGCCACGGAATAAGAGAGCAACCATCACCACAACAAACACAAGCTATTTATGAACACAAACAAGAAGAGTGAGGGGGGGGGGATATAAAGGAAAGGACAAAGGATATAAAGGACAGATTTTTTTTTTTAATTTTTAATTTTTTGGTCTTGCTGGATGGGCCAGAGATATTAGGAGGCAAAGGAACAAAATACTTAACTAGCATAAAACATGCAAAACAATACTCACCATGTTTTTTCTTCAAAATTTTCTTTTGCATCAGTTGAATAAATAAAAAATAGAGCGAGCCAAGTGAATAAAGATGAAAAGGAAAGGAAAGGAAAGGCACATAATAACCCATGTAGAATTTGAACAAGGGTGTGATAGGAAGGGATGACATACCCAATATTCCTCATCTATCACAGCTTCTCTTGCCACAAATTGCCCAAATTCAAACTTTCTGTCATGCATCAACTCCTTTTCTGGCACTTGAAGTCGGTCAAATCGCAGATCAGAACCAGCTAACCTCTGTGTTTCCGATGAAGAAATAGATGTTGCTGGGACCTGTATTGATAGCTCTTCCTTCTTTCTTGTTTCAGAAGACCCAGAATAATTACTCATAGCTCTGTTGGCTCCCAAAAAAACCCATGTAGTATTTTTCTTAATTATCATGAATTATTTATTTACTAAAAGAAAAGAAGAGGAAAGAAAAGAAAAGACGGGCATGGGCAAGAACTTACATTGTCCAAGAAGAAGGAATTCTACTGAATTTGTGAAGATCCCTGAATCCATAATGGGAAAAGCTCAAGAATTCAGGTTTGTGAAGGGAAACAGTCAACATGAGAGCTCGGTTAAATTTCAGTACTTGTGTTATTCATGTTACAAAGAATAAGAGAAAGGAAATGAAAATAACAGAAATAATTCAAAGGAAACCCCCACGCAAAAAAATAAAAAAAATAAAAACAAAAGAGAGAGAATCTAAAAGAGGAAGAAGAAGGACGTGTTGAAGGCTCCTTTCTATACAGACAGGCTGTACATATCTAAAGGGTGGGACATACGTGTGTCATGGATAAGACGAACTGCCTTTTCTTTATTTTTTATTCTTTTAACAAAATCAAAATAATTTGGGAATTATATAAATATTTTGTGGATAATTAAAAATCTTATTTGATGGTCCAAAAGACCTTTCCATCCTTCACCAAAATCAAATAATTAATACAGTCATCACTTCAAAAATAATAAAGAATTCAAATTAGTTCTTCTTTTTTGTTTTTTCATGTTTTAATTAAATTTGTTCCCCTACAATTTCATATGGATTTTAAAATATTTAAATATATATTATTATATTAATATTTTTAGGGTTTGGGGTTTTATGATACTTGGGGGAAACTTTTTTTTTAAAAAAAATTTGGAATGAACCAAATATTTTTTAGAAATAATTAATTTTGAGTCTTTTTGGGAGGAAAATAATTATTTTTAGGGTTTACGAGGGATAAGAATTATATTTATTTATTCTTCAAGAGTAAATATTAGTGTATCACTATATATTTATATATTTAACATATTTAGGGATTGTAATTTATTTTATTTATTTGTGGTTTTTAACAAGCTTCTATTAATCTGATAATGAAAAACTAAAATCTATCTATTTATCTAATTTTATAATATAAAGACAAAAAAAAATATAAATTGAGCATGTATTTTATTGAAATAAAATATGATTTTTTTTTACATCATGATCCAATCATATTTAAAAAAATTATTTTTAAATTAATTTATTTAAGTGTTTTTTTTTGGATATACGGAGATTAAAAATAAAATTTTTAAAATAAAAATATTATTATTTTAATATATTTAAAAAACAATTTTTACTGTCATTTCAAAAAAAAAAAACATTATCTACAACTACCCCGAAGGGTTTGTGGTGTGCGGCGTCCAGCACAAGTGATTGGGGGAAGCACACAGAGAATGGTATGGGAAACCAGTAGCGGCTCGTGTTTTTTTTTTCGTGGTCAGAGAGGAACACGTGGCTCTTCCTCTTCCTGTCTGCCCCCCTCGTTTTGTGAGTGGCTTACATGATGCTCTCCCATTCATTATTCTTCAATAATTAGGTCAAATCACTTAGAACAATTAGGTCTTAAATTGGTCCTGTATTGTGCATTTTCATACTCTTTTTCAGTCTTTCTCTATAATTAATTTTGAATGATGGCATGAAAACACAATTGAAAAAGGTGAGGGCGTCCCAAGTAGTGTTGTATTCACATGGCTAATTGAATTAAAAAGAAAAAAAAAGTTCGACAATATCCATATTATAAATATAAATATTTATAAATATAAATCTAAATATTCTATAAATATATTTATATATTATAAATATATACTTCATGTTAGACTTGGTCGGATTTGATAATATCCATATTCTACTCATTATTCATTGAGTCTAAAAAAAACCATTTATTTAGATCAGATTAATATTCATCGAGTTCAAATTAAATTTTCATCTCTAATTAAAGTTTTACTTTCTAAAAAAAAATTAAAATAAAATAACATTTGATAGTTGTTGGATTCAAACTTGTTACAGCACATAATATTTAGGAGCTATTTACTGCTTGATTAAAATATATATTTAGTACTTAGGTGCAACACATTTATATATAATTGGTAGACCAAGTAACAAAACCTACTAAATTTATATATAATTGGTTGGAGACGAAGGGTTGTTCTTGAGCTTTATCATTAAAACCTACTAAATTGGGTTAGATGGAGAAGGTAAAAGGTGTTATCTTCAACTAATTTCATATTATTTTGAATTTTATGGTTGCTTTTTAAAAGAAAAAATAAGTCAGGGTTAAATAAAATTGATAGTGCAAATATTAGTTTGATTAAATTGAAATCTCATTTTAGGGATCTAATAATTATAAAATAAACTAATTTTTAGAAGATAAATTATGATTGTCAAAACACAAGGGTGGCTGGCCATTGTAGTCTTTATTAGAGCTGAAAAATTATGAAATTTTATGTTGTTTCGAGTATTTCTAGATCTATCTCGAAATCTTTTTCAAGTTATGATGACATGTGTATAAAGCAAAATTTTGATTTGGGTTCGACGACCATTTCTTTTTTTATTTCTTTCCTTTCTCTCTTTTGATTTTGTGTCTTGCCCTATAATATTTCAAATCAACCCCTCAACTTCTATTATTTTTAATTTAGTCCATATGTTTTGGTTGATATTTATTTTATTTGAAATAGTTTATAAAAATCAAAATTGGTTTCAATTTCATCCTTTTTAATTAGTAGTAAAACAATAACAATAAGTATCAAGGAGCTAGCTAAACAAGAACAAGAATTTCATATAAACAGACTTAGATATATATTACTTAGAAATAATAATAATAAAAATGGACGAAACAGGACCAGTGTTAACCGGATAAATCTTTCAAGATAAAAGACCATCTGAATTTTGAGGTTAGTGGTGGTCGGCTGGATAAGATAAATAATGTCTAATATTCTTAAAGAACAACCAAAAGTCAAGTTAACTCTGTTCATCCACCCCTGCAAGAAATTCAAAAAGAACATAAAGACAGGATTGTCATCGGATTACCTTTTAAAATGATTAATATCATGGGTAATGATAAAAAAAATATTTTAAGATGCTGTTTGTTTTTTATTTTAAAAATGTTTTAAAAAAAATTAAAATTTTTTTTGCTTTAAATTAAAATTTTTTGATAATTTTAGATTATTTGAATACGCTAAATTACTAATATAAAAAATAATTTTTTTAAAATAAAAAAATATTATTTTAATATATTTTTAAATGAAAAATATTTTAAAAAATAATTATAACTACTCTACTAAACATGCTTCTATCTATATATATATATATATAGAGACACACACACCTACCTTAAATCTTTTGATATATTAATAGAATATTTAAGTGTAGAATAACAATTGTTTTTTTAAATATTTTTTATTCAGAAAAATATTAAAATAATATATTTTTATATTTTTTAAAATTTATTTTTGATATCAGCACATTAAAATGATTTAAAAACACAAAAAAAAATTAATTTAAAGTAAAATTTTTTAATTTGAACAAAAAAAAAAACAAGTTAAAACTTATTCTCAAACCCCTAATAAAATAGAGACTAATAACAAAGAAAATAGAAGCACTCACACCTTCTACATCTAAATCAAAACTCAGCAAATTATTAAATTGGCCTTAGTTTTTTTTTTTTTTCACAGGATTCCCTTGGTTATTATTTTATATATGTTATCTTTTGACTCATATTCAGAGAGTAGGAATTGACATTAATAATAGTATGATTAAATTCCAGAGAATATAACTCATTTTTAGGGATAGAAGCTGATTTTACAAGAATCAGCATTTAGATTTTCAAGGAGAGGACCGGTTTTCAAGCGATAAAAATCCAATAACAATTTTCATTTTGGAAGTAGGAATAAAATTTATGGAGAGTTTTGAATAATTTTCAAATATTAGGAATCAATTTTCAACTATAAGATTTTGTTTTTAAATGGTTGGAATTGAAATTCAGGGAGTAGAGACTTTTTAAATGGTTGGAATTGAAGCTCGGGAAGTATAAAAATCAAAAATAGACACTGATTTTGAATGCTCTCAGTCCACCACCTTTCAAATGTATAGAAGTAAATTAATATTGTATGCGGTTTGAAAATATAATTGTGATTGTTTTTTAAAATATTTTTTATTTAAAAAAATATTAAAATAATATATTTTTTAATTTTAAAAAAATCATTTTTAATATTAGAATATCAAAATAATTTGAAAACATAAAAAATATTAATTTAAAATAATAAAAAAAATTTAAATTTATTTAAAAACACTTTTATACATCAGGATAGACGGTTGCAATAATCAACTTTTAGTTTAGAGATTGACTTTCTTTTATGAAAAATAAGAAGTAATTGACTTGAAAGTATTTGTTGTCTCCAATAATAAAGGCAATTCAAATCTTAAAATCAAGATTATGAAGAGAAAGAGACTTGATCTCAACCAATATATAGACAAACAATCTTGAAAATATTCCCAGTTTTGCTAGGAAATTACTTGTCTCCACACATGATAAAAAGAGAGAAACTTTTTTTTTGCATAAATTGATTTGTTTTGTGATTGAATTGCAAGTAGTCTCCGGTTTAATCATCATCTCGTTGCAAATCTTTCTACATTCGTCTCTTCTTTGTGCTACAAATTCATCAGTGCATCTCATCGGTGCAACTTTTCTGGCTTGACCTTCTTTCTTACCAAGAAATCTTGCATGTGTTATTCAAAATCTAGCAAAACTATACACGATGGCCTCCGTAGCAAGAACCCACACCATTTTGATTGCAGATACATGTAAGAAAGGGTGGCAAGAC
The DNA here is from genome assembly GCA_015852605.2 of Populus deltoides. Lineage (NCBI taxonomy): Eukaryota > Viridiplantae > Streptophyta > Magnoliopsida > Malpighiales > Salicaceae > Populus > Populus deltoides. The sequence continues at coordinate 14,573,102 of CM027575.2, forward strand.
CCTCAACTTGTTCATTAAAAAAAAAAAAAAACCCTCATCGAAGCAAAGCCCAGCTGCATCTGTACATCCATTCATAGTTCAATAAGAAAAAGATCCGTGACAGTAATCTTCTTAAATTCCCAGGAATACTGCAATATTTGCTTTACTATTTTCCTCCTGCGTCCCAATTAGCAGCCAAATGATCCCAACATTGATTGGACCACCATATGGACTTCGATAGCAAATCTTTCACTGGTCAGGGTCTTTCAAATCCCATGCATGCTGAGCATCCTTTTCCTGCCACGTTCGGTTCAATATGAAGTTCTGTGCGGAAAAGGGAAACATTGAAAAATTATTTAAAGAATCAACCATGGAAGTTCTCCATTTTTCACCTCCAGGAGACTACTAGGCACACGGTATTCAAATCATCCAATATATTTGTAGCATTTGTCTCTGATTAGAACCGGAAGTTATAGTTTCATCTATTAAATCCCCCAAGTCTCCATTACGTCCTATCACCCTTATCTGTTTAACTAAAAGAATAATTTAATAATGAAAATGCCCCAGTTGTCCTCAGTTTTCTTGAGGACAGGGTCTTTTATTGTTTATCTCTATCGTTTTATTTGAAAACAAGAAAATCTGTCATTGTTCAATAAAAAAAGTCGCCAGTCTTGAACAAGATAGCTTTTCAGGCGGCTAAAAATAGGGCACTGAGCAATTCGCGAAAAAGCTTTAAACAGTTCCCTGCCTGTACGTTAAACAGGCAATAAGATAAGAAACAAGATGAAATTTTGACTTTTCATCTGCAAATTAAAGGAATAGACAATATCAATTATTATTGATTAAAAGAAACTAAAAGGCATAGTGTTTTTACTGTAGCACAAAACACTATTCATTCTCTGAAAAATAATTGCGAATAGGAACAATGATTTTTATTATTTTTTAATTTTATCCTTAAACTTTTATTTTGTACAATTGAGTTTTTTAGCTCAAATTAGCATCCAATTACATGGTTTTTAGGATGGAGGGTTTAATTGCTAGATAGAAAATTGAAGTGAAAATCACGAGTAAAATAAGTGGCGGCTTTGCAAGTTGTTTGAGAAGTGCATTTTAGTCCCTCATTTTTTTTTTTTTGCTATTAGGAGACAGGTCCCTTTAATTTTAGAAAGTTATATTTTGGTACAAAATTTCATTTTCGTTATTTTTTCAATCCTTTATTCATGGGAGAAGAGAGAGGAGTCACCGGATTCCAACAAAGAAAGAGAAAGATCTTCGTTAGCGACGATTCCAACCACAAAACAAGTTAAAATTAATGTCAACAAGTTCCACTATGTGAGGGGAGTCCTATGATGGTTGTTTTGAGCCTTTAATGTAGCCTAAGAAACTAGATCTAAGTCAAGGATATAATATTTTTTCCGGTTTGATTTTGTGGCTTAGACCCTTTTTTGGGTTTGTTAGGTTGATAGGTTGATTTCTTGGTGTTCTAGAGATGTTTGTCGGGTGTTTTGTTGTTAAAATGGGTTGAAAAACAGGTTTTTTAGGTAAAAAAACTTGTAGGCAAGGTTATCAAAAACGCGTTTTGACTCGTAAAATCATACGAGTCAAAAAACAAAAACATGTTAAATCAGGTTAAAAACTCGAAAACCAGTAAAATCGGTCAAACTCGTTAAAATCGCTCAAACCGGACCGATTTCATGATTTCACATTAAAATTAAAACAGCTGCACTGCTCTTTCCCCATGAGCCCCCATTCTCCCGCCCAACACTCCACCCTTCTCCTTTCCCCTTTCCCTTTCCCCAAATCGCCAGTCAGATTAAGAAATCAGCTGCCATGTAATCATTTGCAACTTGCCACATACATTCTTATATCTTAAGGCAATCTATGATTTGCCTTGCAGCCCTTTATTTCCTCTAAGGTACGATTATTATGTCTTTCTCTTTGCTCGTTTTAGAATGAGGAAAGTGTTTAGCCTTCTTTCATTGCTAGCTGACTTTGATGTCTTGGTTTTTGCTGGTTATGTTTGAAATAGACAAAACTTGTCAGCCATTTTTCTAGTTGCAAAGTAATGCTTTTGTTCTTTTCTTTTGATGTTTTTAGAAGGATTTCAAAACGGCTTGTGTTTGTTTGATTTTAAAATTGGAAATCGATTGTACAAAGAATTAGTTTAGTAAACTTCAATACCCTCAATCAACCTTTTTTTTTTCTTTTTTGAGTCTTAGTTGTGCTATTTGACTGCATTTAATATTTATATTTGATGGCTGCAACTTGTGTTGCTTTTTATCTTATATGTGATGATGATGATCATTATCATCATATTGTGTTTTATTGAGGTTTTAAATGGTCAATTCTTCAGGTGTTGGGTTTGGTCCTGGTATTCCTAGTTTCCAGTTTGGCATTGGATTGGGTGCTGGATGTGGGATTGGTTATGGATTTGACTGTGGTGTGGGGACGGGTGTAGCTCATGATGAGAAATGGAGATACTCTAATGTTGGCAAGCATTTTCATGGTCCTGTAAATCTTCCAACTCAGTAAGTATATAATCATGTTTCTCTCTGTTTAGCTTTTTCAACTGCACTGAACTTGCTTAGATGGATTGTGTTTTATCTTGATGTGTTAAGCAGAACATTCACTAACCTGTTGCAGCGGTATAAGTAGAAAGCACTTTGAGAATTTGTCAATTTCTTTTGCTTTAGTTTTTTTGGGAGCCTTTTCTACTCTAGCAGGGGAGCCTTGTTCAGACAACCAATTAAGCTTGCATTTACTGAAATTAATCATTAAGAATGGATAGTAGGCTATTTTTTGTTGATTTTATGTTGTGATTGATTACTTGAAGCATGAATTTTTATTTTTTAATATATTTTCAAATTCCTTATGATTTTACGATCTGAATTTATTTTGCATTTTACGTGCCGTGTTAAAAATACATTTTTAACAACCTTGCTCGTAGGCCTGATTTTCAGACCACCATTTTAGGCTGGCAGACGACATGCCATCTGCCACAACAGGCAGCGTGTGATTTGGCTGTTATTTTTTTTTTTAAAAATAGGGGTTACCCCTTTAAATAAGAAAAAAAATAACAAGCCCAGGCACGCATGCCTAGGCTTCAAGGCCCACGCTCCTGGGCTTTTCCCTTCTCGATACTTCCTTTTCTCTCCAATTAATACCTTTTTTTATGTCTTTTTTTAAATATTTTTTAAGTTTGTTTTTTAATTAATACACCTTCTATGTCAATTTTTTTTAGCATTTTCTAAATAACAATTAATTTTTTTTTAATTATATTTGGTGTCCTTAATTTTTGATGAAGTTGATATGATTCATCTATAATTTTTTAAAATATTTCATATAGATTAAATTTATTTTAAAACATTAAAAATGTTTATTTTTTATGATATTTTTAATATGTGCAACCTTATATAGAATTGTTTTCTTTTTATTTTAATCAATAAATTTTACATGTTTGTCGATTTATATTACAAATTGATTTTAATAAATAAATTCATTAAACACGGCCGGATAAATAACCTATATTGCGCTTTTAAATATTTTGATCTATATTTGTCTCTTAATTTTTTTAGTTTCGTTTTTATTTATCGTAATTTTTTTTATCGAGTTATTCTGACCTCAAGATCTAGGACACACAATAAACATGTAATCTGGACAAAACTCATGTCCAGGTCACAGATTTCTCATGCTAACCTACCATCGCCCAGGGCAATATTTTTTTCATTTATTTTTTTTTTTGCCTCAGGTTTAATTTTATTATTAAATTAATCAAAATTTAACTTGATTATCAAATTTCTCTTACTTCTTTAAAAACATAATCATCTCCTCTTTTTTTAGGGTAAAAAAAAAAATTTAGTTTGGCTTGCGGCGTCGTGCTGGCCACCAATCTAAACTAAACAGATAGGTCCTAATCCATTCTCTTGTCCTCTTGAACGGGGTTATTACCCATCTAAATGTTGCCTTTTCTTTTCCTTCTCAAAGTTGGCACCGCCATTTTCATAGTTGCTAACAAAACCCCCTTTAGGGACAACTCTCTAAGACATAAATCCCAATTTCTAGGAAATGATACCCAAAATTGATGCTATAATTGCAGAATCCCCCATATCCAACATATATTTAAGATGTATATCCACACTACATATGTGGAGTGCTTGGAGAAACATCCATAACCCATTTCCTCTACCATTATGTTCTCTATAACCACATGGAAAAATTAAAGCACGCTTATGTCACTGGGGGGCTATATTATTCTTATTATTTTGTTTATTTCTATTTTAGTCCTCAAATGCCACACATTCCTAATTTCTTTCCTCCTTCCTTCTCTCACCAATAATAGTTATTTGATACTTTTCTCTCCTGGAACAAACAATATACCATAACTTACTGCAGCATCTTCACAAAAGTAATGAGATGTAGAAACTTCACCTAAACCAGTCTCGAATGGATTTGATATAAGGATAGCAGAATAATGTCTTCTCAAATAGTAAATGTGCTCATATCATTAGCTAGCAAACAATAGTCCCAAAGGGATGGTCATTAATTTTGAGAAAAGATAAAAAATTGCTCATATCATGAAAGCTAGTAGCAACAAATAATAACTCCAAATAACATGTAGAATGTTCATTAATGCTTGAGGAAAAACTAAGGGATTCCATGTTCTACAGAAATTCAGTAAGAAACCAAATGACTAGTGTAAATGACAAGGATAGGCAACTCTACCTTTTCAACTAGTACCGGTCGTGATGGATGGGTTAGAATGGCCTCAACTCTATCTAATGATGCTTGCAGTCGTCCAGAGTTCATGTTGAACAATGGCTCACCAGTACCCAAAGCCCTGAAAGATATACAGTTTCATCCATAACATGAGAATAAATAAACCACAGCAACAAATTAAATAAGTTAGCATGTAACCCTGACATGAGAAACAGTTGTTCAAATTTAGTTTCTTACGCAACAATAGCACTTTAATAATTAACTACTCCTTCATGAACTAATGCGTGGAAGATCCAGGAACTTGCCCGGTAATTTCTGGAATAACATAATCTGCTCTCCACCCAAACCGCAAATCCATGCCAGGGAACATCCCGAATGATGTCTTATTCTGAATCCTAGATATGCCATCTCCACCTAAACAAGTTGTAAGCTTCCAATTCCAACCAGTAGAATGCAACTGAAAATTATGGCCTATGCCAACCTATATTTCCAAGAGTTACAGGTCCGATCACCACAAAAATGCATACCCATGAGTTCAACAACCAATAAATTACTCAAACGACAAACTACTCTTTTTTAAAACTAACCAACCAGCCATTACATGCTAAAATCCACAAGATGTTAAAAGGATCAAATCAAACCTGGAGATTTAGAAACTTGGTAACAGGAATCTTCTTTGAAAGAATGCGTACATCCTGATGTATTGCCTCATATGTGAATTTCCACCTCCGTTCCGGGGATAAGGGTTTCAGAACAATCTTGCCTTGGAATTCATTGATTGGAGCATTATAGAACTGAATCAAAATGTGGACTCCAAAAATCACAACCAGACAGACAACAGGACAAGTAATGCACATATAGCACAGCATAAAAAATATAGACAAGCATTCATCAAAAAATAAAAAAAGGAATTCCATTCAATCACAGCAGAAATGAGAAAGGGAATATCTATATTGTTCAAGTGTTCATTTGACAAATTACCAATATCCATCACTCTAACAGGAGCGATGAATAATTTATTTATTCCATTTTGCACCCACTACCCTGTCAGGTTTTCCAAACAATACAAACTCGCAATAGCTTAAGGTTCCACTTTAAAGTTCAAAACTTTCATGATCACATCTTAGTGCTTTGATTAAATTAGCTGTCTATCTTTAATAGCAGAAAAATGTTCTCCAGACATTGAATCCATTGCTCTCTGCATAGCAGTGTTAATCCATGTGAAGGATCCACGTCAAAGAATTCAATTCGAAATAGGATATTCAGCAAACATGGAAACCTAGCAAAATTTACCAAAATGGACAAATCCAGAGGTATTTACCAGACAGAAAATTATCAGAACAGTATACTGCCATGATAGAAAAAAGACAAAGACAAAGCATTAGAATACAACTAGATTGCCATAACAAATCAATCTTCATATTTACAAGTACCCTACATCTCAAAGGAATAACCAACACCAGAAAAACACATTTTCTTTCACAATGGTACATTTCCAGCAAAGGATATGCGAAAAAGAAAAAAGAAAAAAGAAACTAGCAACAAGATGTTTCCTTGACCAAAATCCCGTCTTGCTTCCACTCTTACACTTTCACTCTCATTGATCATTTACCACATACATAAATTAAGAACATAGCATAGAAAAGCCAAGTACTATCCAAAATAATCCATTTTTTCAAACATATACTGTCTCTTGGCTAGCAAAACAGGCAGGAAATCCAAATAATACCTCTAAATTAACACCAACTCGAATCCCCTCAATTTCCTTTCTGAACTTGAGAAACAACTCCGACGGTATGAAATTGATATTGTAAAGCTCTTCCCATGAAGTGGGCTCCTCTCCATTTGAACCAGAATCCATTTTTCTACTGCAAAACAACCCACCAGTCCCTGCGTCAGAAATTCTCTCTTGGGTCTCAAACTTTATTAAATAAAGCTTTTTGTTTGCTTTGAAATGAGCGAAAAGTTTCTTTCCTGTTTTTCTATTACTAAAAAAACCTATAAAGAAGAATTTTATGGCAAAGCAACCCTACCTTATTTCTTATTATTAGTATTATTATTATTTAAAAGAAATAAAGAGCAAATACCTTGTAAAATTTAAAAGAGAAATTCATTAATTTTTTTTATATATATATTTCAATACTCAAAAGAAAAAACAAATAATTTATTTATAAAAAAATAATAAAAACATTTAATAACACCAAAAAACTCGAGCATCATAAAAAACTAAAAAATTAAACCCAAAAGTCATAAAATTTAAAAAAATTCTAATAAATATTTAATATATATATATAATTATAGATTTTATAACACTTTCTTCTTTTAAACACCATGTACTAAAAATATATCTCATTAAAATCTTGTAAAAAATATTCAATAAAAAAGACCTAAACTGGAAAAAAAAAACATTCATATGTGATTTTTAAATGCTTTAGAATTCGATAAAAAATTTAAAATAAATACTTTAAAATCTATATTTAAATTCTTCAAATTCACAAAAATACAAAAATACCTCGTTAAGACTTTGAAAGGTAAAACTTTAAGGCATGTGGTTGCCTCATCTGCTAGTTCATTTACTAAAATACGAGGCAAGGACAGTATTTTCTTAACGACATTCCCGCTTGCAGCCCATTATTTCCGACCAGAGCCAAATAGCCATGACTTGCTGCATAGACTCCATGGGATCCCTCCATAAGGTCATCACAGGAAGGGTATAAAGCTCTCGATCAAACAAGTGAAAAAGGTTGGATTGTTGTTCTTGCGGATTAATGAAAGATGTAGAAGCCTTTTTCACTTGATTGATCAACTTTCAAAGCAAGAAAAGGAACCTGAAGGTTCCCTTTGAATCACTCTCCAAGACCAATCTGTAAATTGAATATCTAAGAATTATTCAGACACACCATTCTTGTTTCTAGTTGAAGCCAGTTTATAAGCACTTTGCTGGATAGTATTTGGTGTGCAAAATGAGCTTGTCCATATTCATGATGTTGTGCATATCAGTGGGCATGATGTATACATCATCAAAACTTTCTTGGATAGTATCACATTTTAAGAAAAAAAAAAAAAAACTTTTTTATGGTAATGTACAATTATTAATTCGGCATTCTTTCCATAGTAAGGTTATAGTTTTCCATTTTTAAGTCATTACTAGCCTCTTTACCTGCGATTCCCCGCGGGTTGCATAATTTTTCTAACAAAAAATAATATTTAAGCGTAAAAAAAATATAAAAAATTATTTATGACAAATACATAAAAACACTAATTAGAGTTAAGCTAACATGGGACATCCCGTCAAACTCGTAGTTTAAATTATGTGACTGAAATAACCCAATTAAAAATAAAAAAAAATTATATATTTTTTTAAAAAATATGTTAACTTTTTTAAACTTATAACCTGAGTCATTAAACTTGAAATATTCAATTTAGAAAAATCATGAAATTTAATTTAAAAAAATTAAAAGATGAAATTGAAATAAAAATTCTAATCATATCAAAGGATTTTAAAAAATAGCAATTCAAAAATTAAGGATCATGATTACTATAACTACAATTATTATTATTATTATTATTATTATTATTATCATGACCACTATCATTATTAAAATTATTGTTATTATTGTTGTTGTTGTCACCACTACAATTATTGCTAATATTATCACTATTATTGTTATCATTATGACCACTATCATTATTAAAATTATTGTTGTTATTGTTATTATAATACCATAATTATTGCTAATATTTTCATAATATTATCATCATTAGTAATAATAACAGCATTCATATTAATATTATTACTATTTTAACAACCAACACCACAATCATCATCACTATTATTATTGTTATTGATATTATTGTTGTTGTTATTATTATTATTATCATCACAACAACTATTATTAATATTTTATTATCATCACTATTCATCTTCATCTTATTATGTTCTATATTATTATTATTATTATTATTATTATTATTATTATTTATAATAGTAGTAAAAGCAGCAGCAATATTGTTACCGCCACAACATTACAACAACAACTATTATTATTATCATTACTTATTATTATTATTATTATTATTGTTAATAGCAGTAACAACAACAACAATATTGTTACTGCCACAGCACTACAACAACAACTATTATTATTATCTTCACTTATTATTATTATCATTATCATTATCATTATTATTATTGTCACAACTATCATTAATAATAATATTATTATCATCATCAATAATAATATTATTTTAATCACTATTTTTATAATAATAATTATTATTATTATTATTATTGAAAAAATAAAAACCATGAACTTGATTTGAAGGATAGAATTGAAAATTATAAAAACTCTGACAAAAGGATCAAGAAAAATAATAAGAAATTAAAGAAAAGGGACCAAATTAAAATCACTATTATCATTGAAAAAACAAAAACTATAAGCTTGATTTGGAGGTTCAAATTATAAGTCATAAAAACTTTGATAAAAGAGCAAAAAAAAAAAAGAAATTAAAAGTAAAAGGATTGAATTGAAATATTTTATATATATAGTATATACAAATTAAGAACCGAGGGTTAAATTAAAATCAAACAAAACTTCAACAAAAGAGAAAATGACTAAAAAAAGCAATCAAAATTCAAAGGTCTGAATTTGAAATAACAAAAATAATGAGGACCATAGTATATTTATGGGGGTAGGAGAGAGAAATGAAGGAAGGAAAACAAGAAAGAGTTGTTAGCGATACACCAACCATATTTGGAGCACAAGCGCCACCTATAATGGAAAAGAAGACAACGAGAAATAATCTGAGACGGCGAACGACTATTATTAACAATTGAAAACTACCTCATGTTTTGGGTAACATGTGTGATGATTCCAACACGCAGCACGTGTCAGTAGCTTTTTAAATAAGAAATTATTATTTTAATGATAAATTAGGTAGCTACCCTCAACCACATTTACAAATAACAAAAAAAAAACAAGGTGAAAAGACCAAAATACCTTTGACACTAATGAATTAAATGTTTTGCATTCTAGGGTAAATGTGTAATTCTATTGTGTATAAAAAAAGAAAATTACCTAACTATCCTTACCCGACACTATTTATTTTTTTTGCTCTTGGGGTACATGTGTAATTTTTTTTTACTGTTTATAAAAACATGAAATGGACAAAAATATCCTCAAACGAATCAGTAATGACTTATGAACCTTGTGGAAATTCTATTTTTTGATGGGAAGGAAAAAATGATCACCACACTGTAGTGATGAATATGAAAATGTGAAGGAGGCTATAATGAATCTCCCATGCCTTTTAGTATATTTGTTATAAAAAAGTATGATGTGATACATATATAAAATTTTTATATAACACGCTTTGATAGAAAAAAAAACCCGAGGAGTATAAAATTTGAATTTTTTTTAAATGATCTGAAACAAAATAAATTTTGCAGGGGTTGGTGCAAAACTCGAGGAGGAGAGAGAGAAGAAAAAGGAAAAAGAGAAATGAATGTCAATGACAAACTGTCATGAATCTTAAAAAGCTCGTCGTACCACGGTGTAAAGGGCGTCGAGATTTTCCAAACACCACCTCCAAAGGTGGTGTTTGGTGGCCAGATGACCTCACACGTGTTGTTTGAATGACACGGGGGCCACCCATATATGCTAACAAGTTTTTTTTAAATAATATTTAATATATGATAATTACAATAACATCCTTGAGCAACCTCCAAAATTACAACAAAATCAATGTATAATGACCAAAAAACCTTATAAGAGAGTTTTTTTTTTTTGCTGCAAGGTTACCAAAGTAATGGCACTATTCCTAATAAAATGAAAGTACTAAAATACCCCTAAAACAAAAGCATAAGTATTTTTTTTTACCAAGGTTGTATCATGGTGAAAATACAATATTGCCTCCAATGCCTAGTTTAATGGTTTTATTTTGCAAGGGCAATTGTGTAATTTTAATAGTATAATGAATAGTAATTTGTGTCTAAAAACAATGTAACTTTCCTTTAAGAATTAGTTTTTTGTTAATATTAAATTAATATTAATGTGTATTTATCCTTGTATTATATAAATAGACTTTAATTTTATTCTAAATTATTAGTTACTATATTTAATCAAGTTAATCTAATCAATCTTTTTAAGTTTATGCAAGTGATCACTTAATACCAAAATTCAATAAAAGAATTAAAAAACAAATTCAAGTTTCAAACCGATCTACATGTCATCTCTCTTTTATCGATAATATAACAAATTAATCAAATTGAGATAAATTTATAATCCTCTATTTTAAGACAAATTATTTACTCATTTTTCTCAAGATTAAGAAAAGAGATCGATCATTTACTAAATCCATATCTTTTTTATTCTTGAATTCTTAGAACTTTCATGGCATGTGGGATATCTAGACATGTTGGATTAATGAGTAACAAAACCTAAGAGCTATCCACCACTATACATCGACATTCAATTATCAACAATATTATCATTTTTATATTTTGTATGTTCTATGCATCAATATTTTTCAAACAAGAAAGATCCTCGTTTGAAATGAATAAGTAAGGAGAAAATATATCTTATTATAATAATATTTTTTTAATACATCTTATAAATATTAATATCAATAAGTAAACAATGGTAGGTATACTCTTATTTTTTCCCTTTGATTTATAACTTTAATAGTGATTTGAAAAAAGTGTTGATAATCTAAAAAAAAAGACGAAATTAAACAGAAAAATTACTGAAAACATCTTGTCATTTAAGTGTTGAATCACTTTGATTACCATCTTTTTATAAATTACACTACATATCTAGTCAATGTTAATTTAAAATAATGATAAAAAGATATATAAAAAAAGCCCTTATATATTAATAACTCATGTCACTGGAAACATAATTATTCTTTTTTCACTTTTCAACCAAAATCCATTTCCCTTTTTTTTCTCTTAAATTATTTCAAATCCGTAGATGTTGTGAAAATAGCCCTAGAATCTCAAAACAATTTGCAAGTAATATAAAAAAATCCAACACAATCAATTATATAAGAGCACACACATAATTTACATGGTTTGAAAACTTAGGCCTACTCCACAAGCAAAATAATCAAGAAAATTTACTATGAGAAAGTAGAAAATTATAAGATATCACATAAAATTGTTTTCTCATCCAAGATCCTAAAGCAATAAAAAAACTCATATTTTCTCTCTTTTCTTTAGTTATCAAAGTGTAGAGATCGAAGGCACTTACAAATAAGTCATTTATCCTAAAATATAACAACTTTAGGCTTTTATACATGGACTAAGTACATGAATGTTTATTTTCTCACATAGGCCCATAATTTAAGATAAATCCAATAAATCTATATACTGGTTTTAATTGAGTCAACTTACAAAACTTGAACTCCTCTCTGATTACCTTAACTACACATCTTTCAAGTACTATACAAACCAATCAAGTCCAAACAATGCTTGAACTTGACTATAGAGATAGACGTCAACATATTTGCATGGTTCTTAATTGTAGCAATTTTTTTCTCAGATGGAACAACCCGTGACATAACATTTAGAATGAAATGATACCTAACATTAATATATTTGGCCATTTTATGGTACATCTAGTTCTTGGCTAGATGAATAACGCTATGGCTATGACAATATATAATAATCAACTCTTTGACAAACCGAGATTACCAACCAATTCTCTCAGTCATAAAGCTTCTTTTACTGTCTTTGTCAATGTCATATTTAACCTCTATTGTCGACAAGGCAATAACGGATTATAAATTTGCTTCCTAACTAATAGCACCCCTAGAGAGAGTGAAAAATATAATCTGATAGCAATCTCCTTCATCCCAAATCACCAGTGTAATATAAATTTACAAAACCCGTAACACTATTTCTAGTGATACTATCTTTTTTCATATATCAAGCCAACATTTTTAATACCTCTATAATAATAGAATATCCATTTCATTGCCTACCAGTGAACTTTTCAAGTGGGCTGCACGTGGAGTACTCACCGACTTGCAGTCTTGCATGCCAAAACACTCAAATATCTCTTAAAGATACTTACTCTGTGACAAGTATAACTTGCTAAAACTTTGATCTCTGCATATCTATATACCCAAAATACTCTTAACTGCACCCAAATCCTTTATCTTAAACTCGTCACTCAACTAATTCTTTAAACTGTTGATGTCAAACATGTTTTTGGAGACAATCAATATGTCATCAATATACAATAACAAGTACATACAAACCATCTAAAAGCTTCCTAAAATATACAAAATTATCATAGTCACTCATAAAGTAACCATGTTTAAGCATAAAAGTATTAAACCTTTTACACCATTGTCTTGGTGGCTATTTCAAGCTATACAATGACTTTTTTAATAAACACATATAGCCTTCCTTACTTTGAGGAATGAAACCCTCTAGCTGATACATATAGATTCTCTCCCCCAACTCACTATGTAAAAAAGTTATTTTGACATCAATTTACTTAAGTTCGCAGTCAAACAAAAAACCATGGTAAATAATACATACATAGAAATATGCTTCAGAATTGGAGAGGACACTTCATTAAAGTCAACATCTTTTCTTTATATAAAACCCTTAGTAACTAGACGTGCTTTAAATCTTGCTCTCAACCCTTGGGACTCCATTTTTCCTATTGTAAACTCATTTGCACCCAACAATCCTCTAGCCTTGTGGTGGTTTAACATGCTTTCATTTTCAGTTTTTATAAAGAGACTTAATCTTTTCATTCATAACATATCCACTAAGAAGATTCCATGCAAGAAATTACCTTTTTATAAGAATAAGGCTCACGATCATTAAGATTCTCTACAATATTCAAGATAAAATCAATTAGATTAGCATAACCACACTTAATTGGTGCTTTTATTTATCTTCTTTGTCTTCTTGTAGCAATATTATAAAGTTGTTCTTTAGGTGCATTTTTAACAATAATATCTTACACTAATAATGATCAATTATTTTTCTTGTGAAACATTACAAACTCATCAAAGGTCATATATCCTTGTTAGTAGTGAACTTAGATGATTTAGGATCAACACACCACAACCAATACCCCTTACCATATATGTATAGCTTAGGAATTCGTATTTTCTTACTCTCGACCCAAATTTATCTTTCTTAAAATGAGCATTATCAAGACAATTAAATACTCTCAGTTTAGAGTAATCAACAAGAGAACCAGACCATACCTTATATAAAGTCTTTACCTCTAAAACTATCAATGAAGATCTATTATAAGATAACAAGTCATGTTAATTACTTCTGCCTGAAAGTCTTTTGACAATCCAGCCTGTAAAGGCATACAACGTGCTTTTTTCAAGAGTTTCATAGTCATACATTTTGCAACCCTATTTTATTATGGTGTATTTCTGATAGTGTGATTTCTAGCAATTCCTTTATTCTTGCGGAACTTGTCAAACTAACCTAAGCGGAACTCCAAACCATTATTAGCTCTTAAACGTTTAATCTTTTTACTAGTTTGTTTCTTAATCAAAACTTTACCCTTCTTGAAAGTGATAAACACATCACTCTTTCTTTTTAGAAAATACATCCAAATCTTTATAGGGTGATCATTAATAAATAACAATAGATAATGTGCTCCGTATTTTGACATAATAGAAAAAGAACCCCAAAGGTTAAGATGAATATAATTTATAGTATCTTTGGTACAATGAATAATCATACTAAATTTTACCCTGCACTGTTTACTATAAGCATAATGTTAATTAAATTATTTTTTCATCTAACCAGATATATTGTCTCAGCCTACTCTTAAAGTTCACAATCTTTAAAGTTTTCAATCAATACTATATATATATATATATATATATAATTCATCAGTTTAAATTTCCAGCACTTTACTAACTCTTTAATATTTTTACATAGGTTTTTATAACCAATCTTTTGAACTTTTTAAAGAACAATGGAATGACCAAATTACCTTTAAAAGCAAAATTTATTTAACTGGTGTCTAGGGTCTTTTTTGACTTTTCACTTTTTAAGCATAATAAAATGACTAAATTATCCTTAATAGAAAAAAAAGATATTAAACTAGCATCTAGGGGCTTTATCATATTTTCATCTTGTTTTTTTAGTTATAATCAAGTTGATTGAGATGCAATTTGATATTTTAATAAATATAAAATATTATTAAAAACCAAGTGGCTAGCGTGTACAACAAATGCTCATTCGTGTAAAGAGCCTAATCCTTATTAGACAGCCCACGAGGTATCTTGCAGCTGCTAAACACTGTCTTCTATAATGGTGTTGGAATTGTTGTAATGTTCATCCCTTCTTAGGTGACGCATGTGGCTTACTGACCTGTTTGGCATTAACAAACTTTCCCCCCTTTCTTTTCTCTCTTCTTCTCTATCTTAGGCCTAACCCTCTAAATTTTCAAAGTAGCCCTTCAATTTGTTCTTTGTATGTTAGATTTGGTAATTGTTCTTTTTATTACTATTTGTTTTATTTGAGAAATTTTTTAATTTTTTTATGATTTCATCCTCCTTCAGTTTTCTTTATGGCTGAGCATTTTCAGTTCGGTCCGGTTTTGGATCAAAATAAATAACCAAATCAAAATTATTTTTTTCAATTTTTGAACCGAACTGAACTAAAAACCAGTTCAAACCGATCAGTTTCAATTCGGTTCAGTTTTTTCCCCTTCCAAACCAGTCGGTTCGGTTTGCTAGCTTGAAAATCTAGAAAATAATACAGTTTCTGTACAAGCTAAAACAGGGGTTTGCTTTTAGCAACTCAATCCTTATCAAGAATTTGTACAAGCCAAAACAGGGGTTTGCTTTTAGCAACACAATCCTTATCAAGAATCTGTGCAACCCAATCCTTATCAAGAATCTATACAAGATAAAACAGGGGTTTTATTTTAGCAACCCAATCCTTATCAAGAATCTGTACATCAGCCATGGCACAAGCTTTTGCATGTAGAGGACTGCCTCATTTTTTTTTTGCCGTCGCATGAAAGCTTTAATAGCAACTGAAAAAGCTCTATACGAGTGAGTCATAGCTTGTTTGAGTTGGCAATTTAGTGTGTTCGAGTTCGAGTTCGATGAAGAAGAAGAGAAAGTTGAGGAGGAGTCTGCGAGGTTCATCGAGTAAGTGTTTGTGTGTATGCATGTGTGGGGGGCTTGCTGGTTAAGAACCATGGAAGGAGAGAATCAAGAGATGCAGAGAGCAAAAGGAGGGAGAGATACAGAGAGCAAAGTAAAGGGAGGGGCAACGACTGGTTTTTATGTTTATAAATGCTATTTTATAAGGTTAGAAAAAACATCCTATTTATACTTGCTTTTTTTAAAATGTTGGTCTGGTTGAACTGGTTTAGTTTGGTTTAGTTCAATCGGTTTCAGACTTTGAAAACTGAACCAGAATTTTTTTATGATTTTTTAATCGATTAATTATGTTTTTTTTGTTTGATTTTTTTGGTTTTCTCGGTTTATTAGTTTTTTTGCTCACCCCTAGTTTTTTTTTTCCTATCAATTTGATCCTTATTTTTTTGATTGCTATTTTTTTTACTTTAGAAAATTTTTTAAATCAATTTTTTATTTCTTCTTTCAATATTAAATTGGTTAGGAATTGAACTTTTTTAATTAAACCCAAGTCTATAATTTCATGGGTAGCGAGTTTGAGAGATTAATCCAAGTTCGAGAGATTTGTCAGGTTTATATGTTTTTTCCCTCTTTTTTTAAACTCGTGGTAGCCCTTCAATTTTGTTCTTTATATGTTAGATTTGGTAATTGTTTTTTTTATTACTATTTGTTTTATTTGAGAAAATTTTTATTTTTTTTATGATTTCATTCTCCTTTAGTTTTCTTTCCTATAAAATTTAATCTTCATTCTTTTTATTGCTATTTTTTTTTTACTTTAGAAAATTTTTTAAATTCATTTTTTTATTTCATCATTTAATATTAAATTATTTAGGAATTGAGCTTTTTTAATTAAGTCCAAGTTTAGAATTTCATGGGTAGCGAGTTTGAGAGATTAACCCAAGTTTGGGAGATTTGTCAAGTTTGCATGTTTTCCCCCCTTTTTTTAAACTCGTGTTTTTTTTTTAATTTCATCATTCAATATTTATTTTATTAGAGATTGGGCTCCATTATTTTTTTTTATTTCCTTCCTATAGGGCTTTTCATTAATTTTAAAAGTAACTTGGATTATCTCAAGTTTCTTATTTGTTGTTCTTTGTTAAATTTATCATTTTAAAAGAAATTTTGTTTTTGAATTAAATCAAATTAATTGATTGAATATAAGTATAAGATTTTCTCTTCATAATATTTTGTTTGATTTGCTTTCTATGTTGTTGCTCTGACAACACGTGCGGCATTTTTCGATGTTGTTGTGCAACTTTTCACCGTGGCATTAGAACCGTCTTAATGAACTCTTTCTGGTAGTGTTCATGACAAAGCAACGATGAGTTTCTAATACATTTTTCTTTCTTTTCCTTCCGAGTATGATATTGATAGCTCAATTTTTTATAGTAAATTATTACTATTTTTTTTTCTTAGCTTTATTTATCATCGATGCTTTTTTTAACCATATTATTAAATTAAGTGAACTTGTTGAACCCAATCAAGTTAAAACCCGGGTCTCAAGTTTTTATTGCTTTTTTAAAAATTCTAGCATTGCCATGATATTTTTTTATAATAAAAAAATTTGACATGATACACAATATAACTACTTATCTAGTGATAAACTATTGTCTAAGATAACAAAGCTTTGCTATCATGACTATGATATTACTAAGGGAATGTATATTACAATACATACAAAATGATCTATACATTAATTATTATCATAAAAGTATTATAAATTTTTAAGAACTTTACTTGTAAATGATAAAATATATTTAAGGATGTCATAACATTTACTATTAGGCATAGATTATAAATGTCAATATCAAAATATATATTATTAGCACATTAAGTTTAGATTTTAAGAGCATATTTAAAAGTAACAATAAAAACTATATTTGATATAGTATTTACTAAATTATTGATTTACTTTATGCCATGAGTCAGGTCAATTTTTCTTGAACATAAAAAAAATTTAAATGTTGCTAACATTTTTTTTCTAGTGGAAAAAAAATTAAACTATATGGTAGTTGACTTGATGTGATGTAGTTGACTTTGCAGGTTGAAAAGTAATTTGAACAACTTGTAAAAACATAGTTTGTCTCAATTTTTTTTTCAAGATAACATCTTTTTTTAATATTAAGATGGCAACATATTGGATTGGCTTGGATCAACCCGAGTTAACATGTCAAATCCTCGACCCGGGTTATGAGACTATGATAACCTTATAGAAAGCAAATCAAAACCAATTATGAAACTTAATTCCCAATCAACCCAGTGTTGAATGATAAAATTGAAAAAAAATCAATTAAAAAAAGGACATAAAAAAGTGACTTGGGTTAATCTGTCAAATCTGCGACCTAAATCATAAAATTGAGATAACCCCATAGAAAGTAATTCAAAACAAATTACGAATTTCAATTCTTAGTCAGCCTAATGTTGAAGGATGTGATTAAAAAAAACATAAAAAACAAATCAAGTTAATCTGCCAAACTTATGACTTGGGGTAATTAGACTGAGATAACATCATATAAAAAGTAAAAACAACCTGTGCTAAACTACCAAATCCATGACTCTGATTATGAGACTGAGAAAACCATATAGAGAGCAAATTAAAATAAATTATGAAGCTTAATTCTTAATCAAACCTATCGGAACCAGTGTTGAGTGGTGAAATTTATAAAAATTTTGATTAAAAAATGAGCTAAATCAACCTGGATTAACTCTTTATGCACCATTCCCGGGTCATAAGACAGAGATAACATAATAAAAAAATAAAACAAAACAAATCATGAAACCTAATTCTCAATCAAACATAATATTAAATGTTAAATTAAGAAAAAAGTCAATTAAAAAACAAAAAAAAACCGAGTCAATTGAGTTAACATGTTAAACTCGTGATCTAAATTATGAAATAAGGATAACCAAATAAAAAATAAATTTAGTATTAAAGGACTCATGACTTTAGTTATGGGATCGATATAATCTTTAAAAAAATTAAAAAAGCTTTTTTAAAAAAATTAAATAAACAAGGGTCAATATTAAAAATCCCTTCTCTTTTAGTTAGTTTTTTTTTTTGGTTAATGTTAATAGAAAATAATTGATGGTATTTTAATTATAAAAAATAGAGTAAAGAAAATGTACCGTTCATAGCTTCACCATTTCGGACTTTAGGAGCCAAACCCTCGGAAGCCCTACATTCAAAAGTAAAAACGCCACCACCCAAAGGCAAAGACCTCCTAGACAAGTAGCGTAGGCACCGCACTCACTCACTCTCCAGTCCACTACTAGAGAACTACACACAGAAAAACTCCTAAAATGACCAAAATACAAGCTTACGAGGACTTCGTGAAGGTCCACGGCATCCTTTTAGCAGCCTCAGGACTACCTCGTACACTGCACCGCAAACTGTTCGACAAACTTACTTCCGAGACTTTCGATGGCGGCGCCTACTTCCAAGTCGACCCATGCCAGGATGGCCGTCAGAGGCGCCTCCTCCTTACCTCTGCCGCCTCCATGCCCAAAGATTCCAACGTTTTTCTCATTGACCACGCCTGGACTTTTCGCCTCTCCGATGCTTATAAACAGGTACTAACTACTAAATTTTTGTACTTTTATTGTATTGTTTTAGTCAAGTGAGTTCAATTTAATGCAAAGGTTTTTCAGTTTTGAGAGGTTTCTTTGTTTATTGGATGCTTTGATTTGTTGGTATTGTTAGAGAACGAACCAACCCAGAGAAAATGATATAGCAATTGTTTAAGCTCTTTTAAAATTGAGTCATTTGAAATGTGATGGTTCTGAGAAATTATGATCATCCCGTGGTATTGTTTTGTGGGTTTTGGGTACTAAAAACTTGTGATTGAAGGTTTTGCTAAGAGTTTTGGAAACAAGCTCATCTGGTGTTTTTGCCTGCTGATGTTTTCTTGATAGAAGTTTCTCTTTTGAAAGTTGCAGCTAAAAATCCTAGCTTTTATTTTATCTGGTCTGGAAAAATTTCTTGTTTTTGTGCTAGGATATGGTTTCTGCTAGTTATCGTTGCTGAAAGTTGACAATCTGTGGATTTTTGTAGCTTCAAGAAGTGCCAGGGTTAGCCCAGAGAATGGCTGCTTTGATGTGTGTGGATATTGATTCAAATTCCGATGTTGAAGAGATAGATGGGGATGGAGTTTCACGAGACAACTATTCAAAATTGAATGTCACTGACATTGTTGAGAATGAAATTGGTTATGCGAAAGAGAGAGGCTATGACACTGTTAAGTGGTTGGAGCTTGAGGAACTTGACATTGACGATGACATGCTTCTCTCTCTTGATTTGTCTAGTAAATTTCCGGTCTGTCACCATTATTGTCCTTTGTTATTTGTATGTTACTATGGGAAAACACATTTATTACTGAAATTGTTTGAGAAACAATATCTCTGGTTTTAAAAAATACTCTAGATATGATGATCTTATTTAAAGCAATACATTGGTATACTAGCTTAGGAGGTGGCAGTGTCTGTTTTGGGTTTTTCTTTTTAATTTGTTCTTAGAATCTTTTTGATCATGCAATGCTCAATATCTACTCCTCGCTTTTGTTTTATTAGGATTTACTAGCACTTAGCCTATATGGAAACAAGCTCGAGAATGTTGAAATAGTTGTGCAGGAAGTTACCAAATTGAAAAACCTAAAAGCTCTCTGGCTGAATAACAATCCAGTTCTAGAAAACTGGTATGTATGCTGATGTGTGGAAAAGACAATCTTCAGTCTTTGAAGCTGCCCTTAGTCTTTTTCCACTGAAGGATGACTGATATATTTTTATCTCAGTGATGGTTGTATGGCAGATACAATTTTCAAGGGATGTCCAGGGCTCGAAATCTACAACTCATGTTTCACTAGTAATTTTGGTGAGTGGGCCTTGGGATTTTGCGGAGGAGTTTATGAGAAGGATAATCCTTGCCCTATCCATCAGGACAACCATCCATTGCAGAGTGTGACATCTCTCGACCTTTCAAACAGAAGTATTCATTCTCTCATTAACAAGGTCCTGAATTTTCTTTCTATTCTGAGTTGTTGCTTCGTACTTCATTTGTTGGAGTTATAGCTCATCAATAGACTTGATCTTTCCATTTGCTTTCTCTGTATTCTCCGTTCTGAATTGTAAATTTCACATGCCAAAATGTGGGCTTTGGAAGGAAAATATCCCTTACTAATTAGTTAGGAATGAAGGAAGAATGGGCTGCCATAGTAGAAGGAGGCAGCTTTTCTCCCTCTTTGCTGAAATTTTTTGATTGTTACAAATCACCCGCATTCTTACTTATGAACCGATAATCCGACAGAATTTCACTGCTGATGCAATTGTGTTCCACTTTCCTTCAGTCATTTTCTCCTGTTGAGATGCCTTCTCTTTCACATCTGAATATTCGAGGAAATCCTCTGAAGCAGAATTCAGTTAGTGAGCTGTTCAAAGTATTGAAGGGGTTTACTAGTTTGCAAACTTTAGAGGTACTCTTGTTACAGTAACTCAATGAAAAGTAAATAATGCTTGAAATTAGCAATGGATGGTATGGTTTAAGATGCTTTTTTCTTCTTTTTGCAGGTGGATTTACCTGGACCCCTAGGAGAGAGTGCTATAGAAATTCTTGAATCTGTTCCAAATCTTTCTCAGTTGAATGGCGTCAATGTATCAAAAATATTAGAAACTGGAAACCATGTAATCGATGCTGTACTTCAGCCACGCCTTCCTGAATGGACAGCTGAAGAGCCTCTTGCTGATCGTGTTATTAATGCAATGTGGTTATATCTGATGACATATAGACTTGCAGACGAGGAAAAGATTGATGAAACCTCTGTGTGGTATGTGTTTTTGCGTTTAGCAAGTGATAATTCAGTACTTATTTGGCTTACTTTGTTGACATGCTATCAGCTTTGGCTACTTAAATATCTTCACAAGTTTAAAAGTTTTGGCATGTGGCTTTTTTATTTTCAAAAGCTTAAGTTACAAAAGAGCTTTGTGTTCATCTGTTTGTCATGAGAGAAGGAATATAATTACACTAGCATAAAACTTGTAAATAGATCTTGAATTGTGGAAAATCTGAACTCAGGGTATGGGGACAGTTGTATATTCTTCTTATTATTCAGAATGATGAAAGAATGCTTAAGAAAGAGCAAAGAAGTCAATGAAGGTAGAGAATTTTGAGGCATCTGTAAATAGATATCACTTGGCATGTACTACACTTCAAAAAAAAAATTATGTACTATTTTCATAGGATTGGAAAGTAGAAATATTTTAGAAATACCAAGAAACTAGGCTGAAGGACATTGTACTTTATGCTTTTATGCGAATGGTGATGATGGTATGCATAGCAGTCAATAAGAATAGTTATGTCTCTGGTACTAGTTCTAAAGTTGTCCAATATCCTCTCCGTTGACATTTATTTTGTGCACAAATTGCTCCACACTCTTTTAAATGCCAAAAAATACTGCCGGGTAATTTTTTTGGAGTTGAGAAGCGCAGTCAAACTTTTTTAGATCAATTTTTCTTAATTAAGTGTTCTTTTGCTCTCACTTAGGGAACAAGCATGCACATGTCTGTTCAGTGATCTGGCATAGTGAAGTGTTTTATTTTGGATTTCCTTGTAGGTATGTAATGGATGAACTAGGTTCAGCTTTAAGGCACAGTGATGAACCAAATTTCAGGGTGGCTCCTTTTCTCTTCATGCCAGAGGGAAATCTGGAATCTTCTGTGAGGTTGTCCTGCGACTTTTTTTTACCTTTCTTTCACTGATTTTGTGTATTTGTTCACTGATTTTACTTGGCATTTGCAATTCTTTAGTGCCTTAAACTGAAATTAAACAAAGTCTTTTCATGCTCAAAAATAAGCTGGAATCATGAAATTAAAAGATAAAATGATGTGCCTTGTTCCAACATGTTTTAATGCTGGTCATGGAAAAGGCTTGTGGAAAGGATCTGTGCATTACTCTATATGATGCAATCCTACCGTTAACATGAAAATTTTTATTTCAGCTATTCCATATTATGGCCAATCCAGAATGTTCAAAATGGAGATGAATGCACTCGTGATTTCCTATTTGGTATTGGGGAGGACAAGCAACGTTCTGCCAGGCTTACAGCATATTTCCATACACCACAATATTATTTTATTCAGGTATTATCTCCTAGTTTTGTATTTACTGTTTTTCTTTTTTGAATATAAACTCAAAATTGCTATTTGGATTGGTATTAATTGCACCATTTCCTTCAGGAGTATGAGAAATTCCATCAGAAGTTGCAATCAAAAAGTTCAACTCCCTTGCCAGTGAACTCATCTTCCAGCAGAACCTTACGTCGTACTGATGGATGTGCTTTGCGTGTGTACACTGACTTACCTCAAGTGGAAGGATTTTTGACACGTCCTGAATTTATAATCAGTAAGTGTTATGATCCATTCTCTGATTTGTTTTTCTTTGAATCTCATTTGATTGGTAGCTTCTATCTAGTACTTGTTTGATTTAGATGTGCTATGCAATTAATTCTGAGATCTATGAGAATATTCATGCTTGTGAAATATGGGTATTAGTGTGAAATATTGCATTTCAGTGACTGCATCTCTTATTTTCTAGATTCGTGATAGATATTCAGTTTACTTCCTAAGGTTGAATGGTACAGTATGTCCTCCGTTCTCTGAAGGAATGCTAACTATGCCATTGTTATATATGTTTATATCAAACTTGAATTTAGTTTGGAAAAATAAGGGAGGTTGCAGATGCTAGGGAGACCATGGAACCTTTGCAGGATCTCATCATATGGATTGTAGGGGCAAAAGGATTGGTGTAACCAACCTAGGGTGTGTTTGGTATTGTGGTGCAGGGAATTGTTGTCAAAAACACGAGTCAACATGTATCTAATGTGCAAACTCGGACTTAAAACTCGAAAACCAGTAAAATTGGACTTGACTTGTGCAAAATTGGTAAACTCAGTCAAAATTGTGCAAAATCACCCGAGTTTATGTTTTCGCACCTTTCTCATTCTATATGCTCGATACTCCTCTCTCTCCTTTGTGTTGTGTTTAAAAAAGGAGAGGTGAATGAGAAAGGAAGGAAAAAATATGGTTGGCATGCTTCAACATCTCCCAAAAACAGTATTTTTTTTTTAAATGACCCCGTGTGAGTCCACAATTGGTAGTACCATGTGTCTACCAGTCTAGGCACACAGTAATTAAGCGACACCTCTTTTATGGTTTCTGTTAATAGTTATGTATCCTAGGTTGTGCTGTCTTTGTCCTCCAACTATGCCATTTTCATCATTACTACACTTTTGTTTCACGTGTGTGTACACACACACACACACACACTGTTTTTCTTTGATAGCCATGAGTAAATAAATGTCAAAGACAAACTCATGCTAAGCCAAGTTAAACTTTTGAAAAAGGAAAAGAAAAAATGATGGCATATCATGAAGAAATATATTTAACTCATGCACCAATTATAGAACTAGCATAATTTTTAAGTTACTTCAACTATATATGAATTTTTATTTGAATTATGTATTGTAAGGTGCTTAAACTTTTGTATTATTTATTTTACTTTTGTTTTAATTGTGTTATACTGTTATTTACTAGGCTGGAACTATCAATATATAATTTGTTAAAAAAAATTTACTTATGATTTTATGATCCGAGTTTACATTATATTTTTTGTGTTGTGTCAAAAAAGCGTTTTTGACAACCTTGGTGCAGGGTGCTTATCAATTAAAAATGCATCAAAATGATATTTTTTTCATACATTTGTTTTTTAATTTTTGACATTAGCACATCAAAACCATCCAAAAACACCCCAAAAAGCATCAATTTTATGCATTTTCAAGGGAAAAACAATTTGAAAAGCAAAAAACTATTGCAAAAACAAACACTCACCTAGTTTTGAAACTTAGTTTTATCGAGGTTTCTTTTATATGAATATAGAATGTGTGCATATTAATAAGGGAAGACTTGAATGTATTTTGAAACTTAGAGTGTGTACGGAAATCTAAAGATGCTAGGGAAAACAAGGGAAATGTAAGAAGTGCAATTGAATTTCTTTGGTTTGGTTCAAGGAAGGTTGCAGTCCTCCCAATTTGGGTGGAAAGTTTTTATGAACCAAAAAGAAAATTTAGAAATTTCTTTTCTGTTCCTAATTTTAGGATCCAAACAAAGGAATCTTGCTTAATTTCCTTTACATTACTCACATTTTTTATTCCCTTCCCTCAAAACATATAGAAGTTTGGTATCTCTTTCTCGTGCTCTGACAAAGCTTCTCTTATAATTTGTTTTGTTAACAGCCACGGAGTTGAAGGATGCAGACATTATATGGACAGGTATGCAGGTGGATGATGATGTCAAAAGAGCTGCTGGAATTACAGATCAGCAATATATAAACCAATTTCCTTTCGAAGCTTGTCTTGTCATGAAACATCATTTGGCAGAGACTATTCAAAAGGTAAAGACAGGATGTCTAATGTATGTATAAATTCAAGCATGCACACTCTTGGATGAGCCTGCTTTGTCCCCAAAATATCATTCTTTTCCTCCAGATAGTTGTTAATTAAACTAATTATTCAGTATCTTTGCATGAGTATCAGAACATACGACCAGGGTTTGCATTTGTTTTGCAATAATAACTGACTTTTTTAGTTCCATTTATCCAACAGGCACATGGATCTCCTGATTGGTTGCATCCTACTTACAATTTAGAATCACATCTCTCTCAACTTATTGGCGACTATTATGCACGTAAAAGAGATGGAATGAACAACCTATGGATCTTAAAACCATGGAACATGGCCCGGACTATTGATACAACTGTAACAGATAATGTGTCCGCTATTATCCGCCTGATGGAAACTGGTCCAAAAATATGCCAGAAATATATTGAGCATCCTGCTCTGTTCGAAGGCAAGAAATTTGATCTCCGTTATATAGTACTGGTTCGCAGTGTGAAGCCTCTGGAACTGTTCCTTGCAGATGTTTTCTGGGTATGCAACTTTTCTTTGTTGATTTGCTAAGATGCCAAATGATATGGAACAGATTTTCAAATTCCTTCTATTAGGATGCCTATCTTGAAATAGTTATTTCATCTTTATTTTCAGGTTAGGTTGGCAAACAACCAATACACTCTTGACAAGCACAGCCTTTTTGAGTACGAGACCCACTTTACTGTTATGGTACGTGTTAACCATTTTTGCATTGAAGTTGCAAACTCTGAAATATTTTGGTCATAAACATGCTTCAAGAGGTTGAAAATGGAATGTAGAAGAAAGAAAGAAAAAAAACCATGTTGCCATCCAGTTTTGTTAAATGAGGATTTTTTCCTTCACATTGTCATAATTGGCTGGGATTTTAGCCTACATTTCTGCTTAGCGAGATTTGTTTCTTGACTTTGATGTAATTGGGAATGGCTTGCAGAACTATCGTGGAATATTGAATCACAAGAACACTCCAGAGTTTGTGAAGGAATTTGAACAGGAGCACCAAGGTAACAGCCTCCATCACTTATTGCTTTCCTTCCTGAAGAGAATGGTTATTCACAACCAGAAACTTATCCATTGGATAACAGCATTTACTAAATGTAGATTCCTGTGTCTGTTGCAGTTAAATGGTTGGATATCCATGAGAGAGTGAGAAATATGATTCGATCTGTTTTCGAGGCAGCTGCAACAGTACATCCAGAGATGCATAGTCCAATGTCCCGGGCAATGTATGGCGTGGATGTCATGCTTGATAGCTCTTTCCAGCCAAAGTTATTGGAGGTTCGTAGTTGCCAATGTGTTTCCTTCTCTGATGCTCTCCTAGCATCATGTGGTCATGTATAGTTTGAAATCAAACCTTAAGCACAACCAGATAGGAATCGTATTTAGCTTTTTGTTCATTGTTCAATATGATTTTGCTTCAAGGTAGCTTTCCCAGGCCTTTTGAAGATGAAGTGTTCATTTTCTGTTTGCAGGTCACTTACTGTCCAGACTGTACAAGAGCATGCAAGTATGATACACAAGCAATAGGTGGAGGGGGAGAATTATTGAAAGGTAGTGATTTCTACAATTATGTGTTTGGTTGTCTCTTTCTTGATGAAACTAGACATGTGTGCCCATTGTAATTTAGCTTTAAGGATTTTCTTATGTATACAATTGTATTCATGAAGACCTGCAGAGTTTTGTTTTGTTTTTCTTTTTTGTTCACTATAGTTGTCATAGATGAGTGCATCCTTGTATGTTTAAGAATACTATTTTCAGCTTGGATTTAGTCACTTTTTTTTTGTTCTGTTTTGTGACAATTAAAACCCAGCATCTTCAAATTGACATTCCTAATCATCAGAGTATGCTATCAAAAGAGGTAGCCCTATATTAGCATTGTTCCAGTTTCTTTAGTATCCTGTCGTCTGATTATTTCCCTTTCCTTTCCCCTCCCCCTTAATTTTGTTGATGCACCACCTGTATCTACGTTTTTTTTTGTTTTTTTCTTTCAAGAAAAGGAAATAACGTAAATCTGTCGTGTGCTTCTGCTGGTAAGGAATTACATTTAGTACTTTCCAGCAAATTCTGTTAAACCAGAAAAGGCAAAACGATGAACTGCTATGGACAGCAAAAAAAACTTCTGCAGATACGACTGAAGGGTGGCCCATTCATGCTTGTCATGGATGGCGTTTGAATGCTGCACGAACAGAGAATCACAAAAGAATGGTAGTAAAATTCAGGGGCAACTAAGTTCTGTGGTGCTCACTTGTTTCAGTTGATAAATGTGATTGATTTATTGATGTTGAAAGCTTCTTTTGCAATTCAAGATTTGACATTCGCTCAGCTTCGAATGCTCGCTGAAGCTGTAAAATGACAAATTTATGAGGTAAATCACAAGCACAAGGGGTACATAGCTGCCCGGGAACTCCATTCCCCCAAAATGGCCCTCAGCCTTTCATCCTCTTGCACGTACAATTCCAGCATTTCATCAATCAAAGCAAAATCCCAAAAACACTTGGAAACCAGAAAACTTTCTTTAGCCAAAACCCTACTTCCTTGTACATCTTTTTTTTTTTCTCTAGTGAAAATAGGTCCTTTTTATTAGAAAAATATTTTTTGTGATTAAAATTGGCATCATATGAGAAGGAAATCTCAATAAAAAGAAATAATGTTAGTGATAATTTTGATGAAGAAGTATCAAAGAATTAAAAAAAATAATTAATTTAATAAAACTATATAAAAAATTAACATGATTTAAAAAAAAAGTATTCTAAATGAATATTTATGAGAAATTTGTTTTTAAAAACAAAATCCTGCATATTAGATTGATATAATTTTTTTATATAAATTAAGGAACAACATTACCATAATAAATTCAAATTTTATTTAAAAAATAAAGCATAATTGGATATTTCTATATTCTATTGTATTAATCCTAATTAAAAAAAGAATTTTAATATAAAATAAAAATAGTAAAAGGCTAGGCCTTCAATACTCAAGCCAGGCCACTTTGTTAAAGTAAGCAAATGACACATATTTTACCTGTTTTTTTTTTTTTTTTAAATCCTAGTATTGAATTTTGTCTACCTTGACAAATAACTTGTCATCGTCTCATTCAAGCTTCAACCATGTTTAATGGCTACGAAATAGGGTTCTAGAGCATTTGAACCCTAACCACTAAGTGTTGTATTATATTTTCATTTAAAATACCTAAAAAATCATCTTAAAAAGCTCAATAACCTCATTAACAACCCAAAAAGCCCTCCAATATGTGTAATATCTTAAAATCAAATTGAAAAAAAAATTTTCCATGTATATATATATATATTAGTATTATTGAAGGTAAAAATCATCTCCATCTATTACATTTTTCTTTTAAAGTTTAATGAATAAACGAAGAAGAATGAACAAAGTATTAGAGCTATAATTTATATTTAATTTAATATTAAAATTATGTTTGGTTATTAAACTTTAAAAAATTTTAAAGAGTTAAAAACTCTAAATATTAAAATCAAAGTTATTAATAGCTGAAATCCGGCATTTAAGAATTTTTTAAATTTTAATTTTTTCATTTCTTAAAAAATATAATAAAAATAAAGTTTAGAATCAAAATATAATAACTTATAAAAATAAAAATAAAAGATGAGAGAATTAAAACTTCAATAATTAAATGAAACTTTTATATGCATTTTATGAAAAAAAAACACTTATTTTTTTAATGTAAATTTTAATCTTTTATCTTTTAATTTATTTTTTAAATAGAAGTTAAAGTTTTTTTTAATAAAATTACTCGTTAATTTAACATGTATTTAACGGCATAAGGTAAGATAGATAAAACAAATCAAAATATATTTAAGCTCATAAAACTATGAAAATATAATTTTAAACCTGGGGTGTCCTCGCTACGTTGACAGACAAGTGACGTAACTCCAAGTCCCTGAAAAACCCTAACACAGAATGACATGGGGTTCCATTTATGAGCCACTTCCCCAATCACCAGCGTCTTCTTCATACCTTTGAAAAAAAACCCCGCAAATTTCCATTCCATTCACTGATTCAAATACACCAAATTTCAACTTCAAATGTATAATTTCTGCTTTAAAGTCCACTTTTGTTGTTAATTGATTGAAATTCTCTTTTTTGGGTCACCATATTTTGGTTTGCTATGGGACTCTTTGTGGTTTTTTCGTTATCTCCATGACGTGCAGAGATTTTAACAAAAAAACCCACATAAACTGGGAGACCCAATAGAAAATCTGGCTGTATTCAAAGAGGAGTCATTGCTTTAAATTACAGTAGTGGAGTGGGGTTGCATATGACCCTCTTTTCTTTAACTGGACCTTTCAGGGTTCGAGCATCCACTATTGCCATTGCCCGTTTTCACGGTCGAACTCAAGGAGGATCTCGCTTTTACCCTGATAGACAGGTAATTCAAAACCCAGAATCTTGGTTTGTCAAAGTAGTTTCCACACTTTTTGTCAATTCACATTCTTTGGATGCTTGTTTGAATTACTTGTGTGAAAAGTTGACACCTTTGATTGCATTTGAGGTAATCAAAAGGTTTAATAATCCAAAAGTGGGTTTCAAGTTTTTGGAGTTCAGTAGATTGAATTTGAATGTCAATCATTGCTATTCCACTTATAATTTGCTTATGAGGTCCTTATGTCAAATGGGTCACCATGATTTGGTGAATATTGTGTTTGATTACATGGGAAGTGATGGGCATTTGCCTGATAGTAAACTTTTAGGATTTTTGGTAACTTGGATGGCGCAGGCGAGCGATTTTGATATGGTTAAGAAATTGCTTGCTGAGGTTCAGGGTAAGGAGGTTCGCATTAATTCATTTGTCTATAATAATTTGTTGAGTGTGTTGGTTAAGCAGAATCAAGTGCACGAGGCCATTTACTTGTTTAAAGAGTATTTGGTAATGCAATCTCCTCCTGACACTTGGACTTTTAATATTCTTATCCGAGGTCTTTGCAGAGTAGGGGGTGTGGATAGAGCTTTTGAATTTTTCAAGGATATGGAGAGTTTTGGATGTTTACCTGATGTTGTCACATATAATACTCTTATAAATGGATTGTGCAAGGCAAATGAAGTACAGAGAGGGTGTGAATTGTTCAAGGAAATTCAGTCTAGAAGTGATTGTTCACCAGACATTGTGACTTATACATCAATTATATCGGGGTTTTGCAAGTCAGGTAAGATGAAGGAGGCCTCAAATTTATTTGAGGAGATGATGAGGTCTGGGGTACAGCCCAATGTAATCACTTTTAATGTTATTATTGACGGCTTTGGCAAGATTGGGAACATAGCTGAAGCAGAAGCAATGTACAGAAAGATGGCATATTTTGATTGCTCAGCTGATGTAGTCACCTTCACTTCCTTGATTGATGGCTACTGTCGAGCTGGTCAGGTGAACCACGGCTTGAAGTTTTGGAATGTGATGAAAACAAGAAATGTATCTCCAACTGTTTATACTTATGCTGTTCTCATTAATGCTCTTTGCAAGGAGAATAGACTTAATGAAGCTCGTGATTTTCTGGGGCAAATAAAGAATAGTAGTATAATTCCAAAACCATTTATGTACAATCCTGTGATTGATGGGTTCTGCAAGGCTGGCAATGTGGATGAGGGGAATGTGATTCTAAAAGAGATGGAAGAGAAGAGATGTGAACCTGATAAGGTGACATTTACCATTCTTATTATCGGGCATTGCGTGAAAGGAAGAATGTTTGAAGCAATTAATATTTTTAATAGAATGTTGGCAACCAGGTGTGCCCCTGATAACATCACTGTTAATTCTTTGATATCCTGCCTTTTGAAGGCTGGGATGCCTAATGAAGCCTATCGCATTAGGAAAATGGCATTAGAGGATCGTAACTTGGGTTTGTCATCTTTTGAGAAAGCTATTCCTTTGAGGACAAATACAGACATCCCAGTGGCAGTTTGAAAGAGGGTGTGGTGCAAAATTAAAATCAGCTTGTTGGAGCTGTCTAATGAAAAAGGCTTTTCCATCATCACGCATCTCTACCTTGTAGCATAAATGAGCTACGAGACAGTTTCAAACAGTAAGTTCTTTGTTGTTTTTAACTTTTCAGTGAGATCAACAAATCAAATATTACTTCAAATATGCTGCCTTTGTTGAATTTCTATTTTTCTCTACTTGTATGCATTTGTCTTCTTGACCTTCAAAGCATCTTTGCACTTCTGATGTGGATAATTAATTTGGTTACTTCTTCTCACATATTTATAATGTTGACAGTAATTATATTTTTTTTTTCCCGTAAACTTCTTAATTATGCTCTATATTGCTTAATATGAAATGCAGCTAGTTTTATTGTGGTGATGTCTGTTATTAGCCATGTCCTATTGTTTAATGGCATTAACAAATCTAATGGAGGAAAGTGGTTGCTCTGGTGACTGGAGTTGTGACATGTTTAACCGATGCTAGATAGCTCAAATGTCAGGGTGGACATTGAGGTACTGAGTTCTAATGTATAAAATAGCATGAATAAGGCAGAATTTATGCAGAAATAAATAGAAAAAGAGGAACCAAAAAAGCAGTATGATAGACCAGGTGCGTCTTAGGATTGTTAAGTTTGTGACTTTGGTTGTAGAAGGCCCCAGTTTATTGTTAAAGTTCTTCATAATGACTAGCAACAACAATAATCTCCATGAAGAGGATTGAGAAGTGGGCATGTCCGTGACCAACATGTATTCTAGCTGTTTACTGGTTGTAGCTTGTAAGTTGGGGATGCATGAATGATTTGGAAGGAATTTTGTTTGCTGAAACTGCAATGTTACTTCTAGGATGTGAGGAGGATGAAGAATAACAGAGAGCATCAGTTAATATCAAGTTTAAGTGGAGAAATACTGCATCCAATCTAACTATAGGGATCACCACAATAATAGTGGCCCGAGTCCTTTTATGAAGTAGAACACTATGGTGTTGGAGTGGATCGTGGTACTTGCAATTTTATCACATGATGCAAGGGAGACAAACTGACAACTCACATTAACATTTGCATCTCTACCAGTGAACATCTCACAAGAGTGTCCAGCATCTAGTCAAAGATGTATATCCAAAATGTTGGTAAAGTTTATGTCTGGATAAAACATGTGAGAGTGAAGTGGTAACGTCTTGAACTTAGCATTCTTATTTGATGCCAGTGGTTAATTATCAGTTCAGGCTCACAACTATCAAAAGCTTATCTTAGTTGCTATCAATTCGAATTCTTGGTGGTCATTTTTTTGGTTGCGCATTATTTTTCATCTACTTGTATGTGAGTTCTTGATGTCTGTCTTGCTTAATGGACTTTGCAGGCTGGCAGCGTTTGCATGTTTCAAGGCATTGGTGGATCACGAATTGTATACAATACAGTTTTGAGGTTAAAATTGTTTATATCTGATCTGAAATTACAGGGTCATGACCTGTGTCCTTTTTTTACGATCTTGGATAGAAATTGGGGAAAGGCGGTTTTGGGGTTTCCAGTGTATACAAGTCAAGCAGGTGGGCAGGTAGTTAAGAGCAGTAACTTTTCCCATGTACATCAACAATGCCTTCCATGTCTGCTATGATATCAAAACGGATCCAATGGCATGGAAGAATCAAGCAATGTGGCTAATTTTAATCAATTTCACTTTCAGTTTGATCTTGGTAGCGTTCAGCACTGTTTTGATTTGTTGTCTCTGATCGCCATTTTGCTTTGCATGGTACTGAATTCCTCAGTGGGGTTGGTTTTTTGGGTAACAGATCCATTCTCTAATAAAAATTTATGCTGTAATTGATTTAAACAAGGCATTGTATTCTACATGACTGCAAATGGTACCACATCACGGTACTCGTAGCACAAGGGTCTATACATTATATAGGGAAATAGGGCGTCTTATTTTCGTACATCAACACACATGGGGGCATGCACCTTGGATGCAAATTCCTATTACATTACTGAAACTAGTATCGCACACCACAAACCACTCATCCAAGAGCTCATCAAATCTTCACAATCATGCAACGACAGGATATGATGCACAGGTTGCAATACCTGCAAAAATAAAATCAGGATAAGCATTTTGAACATAAAGGCAAGTCAACAATTGCTCAAGTACGAAACCAGTCGAAATCCCTATTATCTTGGCGACACATTTCAATGGGGCCCGTTCACAGTTAGTTCAACAATTTGCTAATGCATCAAATATTCCCTCAAGTGCTTTCACAGTCGATCTATATATAGGTTGGGACTTACCACACATGTTCTTCCCCATCTCCATCTTAAAGTAACCGTTGTCACCCCAGTCTTCTCCCCAAGAGTTCTTGATCAGCCAATATGGGATGCCATTCTCTACTCCATAACCAACTGCAAGAACAGCATGGTTCACATCCTGCCACAAACCCAAGAGAATGTCAGAAAGAAATCGCCATATATAAAGGTAATAACTAATAAGCGCGCCACAAACCCAAGAGAATGTCAGAAAGAAGTCGTCATATATAAAGGTTATAACTAATAAGCGTTCAAGCACGCAAGCAGGAAGAATATTAATATGTTTGATGGTTTACATCCATTCACGCTACCTATCTCAACATGCCCATCTAGCCGGGACAAGTAACTGAACTAATATAACATCAATAAGAGATCACGAGAGGCGTTACTTAAAGGTTGTTGACTTATGCAGTCACTTGACATTTCGAATCTTGAATGTAAACTAGATGTTTCTAAAAGTTTAAAAAGGAGCAACGTCCCCCAAAATTTTATTGAAACAATACCACCATCTGACCGATTCCATTGAATAAGATTATCACCCTAAAAATAGTTGAACTCACCATGGGAGTACTGCCACAAGTGTTGGTGGTGTAAACTCCTTCCTTGTACAGACGGAAACTACCTACTACCTCGAATGCAACGCTAACTGGACGAACAAATGCAACTGCATGCTTCAATTCGTCTTCAGCACCCTGTATTTGAGTATAAGATTAGGGAACCTCAAATGATATTAATAACGCATACTAGCATTGAAGTTTTGAGAGTAGCAAATGATCAATGGCCAGATTCTGAACCCCCCATCAGCCTCTTGTAGCAAATGGAGAATGAACAGATATTCAAACAAGGAAATGAAGAGTCTCTACTCTCTACAAAGGGGATTGTATAATATTAGATCTCTAGAGTATTTGGGCTAGAAAAACACAGCTTCTTCAAGCTGCAACATGGATCAAATGAAGTAATTACTCTCAATGCTAATATTAGAGGTATAAGAATGCTCATATGCCGAAAACAAGTACATCTACAATAACCAACCCAAACACAAAATATGCACACCAAGGTTTGCCAACTCAACAGCTCGAGTGAGAAATTTCCTGCTCAAGAGGGGCCAGAAAGAATATGCACACAAAATATTATTTAGGGGAATTGTGCATGCTACTTACCAGTGTAATGTTGACTGATTCGACAACTTGGACACCAACGTTCTCCGATGAGAACTTGCAGGCTTCATCTTTTCCAGTGTAAGGATATGCTTCTTCGGTGTCAAGGCCACCATTGAATTTAATGTATTCAAAGGCTTGGGATGGCAACCCACCATTGCAGCCAAAGTTATTAAATGCTCTAGCACAGTCCACAAGCTGCTGTTCAGACAGAGAGATTCCTTTCCCAAAAGCCTGGTGGTAAGCAGCCTCTAGAGCTCCAGTGGTGCTGCAGTAGAAAAATACTCAAGTTAACAAGCATGGAACATATAGTTAAAACCAGCAAATTTCAATTTTTTAACCTGAAAGTCCAGCAAGATCCACAGTGACCTTGATTCTTAACGGGACTGACTATGCCTTCTTCCCTCCAGTCTTTCTATACACACAGAACACAGCCCATGATAAATATTTACTAGTATTTACTAATTAAGCAATAAAGATCATATATATATATATATATATATATATATATATATATAAAAGAAAAGTAGTACCGTTTCAGGAAGAAGAGCGTTGGTAAGCTTGTGATTGCCCCTTGTGGTTGCAGAGCAATTTTGGGCAGCTCCCAGTCTGTACTTTTGGAACTCTTGCCATGTCCAATCAGCAAATTCTGCAAAATCATGAAAATGTTAGGATTATGCTACCTTCAACCACTAAACAGTAATAAGTGGATCTAATCTAATTAACTAATAAGACTTACGATTAAGACCAAGAGTGTAAGGCAAGCCCTTTTTATTGGTGGATCTAATCAAATCCAAACTCTCCGAGAATATTGCAAACCTTAACTTCATCTCCTCCTCTGTCTCATACCTCTTTCCATGCCTTCAAACAAGCCAAACATCCGGTGGGATAAGAAAAACAAACAAACATAACCATCTGATTATTGTATGATCATCATATTTAATAGAAACGTACCTGTGAGCAAAACGAGCAAAGGAGAGAGCCCGACGAGATTGGCCTAAGACCTTAACAACAGAAGATTCGAAGTCATGGAGACGGTCAGATACGAGTTTGATTGGATTGGATTCATCGAAACTTGACCCCGCTGCAACGCAGCATAGCAGGAACAAAATCGATGAGACCACCAACCCAGTGACACGAGCCATGATTTACTTGTTTTTGTGGGTGGTCGATGATTATTGGGTGATAAATAATGGGAGCTAGAGGTGGAGGATTTTATATTCGCTTTAAGAATCTCTGGGCAAGGAGCAAAGTACATGTTTACTCCTCAACTATCATGTGATTCTAGGTTTGGTCTCCAAACACAAAATACTCCCAATTGGGTCCTCACCAATCAAACATCACCCCACTATTAAAATTTACAGTAAAGCCTCAAGATGAGGGTTAATTGGAAAATACTAAATAATTAAGGGGCTCAATTTGTATTTGTTTTTGTTTGGTGGCCTTATTGATAATTGGGCGAAATACATGTCCTTTGCCGGAGAATCTTTTGTTTTGTTGGTGGGCCTTTCCT
Source organism: Populus deltoides (assembly GCA_015852605.2). NCBI lineage: Eukaryota > Viridiplantae > Streptophyta > Magnoliopsida > Malpighiales > Salicaceae > Populus > Populus deltoides. The sequence continues at coordinate 14,609,319 of CM027575.2, forward strand.
TCCTTGAATTGTTTTGTGGAAGTTTGTGGAACAGAATCCTCTCCTCCTCTACTAGAACACGGAAGTTCCGTTATCGCTTACTGTGACGCACATGGTGACGCCTAACGGTTCCCCGTCGTTGTAACTTTTCAAATCATAGACGTTATATATTGATTTTTTTTAAGTGTTTTTTATTTAAAAATAAATTAAAATAATATTTTTTTATTTTAAAAAAATTATTTTTAATAATAGCATATTAAAATAATTTAGAAACATAAAAAAATTAAATAAATTAAATAAAAAATTTTAAAAATTTAAATTTTTTCAAAAATATTTTTAAAACATACAAACAAACGGATTCTTAGACTGATATAAAAAGAAATCGGAGTACTGGACTAGATCAATCATTTTTGTTTTTTTTATAGAAATGTTCTTTGAATTTGATACCATATGAAGTTTGGTCGGCCAATTAAATCATAAATCGGCTTTGCTAGTTCATCCAGTTTAATACCTAGCTCAGGTTAAGTTTAAGGATATAGATTTTTCAAGTCCAACCTTTAAAGCCGGGTTTAGCAATTTTAACCTCATAATTATCAATGTTCTATGCTTGACTTGTGAGATAAAAATAGAGATTGAGGTTAATGATTTTTTAAAAATGTTTGGTAAAAGAATTGCATAAAATCTAAGTGATGACAGCTAAATTAGTTATTTTCTAATTAAATTAGCCAAGTTGTTGAGAGCAATTAAAGAAGTCTCGTGGATTATATTAAAAAAAAAATAAAACATATGGTAAAAAAACATGTTTGTATTGCTAAAAGAGATACACACACACGTGATTGTCCGGGTCAGCTTGCGTGCACCTCGACTAATCTTACGGGCCCTAAAATTAATGACCATATAAGCTTCTATTGGCCCTGAGGTTTGTGAGACTCGAACTGATAATCTCTGAAGAGCAAACTTAGGACTTGACCAGGTGAGTTACACCACTCAGGGTTGTATTGCTAAAAGATATTAATTATACAAATGGTGGTTTCAACCTCATGTTTATGTTGTGCAAAAGGTGAGATTTGGAGGAAAATGATATAAACAAAGGAGGTAAAAAAATAAAATATAAGAGGTTACGATAATATCTCGTATAAATGTTTTTAAGTTAAATATTCATAATAGATTAAACACTAAAAACAAAATTAATCAGGCATTGACGCTTGAAAATTACTAAATAGTGAAATCCCATGATGAATATGTGAAGATATTTTTTTTTATTGAGGATAGAATTGACAAAATAAACTTTTGAGTTGTTTGGAAACGTGTCCACACAAGCATAAACTACATGTAGAAGCATTGATACTCCATGAAATGAAAGCAATGAATAACAACTTCACTTTGGTTTAACCCACCTATATATTTAAATAACTATATTTACATTGAAATCTGACTTTAAGTTATGCAAGTTAACTAAGCAGTCATGTTTATCTAAACATTTAATCTTATTTAAAGAATAATATTTTTTTATTTTATAATAATGGCTCTATCTATTTATGATTCTCATAACTATTTTAAAATCTTAATAATTGACATAAAGTAAATAATAGTGATGATGATATAATATTGATTATTTGATGTATCTTGATGTAGGTCAATAAATTGAGCAACTCAATCTACATGTCAAATAGAAGTGTGGTACTCTATACCTAAACCATGTACCTCTTAAATGAATGGATTAATAATGCTAAAATATATAGATCTTGAGTACACTCCAAGCAAAATGTTGAAATATAAGATCGACACCAAGCTTCTTGTGTCAAGATCTTAATTTTAAAGGTGCTATATATAACATATAAAGATCTATAATTGTTTTTAGATTGCTAAGAGAACTTCAATAAAAGAACAATCTGATGGTTACAAACTGCACATTTAGGTTTAATTTTTTTTTAAAAAAAAACCTTATTAAATCCTAAATCTTTTCTTACCAATCATTTTAATATATAAAAAAAATCTCAAATGGTTACTAATAAAGAATAACAAAAAAAAAAGTGAGCCTTTTTTTTATTGTCTTAGAGAAATAATGAGCATTTTTACGTCATAACTAAAAATTAGGGAGAAAGAATCATGAGGTTCAATAAAGATAAAAATTTTTTTTATTACATTCAGTTATGGATATTTTTTGATATTGAACACTAAAAACAAATGTTTATATCAAGCCTCTTTTTTTATTTCTATTCTAGTGGATTATTTTCTAGGCACCAAAGAAGGATATAAATAGAGGTAAGGAAATGTATCTCAAAATATCAGTATAAGAGGAGTTACCTTTAAAAGAAAGAGATATAGAACATGATGATGAAGAGCAAAAAATTAAACTTTAGCATAATCAAATTCTCTGCAGTATCATTAATCACTAAACAAAAAAAAAATGCAAAACTAAAACCAAAATTGATCAAAATTAGGATTTTAGATTTAAAGACTAAGAAATGTTAATCAAAAAGGAAAATTCTTGGTTTCATGAGTTAAGATTTAAACAGTTTGTTAGATTCATTTTTCCTATCGATTTAATATGAAATTTGTGAAGGGGTCAATTTGTTGCACTTCCACCAACCAAGCTATGTATTCTTTGAGACTTAAAAATGAAAATAAACAAACACAAGCATATACTATAAAAAAATGATAACATTTGTGAGGTATATCAATGTCGTGACAACAGATTCATCAAGTTCTAAAACTGTTGGATGGCCTTTGGCAATAACAAATATATCAGTGGGCACATTTCATTGTGTCTGTAAAGGATGATGAGGTTTCGAAAATAAATCTATCATAAAGATTGTAAGATCTATCTAGATAAAAAAAAATGTCAAAAAAAAAAAGATGAATTATTGAGAAGGGTGATAGATCAATAATAGTAATAATAAATTGACTATATATAAGAATGTTATGGGTCTAGAAACCCTTTAAAAATCTTAGCAATTGGATCCTTTATTGCAATCCATATAAGACACAATCTAATAAACATAGTCAAATCCTAGCCTTTCTAGATTCTTACATTTTTAATGTGTATTTTAACATCCATTTCTGAATTTTTTGAAGCATAAAGCACACATGAATGAATATGCATACATTGACATATTATTTGGAGTTATCTTGTGTGCTCTCCTCTTGTTCATTTTAAATATTCAAGTAATTTATGAAAATTCAACTAAAGCAAATATAAATAAAAGCAAGCAAAGATTTTAAAATCATCCAAAACAGTGAAGAGGATAAGTGCAAAAAGAACAAACCAATAATGACAATGCTCAGAAAGAGTTAAAAGCTTGGTATGCAACCTTTTAAAATCATATTTTTCTTTTCCTCAAGCAAGGTCCTCTTGAGGTTTGCATCATCAGCCTTAAAAGCTTCAAAATTAGAGTTTCCTTGGTTAATATAGTCAACAAAGTAAGATAAGACAATGTTTCTCACCTAAAGATCTAGTTGTTTTATTTTTCTTTTTTGGATCAATTTCATAGTGTACATCATCATTCAAGTCCTCTTGATTAGACTTATCTCACTCCTTTAAGCAATGTATTGGCTTTACCACCTAACCAAATTGAAAAACAAAATCACATTCATTTACTAATTCTAGGAAAGGTTCTAAACAAATGAAAGAGCCATACAAAACTGAAGAAATAAACAACATATAAAATGAAATAAACTAACAAATTAATCTTTATCATATAATAATTGAAGTTCATAAAATTATAATGAAAAGGTATAAATTTAGACAAAATTGATAAAGGTCAATGCATAGCAAACAATAGGAATCAAACCAAGTGCAAATGTCACTAAATATGTAAGGAAAAGGTATGAAGAAATTGGAAACTAAAAGCGATTGGAAAACCAAGTGAGGAATAACTTAGGAAAAACATAAAAAATCAAGAAAGGCCAGCAAAGCACGAACAACAGGTGAATACATTGTCTGAAAAACAAGCCTAGTGGATTATATAAAAAGGGGAAAAGCCTCATAAAAAACCACAAAATCAACTTTGATGTGTTCTTTCAAGCAATCACCTTTCAGAAAATCCAATGATACAAGCATCAATCGTTCATATAATCGCTAGTAATCCATACACAAAAAAGGAAGACATTGACCTATATCAATTAGAAACCATTTAGTACATTGATAATCAATTCTAATATAAATAATCATCAAGTACAAAATAATCAATTAATCATGTAATGAACCGATGTTTAATAAAAAGATTTCATAATTATCTTTACCTGAGGAATCATATGAATGGATGCCAATGACGATGAGGAGTCTACTGTAACAAAGACAAACCAGATTTGTAAATTTTTGTTTTGGTTTTTGCATGGTTAAGTCCGAAAAACATAAATGAAAGGGTAAGAGGGCTTTGTAAGGAAAAAAAAAGATTTTGCATAAACATAGTTCATTCTTATACTTATTCTTATTTGATTAAAAAAAACCATAATTAGAAGCTAATAAATATGAGAATTTTAGAGATCCAAATAAAAGGCAAATCAAAATTTGAGAGAGCAAGATAAAAAGAGAGGGTATCAGAAAACAAGAAGGAAAGTTACTTGAAATTTCCCCCCTTCTCTACAGTCATCATTGTCCCTGGTTATTAGCTTAGAAACTTGAGTTAATGCCTAGGTTATGTGGTGGGCTTTGATACTGTGAAGAAATAATCATAAAATTAGTAAAAAGAAAAAATAACAACATGAATATGTATTTACCCAAATCCATTTCCCTTTTATCCTCTTCTCCATCTCCCAGCCTCATTGTTTTATATATATCTTTGTTAGCCATTACTTACTTGAATTTTTTTTTTTTAGAAATTTAACAATAACAACAATCAAAGGAGAGAGAGAAAAAATTCCTGCAAGATATAAACTACAATTTAATTAGCCGACAGGAGGTCAGATGCTTCAGTTGAAGTTAAGGACACCCAATTATCTTTGCTTAATTTTTACCATAAAAACTGTTAATAATGATTTTACAAAACCCTTCAGACAATTCAAATCATGAGAAAGAAAGAAAAAATGATCCTAAGAGGTAGCGAAAATAAAATAGAAAAGAAGTTGTCTAGTTTTCCATCCATACCACTAGTAACCAAACAAGTCAAATATTAGCAAAAAACCAAGAAAACCCCAACAATTAATGAGTGTAATTAGGGTTTAAGAATGACATAAATTCATAATCTCCAAGTTGAAGATAACATGATCATAAAGAAAGGAAATAAACCTAATCAGCCAAAAAATCAACATAGACCCATTAAAATCAAACTAAAAAAAAATGAAATCAATTACACAATGATAAAAAAAAAAAATAGTATTTTAAGTTCCTTTTTTTTATATATATCCAAGCCATCTCAACCTCAACCCCTTGACCTCTTTATGGCCACACCTTGAGCGCACAATTACTTTAACAAAACAATCCTTAAATGCAAAGCCCATAGGTTGCTAGTGCAAAAAAGAAAAAAAAAAGAAAAGAAAAGCAAAGAGAGATAAAAAGAAAAAAAAAAGATAAGCTTGTGTTTCTGTCATAAAAGAGAAGATAATGTAAAAGTTTTTAGATGTTATTCAGCCACATCTTCTAGGAAAAAAAAAGAGGAAAAAAAAAACTCAGGTGAGAAATATAAAAAAACCCCCTTTAGGATGATTAAACCTGCCAACACATTAAGAATAAGATTGTTACTATAGTGCCATAATCTACAGTAAAATGAATCTACATATATTGTGTAATTCACAACATAAAAAGCCACATGCTTTAGATTTTTTGTTAATTGCTTCTAAATTCATGCTCAAATGAAGATTTTTTTTTGAATTAGTTTGAGCTTGTTATGGATGAATTTGAATGTTTCCTTACTTGTTTAGTTAGTGCACTAAATAGGTGGCCCTAATCATTTCACTATTAAGGTATGTAAGTTATTTCATTGTGCATCTAAAATGTGAAAAGATCAATGTGTCTTCGATGAATATAATAATGACAAATGAATAATAAGAAAAAGACCATTTTGCTCTAAATAACTAGTTTATTATTCTTTGATGTAAGGGAAAAATCATCACTTCACTATTATAATCCATAACGAAACTACTCACGGGCCATACTAAGTAAGGATACCAAGAAATCTAACTTCTGAATATCTATTATTATCATTACCATTTAATGATCAAATTGCATATGCATTAACAAATGAAATATATGATTGGTGTACTTACTAAGACTTGTATTTATCATGGAAAAAAAATTGGTTGTTGTAACCATAGTTATTAAATCCGGCTTAGTGGTTGACTGGGCCAAGGGCCCGGGTTCTGGGTCACACGGGTTGACCTAGGTTAACCCAAGAAAACTAAAAAAAATATATTTGAAGTTTTAATATCCCATGTGAAAAAGTTAAGAAACAATCCATGTGGATGTATACTATATATGCTGTAAATAATGAAATTTAAAAGATTATTTCAAAAGGTTTTTTTTTCTTACATTAGAAATATTTTTTTTTTACTTTTAAATTAAAGTATTTAAACTAAAAGTATTTCTTATCCACATTGGAGAAACACAACTTTTTTCTTGAGAACATATAATTAATATACTAATGGGATTTCAATCTCACATTAGAAAAATAAATTTTTCTTTTAGTGTTTATATAGTGAACTTTGATATGGGCTAATAACTAACAAAAAAATTATAGTAAACTTGTATATATAAGATTGAGCCGAGTGAGAGAAAACCATCTGATTGCCCTCTGTACACAAGGCAAAACTTATGCTTTATGTTTTTTCCCTTAAACTGAAACCACCACTTTAAATCCTTTGATTTTTTTTTATTATTATTAACTAGTGTCACAATTATAAAGATTCTATTAAACACTTACACTCGTGCACTCTTTGTTTGAGATAACACACAACCCATAAATATTTTGTTCCACATAGAAAAGTTAAAAAACATGCTATAAAAAATGTGAGACTATATATTCATAAACTATTATTTGGTTTTTTAAGAAAAATATAAACATAAAAATAGGTTTCACCTAGGTTATGTTGGGTCACCCAGTTTTCAAGTTGACCTAGCGGGTTGTCCGAGTTTCACTAGGTCAATTACAGGCATGAGTTTTGCATATTTCAAACTTGGCCCAACCCCGGAATGAACCCGCCAGGCCAAACCGGGTTTGAAACTTATGGTTGTAACAACTAGATATTATAATGTTCATATGAGAAAGTTGGTCGAATAAATGAATCTAAGTTCTTGACATGATGTTTTATATAAGTTTTTTTAACGAAACTAAAGAGGTAAACTTATTAATCTTCCAATATGTGAAAGCTTGTTTTCGTATACCCAACACTAAAAATCCCATAACATATCTGCGTACTGTTTCAATGCCTGGCTTGTCACTTTAATATTCTCAAATCAATTATTTGTGATGTACTTTTTTTTTATCTTTTAAAAATAGATTCAATGTTTTATTTGCTAGAAAAAAACTACTTTGTCTCTCTCTAAAAAACCTCTCCCTCAAATATATATATATATATATATATATATATATATAAATAAATTGGGCATCACTTATTTCACGAATGTAGCCTTTCTTTCTTCCGTCCTCATTTTTTTCTTTTTTTTTAAAAAAATTAATTATAGCTATATTTTCTGAACTTGATCTTCGTAGAAGTCTAAATAATCATGAATTTAAATTTATATGATTTAAGACTTATTATTTTGTTTGATTTATTACCCTTATATTGTGAGTCTTTTCTTTTCTTTTTTTGATTTGTATTGGCTATATGCATGTTCATTCAAGGATTTATAGTGGATCGAGTCATGAATTTATAATTTTAAGTGGATTTCTGAAGGTGATGTTATCGATTTTATGAATTAAAAGAGGTTTTCTTCAAGAATAGAGCTCGGCGGTAATGCAACCCATTCCCTAATAAATAAGTAGTAGGAGGAGATTTTCATAGTCAATACATATGAAAAAAATCTCATTATGGATAGTCCAAAAAAGGTAAGATCAAAAAAAAGTTCTCAAAATAAAAAGGATAAGATGATGCCTAGAAGATAAATAGTTTTTATTACAGTTTCCAAGTTTTTTTTATTTAACTAGAATCAACTTTTATGTTTATAATATTCATTTAATTCTTATGAAAATTGTAATAATTTTTTTAGTATCAACAAAATTACCCTTGCTTATAAGGAGAAAAAAAAGGATAAGAATAATTTGAAAAATAAAAAAACAAACTATAATTTATTTATTTTTTTCTTTCAATAAACACATTATATTATACTTTAAAAGGTGTGGGAAAAACACTATGCATTTACTATGGACTTAAACTCGTTGCACCGTAGACCACATTGTAGACATAGAATATTTACACTATGGACAACACTATAGCTCTATGGAAGCGTTGCCTTTGCTATTTTTTAGTCAAAAAATGCTACTGGATGGCGTTTTTTTTTTGTGTGTTCCGTGCCAAAAGCTGTTGGGCCTGACTTGGCAGCCAGACCTACCGCTATTGTGTCTGGCTAGACAACTAGACCCAAATCGCTTCCAACAGGTGCTGGTTCTAGCTTGGCAACCAAACCTAAGGCTATTGGGTTTGGCTTTGAGCCATACCCAAATATGTCTAATTTTAGTTTTTTTGCCTCTGTAGATTTTTTTTTCTCTTATTGAATTTGTTTTTCATACGATGAAGAGGGAATAAATTGATCAGATTTTTTTTTATATTGTTCAAAAGTTAGGTGATGATAATTTTTTTTTTCATTTGAGATTGGATTAGTTGAATTTATTTTCTTTTAGCGTTGGGTCCTGCTGCCAGCAGGACCCAATAAAGGTGGGCCCTGTTGCCAACAGAACCCAATAAAGTAGGGCCATTGCCAGCACAACCCAATAACATTTATCCTTGCTGCCAGCTTTGCTCATTCTAATTATTAAGATCTAGCTACCCAAGTAAGAAAGATTTCTAATAACAAATAAAGTGAGGAGAGCAATCTAAAACTTATTTAATTTTTTTTTTGTACGGTAAAGAGAAACTGAATTGATAAGACTTTTTAATATTGTATAAAAGTTGAGTGATGATAATTTTTTTCATTTGAGGTTGAGTTGAATTTCCTTATTAAAGCATGTTTGATTTTACGTTTCAAAAATGCTTTAAAAAATTGATTTTTTTTAATTTTTTTTCTTTAATTTAAATTAATATTTTTTTATGTTTGTATATTATTTTGATGTGATGATATAAAAAATCAACGTTAAAAAAAAATATTATCTCAATATATTTTTTTAAAAAATATTTTACAAATAACCATTACGTAATAATATAATAGCTAGAATATTAGTCTGCATTCCGCAACGAGTCAATAACAATTTTTTTTCAAATGTAAAAATGGTTGAGTTGGGTTAAAAGTACGGAATGTATGTGCATCATCATCATCTTCAAATAAAGTATTTTCTATAGTAACACCATGAATAGCGCATAGTAGAGCAGCGTCCAATACACCAGTAACCAATTTCTTTCCCTTTAATTTTTTTTCCTTTTAAGATATTTCCAATTTGATTTTTTTTTCTCTTTAATTTGTTTTCCTTTTCTTTTTGAATTTTTTTTTCATACTGTAAAGAGAAAATAAATTGATGTGATTTTTTTTATATTGTACAAAAGTTAGGTGATGATAATTGTTTTTTATTTCAGGTTGGGTTGAATTTCCTTATTAAAGCATGTTTTTTTTTACGTTTCAAAAATTCTTTTAAAAAATTGATTTTTTTTAATTTTTTTCTTTACTTCCAATTAATATTTTTTGATTTTTTTGTATTATTTTGATGTGGTGATATAAAAATAAGTTTTTAAAAATGAAAAAAAATATTATCTCAAAATATTTTTTACGAAAACATATTTTAAAAAATAGTATTGTGGATATAGACTCATTGCACTATAGACCACATTGTAGACATAGAGTGTTTGCACTATTGACAATACTGTAGCACTAGGGAGCATTGTGTTTTCTATTTATTAGTCAAAAAGTGTTGTTGGGTCTGGCTTAATAGCCAGATTCATTGCTATTGAGTCCAGCTTTCAACCAGACTCACCGATCTTGAGTCTGGTTAGGCAGCCAAATCAAATGCTATTAAGTCCGTTATTACAACCAACCCAATGTTTTTGGGTCTGGCTGGGCCACCAGATATTTTCTATTTTAATTTTTTGTCTCTTTAGATTTTTTTCTTTTATCTTATTTAATTTTTTTCATACAGTAAAGAAAAAATAAATTAATGAGACTTTTTTATATTGTATAAAAGTGGGGTGATGATAATTTTTTTTTTCATTTGAGGTTGAGTTGAATTTTCTTATTAAAGCATATTTATTTTTGCGTTTCAAAATTGCTTTTTAAAAAATTTGATTTTTTTAATTTAAATTAATTTTTTTGATATTTTTGTATTATTTTGATGTGATAATATAAAAAATAAATTTTAAAAAATAAAAAATATTATCTCAATATATATTTTAAAAAACAATCATTACGTAATAATATAATAATTAGCATATTGGCCCGCGCTCCGTAAGGGGTAAATAACAATTGTTTTTTCAAATGTAAAAAATGCTTCAGTTGGGTTAAAAGCACGGAATATATTTGCACCATCACCATTTTTAAATAAAGTATTTTCAGCAGTAACACCATGAATAACACATAGCAGAGCAGCGCCCAATACATCTACAACTAATTTCTTTACCTTTAATTTTTTTTTCTTTTAAGATATTTTCAATTTTAGTTTTTTTCCTCTTTAATTTTTTTTATTTTCTCTTATTTAATTTTTTTTCCATACTGTAAAGGGAAAATAAATTGATCTGAATTTTTTTATACTGTATAAAAGTTGGGTGATGATTTTTTTTTTCATTTGACATTAGGTTGAATTTTTTTTGTTAGGAAATAAATATTTTTTAATGTTTTTGTATTATTTTGATATGATTATATAAAAAATAGATTTTAAGATATTTTTAATTTTATTTTTTTAAAATATTAGGTCTGACTCAGTTGCGATACCTAATATTTTTGGGTCTTGCTGCCCAGCAAAACTCAATAGCATTGGACTCCGCTGTTAGCATGATGCAATAATGTTAGGCTCAGCTTTCCAACATGCCGTAATTAATTTGGGTCTTGCTACCAACAAAAAGTACCCAACAGAACTCAATCGAGATGAGCTCTATTGCCCAACATGATTCAATAGAATTGAGTTCTGCTATTGAGTTAATCTTTGCAACTAGACTCAGGCCTATTTTAAATTTGGTTTAGCCATCAGATTTAATAACATTGGTTTGACATTACTAAAAAAAAATTATATATATTTTATATTTAATAAAAAAATTATTATTATTCCACCGCGGAGCACGGGACAACAATTCATTAACGTGACTGCATTACTCTGGATTTCAATCAACGTCGAAGGATATTTATTTGGTGACTTTAACCATTAGTTTGTGTCTTCGTCTTCTTTGCTTCATTTTCATCATTGATGTAACATCTTAATTTAGCAAGAATAGTAGATATTTAGGATTCTTATTGGGAAAAGAACAAAAGTTCTGATAGGGACGTAGACGTGTAGGTCTGGACTTTGGCAAATTATTAACCATGAACAATATTCCTATAAAAAACAAAAATTAATACTAAAATATTTACCTTGCGGAGAGAAATTTTACGAATATGGTTTGAATTCTTCATCTCACTAAAAAGAAAAAAAAAGAAAAAAAGATAGAGTCTCAGGAAGGTTTTATTTATTCATTTATTTATTTATTTAATCTTGAGTTTTTAGACAAAATGAATGGTGTCATATGGGTAATAAATTAATAAGATCCCTCGGACACTTTCTTGGTGTTAACATGTGAAACACAAGTTAAAAATGGGTTTGGGGTTCCATAAAATTAGACCCGAAGATAATGGAAATCTGATCTAGCAGACACATCGAAGGGTCGTCTGTATTATTAAAAACAATCACATCATCCACCGTTCAAAAAAACAATAACAAAGCAATAATGTTGGGCGCACAAGTCCATGCAAATGCACGCTTGGACTTTCTTTACTGCATTAAACGGGCCCATATGATTCAATTTCGAAATGGGCCCCCATGTAGATAATTTACATCTGTGGAAATAGACTATACAGAGAAGCTTCCTTTAATTTAAAAAATTGCAAAAAGGGTTTTCTATAAGACGGCAAATGAAAACTATTCACCCACGTTTGTAATTATGTAATTGTCTTCATACCAAGGAATATTCGTCTCTCTTTTTCTTTTCTTTTCTTTTTTATCCCTAAACAAGGTGTAATGCACTCATATGATTTATTTTTTTCCCTATAATCCCCCACTAATATATATAGATATATATATATATAATCCCAATATATCTTGGTTTTTGTTTTTTTGAAGAATATGTTATTTTTTCATATTCTCGTATACATTTCAATGAAATACTTATATGGTAATATGGTTTTTTTATTAGATAACTTCGTCCTAAGTTTGAGATTTAATTTTTCATAATAATATCTTTGTTGGCTTTATCTTTACTAATGGTTAAATTAGCTATATTCAAATTTATATTTTGACTATTATTTAAAATTGAAATAACATGCTTGATAAGGCATGACTTTGAGTATCATAAATATTTCATCATGAAACGTCATATATAATTCTAAAATGAATGTTTTATATGAGTTCATTTTTTATTGTATAGTTTACTTTACTTCTTATCCATAATCTTAGTTATTACTCTAAAAATTTAATAAAATATAAAAATAAATAGAAATAATAAACTAACTATGAGCAATAAGCATATATATATATATATATATATATATATATTTTTCTTTTTAAATTCTAATATTTATTAATTATTAAGAAATCAACGATAAAATTTATTATTATTATTATCACTTGTCCGCGGAAATCAAGAGTAGGTACAAATTCTTCCAATTTTTTTTGTCTTATATATTACATCTAAATATATTTTATACACGTATTTCTATTTAGCTGTCACCTATGATGGATTGATTCAAACGGTTGGTCAAAGATTCGAATTGGGTTTGACTATTCGATCGTATAAATAATTCAATCAGGATCAGATTATATATATATATATATATATATATATATATATATATATATAAAAAAAAAAGCCATTGCTTCGATTAACACGCATTTAATTTTTCTATGTAATAAATATATGCGCATTTATTTATTTCAATTACAATAAATAAGAAGAAGAAGCATCCCACAATTTATTTAGTTTCCAGGTCCTTTGAAGTCATATTTTGAAAGTAATAAAAAAAACCTGCATACGTGTAGGAAATCAATGGTAAATTTTATATTAATAGATAAGCTTTGGATATTCATATTTTTTTTTTCTAAATTTTTGCTATTTTTCTTAATTCTAGCATGATCATCTAAAATAATATTTCATTTTTTTTATATGTTGATGATCTAAGTTTACCCATTTCATTTCATTTCATTATCCTCTAAATAAGAAAATCCAAAACCGTCCGACAGCAATTAATTAAATTATATTTTTAAAAATATTTTAATTATTATATTGTAAAAATAAAAGGTTTAAAAATTGACCTATCCCATTCAATCTAGTAACAACAAGTCAATCATATAAAAAAGATAATTATTCCCAATAAAAGCAATTTCTATGATTTTATTATAAAGGGCAAAACAATAATTTCATTGTAGGAATCCGCAATAAAATACAAGTGCCTCCAAATCCCATTTCACTATTTTTTTTGTTAATTCAATAATGTCATTATGGAATGAAGTGCGACACTCAATGGCATTTTATTTCTCAAATATATGCAACTCGAAAAAAGAATGAGACCATTAGGATAAAACATCATATAGGTCAAATACATATCATATTAAAAATGAAATGAGGACTAAATTGAAATATCAAAATACTATAAGGATTAAATTAAAATATTATAATTCTACAGAGATCAGATATATTTTTACACATCATCAAACCTCAAGAGCATCCACATCCATACTAGCCATCCTTGTTCCTTAGCTATAATAGCTAGCGGGTAGAAGTTTTTGCAGAGCAATGTTTCCCCTCATATGGCTTGTTATTCCACCACCTCCATGAACAATACTCGCTGCGTATAACAAGTCCTCGAGCAGTATTCAAATCATCGAGGGTGGGATAGATTTCAGAATTAATTTGTTGTCAGAAAAAATTACATGAATCATAAAAGATAATTTTGATGAGAAAAAATATATTTCTCTTGATTATTTTTTATAATTATTTAATTAAAAAAACAAAATTTAAAAAGTAAGGCCGGTAAACCCTTCCAAAGCTATTACCTTGTTCATGATTAGACAAGTTAACTTAGTTTAACTGAGATTAATTCAAAATATTTTTATTTTAATATTTTTTTATAAAAATCATTAAAATAATATTTTTTTTTCTTTTAAAGTTAAATAAAGTTCTTATTGGATTGACTGAGTTGAAAATATATTTTTTAAATTTATAAGGTTAAACTAGGTCAATTTTCACATGTTTTACTTGAAAACCCAACTTAATATAAAAACCAAGTCAACAACTCACCATATTAACCTACCAACTTTAGGTAAATTTAATCGAATTAACTATTTAAATAGGATGGTTCATATGAGAATTTAAAAGCTACAAAAACCAACCTTATTATCTTCTCCAAAAGAGTTTTATAGGCTGTGTAGTGTTATAGTAACAGTTGTTTTTGAAATTATTTTATTGTTTGGAAATGTATAAAATTTTTTTAATTAATTTAAAATAAATAAAAAAATATTTTTTTTTAAGACAAGGAAAAAAAAAGAAGCTATAGTCTCACACCTATAATAAAGAGAGAAGTTGATTCTGTAAGAGTTTCACTACCATAATCAATCTAGCCTCGTTTTTTCAAAGAAAATAGGCCAACGGAAGATTAGACCTTGACCCCATAAAAAGTCTTTTTTATTTTAGTACGATTTCTTCACTGCATGACACGCTTATGTAGAATGTTCTCTGTGTACACGCCGCTGCAGGTTCGGTTATTTGTCTTCCATTTCACACGCCACGCTGTAAGCGTATGATCCATTGCCACTTGTCTACAACCATCTCACTACATTATTTTATTTTCCAAATTCAACGCACCGTATAATTACATGGTTTTTAAATTACTTTTTGTATCAAAATATATTAAAATAATATTTTTTTAAAAAAATTATTTTTATATCAAGGTATCAAAAGGATCTAAAATATATAAAAATAATTTTTAATAAAAAAAATTTAAATCTTTTAAAATATGATTAACCCGCATTTCCAAACGATTTCCATAAATCTACAATCTCTAATTAATTTTGGAAACTAAATTAAATGATCATATAGCTAGCATAGAAGATTTTAAGTATTTTTCATAAGAATACGCGGGAGTAGTCATTGTGTGGTACTAACTCAAGACTTTTCATCCTTCAATAATACCTAATTATTCATATTCATTGTATTAGCTAGTTAATCTCTCGAATAATTAATAATTACCAAAACCTTTTAGAAGACATTAGTCAATGTAACATCAATGTTTTCAACAATATTGGTATTTGGTATTTGTTTGGTAAAATACCATGGAGAGGGTAAGGAAGTTGTGCCTTGATTGAATTGCCCACCCTCATTTTGACCATAATTAAATTAACCATATAATTAATTAATAATATTGCTGACAATTAAAAAGCTACCAAAGTAATATTTGTTATCCTTGGACACTTTTGCATTACTTAAATTAAGAAATTAAGGAGATTTGCTGAAATCTTCATCAGAAGTTTTCAATGAAAGTGATTGGTTCAACTTACCCCATATTAATTACAATTTGATATTACAATTATAAGAATTTGTTCTCAAATAAATGCCATTCATTCTGGTATATTTGATAATGCAGTTCAGTTTAATTTTTAAATTATTTTTTTGTTTTTAAAGAATATTAAATTAATAGTTTTATATGCTTTTCAATGATTTTAATATATTGATATAAAAAAAATTTAAAAAATATTAATTTAATATATTTTTATTTTATTTTTTAAATATATATATATATTTATTTATTTAAAAATATTTTTAACCACACCATCGTTACCAAACTCACACTCGCATAATTGAAGAACATGTTTGAAATGACATTTTATTAAAATTTAATTTTTAAAATTAATAACTAGCTTAATATAAACACCCGTATAAAAAGACACGAAAATTGACGAAACTACCCCTTATGTTGTGGTCGGTTTATTTAGCAAAATGACAACAACGCTCATTGACTTTAGATAAGTGACGACAATTTCAAATTGAACCCCACCTTACCTACTCCCTCATTGACAAAACTACCCCTTATGAGAGTAGTTTCTTGCATGCTACTCATAACATAACAAATAGGATGATTGAGATTATGCCACCTTCTGTATCGCTTTTCAAGAGGGAAATATATACAATTTATTTATTTTTATTTAAAATTAATTTTTTTTTGATATTAGTATATCGTCTTGATATATTAATATCAAAAATAATTTTTTTTAAATAAAAAATATTATTTTAATATATTTTCGAGTGAAAAATATTTTTAAAAACAACTACTATCACATTTCCAAACACTTCAAAGATAATTTGAATTTGAAAACATATACATGATCTTTTCCATGTTTATCTTGATCTCTCTCACATTATTAATATTCATGATGATAATCATTATCATCTTGGAAATATCAACATCTTGGAAATATTAACAGCAAACACTCTAATTAAAAAATACTTTTGAAAAATTTAATTTATTTTTATTTTTATTTTAATTTAATATATTTTATGTATTAATGTAAAAAAAAATAAAAAAATAATTATTATTACATTTCGAAATTTCCAACCATCCTTGCAACAAGTTGAGATGTTGAGATGACTACTCAACTACTAGCTTACGGCCCCACCGAAGGGTCAACTTGGATGGGAGATTGACGACCATTTGATATTAGGGAAGATTAGAAAAGTCCACGTCAGATAATCCACAGTGCGATCGTGATGACAATCTTAGCTTACAATGATGTATTCAGAGGCTGTTTTGTGCATGTCATTAGCTGCTAATACAATTCTTAAGTTCTAAGATATTCTTTCTAGAAGCTTACGGGCTCTTTTGCTATCCGACCAAACCTCGCTTCCTTTGTCAAAATCACCCATCTCTTGTTCGGACGAAAGTGCCCTCTGACTTTACTGACTTTGTGGCGTATAGCTGGTGCGCATGATTGGCTTGAAAACTTGGTTGTAAGAGGAAGAAGAAATGTCAGGCGGGGTATCCATGTCATTTTCTCTTGAACCAACTTTGTAGATTGATTCTAATAATACTATATGGTATACTTAATATGAATAAATCTTGATTAATTCCACATTATATTATATTTGTAATTCCATGCTTTGAGAAATGGACATGGAGATAAAAGAAAGAATCAAACATGTGTGCGTAGAAAGGAGTTGATAACTTCTTTCTCCATGTCCGCGTTTTGAGAGCTACCTATTGCTGATTAATTTGAATATTATTCTTTAGGTCCCGATTGCCTCCCCCTTTTAAGCCATTACCCCATCACCCTATTTCCACCATCTCTTCTCCTCTTCCTACCTAACTCCTTCCCTATCCTCCTTCTGCTCTTGGGAAGAACACTTATTGCTTTTCTATATATCCCTTCGACAACAACGAGGATATCATCATTTTCCTGTCGATCCCAGAAACCGAATATTATTTACAACCTGAAGAATCGTTAGCTTGATGATAATGACGGTCGAAAAAACCTCATGGAGATCGATGGTTTCAAGCTGTTTCAAGCCTAACGAGGTCTCAGTACCATCCAAACCCAAGAAAATAGTTACGAAACAAACTTCATTCCAGAGGCTTTCAATGTCCGATTTGAGCAATCCCAGCACACTATCTGAGGATCTCTCAATATCTCTCGCTGGTTCTAACCTTCACGTCTTTACACTCCCCGAGTTGAAGGTGATCACACAGAATTTCGCAGCAAGCAACTTTCTCGGTGAAGGAGGGTTTGGACCGGTGCACAAAGGTTTCATCGATGACAAGCTTAGGCCTGGCTTGAAGGCTCAGCCTGTGGCCGTTAAGCTTCTGGACTTGGATGGCTCGCAGGGACACAGGGAGTGGTTGGTGAGCGCTTTGAACTTGTCATTTCTAGCATGTAGTGTGTATCATACCTGCATTCGTATATACTTTTTAAATATCCTTGCTACTTTTTAATTAAAGGGGCTTCCACTATCCAAGCTGCAAGATGATTAACTAACTCTCTCTCTTTTTTAATAATTTTTTTGTTAGGCGGAAGTGATCTTTCTAGGGCAACTGAGGCATCCACATCTTGTGAAGTTGATTGGTTATTGTTGCGAGGAGGAGCATAGGCTTCTGGTTTATGAATACATGCCCCGGGGAAGTTTAGAGAATCAGTTATTTAGAAGTATGTTTCTTTGGAAATCCCAAGTATAATTTGTTATGCAAATAAACTATAATCATTTTACAATAAGAAAAGCAATCTGAGAGCTGACAGGTATTGCAATCTGAGAGCTGACAGGTATTCTTTGAATTTTTAGGATATTCGGTATCATTACCGTGGTCAGCAAGAACGAAAATTGCAGTTGGAGCTGCAAAGGGCCTAGCCTTCCTCCACGAATCGGAAAAGCCTGTCATATACAGAGATTTCAAAGCTTCCAACATTTTGCTGGACTCGGTAAGCATCTCTTAATTTCTTTAATCAAGACTCGTCTTATTTTACGCAATATTAATTAACCTTCTAATAATGATGTTTCCCCGAATGTTCTCCACAGGATTATACGCCGAAACTTTCAGATTTTGGACTAGCAAAAGATGGTCCTGAAGGGTCAGACACACACGTTTCCACCCGAGTCATGGGAACGCAAGGCTATGCCGCTCCTGAATACATCATGACAGGTAATTTATTATATATGTTTAATTTTAAGCTAGCTAATACTCAATCATACGTGTGTGTGTGTGATTGTTGCATTTGACCTTGGCATTCATTTGATTGCCCAGCCAGCACACATATAGAAATCTAATTTGACATTGATTGTTTCAGGTCACTTGACATCAAGGAGTGATGTGTATAGTTTTGGAGTAGTACTACTGGAGCTTCTTACAGGGAGAAGGTCTGTGGACAAAAGCCGTCCCCAAAGAGAACAGAACCTGGTAGAGTGGGCAAGGCCCATGTTGAATGATCCCCGGAAACTCGGCCGGATAATGGACCCGAGACTGGAGGGTCAATACTCAGAAACTGGAGCTCGAAAGGCAGCTGAATTGGCTTATCAATGTCTGAGCCACAGGCCAAAACATAGACCAACAATGAGCATAGTTGTCAACACTTTGGATCCACTCAAGAATTTTGAAGACGTTCCTATTGGACCTTTTGTGTACACAGTTCCAACTGAAAATCTTAAAGAAGATGATAACAAGGAGTGTGAAACCAAGAGGGATCAGACGAAGAAAGAGAAGAACGGGCAGCAGCACCAAAAGCATCAACTCCATCGAGGCCACAAGCGTCAAGGTAGATCCCGGCCGAGGTCTCCTACCATTCACTCAGAAACTGCTCTAAGCCAAAATCATGGAAATGGATTGCACTCTCCTTTGCACCATAAAGCCAGGGGATCGAGCCTAAACAATATTTAGTCAAACTGTAAATCTTGATTACTGTAAATGCATTTTCCTTTTTGAGCTAGCTAGCTAGTTTCCTTGAGTTCCATATTGTCACCCACCCAAATATTAGTTTGAAGCGTAAGAGTTCTTGTGGGAGGACTTCTTCATTTCCTTGAATTGATTCTTTCAAACACAAGACAACCTACCCTTTTTTCTTTTTTTTTTCCCTGGGACTCGCATGATCTTTCAGTTTTCTTTTTTGAGCCAGGCAAGAGACCAATTCAAAAAAAAAAAAAAAAAAAACAGCAACCTAATTAGATATACGCAAGTTTTTCCGAGCAGGATTTTCAAAGATTCTTTACAACAGCTAAGCAATTTGAAATATAAAACGCGTTGACAATATTTGTGATTAAATTCCCACTAATCCAAATTGTGTTCACATTATAGTAAGCATTATTAATTTTTGTCGAGAACATTGACTGTTTACAGCTGTACCATCAATTTTGTTTTGTATAAGAAATTTCTTCACTGGAAAGCAAAACGACCACAGGACTACTTGTACCAAGAATCCTCCTCAATAACTCACTATTCTATTTACAGACTGATTAAACACTAAAGACTAGATCTTTATCATTACTCTCTTACCTCATTAATTCCAAAGCAAAAGCAAAAACGTGAGGTTGTAAATGTATTTGTAATGGTGTTTCTTCAAAACTTGAATTTTTGTTTTCAAAATTAATTTTTTTTAATTTTCATCTTTTAATATTTGATTTATTAGAAATTCTGATTCACGCAATCTTATTATTTATATTGGTTTTCTATGAATTTATATATAAAAAAATACATTAAAAAAACTTATATATCAAATATTATTTTTTTAAAAATATTATAATTTATAGCGAATTACAGGTTAAATCACTATTTAAACACTGAAATGAGGAATAAACATCCAGAATCTTTATCATTAGTTTCTTACCTCCATTCCAAAGCAAAAGAAAACGCGGAGGTTGCAAACGTATTTGGAATTGTGTTTTTTAAAAGTTTGATTTTTTTAAAAAATAATTTTTTTAAAATTTTTTGTATTGTTTTAATACGTTAGTATCAAAAATAAATTTTTTAATATAAAAATAATATTATTTAATATATTAAAAAAAAACACTTTAGAAAAAACCATAACTACCCCTGATTCCTAAAGACAAGAGAGCTAGCCAAGTGCATGCTTAGAAAACGATAATGAGCTAATGAACTTCCAGTACTGCTATATATTCGCTGGCTGACTGTCTAAAATTTCGGACAATTCAATCAGTGATTTATCGTACTAAATAAGCAAACAGACAAAAAATTGCCCTGAATGTCTAAAAGAACTTGATGCTCCATGTTGGAGCATTGGATTCGGACATATAATTTATGCCCTCCTCATCAGGAAAAAGAGGTGTATGCTAATTGAACTTCCATACAAGACAGACTGACTGCCTGTAGCATAGCTTTTTTTTTTGAAAATTTCAATATTTTCGCCTACAACTGAGCAATAAATAATACTAGATCACGACAGGTACTAGATGATTACTGTAAAACGTTGTAAGCAGGTTTCGAACTTTGTTTTGTTTTATGGTTACAATTATTTGTCCAGTAATTACCAACATTGGTGTTAAAATTATAAATTGACTTGTGAAATTATATTTACAAGTTAATATCTTTAACGTATAAAATCGGATTAAAAACTTGAAAATTAGTAAAATCAGACTTAACTCGTGTATAATCGGTAAACTTGATCCGATTTTACAGGTTTACTAAATTTATGATATGAACCAAGTAAAGTTCAAATTTGGCCTTAAAATATCTGCTGACCAGGTTTACGAGATTAGACCTATCTTTCAAATTATACATTGGATAGAGCTGAAACTTTATAGGGAAATATTAAACACATGAAAATGTATTGTGGTAAATTTTCAAGTCAAATGAAGTTTGTAAATATAATATTTCATAGGGTCAAAGTTAGTAGATAAATTTTGTCAAATATATCAAACTAGACCTTCGTGTACTGTTTGGGACATATACGGAGCTACCGGAGGAATGTTTTTGCAATTAATGTTGGGATGAAAATTAGACATCTGAAGCTTTCTAACCATATATCATAGGTCTAGTAATTCATCTAGACAAGAGAGAACAACATGTTTGAAATCAAGATTCAAATCTGCTAAGAAAATATGAAAATTGGAGATTCGGCTACATTGAAGAATTTTCACATGAAGACTTTTTTTTATTATTCTATTTTTTAAATAATTATTTTTAATTTGAATTTTTTCTAGCGTATTAGATATTATTTAGGGTTTATTTAATTTTGAGTACTATTTATCTCTCTAATTTTATTTAGATCACTCATTAATTATAATATTGTTGACTCACTTTATTAGATTTTAATATAATTTAATTTTTTTTGCTAAAATTATCAATATATAATTAGTTAAAAAATTAATTATGATTTTATAATCCGATTTTATATTGTATTTTTCGTGTTATATCAAAAAAGTATTTTTGACAACCTTGATTACCAACAAGCCTTACAAAACTAAAATGAAAGCTTAATTAAAACTTGTTGTTTGTTTTTGCGGTTGGAAAGCGTTTTTGTAAAAAAATAAATTTTTTTGTTATGTTTTTAGATCATTTTGATATGTTGATATAAAAAATAAATGTTAAAAATAAAAATATTATTTTGATATATTTTCAAAAGAAAAGTACTTTAAAAAATACCGACCATGATTAAGCCCAAAACACACCACATGCATCAATCATGTGCATTGTCACTTGGGTGACTAGGCGGGCATGCACGCGCGACAAATGGTCTAGCATGTGTAAGCCAATCATTGAGTGAGATTAGCTATTTTGAACGATTATACGTGGCAGCTCGTGCTAGCCTACACAAAAAGAGACACCTGACTCCTACCACACCATAGATATATGAGTATTTTTTTTAAAAAAATTAACATTTTTTTTTAAAATAGAAACTGTGAAAAAAGACTTTAATTTTTCAAAAACTTGTAATAGCACTAGCAATTTTTCAAAAAACACTGTTGCCATGTTGGCCCGAACAACACTTTTTCTCATATACCTTTTTAATTTTGTGAGTTTTTTTTTTTATTGTTTGTATGGAGTTTGACATATTAGGGTTTGTTTGAAATATATGTAAACACTATTTTTATTTTATTAGGTTTAGTTGTTAATTTGTGATTATTTTAGTTTTAATTTGATCATTGTTTGTGTTGGGTTTAATATATTAAGGTCTCTTTGAATTGAGATAAATTAATCTTGTTTAGGCTCATTAAGTGTTAGTGGTATCATTCATATCAATTTTAATCTATATAATCTTGAATAGCCTTTTGCCCATCAATTGCTCACCATCTATGTGTGAAGTGAACCTCATGGATATAAAGATTCAAAAAATCACAGTCATATCGACTTTTCTCAAGAAATGTTTGAAATTGAGTTTTACACAATGACAACCTGTACTGGAACACTAAAATTATAAGTAATCGAAGCCCCAATCAACTCCCATGAAGAGACATGAACGCGAAGTATAGAAGATGCCATAAAACTTAACTAATTCTATGATAAGTTGGGGCAGTTCTATTAAGAACCAAAAGGTATGAGCAAAATCTCATACACACAATAATAATTGTTAAAAATCAAAGTTTGTCCTAAAAAACCTAATTACAAGCTAAAAACATCTCATTTATACTAGGTAAAAATGTTCTAAATAATGCTGGAAAAATAATAAAAGAGTTCTAAATCAATTAGGAAAAATAATCATAAATCAACTAGAAAACTAATATAATTCTTGCACAATAGATTATGGCTCAAGTTCATCCTGATTTCTGATTGACATAGGATTTTAACCTAATATAAAACAAGGCCTCGAGAAGCTTTTATTAAAATTTCAACTTGGTTCAACAGTTAGATTGTAGATCATACTTGTTAGAGTAAAACTATACAATAGAAAAAGTAACCTTATAACTGCCGAAATTAATTAGCCTTTGAAGTAGATGGATCATACCTCTCTTGTAAATATATTAAATTGACTAAGATATGATCACCACTTGTTAAAGATGTAGCCTCCTTGAAATTCATTTTGGCTCAAATACTCTGAACAAGCCTATTGAATGCATATTTAAGCTTATTTATTTTTGATCTTATAATTGGCCCAACTAGAACTTATAATGAATCATTTGGTGAAGCTTGGATCACATCATCCCCTCTCTCCTAAAAAATATTTTACCTTTAATTGTCATAAACATTAAACAAAGAAAGAAAAAAACCATTAAAAATAGCACTAACACCATACTCAACTGGTAGATCTATTTTATAGGCTTTATCATTAATTCTTTAAAGAATTTAGAATGATCCATCTCCTCTCGGCATCAACTTAGATCTTCTTTGTTCAAGAAATCTTTCCTTTTGCATATGTACTCAAACCTAATCACTTGATTAAAAATAACCTTTTTTTTATTAGCTTTGAATGCATATTGTTTTTTTTTTTAACTTCACATTCTCATGGAGAGCCTTTATTACTTGTGCTTTTATATTGCCATCAAGACTAACCCTAACATCAATAGATAAAGAAAACAAACACTACCAGAAAACCGGAGAAAAGCAACGGAATTACCGACAGAAATCATTCCGTCTCAAAATCTGTCGGTATATAGCGACGTAATAAATCCATCGGCGACACCGTCGGTATATACCGATGGAATATTTCCGTCGGTATATACCGACGGTGTCGCTGACAGAGTATACAGTTCGTCTGGAATATACGCAACGGCATGGTGACGTCAGGCGATTTTACCGACGGAAATTACCGAGGGATTCAAACTGAGATAGCCGTACAGTGACGTGGCGAGTCACCGATGGAAGCACCGACGGAATCACCGTTGGAAGTAATCCGTCGGTGCTTCCGTTAGAAAAAACCATTATATGCACCCATCTGCCGACACTCTCTTCCTTTATTTCTCCTTCTTCTTCTTTCCCATCCCACCTCTCCCCTCCCAAACTGCAGCCAAACACCCATCCCAAACTCTCCACTATTCTCAACACGAGCACTCAAGTTTCTTATATCTTGTACGTGGTCACAATATCCATTTCTTGTAGATTTTATCATTTTTTTGTAAGTAAATCTATCCTTTTTAGTTTTAATATTTAATTGTGAATTTTATTGTTTTAGTATATGTATTTTGTTAATGTTTGTACTTGTTTAATTGTTATTTGTCAAAGAAACTTGTAGTATGAATGTATAATTTTGTAGTTGTTATAGTTTGTTTTAGATTTTGTCAAATTATATTTGTTTGTAAATTGTTGAAATTTTGTTTGAATTACACCGAATTAAATGTGTTGTTGTGATGAAATAAATAATTAATAGCTTGTTTAAGTGTCTTGTTTAATTGTTATCAATTATATTTCGAAGTTGTGATTAATTCTGTAAATTTATATATGTATAAATTTGTATGTATGAACGTTGATAGTTGATAGTTGATAGTTGATAATTGATAATGAATATTTAACATAAGTGTTGTTTTAGTTTGTTGGATAATGTCGGGGAAAACCAATATTGTTGTTATGTTTTATAAAGGTTCAATAGAGGTCATGGATGATCGTTCATGGATGTATCGGGACTCACCCCAAGGATTGCGGAGGATGGATTATTGTAACGATGTTCAAGGTTTTATTAATTTCGCAACATCTATTCCGAGGAATTTTATGCGGTATTAGGTGTCCATGCAGGAAGTGTAAAAATTTAAAGTTTCTGCATCAAGATGTTGTAACGATTCATCTTCTAACCAAAGGGTTCATGGAAGATTACCTGTGTTGGTATGCTCACGGAGAACTATTTGTTCCTGATGAGAGCATGGAAGAACAAGTGGTTGCGTCAACTTCTAGTGCTAGCAACATGCATGAAGTTGAAAATGAGAACAGTAATCCTTACAGGAATATGGTTATGGATGCAATGAGAATGAGTGAAGATAATGTCAGGGAATGTCCAATCATAGAAGAAGAACCTAATGCAGATGCAACAAGGTTTTTTGATCTGTTGAGAGATTCTGACGAACCATTATGGGATGGCTGCACTAACCACAGTAAATTATCAGCCGTAGCACAGGTGTTCACCATCAAGTCAGATCACGGGTTGAGTGAGGTCGGTTATGACAAGATTATTGAATGGGCGAGAAGCATTTTACCTGAAGGGAACAGGCTGAAAGAGAACTTATATACTGCCAAGTCCATGATGAAACCCCTCGGTTTAGGATACCAGAAAATTGATAAATGCCCTAACTTCTGCATGTTATACTACCTTGAAAATGCTGAGATGACCGAGTGCATGACATGCGGGCATTCTCGTTACAAACCCAGAACTGGTAGAGGGAAGACTCTCGTGGCATATAAAAAACTTAGATACTTCCCAATCACACCTAGACTGCAGAGGTTATTCATGTCACCAAGAACTGCTGAGCACATGACATGGCACTAATCACACCATGCGGTTGATGGAGTGATGGTTCATCCTTCTGACGGTGAAGCCTGGAAACACTTTAACAGTATGCATCCTCCCTTTTCAACTGAATCAAGGAACGTGCGTCTTGGGTTGTGTATAGACGGATTCAACCCATTCGGGTCATTTGCTGCTCCTTATTCTTGTTGGTCGGTCATACTGACGGTTTATAACTTGCCACCGGGGATGTGTTTGAGGCCGGAGTTCATGTTTTTATCTATAGTCATACCAGGTCCGAGCAGTCCGGGACGGAATATAGATGTTTGTCTTCGTCTGTTGATTGATGAGTTAACGCAGTTGTGGTCCTCTGGAGCTTTGACTTATGACATCTCGAGGAAACAAAATTTTGTTATGAGAGCGGCTTTGATGTGGACTATCAATGATTTCCCAGCTTATGGAATGGTTTCTGGTTGGAGCACGCA
Organism: Populus deltoides; assembly: GCA_015852605.2. Lineage (NCBI taxonomy): Eukaryota > Viridiplantae > Streptophyta > Magnoliopsida > Malpighiales > Salicaceae > Populus > Populus deltoides. The sequence goes on from CM027575.2 coordinate 14,635,900, forward strand.
TGGAAAGCTAGCATGTCCATATTGTATGGAGAACAACAAGGCATTCACGCTAACAAACGGGGGTAAAGCTTCTTTTTTGTATCGCCACCGCCGTTTCTTGCCACATAACCACAGGTACAGAAAGAACAGAAAGGATTTCTTTGTTGGCAGAGTTGAAAATGATGTTGCACCCCCGTATCTTTCCGGTGAAGAATTGTTTGATATTGTGTTAGAGTACGGTGAAATTGTGTTTGGTCTCCAATCGTGAAGCGTTTTCTGGTTTTGGTTTGACCCATAATTGGGTGAAGCGAAGTATATTTTGGTGTTAATTTTTAATTTCCAGCTTATTTTTAATCAATGATTTTTATAATTTTATATCTTGTACTATTTTTATTTTATATGAATTATTTATATACACAGAACAAATTTGAGTGGGATAGGGCGGACAACAATGTTGTGAGGAGGGTATGGCAGAATCACGCGGCAACTAGGTAACATCGAAAATAATATTTATTTTTGTTTTATAATTTTATGTTTTAAATTCTAATTTGTTACTATGGAAGTAGGTTGCGTGATTTTTGGTATGACACCCAAAAAAAATCAAAAAGACATGCGAGGGATAACGGTCTTGAAGGATGGAATGAGGTGGCGGTTTGGCAGGAATTCAAACCGCCATTCATCTCGGGGGAAATATGGACGGCATATATTGAGCACGTGACCTCAGAGCGGTTCTCACGGCGCTCACAGTCTGGCGCCGACAACCGGAACCGGCAAATTTATGGCTCGGTGACCACGCACACTGGCGGATCCGTCCCATTCAGCGCACATGCAAAGCGGATGGTAAGATTAATTTTATTGAAATATATCGTTAATTAATTTGTCGTTTCTTATAATATATTTAACTTTCAACCTATTTTTTCCTTACAGGCTGCGTCTCTTGGACGTGAACCGAGTCCAATGGAGCTGTTTCTAGAGACGCATGTGCGGAGTCAAGACCGCCAAAAGGGGGTGCAGCAGTTCGTGGACAACCGTGCTCAGCACTTCGTGATATGTTTGTTCATTCATTTTATTTAGTAAGTTATTATTTTCTTGAATTGCATCTTGAATTGCATTTGATGATTTTTTTACCGATGGAATTTTCAAGAGACCTATAATAGCCGGTTGTGGGAGAGATATGGGGACAATCCGTCGACCCATCCAGATTTCGATCCAGATTTATGGATGGAAGCGGGATCGTCTGGTGGACCCGATAAAAATAGGGTCTACGGGCTCTCCAACACTACGGCTGAAAACTTGCGTTCGACTCGTAGTGTCTCAACTGTTGGAAGCTCTCCATCAGTATCGAACACCCAGTCTGAGGAGTTCATTGCGTTGAAACAACAATATCAACAACTCTCGACGAATTATGATGAGCTCCGTCAAATAGTCATGGAGATGAGATCAAAGATGGGTGACGATACTTGTGCAGCTTCTTTTTGGCCGTATGGACCCGGGAACAACCAGCCTCCTCCTCCTCCGCCTCCTCCCCACCCCGCTATTCTAGTTTAATTTTGTTTTTTAAACACATTAAATTTGTAATGAATATTATTACTTTTACATTTTTAGTGTTTAATGCATTTTTATTTGTTTATTAAGGTTTTTTACAATTAATAAATTATTTTTTATATATATTTTAAATACCTACCGACGGATATACCGATGGATAGTATCCGTCGGTATTTAACAGAGAGTTGCCGAACAATTACCATCCATGCCATCTTTACCGACGGCATCACCGACGGATAATATCCGTCGGTGATTAAATGCCGACGGCATTACCGATGGATAATATCCGTCGGTATTACACAGAGAATTTCAACAAAATTACAAGCCATGCCATAATTACCGACGGATTTTTCGTTGGTAATTACGTCGGTAATTACCCTTGAAATTACCAACGGATTTATTCCATCGGTAATGTTCCCGCGGGAAACGTTTTTTTCACGCGCGTGTTGCGATGTCGCGGTCGCACAAATTAATTACCCTAGCTTCAAACACAACACACAAGATAGTATAGAGCAAGCAAGGGGTCGATCCCACGAGGAAGTTCAAGTCAGATTTTTATGCTAGATGATATGCAATTTTGGGGGGGTTTGGACGTTATCTAGGCTAAAGCAAAAGAAAACATAAAACTATCAAACGAAATTTAATAAAATCAAAAAATTATCAAGAGAACAAACCTTGGTCACAAGCACACATCCACCTATAGAAATCAGAACTGATCATGGAAACGAAACATCAATTTATGTTCTGAATATTTATCTCTTCTTAACATTGGTTAGTTAATGGATCCGCCGTATAACTAACCCTAACCATTAAACAACCACAGTGTCCGCACTAGTAATTTAATTTAATGGAAGCCTTAAGAACTAGATAAGTTGATTAATCAAGAAAACATAATTGTCCGCAGTCTATGTTTGATTTGATTGAATGTTCTCCCTACAATTAATAATATAGATTCGCCACAATTATTAAACTCAGTTGCTTCACAATTTCATATACCACAACTCCAGTTTTGATATTAAACTTAGCAATAGATTGTCTACAATAATAACTTAGAGTCCGCTCTAGCAATTAAAATAAACAATCATAGGAAAAATAAGCATAGGAGAACAAACATATTCATCATATAAACCGAAAAGAAAAGGTAAAATAAATCTCACAGTTCTTGAAATCCGAAGGTTTCCGTGTCCTTGCAACCAAGAAAAAGTGTTTAGCCTTGCATGTTTATTGAACAACTAATCAAAAAGAAGGAAGAATGCATAATTTAGGGTTTCTTAGAGGAAGGGGGCGTTTTTCTCTTCTTCGCTGGCTGCTGCCTCTTTCTCTCTTTCTTTTTATATGCTAAGAAACCATAGTCTCTATTTTACAAAATAGTCCTTCCTTGAGTCAACAGTTTACATTTAAGTACTTCAATAACTATTTTTCCTAAAAGGAGAAATAGTCTTGCATGAAATCTTCAAGCTCTGACTTAGAGGAGCTAAATTGCTGATATAAAAACTTGAATGTCGGTTTAGATGCTTCGAAATGTAGTTTGGACTTGTTTCTTCACGAAACCTGTTTGCTGGCAGAATTCAGTTGTCATCTTTGAAAAATCATATCTCCCTAATATGACATCTTTTTTGGCTGAAATTTAAAGCTTTGATAGGTATTTAAGTCAAAAATCCAATAAAATTGAGTTTGCATCAATTGGACTTCTGTAGCTCCAGATATTAAATTTTGAATGGCCAAAGGTCAACACTGGCAGAATGCGAGATTTGACTTTGCAGGATGTGATTTCCATGATCTTTCTCTTTTTATTTTTCTTGCATTACATTTCCAGAAAGGTATGGATGTTAGCTTTTTAGTGCCACTAGAATCACTTCATTTCGATTTCTAGAACTCACGCTCTGCACAAAACATCGACTGAACGTCAAATCTGTCAATTACCTCCAATTTACTCCTTTTTGCATCTTTCATCCAAAAGTGCCTTCAAAACATAAAAAAAAAAAAGAATATCAATGCATTTTATATATAAAACATAGGCAAAACACTAGTTAAATGTGGGTGAAACTATCAAATAATATGGTTGCATCAGCGCGCGTATCCGTCTGTATTACCGTCGGTGGGTGGTTTTTTTTATTTGCGACAGAATTAGCGACGAAAATGAGATTTACCGACGACTGTTATACCGATGGACGTGTTCCGTCGGTGAGTCCGTCGGTATTATTTTCACCGACGGATTTCATTGCTGTCACCGACGGAATGAGTCCGTCGGTAAAACTGGATAATGTTGTAGTGAAATCTAAAGTAGTTAAATGATTAAAGTCATAGATAATTTCAAAAGTTGAATAATCAGTAGTAAAATGCATAATCCTATTATAAGCAAATTTAATAAATAGCCGACAATCTTCCTAATTTCTCAAATTATTTTAAATGATAGTTTTTTATAATGTAGTTAAAGTTCTATTAACTATTTCAGTTTGACCATCTGTTTGTGGATAACAAGTAGTGGAAAATAAAAAATTTATTCCTAATTTCCCTCACAAAACCTTCCAAAAATAGTTATGAAACTTAACATCACGGTTATACACAATGCTCTTATATACCCTATGGAGTCAAACTATCTCCCTAAAGAATAAATTTGCTATGTTAGTTGCATCATCGATTTCATGACAAGATATGAAATGTGTTATCTTAGAAAACATATCAACAACTATAAAAATAGAATCCCTAATCCTTTTTAACCAAGAAAAACCTAGCACAAAATCTATAAATATATCAATCCAAGGTTTCTTAGGCACTTAGAAAGGAGTATATAAACCATGAGGTAACACTTTAGACTTAGCTTGTCTATATACTATGCATCTATCATAAATGTTTTACACATTTCTTTTCATCTTAGGTCAGTAAAAGTATCCATACAAAACATCTAAAGTTTTAGCAACCCTAAAGTGTCACATTAATCCGCTCTCATGAGCTTTACCTTTACGATAGTGCATCAACCACTATGTTTTCATTACCTTGTTTGTACTTAATTACATGTGAGAATGTTTCAATGAACTATACTCATTTGGCATGCTAACAGTTCAACTTCCCTTGACCTCTAAGATATTTCAATAATTCATGCTCAGTATGAATTACAAGCTCCTTATACCACAAATAATGTTGCTAAATCTCCAAAGTTCTTACCAAATCATAAAACTCTTTATCGTAAGGAGGATAATCCAATGTTGCACCATTGAGCTTTTTACTAAAATAAGCAATGAGTCTTTTTTTCTGTATTAAAATAGCTCCAATACCTATATTGAGGCATCACATATAATCTTAAAAGTTTTTATAAAACCAGACAATGATAACAATAAAGCTAAAATTAATTTTTCCTTTAATAAATTAAAGCATTCTTTTATTATTTAGCTCATTTAAAAACCCATAGATTTCTTAACTATCCCAGTTAAAGGAGTAGCTAAAGTATTGAAATCCTTAATAAATATTCTATAAATACTAGTCAAACTATGAAAACTTCTTACCTAAGTTAGGCCATTCTGTGATAATCTTAACTTTTTCCTCATCCATATCAATACTTTTTACACTAATAATGTATCCAAGAAATATAATTTTTTTCATGCAAAAGTTATACTTTTTTAGATTAGCATATACATTTTTTTCGCAAAACGACTAATACATTCCTTAAATGTTTAACATGTTTATCTAAATTCTTGCTATAAATCAAAATGTCATTAAAATAAACCACAACAAATTTACCTATAAAATTACACAAAACATGGTTCATTATTCTTATGAAAGTAACAGGTGCACTAGTAAGTCCAAAAGACATACTAACCACTCATACAAACCATATTTAGTATAAGATGGTTTTCCATTTATCTTTCATTTTCATTCTTATTTGATGATATCCACTTTTCAAATCAATCTTAAAAAACATACAGGACCTTCGGAACTCATTTAACATATCATCAAGTTTAGAAATTTAGTGTCTATACTTTACCATAATATTATTGATGGCATGACAATCAACACATATCCTCTAAGTCTCATCATTTTTCTGTACTAACAACACAAGAACTACACATGAACTCATGTTTTTCTTATATATCTTTTTTATCATCAATTCATTTACTTGTCTTTGAAGTTCCTTTATTTTCTTGGGATTACTTTTATAATTTTTTTGATTAGGTATAGATGCTTTAAAAACAAGATTAATCTGGTGCCCAATTTCCTTAATAGGTGGCAACTTATAAGGAATCTCATCAGGAAAGATGTCTTTAAAATCTTGTAATAAAAAAACACAAACATTAGGAAGAGAATGATCAAGGTCATTAGTGTTTAAATATGTCTTCTTATACCTAAGTAAAATCATAGGCATGTTAGAAAAATAAACATTCATAATCTCACTCTTATTTGCATAAAAAATAACATGTTTCTTTATCTTTTACACACTCTATTCTTTACTCATCCTTCATTTCTTCTCTTTGCTTCTCTCCTATCTCGGTAAAATCCACACTAATTTTTATTTTGGCCAAATCTAACCTTCTTCTCTCATGGCCCACTTTATTTTCACTCTTCCTCACATCCTTGGTTGATCTTTTTTTTTTTTGCTTCGCTTTCTCTTTTTAATGTCAATCGGTCTTCATATATTTGTTTAAGAAACAATGGTACAATGTTAATATTTTCCCATCATTCTTGATAGAATGCATATTCTTAAATCCATTATGTTTGGCCTTTCTATCAAAATATCAAGGTCTCCCCAATAATAAACGAGTAGCATGCATAGGCACAACATCACACAAAACCTGTTTAATATCTTTTACTTCTTCACAGTCATTTAACCATTGAAGCCTATAAGACTTTTTATGTTTAATATTGTTCAGATTTAATTTTCTAACTAATGTAGTACTAACAATATTAAGATAACTCTCACTATAAATAATCATACTATAGACCTTATTATTTATGTGACATCTAGTATGAAATATTTTATCTCTTTGTTGCTCTACATCATTTTTTTATTTGAACATTAATTGATTTTTTAATCACCATAGCCTCTCTATTAACTGGATACTCAACATCACTACAATCTTTAAATGGTTGCAACCTATCCTCCTTAAATTTGTTATTTTCATATTCAATATCCCCATACTCTATCATAACCATAATTCTTTTGTTTGAACATTATGAAGCTATAAGTCAACTCTCCAAACACCTAACAGATTTAATATCATGATTATGATTAAATGAGATCTCGACTTTATCTTTTCTCTCAGTGGCCAAATATTTCCTCCAAACCTTAAATGATTTGGCTTTGTTACCCACAATATTCGACTTTGATGTGGTAGCCCTCTCTCTTCTATAATTCAGCCTCCAAGCTGAAAAGGAACTTGAATTACCTCTCACATGTATTTCCTTTTCTCCAACTGCCTTTATATTTTGTTAGCCATATGAACCATATCTTCAAACTCAACATAGTGTTGCAACTTAACCACATTATTTATTTCTCTATTTAATCTTTTTAAAAACCTTTGATGTGATCTAAGCTTCACCAAAGCGTCCATTAGAAGTTCTAGTTAGGCCAACTACAAGATTAAGGTCAAAGAAGCTCAAAGATGTATTCAATAAGCTTATTCAGAGTATTTAGATCAATGTAAATTTCAAGGAAGCTACATCTTTAACAAGAAATGATCAAACCTTAGTCAAATTAATTTATATATAAAAGAGGTCTGATCCATCTATTTCATGGGCTAATTAATTTTAGCAGTTAAAAGCTTATTTTTCCTAATGCATAATTTTACTTTAAAAAGTATATTTTTTTATCCAACCATTAGATTAGACTGAAAGTTTAATATAAGATTCTAGAGGCTTTATTTTATATTAGGTTAAAATTTCAGATCAATCAAACCTTAAAAAGGCTTTGTGATAAGGTCTATAAGCTACTGTGCAAGAATTATATTAGTTTCCTAGTTGATTTATGATTATTTTTCCTATTTTATTATTTTTCCAGCATTGTTGAAGATGCTTTTACCTAATATAAATAGGGTTATTTAGCTTGTAATTAGGTTTTTTAGGACAAACATTGATTTTCAACAATTATTATTGTATGCGTGAGGTTGTGCTCATACTTTTTAATTCTTCATTGAACTATTCTGACTTAACAAATAATTGATCAATCTTCATGGTGTCTTTTATACTTTCATTCTTGTCTTTTTATAGGCATTGAGTGAAGATTCAATTACTTAAAGTTTTGGTGTTTTGGTACAAGATATCGTTGTGTCAAGCTCAATTTCAAACCTGATCTTAGCTTTCTTGGACAAAGTCGATTTGACTGTGAGTTTTTAGATATTTATGTCCACGAGATTCATATTAGTTGGTATCAGAGCAAGATTCTATATCAAGTTATATCATTTTTGCATTCTAAACATGAGGATCGGGCTTTGTTACATGGCTTAAGTCCCAAATTACTGTCTTAGATCATAATAGTCTTTTTACCTTTAATAATAAACACACATATATCTATTTAGGCAAACTCTTGACGTCTAAATCCATTAGGCATGTTTGTCATTAAAAACAAACATTAAGTAACTTATCTTACGTAGGATGTATATAGTGATTGTTATATTCTCTATTACATAAACAACCATTTACCTAAACTTCTAAAAGACCAGTTAGGGTTTTTTAGTTACTGTAAAACTAGGTGGTGACTCTTTTTTCTATTTTTAACCCTTTTTAGATATAGCTTGTCAAGATTTCCTTTACAAAATATTGGACGACGTGTCATATGCATGTTAAAAAAAAACTAGACACGTGTGCCTATCATGAAATGCCAGAGCCAAATTCTTTTGGCTTTTTTTTAGATATCCCTTTATTTTTAACAAAAAAATCTCTTTAAATAAATTTATTAAAATAATATTTAAATGACCACTAACTATGTCATTATTTTTAAGAAGATTATCGATATTCTTATGAGGATATTATCAATTGTTTTATGAATAATTATGAAGAATTTTTAAAATAAATTTCTCATTAATATTTAATGAGAATAAAATATCAATTTTTTTAAATTTTTATGGTAAATATTTTATGTAATTTTCTCAAATTTATTGTTCTTAAATATTCTTCTATATACATGTAAAGATAATCGATCCATGATTTATTTTTTAATAAAACTTGCTTTCATGGTCATAATAAGTTTTTAATGAAAAACAATTCTTCTCATAAAATATGTATTATTTTTAATTGAAATAAAAAAGAAATGCATTGAGAAAATTAGGGTTTTTTTTATTAAATATTTAATATAATTTTTATGAATCTTTTTTTTATTCAATGAAATATGCTAATAATAGAAAAAAAATCATTTTATTGTCAATACAAAAAGAAAAGTTATATGAATAGAAACAATGATGAAAAAAACAAAACATTTCTCTTTCATAATTATTTGTTGTTTTCTTATATATATCTATTTTATCATTGTATAATTAAATAAAAATAAATTATATAAAAAACACTCAATTGGAACCACAGGAAATCTCACTAGTTTATGCTAATTATGTGAGATGGATAAAAAATGAGCACACAAATACATATAATAAAGAAAATAATGGCACACTACCAAAAAACCAGAAAAAAGCAACGGACTTACTGACGGAATATTTCCGTCTCCGAATCTATCGGTATATACCGACGGACTCAATCCGTCGGCGAAACCGTCGGTATATACCGACATGGTGACGTCAGGTGATTTTACTGAGGGATTCAAACTGAGAAAGCCGTACAGTGACGTGACACCTCACCGATGGAAGCACCGACAGAAGTAATCCGTTAGTGCTTCCGTCGGTAAAAACCATTAGATGCACCCATCTGTCGATACTCTCTTTCTCTGTTTCTCCTTCTTCTTCTTTCCCATCCCACCTCTCCCCTCCCAAACTGCAGCCAAACACCCATCCCAAACTCTCCACTATTCTCAACACGAGCACTCAAGTTTCTTATATCTTGTACGTGGTCACAATATCCGTTTCTTGTAGATTTTATCATTTTTTTGTAAGTAAAACTATCCTTTTTAGTTTTAATATTTAATTGTGAATTTTATTGTTTTAGTATATGTATTTTGTTAATGTTTGTACTTGTTTAATTGTTATTTGTCAAAGAAACTTGTAGTATGAATGTATAATTTTGTAGTTGTTATAGTTTGTTTTAGATTTTGTCAAATTATATTTGTTTGTAAATTGTTGAAATTTTGTTTGAATTACAACGAATTAAATGTGTTGTTGTGATGAAATAAATAATTAATAGCTTGTTTAAGTGTCTTGTTTAATTGTTATCAATTATATTTCAAAGTTGTGATTAATTCTGTAAATTTATATATATATATAAATTTGTATGTATGAACGTTGATAGTTGATAGTTGATAATTGATAATGAATATTTAACATAAGTGTTGTTTTAGTTTGTTGGATAATGTCGGGGAAAACCAATATTGTTGTTATGTTTTCTAGAGGTTCAATAGAGGTCATGGATGATCGTTCATGGATGTATCGGGACTCACCCCAAGGATTGCGGAAGATGGATTATTGTAACTGTGTTCAGGGTTTTATTAATTTCGCAACATCTATTCCGAGGAATTTTACTGATGGCGGTATTAGGTGTCCATGCAGGAAGTGTAAAAATTTAAAGTTTCTGTATCAAGATGTTGTAACGATTCTTCTTCTAACCAAAGGGTTCATGGAAGATTACCTGTGTTGGTATGCTCACGGAGAACTATTTGTTCTTGATGAGAGCATGGAAGAACAGGTGGTTGGGTCAACTTCTAGTGCTAGCAACATGCATGAAGTTGGAAATGAGAACAGTAATCCTTACAGGAATATGGTTATGGATGCAATGAGAATGAGTGAAGATAATGTCAGGGAATGTCCAATCGTAGAAGAAGAACCTAATGCAAATGTAGCAAGGTTTTTTGATCTGTTGAGAGATTCTGACGAACCATTATGGGATGGCTGCACGAACCACAGTAAATTATCAGCCGTAGCACAGGTGTTCACCATCAAGTCAGATCACGGGTTGAGTGAGGCCGGTTATGACAAGATTATTGAATGGGCGAGAAGCATTTTACCTGAAGGGAACAGGCTGAAAGAGAACTTCTATGCTGCCAAGTCCATGATGAAACCCCTCGGTTTAGGATACCAGAAAATTGATATATGCCCTAACTTTTGCATGTTATACTACCTTGAAAATGCTGAGATGACCGAGTGCATGACATGCGGGCATTCCCTGCTACAAACCCGAACTGGTAGAGGGAAGACTCTCGTGGCATATAAAAAACTTAGATACTTCCCAATCACACCTAGACTGCAGAGGTTATTCATGTCACCAAGAACTGCTGAGCACATGACATGACACCAACCACACCATGCGGTTGATGGAGTGATGGTTCATCCTTCTGACGGTGAAGCCTGGAAACACTTTAACAGTATGCATCCTCCCTTTTCAACTGAATCAAGGAACGTGCGTCTTGGGTTGTGTACAGACGGATTCAACCCATTCGGGTCATTTGCTGCTCCTTATTCTTGTTGGTCGGTCATACTGACGGTTTATAACTTGCCACCGGGGATGTGTATGAGGTTGGAGTTCATGTTTTTATCTATGATTATACCAGGTCCGAGCAGTCCGGGGCGGAATATAGATGTTTGTCTTCGTCCGTTGATTGATGAGTTGACGCAGTTGTGGTCCTCTGGAGCTTTGACTTATGACATCTCGAGGAAACAAAATTTTGTTATGAGAGCGGCTTTGATGTGGACTATCAATGATTTCCCAGCTTATGGAATGGTTTCTGGTTGGAGCACGCATGGAAAGCTAGCATGTCCATATTGTATGGAGAACAACAAGGCATTCACGCTAACAAACGGGGGTAAAGCTTCTTTTTTTACTGTCACCATCGTTTTTTGCCACATAACCACAGGTACAGAAAGAATAGAAAGGATTTCTTTATTGGCAGAGTTGAAAATGATGTTGCACCCCCGCGTCTTTCCAGTGAAGAATTGTTTGATGTTGTGTTAGAGTACGGTGAAATTGTGTTTGGTCTCCAATCAGGTAAGCAGAAGTTTCCTGGTTTTGGTTTGACCCATAATTAGGTGAAGCGAAGTATATTTTGGGAGCTTTCTTATTGGAAGACCAATCTTCTCCGCCATAACCTTGACGTCATGCACATTGAAAAGAACGTGTTTGAGAACATTTTCAACACCGTCATGGATGTGAAGGGGAAGACAAAGGACAACATCAAGGCTAGATTGGATGTAGTGCTGTTCTGTAACCGTAAAAATATGGAGTTGATTTGTGATGGGTCACGGGTCGCAAAACCAAGAGCAAGCTTCGTGCTAGAGAAAAACGCACAACTACTAGTCTACAAATGGCTTAAGAGTTTGCGTTTCCCCGATGGACATGCCTCGAACATATCAAGGCTGGTTAATACGAAGGAATGCAGATTATATGGAATGAAGAGTCATGACTGCCATGTGTTTATGCAAACACTCATCCTATTAGCTTTTCGTGATTTGTTGCCAAAGGGGATATGGGATGCACTAACGGAGATTAGTCATTTCTTTAGAGACATATGCTCCAACAAGTTGAATGTTGATCATATTCAAAGGCTTGAAAAGAATATCGTCGAGACAATATGCAAACTTGAGATGATATTCCCTCCATCATTTTTTGATTCAATGGAGCATCTACCCGTACATTTATCGTTTGAGGTAAAAGTTGGAGAACCGGTCCAGTATAGATGGATGTATCCATTCGAGAGGTTAGATATTACAGTTGCTATGACATTTATAATTAAATGTTTTTGTTTTTATTTTAATGTTTTTAATTGATAATTTTTATTATATATATATATATATATATATATATATATATATATATATATATATATATATATATGCAGGTACTTGTTCAATCTTAAAAAAAAAGGTTAAGAACAAGGCGCATGTTGAGGTGTCAATATGTGAGGCGTATATTGTTGAGGAGATCTCAACATTTATCTCATACTATTTCGAACCTCATTTGAGAACGAGGATAAACCGTGTTCCACGACATGATGATGGTGGTGAAGTGCATTCAAGTGGGAACTGTCAATATTCTCCAATCCTGGACGACCCACACCTAAAAATGTCGTGAGGGGAAGATATTTGTCTGAAATAGAGTTCAGACAAGCACACAATTATGTCCTATTTAACTATGATGAGCTGAGACCTTTTATTAAGTAAGTAGATGTTCGACTTAAACTTTGTCAAGAGTGTACTATTTATGTTTAGTGATACCATACACTCATATACTTTGGAACAACATTGCAGGCAACATCGACGATACTTACTGTCCAATAACTCACAGCTGGCCGAATCCCAGATCTTTCAATTACAAGATGAACAATTTGCCACATAGTTTAGAACACATGTAAGTCCTATCACAAACTCATTATCTCTTGCAATGTAATTAATTGTAGTCAATGTTACATAATATCAGTTTATTGATTATTGTTGTATTTAATTTACAAGCTAGGTTTATCAAATGGGAGGTAGTCTTTGCTATTTCACCTTGTCTTTACTATGTCCGGCCCTGGAAAGAAAAGTCAAGTGCTATAATGGATATTTTGTCAATGGATATGTCTTTCATAATCAAGAATACAGCATGGAAGAAAGACATACAACAAGGTGTTTGTATTAAAGGATCGACTTCTAGTGAGTTTGAAGTTGACTACTACGATAGATTGGAAGAGGTCATCGAACTGCAATATCATAGCGAGCAAAATAGAGTGTTTTTATTCAAATGCTATTGGTATGACACAACTGATAAAGGAATCAGATAGATCCTCACTATGGTCTCGTTGAAATCAATTCAAAAGCTAGACACCGCAACGTAAACGACGTCTTTGTTTTCGCAAAGCAATGCCAACAAGTTTATTACACATACACCCCTTCCTTTAGAAAGGACCGATCAAGAGTTGATTGGTTATCCGTTTTAAAAACAAAACCGAAGGGTCGTGTCGAGGTTGTTCAGGATGAGAACGAAGACACAAGTGTGATAGATGAAGTCTTTCAAGCTAGTGAGTTGGTTGAACCATACCGAGTTGCTCCGTCGATTGACTTAGAAGAAAATTTGAATTTTCGTGTTTTCAACGATAGTCTTGTTGATGTTGACGCAGAGGAGTTGAATGTTGTTCTTAGCTCTACTAGTGGAAAAAAGAATGTTGTTGAAAAAGATGATAACGAAATTGAAGAGTGCGATGAAGCTGATGATAACAATTCAATAGAGGACGAAGATGAAAATTCCGACTAACTAAACATGTTATAAAGCCTTATTTTTATAATGTAATAATTTGAAACATGAAATATTTATTCGTCTTTAAGGGTCAGCCTTTGTTATTGTGTTGTGTGTGCTGTAAGATTGCAATTCAAGATTTTTTAAGAGGGTTACATAAAAAAAATAAGAAAAATTTACCTTTTCACCGATGGATATACCGACGGCATATAACCCGTCAGTATTTCACAAAGAGTTGCAAAAAAATTACGGGATTTTGTCACATTCACCAACGGATTTCTGACGGATTGCCGACGGCGTTTTCGACTCTAATACCGACGGAATATAACCCGTCAGTATTTCACAGAGAGTTGCAAAAAAATTACGGGATTTTGCTACATTCACCAACGGATTTCCGATGGATTGCCGACGGCGTTTCCGACTGTAATACCGACGGGTTGTCGCACGCATGTCTGACACGTGTCCGTCTGCACGAATACCGACGGCATTTCCGACGTCCTATACCGACGGATCACGCATGTCTGCCACGTGTCCGTCTGCACGAATACCGACGGCATTGCCGATGGAATATACAGACAGGATTACCGACGGCTCACGCATGTCTGACACGTGTCCGTCTGCACGAATACCAACGGCATTTCTGACGGAATGACCGACGGATCGAAAAGTTTGGCGGGATTTTTGAACTTTTTTGGTGCGTATTTTAATTAATTTCCGACGGAATTACCGACGGAAATTAATTGCACCGACAACAATTAATTTCCGTCGGTAATTCCGTTGGAAATCTTGCTTTATATACCACCACAACCCCCCCGGCACTTTCTCCTCTTCTCCCTTTCTCCCTTGCTCTCCTCTTCTCCTCTTCTCCCTTTCTCTCTTCTTCTCTCATTTATATTTAGCTTTCAGAAGGATTTTATTGTTTTGGTGGTAGTTTTAAAAGGTATGTATTTTTTTTTCTTTATCTTTGTATTTTTTTTATTTTAATTATGATTATTTTTTTTGGTGTTCTTTGTTTTGTATATTGTTTGTAGATAAAATCTTAAATTCAACACATTATTAAGGTAAGCATTTTTTATTCCCAAATTTATTTTGAATTGATATAATGTGTTTTAGTTTTGTGTATTGTTTGTTTTGTGTTTATGTTGTGTAGTGTTTTTTAGTTTTTTAATTTTATTTATTAATTTTAGTTTTTTAGTTTTGATAGTATTGTTTGTATTGCTATAATTGTTATTGTTGAATTTATGTTAAAAATGTTAGTTTATAAATATAATTGTTATTGTTGATTTATTTTAAAAATGTTAATTTATATATATAGAATTGCATTTAATTAGTTTATCTTAATTTAGGATATTATTGTTTTGTATTGCTATAATTGTTATTGTTGAATTTATGTTAAAAATGTTAGTTTATAAATATAATTGTTATTGTTGATTTATGTTAAAAATGTTAATTTATATATATAGAATTGCATTTAATTAGTTTATCATAATTTAGAATATTATTGTTTGTATTGCTATAATTGTTATTGTTGAATTTATGTTAAAAATGTAATATTAATCCGTAAATTTGAATGTTTGACTTTAATCTAATCTTTGTAACTCTAAGTACCAATTTAACAATGAATGTTCATAGTTGTAATTCTATATGATGTTATTGAATAAAATGTTGTGTTGATGATGATGAGTTGGGTTGAGATCCAGGATGATTGGATCGAGATGTGAAATAAAATTGGAAGTGTAATATGATTTTGTCGATAACTTGGGACCCCCCAGTATAGGGGAGACTCTGTCGAATTTTTTTTAAAATAATCGAAGTTAATTATGTAATTATTCATATAAATTTGTGTAGATGCGTAGAATGAAATCTACAGCACGTCGTCAGAAGACGGTTGCAGCTAGTTCTTCTAGCAGCGAGGAGGACGTATCCTTAGGTGCTGATCACGGCGAGGAATCTACGCCAACTTGTGATGCTGCCTCTTCTAGCGCGGTTTCACAGCGCAGAAGCGGTGTGCCTTCACAGCGGGGTCAATTCACCCGCAAGTACCAGGCACAATGGAAGGATGACCTCTCAATGTAAGTTTGTTTAGGTTTTAGTTTTTTTTTTATATACTTATAACATAATTTATGAACAACTAATTAATATTACTAATTTTATTTAATTTCAGGTTCACAAACATTGAGGCTGCAAGGACTATAACATTGGCGTTTAAATCGTCGATGGAGATTCCATTGTTTCAATGGAGTCAGGTTTCCAGACATCCTGAGTGGAAACCTAATATCGATGCATGGTTTAAGCGATTTCAGGTTGGTGTTAATTTTTAATTTCCAGCTTATTTTTAATAAATGATTTTTATAATTTTATATCTTGTACTATTTTTATTTTATATGAATTATTTATATACACAGAACAAATTTGAGTGGGATAGGGCGGACAACAATGTTGTAAGGAGGGTATGGGAGAATCACGCGGCAACTAGGTAACATCGAAAATAATATTTATTTTTGTTTTATAATTTTATGTTTTAAATTCTAATTTGTTACTATGGAAGTAGGTTGCGTGATTTTTGGTATGACACCCAAAAAAATCAAAAAGACATGCGAGGGATAACGGTCTTGAAGGATGGAATGAGGTGGCGGTTTGGCAAGAATTCAAACTGCCATTCATCTCGGGGGAAATATGGACGGCATATATTGAGCACATGACCTCAGAGCGGTTCTCATGGCGCTCACAGTCTGGCGCCGACAACCGGAACAAGCAAATTTATGGCTCGGTGACCACGCACACTGGCGGATCCGTCCCATTCAGCGCACATGCAAAGCGGATGGTAAGATTAATTTTATTGAAATATATCGTTAATTAATTTGTCGTTCCTTATAATATATTTAACTTTCAACCTATTTTTTCCTTACAGGCTGCGTCTCTTGGACGTGAACCGAGTCCAATAGAGCTGTTTCTAGAGACGCATGTACGGAGTCAAGACCGCCAAAAGGGGGTGCAGCAGTTCGTGGACAACCGAGCTCAGCACTTCGTGGTATGTTCGTTCATTCATTTTATTTTGTAAGTTATTATTTTCTTAAATTGCATCTTGAATTGCATTTGATGATTTTTTTACCGATGGAATTTTCAAGAGACCTATAATAGCCGGTTGAGGGAGAGATATGGGGACAATCCGTCGACCCATCCAGATTTCGATCCAGATTTGTGGATGGAGGCGGGATCGTCCCGGTGGACCCGATAAAAATAGGGTCTACGGGCTCTCCAACACTACGGCTGAAAAACTTGCGCTCGACTCGTAGTGTCTCAACCGTTGGAAGCTCTCCATCGATGCTCGAACACCCAAATCCGAGGAGTTCATTGCGTTGAAACAACAATATCAACAACTCTCGACGAATTATGATGAGCTCCATCAAATAGTCATGGAGATGAGATCAATGATGGATGACGATACTTGTGCAGCTTCTTTTTGGCCGTATGGTCCTGGGAACAACCAGCCTCCTCCTCCCGCTCCGCCACTATTCTAGTTTAATTTTGTTTTTCAAACACAGTAAATTTGTAATGAATATTATTACTTTTACATTTTTAATATTTAATGCATTTTTATTTGTTTATTAAGGTTTTTTACAATTAATAAATTATTTTTTTATATATTTTAAATATCTACCGACGGATAATATCCGTCGGTATTTAACAGAGAGTTGCCGAACAATTACCATCCATGCCATTGTTACCGACGGCATCCCCGACGGACATTATCCGTCGGTACGTACCTTTGACATTACTGACGGCATTAACGACGAATAATATCCGTCGGTATTACACAGAGAGTTGCAACAAAATTACAAGCCATGCCATAATTACCGACGGATTGTCCGTCGGTACTTTTAAGGGTAATTACCGACGGATTTATTCCGTCGGTAATGTTCCCGCGAGAAACTGTTTTTTGGCGCACGCGTATCCGTCTGTATTACCGTCAGTGTTTCCGTCGGTGGGTGGTTTTTTTTATTTGCGACAGAATTAGCGACGGAAATGGGATTTACCGACGACTGTTATACCGACAAAAGTGTTCCGTCGGTGAGTCCATCGGTATTATTTTCACCAACGGATTGCATTGCTTTCACCGACGGAATGATTCCGTCGGTAAAACTGGATAATGTTGTAGTGGCAAAGTGGAGAATCTATGAGGGAAGAAAGGCGTAATAATTAGCAATGAAGCAACCATGTTTTTACTATAGAAGCAGTTCAAAGGAAGTGAAGAAGAAGAAAAACATGGGAAGAAGAAGAAAGGCATGTAATTTTGGGTTTTATTGAAGAAAAATTAAAATAAATTGAAACTAAAAAAAAAATTATATTAACTACTCCAATCTATAATGAATCACCTCAGAAGTCAAGATGAATACTTGATATTTTTTTATAAAAAAAAATAATAATTTGCAGGCTGCCAAACAATGCTATAAGTTTATTATATCATTTTTATTTTATCTATAGAAGAAAAAAAAAGGCTTGTGGATCTAAAAGTAATTAACATCGATTAGTGACTCGATCATATGTTTATTAACATAGACAACTTGTAATCAAAGGGGCACATTTAAAAAAAAATTAAGTATTATAAAATTATATCAATTATTCAAAAATTAAAGTATTTAACAAAAACTCTGTTTAAATAAATATTACAATATTTTTTTCTTTTTCTAGCCAAAATATCCTTTTTAAGAAATCCTCTTTAACAATAAAGAATTTTTTGAAAACATTAAGACATTTTAGATACAATGTGGGATTTTGTAACATGGATAATCATAATACTTTTAATTAATAAATTATATTCTGTTTAATATGTGCAAGGTAGTCATTTTTCATTCATGTGACTATTCCCAATTGTTAACAAAAATGAGTAGGAACCTCATGTTGGTTTTCTTTACTAGCTCTATCATGTTGATTAATCAAATTTTCAATGAATTTAATTTGCTATAGTTATTTGTGAAATGATCAAAGAGGAGAAAATACCATCAAATATTTCATATGAGGTAAATATAAATTTATTAAATGATATGTAGTATCAATATTTTATAAATAATTTGAATTTGGACAACTGAATGCATAATATTTTTTCACAGTTTTTAAATCTGGTGTGGTGATTGACCCTGCCCAAGGTCTAGATCATGGGTTTTGACTGGATCACCAGGTTAACCCTATGTTTTTTTTATAAATCAAAACGATGTTGTTTTGGTTAAAAAAATAAATAATCAACAAGTTGCAAGCGGGTTTTCCCGGGTCAACCGGGTTGCCGGGTTAGCTAGGTTTTTTTCTTCTTTTATTTTTTTAAACTCGGTCCAATTCAATTCCCGGATCAGCCAGGTCCCAAGCCTACCCGCCGAGTCGAGCCAGGTTTTAAACTATGATTTAGATATTAGGGTATTGTTTGTCCCTTTCTCTACTCCGAAATTTTTGTTAATTTTGACTTTTAAGAAATTGGAGGAACATATATCAAATTTCTATTGGCTTCAATTTTAAAAATTATTCATTGAAGTAACTATTATGTTATCTATTTTTATTTTATTTACTACGGCTATTATTTTTGTTTATTTTTAAATAAATTTTATTCTTCATGAAAAAAAATATATTTGTTATTACTAACAAATCAATTAGCTAACCATAATGATTATTTGGGTCTTGTAAATAAAACTATAATCTAATAATATTCATTGAAAGATAAGATGATGGTAGATGTGTTATGTTTCTTAGGCATGACTTTTCTTGTTTAGGTTTTTCAATATCTTTTACATATAATTTATTTCTTTCTTAACATTTTTATTTTGACTTTTTAAAATAGAAAAAAAATCAAACCATCTAAAATTAAAAAAAGAAGTGAGCAATTTTTTAAAAAAACTTTTTTTCTTTTTGAAAAAAAAATAATTTCTCAATTCAGATTGAAAAATAAAAAAAAGAGCAAAAATATATAATTAGTTTCATATTTATTTATTTTAATTATTTAAAAAAAATATAGTACATAGAAATTTGACATTTGACATGTGTTTCTTTCATTTGCTTAAAGCTAAAATTAATGAAAAATTTGTTTGATTTTTTCATGAAAAAAAATAATGCTTTATTTAAATGCATGATAAAAATTTTGAATTGTGAAGGCACTCTATGGGGAGTTTGGGATTGTGATTTAATCATTTATTTTGAAAAAAATTAAATTTGTTTAGTTTTAAATTAATTTTTTTTAATATGTTATTGTTAAAAAATATATTTTAAAAAATTAAAAAATATATATTATTTTAATATATTTTCAAATAAAAAATAATTTAAAAAATAATATTTACTACCATCTTAATCATAATAAAAAAAACCTCTAAAAAAAACCTCAAAAAAATAGAAGTCTCTTTTTTATAACTTCCTTCCATATCTAGTAGAGGGAAATTATTATTATTATTTTATTAATGTTGGTGTTTATATCAGTTTATATATATTTTGATTAATTTTACGGGTCTTAAAGTTAATAATCGTATAAACCTTTAATAATTCTAAAATTTATAAAATTTAAATTAATATTTTTTTTAAAAATAAATTAAAAACAAACCAACTTAGCTATACATTTAACTGATACGTGGATGAATTGTTAATAGCCCCTTCTCGACGAAAGGACAAGAAATGAGAAGTCAAAATTGATGCGGCGAATTCAGTGAGGTGGGGCTGTTGTAACCTGCAGCTTCTTAACTGGGAGCATCAATATTATTCATGCAACTAGCTTGGAGACTTGCTTCATTGCAAACATAACACAACAACAAGGTCATAACATTAATGAATCATTTATTTTTCTGATAGAGTTCCATTGAGATAAAGTGGCTCGCAAACGACTGCCACATTGATACAGTGCATATGTAGATGAAAAGACTATGGCTGATACCCTTTATGAGAGTAAAACATGTTTACAATAATATTATACGCTAATTATAAAGATGAAGTGGGAGTCGAGGCTTTGCCACTGCAACAGTTGGGTACTTTCTTTGTGTTGCCAATCCAAAAACCTCATCTCTTTTCACATCTTGTGGTTTCATTCCCGGAGGCAATTCCCAGGTGAATCCATGCAGCATGTTGGCCAAGCTAACAAGAATCATCTTCGTCCCAAGGGGATAGCCAGGGCACATTCTTCTCCCAGAACCAAACGGCAACAACTCGAAGTTATGTCCTTTAATATCAATTCCTTTACCGATGAACCTTTCTGGCCTGAAATCTTCAGGATCTTCCCACAGATCAGGGTCTCTACCCATGCTCCATGTGTTAATGAAGATTCTGGTTCCTTTAGGGATGTCATAGCCACCGACTTTGCTATCTTGAAGGGCCAAATGGGGTGCAAGCATAACAGCAGATGGATGCATCCTCATTGCCTCTTTCATTATTGCTTCTATGTAAGGAAGTTGTGGGATGTCCTTCTCCTCCACCCATCTATCTCTCCCAACAACTCTATCCAGTTCGTCCGTTACTCTTTTGAATAACTGGGGCTTTTTCAAGAGTTCTGACATTGACCAATCCCCCATTGTAGCAGCGGTATCTGTTCCTCCAGCAATCAGGTCCTAGCCATCAACATGAACAACAACCATAAATATTTTGTTTTTTTGTTTCTGACATCGTTTTTCTTCTTCTTTTTTTGGCAATAAAGCAAGTCTTTGAAAGCTAATTCGATGTTTTTAAGATATATGGTCTATAAATAATTGGCTAGTGGTAAACAATTACTGCTATCTATATTCCACTTTAGTTCGCGCGGGTGCCAATAGCTGTCAAGATGCTGCTTCTTTGAGGATCAATTGATGTGCAAACCCCAAATTAATTAAGCTCGCAATCTCTAACCAATCTCTCATTGAGTTCTTTAAAAAAAATTCTCTCGTTTAGATTTTAAAAAATTCTCATCTTGTGCATGTGCTCTTCAGAAGTGTTTCGACACAAAACATCAATCTCCATACAAAATAACGTTAGTATTTCTTACGAAAAAACTACGCTTGGATGGGTGATTCAACTGAAAGTTCCTGATACTTTGAGAGCCTAATTGAGACAAAAAAATTATTTGAAACTTATTCAAGAATCCCTATATAATTGGAGGACTTATTTGAAATTTTCCCTAAATTTATTGCTCGCTCTACAGTCTACAGTCTTGAAACTCATTCGTGTATGAAAAATCGACACAGAAACAGTAAGATGGCAGGAAGATAAGGTAGATTCCTGCTTATCCCCATCAAATCATAACTTGTATGAAATAGAGACGACAATGTGATTAAAAAAGTGAAGGATTTTCTCTCTTTTTTAGAAAACGAGGTTACTTTTGAATTATGAATTATAGGAAAACAAAACAAAAAGAAGTGGAAAAGATAGAAAAGAGTGGAGAGAGACAATTAAAAGAAAAGAAAAGAATATATTATATTAAAAAAAAAAAACCTGTGTCAGCCCCTTGATGTTGTCTCTAGTTAGCTTAACTTCAAGCTCAGGGTCATCAGCAAGCTGCAAGAGCAGATCCACCATGTCTTTGGGCTGCCAATTTTTGGTTGCTTTTCTCTTTGCGTTGTGTTCATCAATGACATGGTCATGGAACCTATCAAATCTTACCTTGAGCTCCTTCATTCTCTTGACATACCCCTGCAAGTCCAAGAAATCTAGCCACGGGATCCAGTCCCCAATGTTCAACACACCATTAAGCAAGAACAACTCATCGAGCATTTCTTGAAATTCCTCAAGTGTAACTATTTCCCTCTCGGATTCCGATGCGCTAAAGTACTTCTTTCCCAACACAATCCTGCTAATAATGCTAAGAGTGTAATGAGAGAGATAATCTTTAAGCTCAATAGTCTTACCACAGTTGCGATATAGACGTCTTGTAAATTCCCTCATCTCCTCTATACGCATATACTCATAAGACTCCAGTCTTTTCGCACTAAACAGCTCAGTGAGGTAAATCTTACGACCTTGGCGCCAGTAAGGTCCATAGGGTGCCCAAGCGAGATCGGAATACTCATAAGTTGTGTACTTGCCAGCAGCAGTTTGAGGTCTGCTAGCAAACATGTGATCATAAGTCTTCAAAATCTGTTTTGCTATGTCTAGTGATGAGGTAACAAAAACTGGGTACGACCCAAATTGGAGCTGCATCGTTTTGCCATACTTGAGAGACAATTGATGAAGAGACTGGTGAGGGAGAGGACCAAGAAGGTCGAAATTGCCGATAATTGGCCATGGTTTAGGACCTGGTGGCAGTTTCAATGGGTTACGCAAGGATTTGAAAATTTTTGGGAGGTAAAGAAGAGCAAAAACCCATGCTAATACCAAAACAACCAACGAGAAAGCCTCCATTGTTGAGATCAAATTCGTGGTTGTATTAGGTGGTGGTGTCACTGAGACTGGGTTTTGCATGATATTTATAGATAAATTTTGCAAATATAGGCAGCAAGTGGTCCAGGCTACCGAGTCAAGCCAGTAAATTTCTAGTTTGTGTTTTATATTCGTTTTTTTTTAAAAAAAAAAAATGCAATGAACAAAAAAAGCAAAGAGTACACGCGACTACAATTTATGAAAAAAAAAATTGCAAATATATTTTATTCGAGCCAAAAATCCAACTAAATTAAATAAGATAATGTTGATTCAGTAAGATATTATGATCATATGAAAATCATTAAAAATACTAGAAGATTTATCAAATAATAATAATAATTATTATTATTAGTTACTTGGATGTCTGGACCAACTTATTCGTACTTTGACTAATTTCATGGGTCCTGAAATTAACGACCATGTAAGTCTCCAGTGGTCATTATATTAGCAACCACAGAGCTCGAAAATCCAAAACCATAATGAAAACAAATTTTTTGAGCTCAAACTTTTACAACTAAACTAACTAGTAATTTATCAATTAAATTCTTGGATAAAGCATAATTAGCTAGCAAATCCATCACTACAATAATTTTATAAAATTCTCTTGACCAAGCTAAATTCAAACCAGTAATAAATACTGCCATTTCTGCACATACTGCCATTTCTGCACATACTGCCATGCATAGCTAGGCCTGTATTAAAAACAAAACTCATAGTATAAATTTTCAGACCATCCTTCATGACTCTACCAGGACGTACGTACCAGCCACCTCTGAGTTAGTTTCCTTTCGCTATAAATAACCATCAACTAAACCTGTCTGGAGGTATCTCCACCCTATAAACTCCATGTACGTCCTCCATATGCTTGGTATTAATTATTTGTTGCAACATTTTTGTACAGATGTTTTATTATTATTATTATTATTTCTCTCCACATAAAAATTCAACGATATTTTCATTAATTTCATGGGTTAATCTACAAATCTTTTATTTATATAATTTTACAAGCCTGCGATTTTTGTGCAATTTGAAAATAAATAAAAGCTGTTAATAATCCTACAATTTTGTGAGAAGCAGACGCATTGCCTTCACTCCACTCAATTAAAATTAAAGATATATTTATATACTTGAGGGTCAAGCTCAGTGGTCAACCGCGAGGCTTGCGTTGCTCCCGTTTCGAGTTCGATTCTCTATATGCACGCTTGTCATCTCCGCAGTGCCTTACTTGTTCCTTGGGCTTCCAGGATTTTCAGTGAGTCGTGGGATTAGTCGTAGTGCGTGTAAGTTGGCCCGGACACTCACGTAAATAAAAAAAATAAAAAATATTTCCTTTTTCGGTGGGTAGAGGCTTGAATTACTGTTGCTTAAGAAAATCAGATGCGTTGGTACATCCACTTAGAGTTTTCTGTTCATAAACAAGTAGCAGATCAACTTCCGTAAAATCATTATAATTTATTACATTATTTTGTTGTTGGATAGCTCAGTTAAAATTAATTCTGGTGGAAATTATATTGGAGAAAACATTTTACTGCAGGGACCCAATTGAATATTGTTGGATATGTTGGTGACCACATTTGAGGTTTTGCCAAAATTCTTATATTTTAGTTTTTTTCTATGTTAAGGAACTGCGTTACAAACTGTTTTTCTAAGCAAATTGAATTTTTTATATATATTTTTAACTTGTTTTGATATGTATTAATATTAAAAATAATTTTTAAAAAATAATAAAAAATATTTTGATATATTTTCAAGTAAAAACTATTTTAAAAAACAACTGTATCATATATATTCTCAAACATATTCTAATTAATTTTCTCTAAAATTTTTATATTTTAAAATAGGTGTATGTTTCAAAATATTTTTATAATTGGATTTTAATTCAATGATGATTTAAATTAAACAAATACATCAACATCTTTGTGGCATAATGATAGAAAATACCAAGATGAAAATCTCAAAAGTATAGTTAATGTAATTAAATATGTAAGGATATATTAAATGATTGTATTTCTGAGCTCGTGACCGAATAAAAAAATCTCATTATTATTTTTTAATTAAGTTGAAAATTAAACACAAGAAAATAATGAATATATGTACTTTACAATCCCCAAGAAATTTATTTGAGAGAATCTTTACATTAACCGAATCCGATCAAGAATTTAGTATTGGAGATGCAATTACGTACCAAACCAGAGCAGTAAATCTCCTTTAAAAATAAAAGGAAGCACTTTATATATATATATATTTCTCCTTTTGTCTCTCAGTGTCTCAACAAACTATAGGTATTACAGGCGAATGATTCCGGTGATTGCTTGCTTCTGTTATATATATTTTAAGTGACGGAACGAACCAGACAACACGAGCAAAAGAAAACACTTTTGGGTTTGGTAAATGTCAGAGGAAAGGTCGTCAGATTATTATTATTATTTTAAAAAAAGAATGTATAACTTAGAGTGCGTTTGTTACTATGATTTAAGGAGTTTTTTTATTTTAAAATATATTAAAATATTTTATTTATTTATTTATTTTTAATATAAATACATCAAAACAATTTAAAAAAAAAAAATATTTTTAAATAAATATTATTTCTTTATAACTTTCTCATTTTTGCTTAGTTAAAACCATTGGATGATCAAAAGAATTGGTCCTCAACATTTTATTATTTCTTTTTCTTCGTTTGAAAGAGTAAAATAATTTTTTAAATCTTGTTTTTTAAATTATTTTTCACTTAAAAATACATCAAAATAATAATAATTTTTATTTTTAAAAATCATCTTTGATATCAGCACATCAAAATAATTTAAAAATATATATAATAAATTAATTTAAAACAAAAAAAACATAAATATTTAAAAAACACCATTTCAACCGTACATTAAAAAAAAAAAAGATTACATACTTTGATGTTCATGTTGATCATGCACGCTACTCTCACAAAAACATTACGAGAATCTTGTTTTGTTATAGATTTTAGACTCTCAATATATACACTGTGGGTGGTAGAGTTTCTTTCTTATGCGCGGCCCTCTGTACTGGTTGATTCTCATCTGCAATTAAAATATTGTTTGTTTTTATGTTTTTAAAGTTTTTTTTTAAAAATTATTCCTTTTTATTAGTTTTTTAAAATTAATATTATTTTGATGTTGTGATATTAAAAATATTTTTTAAAAAATTACAAAAATAATTTTAATATATTTTTAAACTAAAACTATCTAAAAAAACCGCTGTTATACCCACAAACTCCCCCTGAAAGAGGAAGTTGTTGTTTGCCTGACAGACTTAATTCAACAACCCCGCTAGTGGCCTTACTCGCAAGAGTGTTGTGTAGCTGAAAATTCTGATGGACCATCCCTTTTCTTAGCTATTTTCGCTGGCATTTACAATATGTGATTAGAAAGAAAGAAGGGACCATGACTGAGGGAAGAAAGTTGAACGACAGCAACTATCTAATAAATAATTCAATAATAAAAGCTTGGAACTAATTTTTTTTTTTAATGATTTTAAATTTAAACTCTGTGATTACTAATATGATTGTCACTAAAGACTTATATGGTCGTTAATTTCAAGGCTCGTAGTATTTATTGAGATGCATATAAGCTGATCGGAACACCCATATTAATAAATAAATAAAGTTCAACGACAGCAGATTTATAGATTATTATAAAATTAAAAACGTGTCACAACTTTTGAAAAAACATGCTCTTCTTTTCCTTTTTTTTTTTAAAAAAAAAAAAGAAGAAGGGTTAACAAAAAGTCATAAGACAAGAGAAACCGAAGGTCGAAGCAGCGTGGCCGTTAGGCTTAACAAGAAGTCAGCACTAATGGTAATCTTAATATACAAAAAGCCTTACCCAACTCAACTCAACTCAACTCAACCACCATTCAATTCTTGACATGGATGCATGTCTGGCTCTACTTGTAACTTAATTTGCCATGTTTTTCTTTTTCTTTTTCTTTTTTATTTAATAATAAAGGCTGTTCTCGAGATAATTTTCATGTCCATTCCAAATTTAATTTTCCCCTCAATAGTTCTAAAAGCACACCGCGTATCATTAAGATCTATTTCAATAAATTTAACAAATCTTCTGAATATTTATCTCAGAATTTAAGGGAAAAAAATAAAGAAAACGAATTTTTCAAACACTCTGCCGCTAACAGCAACCTTCCAAGTAAAGTACAAACCAATTATGGATTCTTCTAGGAACGTTGAGCAAATCATGTTCTTAAAAATTTTAAATTTATTTTTTATTTAAAATAATTTTTTTTTATTTTTTAGATCATTTTAATGTTCCGATGTCAAAAATAATTTTTTTAAAATAAAAAAATATTATTTTAATACATTTTTAAACAAAAAATATTTTAAATTACTATCATTACCACAATTCCAAATAAATTCTACATCAATGATCACGAAGAACTCAACTATCTCCAATTCCAAAAAACTCTTAAGAGTTCTCTTTGTTAGGGAAGTAGAATCTTCAAGATCCAACAAGAGTTAAAATGATTAACTGGAAGAACGTATTTGTTTTTTCATTCAAAATATGTTTTTTAAAATTTTTAATTTTTTTATAATTTTAAATCGTTTTAATATAATGATGCTCGATTCCAAAATCTGTCAAAAGTTCTCTTTGTTAAAGAAATAAAATCTCGAAAATATTTGAATTTGTTTGTTTGATATTATTTTAATACAAGAATATTAAAAATAAATTTTAAACCATTGATTCCAAAATCTCTTAGGAATTCTCTTCGTTGGAGAAATAGAATCTAGAAGATACGGCGAAATAATCAACACACACATTACATAAAAGTCTTAAGCATATAATTAATTCTTCAGGATTTCATCACACACGTGTCGAGAGTGAGAGCTTGTATTTCCCAGTGTAATTGTTATTTGATTTTATTAAAAAAAAAAAAAAGAAACAAAAACCTGCATCGCATCGACATCTTGACGTGAGGGATGGCCCTACCGAATTCATTCTTGTGCCGGTAGGCGATGATGGCAATAAATGGGAAGCCTATTGTATATTGTTATTAAATGAACACACCAACCTTCAATTTGGCTTCTAGCTTTCTTTTCTTTTAAAGGCATGGGGTCCCGATTCTCCAAATATAAATGGCTAAAAAGACCGACTTCGCCACCAGTTTCTCATCCGCAGATCGCGAACATGTGAGCACCAATTGTCTCCAATGTTTTTTTTTTTTTTTTTCATAAAACAAGTTGCCAACATGTCAAATAATCATGGTAAAAAATTTAAGTTTTTAGTTTTGGTTTTAATAATAATTTTATATTATTTTCTAATTTATTTATTCGAATTAAAACTCCTTGGGCTAACACACTTATTAAATAGAAGTTTTTTAAATTTAAAATTTGTACAAGTTTATAATATTTTATGATCAATAAATCTCTGATATTATATAAATAATTATTTATATTTAATAATAGTTCAAATGAGAATTTTTTTTTGCAAATCAGCACCGTTAAAAAAAAAGAAAGGAATGGGGGAATGGTAGAGGTTGGATAGTGGGTTTTAATTGTCTGTTTGGAAGTGTGGTTGCGATTGCTTTTTAAAGTGTTTTTTATGTTGAAATATATCAAAATAAAATTTTTTATTTTTAAAAATTATTTTTGAGATCAACGCATCAAAACTATCCAAAACACATAAAAAAATTATTTTTTAACATAAAAAAGTTAAATTTTTATGGAACGTGGTATGCACCGCGTTTCCAATCATAACATTGGTTAGTAGCAGAACAACCTGATAAAAACTTAATATGTTCTGATAAAATCTTAATAAATAAATAAAGAATCGTGTTATTAAAAATAGCACATCCTTTAAAAATATAAAATAAAAATTAAAAACACCTGGTAAGGCAACCTTCATAATATTTTTTACAATGTGAAGATGACACTATATCCAGCAGCATAATCTTCATGACTTTTATTTTTTTACAATGGTTTAAAGTCATTGGTTATTGTCAGTTTTAAAGAGTGTTTGGTTTGGAGGTGTGGTGGTTGTTTATTTAAAAGTATAATATTTTTAAAGCATATACCACGTTTTAAAAAGCTAAAAATACATGTTTTTTGTGTGGATAAAAAAAAACTAAAACCACCTCCAACCAAACACACTCTTATATCATGAAAGTGTTTATCCTAGATAACGAAACCTCTTTAAAAAAGAAAAACTCGACAGTTGTTAAAAAGGGTTATAAGTGATAGAAAATATATAATTTCCTCCATGGTTCAATTCATTTTGGTTTTAAATGTTTTTTAAAAAAACAACTCTACCAAATCAAAACAAAACAAATAAAAAAAATCATTATGAAATAAAGTAACATTAAATTAAAGTTTATAAAAAAAATAGCCTAACAGAAGGAACATTAATTTAAATTGAAATTATTCGGTTTTAACAAATATAAAGCTAAACCAAACCAGTTTGTTTAGTTCTTTTATTTATTTTAGTTCAATTTCTTTTTTAAAAGAAATTGTTTAGATAGATTTTTTGGTCCAACCAAACTATTGGATCCAATCCTCACTTCTAATACAGCTAGTGGAATCTTAAAGTTACATGAATGCTTATTTATTTATTTATTGGATGTCTTGTGTATTTTTTTTCATGCCTATATTGCTTTTTTATTTTTTAAAAAAGAATTCAAACATATTTATATCTGAATTTTGACTCCCCATATAGAGTAAATCAAATAGCATGAAATTTGTACTAAATTTGCAAATAACAAAATTTTGAAAGTTTTTTTATACTTTTCAGAGTTATAGGTTGAGAAATTTTATAATTTTTTTTTTTTTTTTTTACCAAGATGGTGTTGTTTGGAGGCATATAAAGTCTTTATACTATATTATTGTTATCAAATCTTTGTTGCTTCTGATTGTATGTAATCTCGGCTTTCCTTAGAGCAAAGGTCACCCAAAATCAAGATATGATTAAGGATTTATAGTTAGTGTTTAGTTAGTATTTCAAAATAGAAAAACAAAAACAATGGAATCAATATAGACAAGATAGAAAAGAAAGCAAACATAATTGTGACTAGTAGTGATGTACAAGATAAAGTGACTGTTTTTTTTATCATGTTTGGTTATAATGGATAAGACAAAATAAAATAAAATAAAATCCATTTTACTATTAATATATATTGTTGTCAAACTTACATATTTAAAAATAATAATTAGATATTTGTTTTACTTTAGTTTATATTGAGTGCTGAAATTAATAATTTTATAATAATCCTAATTATAAAATCATGACCGACTTGACAGGTTGATCTCCCAACCCATGACTTAAACCTTGTCTCGGGTCAACTCCCTAGTCGAGTTTTAAAACTATGATAATAATCATTTTTTTCCATATCTTGACCTGTTATATGGCCCTTGCCTTGATTGACCCTCGAGTTAGGTTTTAAAACTATGATAATAATCATTCTGTCCTTACGTTAATTCGGGTTAATGGTCAACCACACTCGTGACTCGGGCCTTGCCCCGGGCCAACCTCTAAATTGAATTTTAAAACTATGATAATAAGTACTTTTATTCTTACGCTGACTTAGGTCAACCCGGGTCCAAGTCGATCCCGAATCGAGTTTTAAAACTATGATAATAATCACTTTAATTCTTATATTTACTTGGGTCAACCCTCAAATTAAGTTTTAAAACTATGATAATAACATTTTTTATTCTTACATGCCTTCAAAGAATAATTTTGAAATTAAAAGTTTTTCACAAGGATATTTTAGAAATAAAAAAATATTGTCTTCAAAGACATGTACCTTCTATAACTCTTGTTTTGGAAGTATAAAAATTCACTTCAAAATTGTCTTAGAAACAGATTTATTTTTATATATATATCTTTATCTTTTTAACCAAATACATTTTTGTCTTTACTGTCTTTGTCTCTTCTTTCTTAGGACAGTAACCAAACACTATTATAAGGTTGCAAAGCACACAACTCAAATATGGATTTTTGTTAATTTTGAATGTTTTCTAGGGTTTAATGATGACCTCAAAAACAAACTTTACTCCTTTTTTTTTTTGTTTATTACTCAAACATTTCATTATAGGTTATGTAAATCATAAATTATAAACAAAGCTAAAGGAAAATAGAAAAAACATTATTTAATTTACTGTAATGCCACACTCAAAATTATTGTGGATTGCTGCTTTGTTCAATTCATAGTGGCCTCACTTTTAACCTTTTTTTTTTTATTTTTTGTTCTTCATATATTGCTTCTCTGCCACAACACTTCTTTTTTTTATTTTTTTTTCTGTTTTCATCTCAAAATAAATTTTATATTTTTTTTAATCTCAAAACAAGCCACACCACCACCACCACCACCACCATCTTTCTCTTCTATCGTTCTTCCCTCTCCATCAAATAGCCACCACAACAACCTATAAGCGTCCACACTACCAATCCTTTTTTCACCAAACACATTATTCATCCATTCTTATCTTTTTTGTTGACCACACAACACGAATCATACCTAAACATCCATCATAATTGAACCAATCACGAAGCATATGCTCACCATCATGAAAGCCATCCATACATCAGTGTCCTATAAATAAAATGTTGCTACCATAATCCCAAATCAAAATAACCAACACAACTGATATACTTAATTTTTATGTGATTTTTACTGTATTCTAACCCTTAATTTTGTGCTACTTTATATTTAGTTTTTTTATATATATTTTTTATTTTTTTTTATCTATTTTATGTAGCAAGAAATAAATTCATGAAATTATGTACTTTGGAGAGAAAATTTAATATTCAATCCTTGAATTCTAGCTAAGCATTGATCCTAGTTGGATTTAGGATCATGGTATTGAGAAAGCCTGTTTAGAAGCCAATTATATGAGAAAATTCACCTTAAAAAGGTCTGGTTGGACTTGTGCATATATTTTAGAAAGAAATGAAAGAGAAAAGTGAAATTTTCTCTTGTATGAATAAGAAATTTCTTTACTAGAAATTTCATGAACATGTCTCAATAAATTAAGAATAAATTTATCTATAAATATCTAAATTAAGCGATCTTGGTGTCAAAAGAAATATAAGAGGGAATTATACAACTTTGATGCTAAGGACTTTCTCAATGTAGCGTCCCCACTTTTAATGTATTTTCACAATAAACATTCAATACTCAACAAGTTTTGTTTTAATTGTTATTAATCCTTTAAAATTGATTTATCCTCTCCTAAAATTTCTGTGAAATTTCAGCAGAGTTTTCTTTATATATGGGACATCCTAAATTTTAACATAGTCTTGTATACTTCTAAAATCAATCTTCCATCATCTGATCCAATCATCTTGAATCAAGACCACATCATTATACATAAGAATAGACAACATCTATTCTCCCAATTCGTCATTTGACATTTCACATAGATTATAAAGCATACAAATTTAAAACACAAGAACCTTAAACAACATAAATAAAATATGTATGCATTTAATTGGTACTTGGACAATTGTAAACTAAGAACATTAACAAAAGTTCTGAAACATAATCCTATTTAAAACAAGAGAACAAACATGGATATGGTTAAATTCACGATCTAACTTTATTTAATTACACTAAATATGACATAGATGTTCTAATTTTATTTGTGATAACAACATTAAATTTAATTACACAAAATAAGATACATCCATACATTCAAATATGTTACAATCTAAATCTAAAATACATTTTTCCCCTTTGCTAATCTATCAAAATAAGTTATATGAAAAGACCAACTATTCTACAAGGGTTTGTGAAGTTCCTATAATAAATATTGCAATTACATTAACACAAATTAAAGACAATTAAGACATGTATATGACAGGTTTTATAGTAACACACTACACTTTAATTCCATGCTTGAATAATTCTTCAACTTAAATACTCATATTCTTTTAAAATATAACATTTTTAACTTCAGAACAATCATAATATATCCACTTGACAGGCATACTGGCACTTCCAATACTCCTCAGAGTAAATATTCAATAAACTTCTGGTCATCAGGCAACTTGATGCCTCTAGTACCTTTTAGGTACTACTGAATTCTTAATTCTGGTCATCAGTCGCACTAATGCCTCTAGTATCACATAAATACTAGTCAATTGAACATCCTGGTCATCAGGTAACTTGACACCTCTAGCTCTTTTTGAATAGCTAGTCAAAAAATTCCTGGTTTTCAATCACATCGACGCCTTTTGTATCCTACTAATACTAGTCAACTTCATATCCAAGTCATCAGATAAATTTGACATCTCTATACTAGTCAATTTCATATCTTTTTCAATGTATAATCAATAAGTAAAAACAATGTAATATGCATTTAATGAATTTATAGTTCACTAAATTTAGACAAGTCTTAATAATGTTGGTCAAATATACAAGGCATCTACTTGGAGCCTGAGCTGTACTGACTGTCCTCTGCTGTTGTATAGCACCCGCAGCCTCACCTGTTCCAACCCGTACATTACATTATTACTCATCACTTAATATCATTTCATATCATACATGCTAGACAAAATCTTATTTTGGCTTAACTAATTAAACAAATTTCTCCTTTTTAAACATATTTTTCACAAGATAATTCCTTTCAAATGCTTATACATCACATTTAAAACCACCAATTAATTCTTTTAACTAGCACACTTAAATTTGATGAACATTAAATTAAATAAAAAACCCATTACTTCTTTTATTTTATACTTAACCGAATTACTTATTAAGGTGGGGAATAATTTTTCTCCTTAATTTCTTTCAATTCACACCTTGCCTAATTTTTCAATACCACGACTTACACATTCAAGCATTACTCGACCTTCAATTACATAAAGAAGAATACTTTCCCATTTATCTACATGTTAGCCAAACTTTTCCCCTTAGGGAATGAACATGTTTCTTTCAAAACTTTCACAATCAACACCTTAAACAATCACCCAACATTTAAACTAATACAATTTTATATGATTTATCAAGAAACAATCCAAATAAACTCAACCCTAAATTCTACAATTTTGGCCAAAATATAACATACAAGGGTGAATTTTTATTTTTCCAATGGTTTTAATCAAATATTATTCATTAATCATTCATTCCAACCAACACAATTTCACATAATACAATTGGTAATTATATTAATTATCCCATACACTATTCCTACATACACCTTAACATAAAAATCTTTACCCATCAAAACAATGCTTTACCAATACATTATTTATGTAGTCATCATCAATCATCCATAATTATCACAATCCTAACACCTTAGCATAAAAATCTTAACGTACCTCTACACCAACAATTTCAATACTTCATCCTACACAAAACCACTTAAAATAACTAGTTTGGAAGAGTTTATTACCTTTCAATGTAAATAAAATGAAAGATTAGAAGCTTAGGAAACCTTTCTTTTTCACTTCTTTTCCTCCCCCATTTTACCTCTCATAACATTGCCCTTCCAAACAACCCTTAAATTATTTAATTCTCCTTGACCAAATCTTCTTTTAACACCCTTTGATTACTTAATCTAGTTTTATTTTATGTTTTTAGGCTTAATTCTCAAGGGATTCTCACAAGTTTTTCTCTCTTCCTCGCTCGGTCGACCAATAATAGCCTCAAAACATCTATTTATAATTTCAATTTTTCACTTATCACACTATTAGCCCAAGTTTCCTCTTTTTTGTTTTTTACACATTAATCCCCACATGCTCCTTTGACTTAACTTAATGCTAACTTAGTTAATTTTTAACAGGGGTTTTACACTTAAAATAAGCTGATTTGATTGAGAAAATAGTGTTAGAAGTCACATGTTAAATCTACCAATTTTAAAAAGAAAATTAGGAAAATAAATCAAAAGAGATTTTTAAACTATAGAAAATAGGAGGAGGATACCAAGGAATAGAGAACAAAAAAGGCTTATTGAAAAAGGGTTTTTCACTATTAACAACCTTAGATGCAAGAGGAGGATGGGTGCAAGATAAGGAAGAAAGAGATTGAATCAAACTTTATTAACAACTGGGAAATCCAACCTAAATAGAGGTTCTTTTTTATTCTTTTCTTCTTTCACCATGAATTTTATAGATATTTTGGTTTGTAATAATTTGATTATGACCTAAATATTATTGCTTAACAAGGATTGATAAATACTTTAATAACATAAATAAAAAAAAAATTCAAGAATGCCATGAAGAGGCTACATTAGAGCATTAGCAATAATATTTAGGTCATAATCAAATTATTTAGGTCACAACAACTTTGGAATGATTGACCACCATTCAAATGAATTGTTGTGCATGTTGATATCAATTGATTATAAGTATTTTTTTTCTTTTTATGATGAATTTCATGAATTGAATGAAAGATAAAGATGTTCCAACATGATTTGTGAGATTGTTATTTTAAAAAATTATAGAGCTTAATATGTTTATAAGCTTTTAAACTTGTATAGAGATATCACGAGTTATCTTTTGTAGGTAATTTCAATTATACTCGAGAGATAGATAGTTATTGATTTAAAAGATAAATACTTAGTAGTATATTTTAGAAATCAGTTTGGCTTGGTTAGGTAAATGGAAAACTTTAGTATCTTGTCCCTCAATTAATTCATTTTACTATTATGCTTTTACTTGATTTATATTTGCTAATTTGTTAATTTTATTGTACATAATCATTTATTCTATGCTTTCAAATAATTTAGTACTAGAATAATTTTAATTGGTAATAGGTAGATAGACCTCATGGAAATAATAATCTTACTTTAGTACTAGAATAACTTCAATAGTTAATAGGTAGATAGACCTTATAGGAATGATAATCTTGCTTATAATATATTACGTGAAGTGATTAGTATACTTATTATATAAATTTTACATCAAGTTTTTGGTGTTGTTGCGGGGTAATATTTTATCCTTATTACTTTTGATACCAACTTGTTTTAGGTTATTTTGAATAGGTAGATAGACCTCATGGGAATAATAATCTTATTTTAGTACTAGAATAACTTCAATAGTTAATAGGTAGATAGACCTTATAGGAATGATAATCTTGCTTATAATATATTACGTGAAGTGATTAGTATACTTATTATATAAATTTTACATCAAGTTTTTTGTGTTGTTGCAGGGTAATATTTTATCCTTATTACTTTTGATACCAACTTGTTTTAGGTTATTTTGATATTTATTTATTTGTTTATTTGTTTGCTAATTCTGCTATTTTCTTTGATTTCTTATATTATACATGATATACTTTCGAAGCACAGAGTTGGTACCTATGATTCGGAAATTGAATGGACATGTTGAAATCTGAACAAGGAAAGAAAGAGAAGTTTATAAACATTCAAGTAGCTATGAACAATCAAATTAGGGAGGCTGAGAACCAAAAATATTTAAGGGACTATTATATGCGCTTAGTTAATATGCTATATCTAGCATAAATATTTCAACTATACAAGTTAATGCTTTTGAAATTAAACCAATGATAATTCAGATAATACAGTAAATTGTTCAATTTGAAGGGTTGTCATATGAGGATCCTAATATTCATATCATAAATGTTTTAGAGATTGGTAACACTTTTAAGCACGATAAAGTGACATATGATGCTATTTGTTTAAGACTTTTCTATTTTTCACTTAAAAAAAAAGTGAAGGCTAGCTAAATCCTCTACTACTTAGTGTCATTACTACTTTGGAGGAGTTAACTTGCAAGGTTTTTGCAAAGTTTTTCTCTCCAACCAATACAACTAGGCTAAGGAATGATATTACTATAATCACTTAATTTGAGAATGAATAATGAGAGAGATATAAATATTTATTATGAAAGTATCCTTATCATGATCTTCTAACATCGTTTTAAATCCATACATTCTACAATGGTTTAAGAGCTACAAATAGGTTTATGGTTAATATAATAGCTAGAAGGGCTTTAATGAGTATAACTTATAAAATTGACATCTAGTAATTATTAATGACCTTTTAAGGGAACAATACAAACACATTGGTGGCACAAATAAAACTCTATTAAATGATTCGATAAGACAAATGCTATTGTTAATCAAACTAATGTTATGTGTGATTATTGCGCAAGAAATCACTCAATTAATTGCCAAGTGAGGAAATCTTTTGCTTAATAAATTCATGAACAAGTTAATTACTTGTCCAATTTTCATTGTCAAAACAATTCTTATTTAAACATGTTTAATCTCGGATGGAGAAATTACCCTGATGCTTCATGGAGCAATAATCAATAGATAGCTAGACCACCTCAAAGTTTTCCACAATAATAAATAGCCTAACACCCGAGGAGGTGTTCATTCAATACATTCGAGAGATAGATTTGGAAATTCAAAATATTTTAGCTTTGATTTGTAACCTTAAAGATCAAATTGGTCAACTCTCAACCATTCTTTTAAAAAGGATAGCATAAACTTTATCGAGCAATACCATTACCAATCCTAAGCAACATGTCAAAGCAATATCATTAAGAATTGAGAGGAAAATTGAGTGGTCACAAACAACAAGTATCAAGCAATTGGTGCAACAATTAACTGATCAGCGAGCTGGAAATTCTAAGAAGAATAAAGAAGCTTTATAACCCATGGATTTTAAGAAGTTTTTTTTTTTTTTTCTGAAACTTTGAGGTGGTCTAGCTATCTATTGATTATTGCTCCATGAAGCATCAGGGTAATGATCCATCACTTTATGATCCATCACTTTATGATCCATCAACTTATGATCCATCAACAATTTTTCCACCTTAAAGTTCTCCTTCACTTTATGATCCATCAACTCCTTTTTCTAGAAAAAAACTTATAAAAAATAAGTTTGATAATCAATTCTCTAAATTTCTTAGTATTTTTAAGCAATTGTATATTAATATTCTTTTTATTGAAGCTTTAAAGCAAATGCCTAAATATGTTAAGGATATTTTATCACATAAATGGAAGTTAGAAGAGTATGGGATTGTGATGTTAATTGAGGAATGCAATGCTATCATACAAAACAAATTACACCAAAGCTTAAAGGAGTTTAACTATTCATTGCACAATTGAAAATTATTATTTTGAAAAATCTTTTTGTGACCTAGGTGCTGGTGTGAATTTAATGTCTTTTTCAATGTCTAAAAAACTTGATCATGGTGATCTAGACCCACCATATTATATTTACAATTAGTGGACCGATCAATCAAACATCTATGAGAAATTATAGAATGTGTTCTCATAAGAGTTGGCAAGTTCATTTTTCCACTTGACTTTATTATTCTTCATATGAAGAAGTACTATGAAATCTCTCATATTCTTGTTTGACCATTTTTAACAATAAGGAGAGCATTGATCAATGTTCAATAAGAAAAACTAGTTTTACAAGTGCAAGATCAACAGTAACATTTAATGTGTTTAAAGATATAAAATTTTTATGTAGTTATGATTCATATTTTCAGGTAGATACCATTGACAAGTTGGTATCCAAAACTTTAAAAAGGGAGAATCTAAAGCTACCTTTTTAAAGCATGTTTCATTGGCTCTTAAGCTACAAGTTATTGATGGTAAATGTCATAACTCAATTTTTTTACTAGCTTTTCAACAGTGTTAGATTTATGTTATAAAGCAATTCTATCACCTTTTATGTATGCATGTGAGTGAAAAAATTTATTTTTGAAAATTGACAACTTTTCACTCATGTAATGTATTTTATTTTTAATAGCTTCATAATAATGTTCTTATCACTTTATAAAATTATGCTATCATCTTTTTACCTAAGCATGTGTATGAAACAACTCATTTTGAAAATAAGCAATTTTTTATTGGCTTTTAAATAATTTTATAAATAGTGATGACGTCTTTTTATGTATGTATATGTGTGTAAATATTAATTTTTCAAACATGAATAAAAATTGTGTCAACGAGTTTCTTCAAGTTTTCATTATGTTTTAATTAAAACTTATTTTTTAAAAAGACAATAAACTAACGTTTCTTAGGAGGTAACATAAGTTTTCTATGTTCCTTTATTTTGTTTTGTTTTTCTATTTTTTCTTTTTCTTATTACTTGTATTTTTTTTTTGTCTTATGTATGTTCAAGTTTGTGAAAGCCTTACACACATTTCAACATTCGTTTTTAGAAAATAGATATATATATATATATATATATATATATATATATATATATATATATATATATATATATATAGACACACACACATACACATATCCTTCTCTTTTCTTTACATTGAGAATAATGTTTAGTTTAAATTTGGGGGTGCAGAAACTATTTGCATCTCCTCGCTATATTTGAACAAAGTTTAGCCATATCTAATGTTCTTTTTAGCGTATTGTTCAAACAAGGGGTAAATTTTAAAGTTTTGTTTTTCATGCGGTCAATGAGAAGATTGATTATTAAATCGAGTCATAGTTTTGAAATCATTCATACACGTAACTACTCTATAATTAAGATTTGAGAGTGATGATAATTTTTCCTTTTTAAAAAAATCATTAGACAATTGAATAGTTATTCAATATTATAAATTTATCTGCAAATAATGATAAGGTGGTTTCATTGTCCTTTCTAGCTATACCATAATTTTATACATTGACTTTCATGTGTATATATACCGAAACAAAAGTGAAATATTTCATATTTTAAAGGCTTTAAGCACCAATGTTCAATTAAAAAAAAATTAAAAATCCAAATATATACTTATGATATTTCCTATTCTGTAGCCTTTGTGGTTCGAGTAAGTAAATTATTTGATGTGTCTTTGCACTTCGTTCTATAAACCAACTAGTTTGAAAATGATCGATTTGACAGCTTGTTATATGAATAACTTAAAAATCTTAAGAGGACAAAGCATCAAGAGTTATGATATGAGAAAAAATGTAGAAGAAGAAGAAGAAAAACGTTACCAAAGTAAGAAAAGGGCCTAGGACATGATTTAGTTTAGAAGAACCACTAAACTATCAAGTTTAAGTTTATTTTTTAAGTTTAAAAATCTTAAAAACTAGAAAGGCTTAAAAATACTTAATGGTTGATTCGAAAAAGATAAGACAAAAGTAACAAAGAAATTATTGAAATTGAAGTACTATATTTTCTATTACTAAATAAATGAAGTCTAATTAGTTTTCCTTTCTTTGATTTGGTTTCATGCTTGAGACTCATCGATCAAATTTTAAATATGTTTAGATTTAAGCCCTTGTTTGAGGACAATCAAGAAGTAAGTTTCGGGGGTATTTGTTGTGCTTAATTTTTATGTGATTTTTATCGTACTCTTAACTTTAATTTTATGCTAGTTTATCTTTAATTTCATTAATTTATATATATTTTTTATTTATTCTATCTATTTTTATGTAGAAAAAAATAAATTCATGGAATCATATGCTTTGGAGTGAAAAATAAGCATTCTATCCTTGAATTCTAGCTAAGTATTAACCCTAATTAAGTTTAGGTTAATGGTACCGAGGGAACATTTAGAAGTGAATTAAATGAGCAAATTTACCTTAAAAAGGTCTAACATATATTTTCCTTTAAAAATAAACAATATGTTAAAAATGTTTTTAAAATATTAATTTAGGGTTCGAAATCAAACTTCCAGAGTTGTTAGGTAGCTTAAAAAAGGCTTGAAAATGACTAGATAAGAGGAGATCATAGCAGCACATGTTTGATATGTTATGGTGGTGGCAGTCACTGGTGGCACATCACTGCATGCATTAGCGAGACATAAAGGTGTGTAGACCAGCCCACGAGATGTGCCTCTTCTTTTTCTTTTTTCTTATAGTATCCACGATGTCGTCCACTATAGGTTTAGCTTAGTTATTGGTGTTGGTTGATCAGGCTGGGCAAATTTTTAGTTTTCTTTCTCTTTTTCTTCTTTTCTTCTTGGTTGTTTCTTTCCCTCTTCATCATGAGTTTGACTCGGTTGCTGGTGTTGGCTACTGGTGAATACGATGTCTTTAAGGCTTTGAGTGGTGGTTCAGGTGAAGGATGGTTGCTCAGTTAGAGTGAGAAAAAGAACCAACTTGTAGGGAGCTAGGAAATAACAAAACTAATGTTGTTTGGCAAGTAAAGAGGGGCTTGATCATGGTGGATGCCTTCACTGTGAGGGCTAATATCATGGTGGTGCTCTTATAGGGGTTTTACAACTAGTGATGGTGATTTTTGGTGATTGGCAATGGAGAAGGGTGAGAACTAAAAAAAAAGTTATGAATTTTTAACCTTATTTTCCTTTTTATTTCTCCTTTTTTCTCTCTTTATATATTATTTTTCTCTCATCATCCCTCTTTATTTTTGTCTTTCATTTGTATTTCACTCCATATTTCACACTTTTTCTCTCAACACTTTTATCTCTCTCTATTTTGTTTTTAATGGTGGTTATGGTTTATTTTTTCACACCCTTTTTCTAAAAAATATGTCCTCTATCTATAGCCTTTTTTTTTTTTCATTTTCTCATAGTTACGTGGGAAGAAAGTAACCAAATCTCACTTTGATCCTTCTTTTTTCTTATTTTGTGTTCCAACACCAATCTAGTGTGAATATTTTTTTTTTACATTTGACAAAACGCGGCCCGAGGCACAACTCGAACCACCTATCTAGTGTAAGCTAAGTGTGGTAGTTTGATTTCATGGGTCAATAGTTAAATTGATGCGATCTAAGCAACACCAAGATATCTGTTGGAGGTTCCAGTTGGTACAGTGACAAAACTTAGAGCTAAAAGGTTCAAAGAGGCTTTTAATAGACTTATTCAAGACATATGGGGCTAAGGTGAACTTCAAGAAGATATTAAGTAATGAAGTTCAAGCATTGATTAATTTAATTAATATTCAAGAAGATCTAACAGATAGGCATTCAGACATTACAAAAAGATTGGAATTAGAAGATTTAAATCTGCTAGTGTTGACCTTTGCTATTATTTTTGTAATAACTACAACTACAAAAGCAATTTTTATACAATTCTAGTTTAATTAGGAAGTAAACATCCATAGATTTTCAGTGATATATAGAAAACCTTCTAATTCATTAAGAAGAGAGAAAACCATGCTTTTGAAGTTGGGCTTTGATTCTATTAGCATATTATAAAAATGACTTTAGTCTTATTTAAATTAATAAAGCTATTATTTTATTTATATTTTAGTTATTTTCATCCTTTTAGATATATTAAGGCTTTTATTTAAATTTAGGTTCATTGAATTATTATTATTTATAAGGTTTATCCATATTCATTAGGGATATCATATTAGAGTTATAATGTTTTCTAGTATAAATACTTTTTGTAGAGACTTTTTGAAAAAAGAAATTGTTTTTAATAAATAAATCAACACTCTTGCTATCTTTTATATGGTTAAGTGATTCTCATACCAAGTTCTTAATTGGACTTACAAACTCTTTAAAGGACTAATCAACTTCGTTGTGATTTTATACAACTCGTTCACATCTCTTTATAAGCTTAGGGTGGGAGTGGTTATTACGTATAACTTTGGTTCTCCAAGACAGGTTCTTGTTGGGTCAAATTGCAAATCATTCATATATGATTTTAGCGTATCTTGGGAGGTGTCTACGTTAGTTGGTATCAAAACTTGTGTTTTTATCAGGTTATATCCCTTTAATCTTTAATTTGAGTTGTTTCTTGATATTTTTTTTTCCTTCTAGTTTTGGCTAGGATTTTGTTTCTTTAAAAGAAAAGTAACAAAAGGTCTATTCTTTTATTATCTCAAAGTTTGTGTCAAACCTTATATATATATCTTGCTTAGTTTCTTGATTTTGCTAAACACATTAAATAAGAATTCTATTCTTAATCTTCATCTTCTATATTTCTTCATTTCAGCCCAGAGTAAAAAAAAAAAAACATAAACAAAGATAAATGTTGTTCTTGTTGATTTATGTTGAAAAAAATAGGGGGAAATTGAAGGAAAAATTGCAAGAATTGATTGAATTGACAAGTTAGAGCATAATCGAATACAAGCCCTTTAATTTTAGGGTTGGCCAAAAGTTTCTTGAATATTTTTTTTATTTTTCATAGAAGTACATACCAAACCTTGGTATTGCCAAATTGAATTCTTGTTTTTTTCTTTATTGTCTTGTCGTGTTTCATTAACATCTGATTAATTGTATAGATATTTCTTGCTTTATTTTAATTGTTTTCTTGAAATTATTGAAGTTAAATCTTGACTTTTTGAATAAGTTAGTTTTCTTTGAAACATTAACATAAACTTCATTGCTTTTATTTTGTGTCTTCTTTTCATCATTACATTTCACATGAATTTACATTGCTATTCATAAATGTATCCTCAAGTTTTGTTTTGATTAGTTTCATATATTTCTTGAGTCTTCATTATTATAAAATCATTATGTTATTTTGATTGGTTATGTGATAAGTTTCTAAGTTACATTTAAGAATCTAAGTAAGGGAACGGTGAGGTAAAGGGCATAATGAAATTATTATAGTGAAAAGCCTGATTGAATTGTGTAAAACACGAGTGGAATGATATTAAATTGAGTGTAAACATATGAGGAAGTGTGAGGAAATTTTTCCTTACTGCTAACCTATATTACAAGTTTTCACAATGTCATTAAAATATGTGACATTAATTGAAGGTGAAGGATCTTGTAAAAATCCAAGATAGGTTGAAGGTAATGATGAAGACTTTGATGGGAAAGATGGATAAATTAAGTACTAAAATGATTGGTAGATATGATATTCTTAATCGTAAGGGCTTTGATGGGAAAGTTGGATAAATTAAGTACTAGAATGATTGGTAGACATGATATTCGTAGTCGTAAGGGAAAGAAGATTAAAAATTATACTATACGGGTATTTTCTCCTCTAGATGAAAGTGTAGTTAAAAACTCTAATGATGGTGATGAGGATGATGATGATGTAGTTAGTAATGAAATGAAGTCTCGTATACACCATAATCTCTTATATGAGACACAACCAAGAGAGAGTTTGGAGGTGGATTTTGGCCAAATAGGAATTCAGTCAAGAGAGGAATTTTGTTGATCATGATAGTTTAGATCATAATTTGGGCAGCATAAAACTTATAATTCCAGTATTTAAAGGAAGGAAT
This sequence comes from Populus deltoides, assembly GCA_015852605.2. Lineage (NCBI taxonomy): Eukaryota > Viridiplantae > Streptophyta > Magnoliopsida > Malpighiales > Salicaceae > Populus > Populus deltoides. The sequence goes on from CM027575.2 coordinate 14,680,129, forward strand.
AATCCAAAGGTTTATTTGGATTGGAAAAAAGGTAGAATTTATATTTGATTGTCATAGATATTTGAAGGAAAATAAGTAAAACTAGTTGTAATTGAATTTATTGATTATATTATTATTTGGCAGGATCAAGTTGTTACAAGTAGGAGGTATAATAGAGAAAGACTCATTAATATATAGGAATACATGAAAGTAATCATGAAGAAAATGTTAATCATTATTATAGAAAAGTATATAATAGATTGCAATATTTATCTTAGGGTTTTAAAAATGTTGATGAGTATTTTAAAGAGATGAAAATAATTATGATTAGAGTTAATATTTTTTAAGATAAGGAAGTCACAATGAGTAGATTTTTAAATGGTTTTAATAGAAATATTGCTAATATGGTTGAATTCTATTATTATTTTGAAATTAAAGATATGATGCATATAACTATAAAAGTGGAAAAATAATTGAAAAGAAAAGGTAGTGCAAGACCAGGTGGTTATTTGTGATCCTCTTAAGCTTGGAAGTTCAATTTCAGAAGAGAAGGTATACAAATAAAGTCAATAACAGTACATAAAGTTATTTAATCCTCATATATTAAAAACTAGATTGTGGTAATAGATAAAAAAAAAAAAGTCAGAAGTAATGTTCAATACAACATAAATAAGAGATTAAGTATTTTAGGTGTCAAGGATTTGGGCATTATATATCAGGGTGTCTAAATAAAAGGATTATGATTTTAAGAAATGATGAGGAAGTAGAGTCAGCTAGGAATGAATTTAAATATGAAAGCATGTTAGAACTTAAAGATGCTAGTGATGTTGAATATAATGTTGATAGAGAATTCTTGGTTATAAGAAGATCTTTGAATGTTCAAGTTAGTGAAGAAGATGTTGAGAAATAAAGAGATAATATATTTCATACTAGATGCGACATAAAAAACAAGTTATGTAGTATGATCATTGATAATGGTAGTTGTACTAATGTTGTTAGCATAACTTTGTTTAAAAAGCTAAATTTGATTACTATTAATCATGCTACATTGTATATGCTTAAATGGTTAAATGAATATAAAGAAGTTATGGTGACTAAAATGGTTTTAATCTTAGTATAAGGTAGGGAGATATAAGGATGAGGTTTTGAGTGATGTTTTTTTTATGCATGCTACACATTTATTATTAGGGAAACCTTGATTTGATAGGAAAGCCAAGTATTATGATTTTAAAAATAGGTATGTAGTTGAAAAGGGATGGGAAAACATACATGCTTACACTATTGTCACCTAGACAAGTTTATGAAGATCAATTAAAGTTAAAGAAAGTAGGAGAAACCGAATAGGCCTTGTTACGAAATAATGGTGAGGATTTGAGGATAAGTGAAAATAAGATGAGCTCATGAGTGTGAAATATCAGAGGGTAAAGTTTCGGGCATTAAAGATAAATATGAAGGCTTCTTCCCAAATAAAAAAAAATATTAAAGGAAGGCTGATTGTGGAGGGAAAATAAGTGGAGAGAATAAAAAAAAGGTGAGAAAAGAAGACTGTGTAGGGAAAGTGGGGAAATACCTTAATTTGTATTCAAAATAAAGTGATCTTACACATGCTTATTTTTATGATATGCCTATGATTTTACTCTTGTATAAGGAGGTATACTTTAACACCAATGAACTTGATTTCTTATGTTTATAGTATTTATGTTTCTTTGTTACAAGAATTTGAAGATGAATTTTCTGATGAAATTCTAAGTGGATTGCAATCTATAAGAGGAATGGAACATCAGATTGATCTAGTATCAAGTTCAACTATTCCTAATAGACTAGCCTATAAAAGTAATTTTGAGGAAACAAAAGAGCTTTAAAGGCAAATGGAGGATTTAATATCGAAGGGGTACATTCTAGAGAGCATGAGTTCATATATTGTTCATGTATTTTTAGTATAAAAAAAATGATGGTACTTGGAGAATGTGTGTTGATTATAAAGCAATCAAAACTTAACAGTAAAGTATAGACATGTTATCCCTAAATTAAATGATATATTTGATGAATTGTATATATTTTTGTTTTTTTTTAATTTGATCTTAAAAATGGATATCATCATATTATAATAAAAAAAATATGGTGAATGAAAAATTGCTTTTAAAACTAAATATGGTTTATATGAATGGTTAGTCATGTCTTTGAGACTTACTAATACTCTTAGTACTTTTATGAGATTATTAAACCATGTATTGCATGTATTCATTGGTAGGTTTGTAGTTGTTTATTTTGATGATATATTGATTTACAGTAAATGATTAGATGAGCTAGTAAATCATTTAAGATAGGTACTTGATATGCTTAGAAAGGAAAGTTTGTATGCTAATCTAAAGAATTGTGACTTTTGCATGGAAAAAATTATTTTTTCTTGGATATGCTGTTAGTAAAAAAGGTATTGAAATGGATGAGACTGAGGTTAATACTATAAAAGAGTGGCCTATATTTAAGAAGATAAGTGAGGTAAAAAGTTTTCATGAATTGGCTAGTTTATATAGGAGATTTATAAAAGATCTTAATACAATTGTTGCTCCATTAACTGAAATTGTAAAGAAGATATTGGGTTTTAAATGGGAAATTGGACAAGAAAAAACTTTTAATTTGCTAAAAGAAAAGCTTATTTTAGCCCCATTACTTGTTTTGCTTAACTTTACAAAAACTTTTGAAATTGAATGTGATGCTTCATGTATAGATATTAGAGCTGTTTTAACACAGAATAAAAGGTCCATGACCTATTTAAGTGAAAAGGTTAATGGTGAAATTCTAAACTACCCACATATGATAAAGAGTTATATATATTAGTGAAGACTTTGGAGATTTGACAACATTACCTTTAACCTAAAGAGTTTGCAATTCATATTGATCACCAATATTTAAGACCCTCGAAAAGTCAAGGTAAGTTGAATTGTAGACATGCCAAGTTGATTGAATAGATTGAGACATTCCCATATATTATCAAATACAAGCAAAGTAAGAAAAATATAGTTGCATATGCATTATCATGAAGGTATATTCTTCTTAATACTTTAAATACTAGACTTTTAGAATTTGATTTTGTGAAAGAAATATCATGATGATATTGATTTCGATAAAATTTAATTCCAATGTGAACTTGCAGAAACTATTGGATTTTTTAGGCATGATAGGTTTTTATTTAAAGATAAAAGATTTTGTGTGTCTAATTGTTCAATGTGTGAATCACTTGTAAGGAAAGCATATGGTAGTGGATTAAGAGGACACTTTGGGATTACTAAGACTTTAGAAGTTTTACATGAACATTCTTAGGAGAATAACATGAAAAGAGATGTGCAAAGAATTTATGATAGGTGCATAACAAGTAAACAAGTCTAAAATGATGCTTCATGGATTATATATACCTTTACATGTTCCTAAGAACCTTGGTTTGATACTTCTATAGCTTTATTTTAGGTTTACTTAGGTCAAGAAAAGGAAAAGACTTCATATTTGTTATTATAGATAGATTTTTCAAGATGACACATTTTATATCTTGCCATAAAACTGATGATATAACAAATATAACAAATCTATTATTTAGGAAGGTAGTTTGGTTACATAATGTTCCAAGGAGTATGATGCCTAATTTTGGGTCCTTGAAAAATATTTTACTTTGCTTTTTTATTTAAAAATTCAAAAATTAATAAATCCAAAATCCAAAACTATTTTTGGGACACAAATAGATTAGCTTCTGAGCTGTAATAGGTCGAACTACTAGAAGAACAGTCATATTGGAATATTGTTGACAAGATAGGCTGAAAAAAGACTTAATTGAAGTAAAATTAAGTTTAAAAGTCAATTTGAGCAAAATTGAAAGAAGGAATTAAGTTTAAGAACTCAATTAAACTTTTAATGGGTTTAATTCATTTAATTAAAAACTTAATTGAAGCAAATTTAAATTTGAAACTCGATTTGGTCAAATTGGAAGAATTACTTAATTCCAAGGGCTAAATTAAACTTTTTGAGGACTTAATTGAAAGAAAATTAAGTTTGGAGAACTAATTTGAGTCAATATGCAATAATTGACAGATTAGGGTCCCAATTGAACTTCATAAAAAAGTATAATTGGTAAAATCAGGGGTTTAATTGATAACAATTTATAGTTTAAAGGTTGATTAAGGACCAAATAGAAGAATTTCAGAACCAAGTATCAAAGTGCAGTAAGCACGTGCATTCAGAGACTAAAATTGATCAAATCAGGGTCAATTTGAGATAAATTAAAAGTTTGACAATTAATAAGGGTCAAATTGCATAATCAGGAAACCAATGACTAGTTGGAAATGACACGCAAGTTAAAGGATTATAACCAATGTTTGCAAAGATACAATTGAAATAATTGAAAATTTTTTGCTTCAATTGGGGATATAAATGTTGAAATTAAAAGAATATAGGTAAAATTCAAAATTCAAAAATTCAAAAATCCAATTAAAAACCCTAATTTTTAGGGTTTAGTAATAGACAACGTGTTATTCAAACTAAAATGAAGAAACCAAGTGATGTGTCGTTCGAATAATGTTTTGTCTCTAACCACCTCAAGGGACATATTTGGCACCAAAAAATTGAGAAACACTTCACCTACAAAGTCCAACCATTTACATCAAATGTTTATACCCTATTTGGCTCGACAAAATCAACAATAACTTATCCCTAATGAGCCTCCTCTACATTGACATATTCAAGCTGATTGGAGATCAATCTTCTAATTAATGAACATGGAGTTACAGAGCTCTAAATCAAGTGTGACTACAGAAGAAAAATACCTAAAGTACCCCACCCAGTCAACCTTGATTAAAGAAGAAAATATCCATAAAATAATTAGCTTGGAAGGTTTTTTCTCTGTTAAGGATTCAGTTCAAAGAGAAAGAAAACACCATAACCTTCAGGAATATGTTATAAATGAGAGAAATGGCATAACCACATAGATTCTAAGAAAAACCGCCATGGTTTTATAACCTCCTGATTTAGCTTGGCTTATAAAATGAGAGTTTCTTAAAAGTAGGTCAAAGGGAGGAAAAAAAAAAGAAGAAATAGGAACTTAAAAATCAAGGATTAAGAGCCAGAAACACCAAGGATCTAGAGCTAAAAAAAAGGGCAAGAAATTTATAATCAAAAGGCATCATAAATTGAAGAAGGTATACCTTAAACTTTAATGGATGGTGTAACTCAATGATCAGACACATCTCATTTAATCTTTGTTACATCATGATTGTTTAGTGTTTGTTTGTGATGATTATTATTATTTAATTCATACAAAGCCTAAAATTTCTTATTGATCCACTTGTTGAGATTTATGGCATGCAACAAATAATATTTGAAACTTATGAAAGTTTAACAATATCTAAAAGAAAGAACAAAAATATCTAAAAGTGATGTATTATTCATCAAGGTAAAAGACATCTGATAAACTAAAACTATCACACAAATAATCATGCATTTGGAGGGAGCATTGGAACTGGTGCAGGCCAACAAGGGAGCATAGTTATAATGACATTGCTATTTTCAATGTTTTTTTTCTTGGACACATGATTTTACCAACTACTTTCAACATTTTTCCTTGGATCTTGCTTGAAGGGATTTTAGCATGCTAGAACAAGTACATCATATCTTTATTGATGGAATTTCTTATTGTTGGTATGGACCATCTATGAAAAAAAAAGTTACTTATGATTTTACAATCTATTTTTGTGATTTGATTTTATATTTTATTTTTCATGTTGTGTAAAAAAAAAAAACATGATTTTAACAATATTGATAAGAAAAACAATAAGGGCCTATCTAGGAGTGTGGTAGATATTGATTTTCAAAATATTTTTTGCTTGGAAATACATTAAAATAATATATTTTTTATTTTTAAAATTTATTTTTAACATCACACATCAAAACAATAAAAAAACATTAAAAAATTAATTTAAAGCTAAAAATGCTTTTTAAAAAAGATTTCCAAAAGCATGGTTGGACTGCAATGCCAAACAGAGTCTAAAGAAACGTAGTAATTTGTTATTTATAAATATTATTTCTTCTTTTGCCTCCTTTAAAAAGGGGAATTGTTTTTTTATATTTCCTTTTCTCTGTCTCTATATATATATAGTACTAGACTCGTCACACGCAACATTGCGAGTACACACTATCTTTTTAGTAAAATATTTAAACATTGCAAACATATTTTTTTATAAAAAATAAATTCAATTATTCGGGTTATAGTTCCGACCAACTAAATAAATTGGCCTTATTTAAATCATATGAAAAAAAGAGAGGCAACGATAGCAAATGGAAAAATATATAATAATAATAAAAAAGTCATCAACATAACATGGGGAAAAAACTTTATCTAAGAGAAAAAAAAGATGATGTTGTTTAATTTTTAGTCAATTAAACATGGAAGGACGAAACATGGTATACAAAGGATAAAAAACTGGTGTGAGCTTGTCCGTGCCAGCACGGTAGACATGTAATCTGGACATTAATGGGCAAGCTAGTCCAGATTAACCTAACAAACTTATTTCTTAGGTCATGAGGCTAAGATAATTTGGTAGAAAAAGAAATTAAAGATAACCAACAAAGTCATATATATATATATATATATATATATATATATATATATATATCAACGTCAAATCAAAAAATAAAAAAGATGTCAATCTCTGTTAACTTTTTAAACTCATAACCTAGATCATCATACTGAAAGCACTATATATGAAAAAAAAACCATGAATCTCAACTCCTGAGAAATGAAACGTTGAAGGTGACTTGAAAAAAATTAGACAAAAAAATCCAAAAACATAGCAATTAAAAAATTAAGGGTTAAAATCATAAGAAAAAATAAATCAAAGGGGAACAACAAACTTTTAATTTTAGAGTTAAATTGAAAAGAATAAAAATATTAACAAAAAAAAAATCAAAAGAATAAGGAAAAAAAACATTACACAATCAACTTGGATTGAAGGGTAGAATTAAAAACAATAAAACTTTTATAAAAGAGTCAAAAAAACAAATTAAGAAATGAAAAGAATAAGGATCAAATTGAAAACACCAATACATGATGAAAAAATTGAACATGTAGAATTTCTAAATGTGTTTTTTTACATAAAAAAGTCTTAAATGTAAATAAAAAAAACTAATAATTGTATCTAATTACATAAACTACAAACTATTTTGTAAATAAATTAAAAAAGCCATCAACAATAAATAAAGACGTAATTGGAAAAATTGAGTGACAAATGTAAATTAAGATATTAAATATCGCAATATGAGAAATTTAACTTGTTGTGTTTAATGAATATATTTATAAAAATCAATATGTAATATAAATCGATACATATATAAAATTTATTGAATAAAATAAAAGGAAAAACATTTCATGAAGTGCTGCACATATTAAAAATGTTGTAAGAACATAGATGTTTTTTTATTTTTAAAAATAAATTTATTCTATATAAAATATATATATAAAAAATTATAGAAGAATCACGTAAACCTTATAAAAAATTAAACACACTCAATATAATTAAAAAATATTCGTTATTTTAAAAAGGCTAGATATGCAAAAACAAAATTCACAGTGAAGGTTATTAATAAAAAATAAACTCAAAAATTATTTTTTAAAAATACATATAAAAAAAATAGTAATTAAAAAAACAAAAAAAAATGATGTCAGACGTCATGGCCCTGATAAGCCTAGCTTAGCCCATAATGAAAAGGCCAACGCAGGGGGCTTTTTTCCCTTGAAGGTCGTGTACCCCTTTCTTTACTAAAAAAAATAGACAAAACATCATTTATAATTGCCCTGAAGTCTGTCATTATGGTTGGAAAAACGAGACCCTTGTTTTTTAAACTCAAAAACTTATTTTCAATCAATTTTTAACTCAAAATGCCTAGGAAATACTCTTGGAATCTTGTTTAACCAATCAATGACCTCAAAAACATAGAACAAATTGCCCCAAAACCCATAATCAACCCCCAAAAAAATATTTCAGAGCTCAAATATATTATTTTAGGGGTTTTCGAGGTAAGAAAACATTTAATTTTAACTCTTTTTATCATATTTGACACAAAAATCGACTGTTTTAGTAGTTGAAATTGTCATCAATAATAATTCTCTCTCCAAGTCAAAATCTAGCGATTTCTCTCTCTTTCACTAAAAAAAACTAATAAAATAAAATAAAATAAAATAAAATATAATATCAAAATATAATGTTTAAAATTTATAAGAATCAATTACCTAAAAACTTTAAAAAATAAAGGATAAAATGGCCAGCCACGTAAACCTTTTTTTTATTCAAATCAATCCAAAAAAAAAAAACCATAACTCTAATTTAAACTTAATTATAAAAAAAACAATCTAGAATCAAATTAAAAATTTTAAAAATTTTTACTATAACAATCCACCATAAAGCATGAACAATAATAATAATAATAATAATAATAATAAATTATAATTAAAAAGCCACACGCAATGTATATTCTGTTATTGCGAATAACCCCGGGTTTCTTCGATCTAGAGTATTATAACTTCTGGTTTTGCATCCCTCTTTCTCAGTCTTTTATAATCTGTTGACTCTAAATCACCAGAATAAAACGAGCAGCGGGAGTGAGAATGTCAACTTTGGACTCGGAGGTAACCCTGGTTCCAGTAGGCGAGACGTCAGGCACTGCTGGTCCTTCTTCCTCTAAGAAACCAAAGTGTTTCGAGATCAAAAAGTGGAACGCCGTCTCTCTCTGGGCTTGGGGTACTTTGCCTAACTAATTATTATTAATTAACTAAATAAATAATTAATTAACCCTATAACTAATTCATTCAATTGGTCTGGTCTTTGCAGATATTGTTGTTGATAACTGTGCGATTTGCAGAAACCATATCATGGATCTATGTGAGTTGTTTTTTTACTGTTTTGGTTTAGGGTTTGATATTTTAATTATTTGGGATTTTTTTTATTGATTAGGTATTGAATGCCAAGCAAATCAGGCTAGCGCTACTAGTGAGGAATGCACTGTTGCTTGGGGTATGCTTTCGGTTTTTGTTCTATATCTATGTGTTTTCACTCTCGATAATTATTGTTGCTGCTGTTGTTCTGTGTTTGTGAACTCAAACGTGTGATTCGAATGTGCAAAGGTTGTCTATGGGCAATAGTTAACTAAAATTAAACCCAAGTCTCCATCTTAAACTAGCTTCTTTCATCTTCTTGTACTTTCGGTACATTGCGGTTTATCAACTCTTTCTTTGTTCTGTCATGCTTTTATTATCTTATTCCCTTTCCGAGTGATGCTGTTTCAGGTTTCGATTTTGAGAGGCAATTTTGTGACGAATTTTAGGGGTGGGTAGGAGTGTGCTATGCTTCAGATTCTCATCTAGTTATTTTTATTTTTATTTTCTTGGTCTATATCTGTGCTAGATTAAGTCGTTAATTATTTTAGATGTTTGTTGAGATATCATGGATTTCTCCGCTCCCATAAGTTTTGTTGGAGCAAAGTTCTTGTTTTTTATTATTTCAGCAATTTGGGTCCCACTTGTTATGACTTGTGAGCCATTCCATAAGTTTCTCAATCTTGAATTCTTTTCCCTCTTTTACAACTTTGGAATATGAATCAAGATCATATAACAGTAGTTGACTGTCATGGCTTAGTCCTGGTGATGATCAAATATTAATTGCAAACCGTTTTATATTAAATTGAGTGGATTGCAATTCTTTCTTCATTTATGTTTATCAGATTCACTTTCTTGACTGTCTCCTAGTCAAAATATTGTTTACACCCTCGTTTTGTTATCCATACACTAATTGCAATGGTACTTAATGTTACTGCAACTGAGATTAATTAATGGCACATGCTGCCAATAGGGTAAAAAAAACATGAAATCCTATATTCAAGCCAAACATATAGCCTAGATGCATCAATTTGATCAATTGAGGCCTTTTGTGCTTAGAAACCATGTAGATTATTTGCAATAGTTGCTTCCTCTGATCTCTTTGGTTTGCTGCAACAACTGCTACCAACATTCTAACAGACTTTGTTATTCTTTGTTCTGGCTCTGTTTGTCCTTTGTGAGCATACAACTAAGGTTGTCAGAAATTTTTTTTTAACACAACACGGAAAATATAATGTAAACTTGAATCATAAAACTATATGTACATTTTTTTAACTAATTATATATTGACAATTCCACCCAAATAGTAAATAACAATATAACACAATTAAAACAAAAGGTGAAATAAATAATAGAAAAGTTCAAGCACTTTAAAATACATAGTTCAAATAAAAATTCATACATGATTTAATTAACTCAAAAATACAATACAATTATGTCCATAGAATTTCATTAACTAAAAATTAACAAACCTAAAACAAACATTCTGTTGGTGTGTCATGAAAACTAAAACCAGCTTTATTGCCTTTATCTTCCTCATTTTTCCCAAGAGATTCATCAAGATCATCATCATCAAGAAGATTATTATTGCTGCTGCTACTAGCACCAGCACTGATATTGTGAACATTAGTGCTACTATTAATACCAACAGCAACACCAATATAATCAACAATATTTAACTTAAAACTGCTTGAATTATCTGGATTAATATCATTTTGAATCTCTAAATCATCTTTAATATCATGACTTTCCATTTCAACATCATTAAAAATTTCTTCATCGTTGCTTTCATCTTCTGTACCATTTTTTCTTCGTGTTGCACTATCAATGATACCAAGTAAATCAAAATTTGATGAACCATCATGCTTTTCTCCCTCAGTTATCCAATCATCATTAGATGAGAGATCATCTAAAACTTCACCAAAATCATCAGCTTGTTTTTTTACTTGGTTGTCATTCAATTTGAGAATGTACATTACAAATACCATGTCATTCATTTTTTTCTGATGCAAATGATTTCTTCATTTCGTATGAACCTAAGTAAGCAATTCAAACTGATAACATATAAGATTCTTATTAAATATAAAAACATTAAAATAATAATAAAAAAAACCATCTCAAATGCACTTCAGTTATGTTCACATCCAGATGAACTACAAGTCAAGCTTAGAACTTGAATTGCAAACTTTTGTGGTTTTGGACATTCATCCCATAAGAATCTCACCATTTAGTTGGAGTTTTTTTTATCCCTTGTTGTCCTGGCAGCCTCAATGTCAAACAACCCTTTTGCACTTTTGAATGAATCAAGTTGTAAGTCAATTTTGCACCTTTCACTTGCATTAGGCACCATCCTTTCTAAGCATTGATATAATCCAATTTTAATGTTAGCGTTAACCTTAAAATTGAGATTATAATGATAATGAGGATTCAAATAATAAGTTGCTATATGTAAAGGTCTGTGAAGTTGAAGTTACCATCCTGCATCAATAATATTCCATAGATATAACTACAAAATAGAAATAAGAATATTAACATTAACATTAAATTAAATAATATAAAAGTGAAATAAATAATTTACATCAACTGGTAATAGTAAATAAAGAATTAGCAAGATAGATAATCAATATCTTTTTTTCACCTAACCAAAATTCACCTGTATCTTCTGTTTTGCTTGATCAATTGCTTCATATATAAAACTCATAGTTGGTTTCTCATCAGAATCAACTAATCGAAGAACTTTAATTAGAGGATATATTGTCTTAATGCATATAGTGACATCTAAAATTTGTCCAAAAAACAACTTTAAATTCACTTCTCTTCTTCTATTCTTGAAAACCCATATGACCTTCGTTGGTTGGAAGTAAACATTGTCATCAACTATAGTTTAGAATCACTCAAGCATCCAAGAGTCAAGTATGCAGTAGCAAACCGAGTTGCAACAGGCCTAATAAAATCATTTTCTTTTGTAAAGTGCCTTAGCATGGAAATAAGAATAGATTTTGGATATATGTATGAGGTAATTCTCCTCCCCTTAGCAATAGTTACTTGATGGACCTTTAGTTTCTTCTCAAAATCTTTCAATATCAAGTCAATACAATGGGCAAGACATGGTGTCCAAAACAATCTTTTTCTCTTTCCCATCAACAATTCTCCTCTTGCCTTGTAATTTGCAACAATATTAGTGATTGCTTGCACAATATTTTCCTCCCCAATCCTCTACACAATAGCATCCAACATATCAAATACCTTATCAGTAGTCTTGAATATATTGGAGGTATCTACTGATGACAAAAAAATTGTCCCTTTAGGACTATTAACCAAAAAGTTGCAAATAGAACATCTTTTTTTATCATTCCATCTATCAGACATTATTGAACACATAGTTAAATGGAATTGCACTAGTGTAGAAAAACCTTGCAATTTGTTAACATGCTTCTTCTTTAAGATCCTTTTTTAGTAGTCAATTGATGGTAGTTTGTGTACTTGCACTCCCACTTGCTACTCTTTTTTCTTTGTCCACTGAACTAATTCCTTCTTCATCTATATCTTCATTTGTTCCAATATATTGAAAAGCCTTTCTTTTCTTAGTTGCTTTTTTATTTTTCACCAAAACATCCAAAATCATTTTCTTTACATCTTCTAGTACTTGTTGGCATGGGTCAACATCCTTACGAGTGCAAGCCAAATGATGTTTGAAACGGTAAATGCTTCCATTGAAAGTTTTTTTGACAATAATTGCACTGAAGTTTTCTTAAATTCTTATCAATATCTATACCATGTTGCCATCCTATGTCAAGTCTATTGCTAGTGGTATTTTTTTAGATGTCATGTATTCAACAGTTAAAGAATCAATTCAAATCAATCCTGAAATCAGTCGTTAACTTAAGTAATCATCCCATGGTTATTAATATTATAGTATAACTACAACTCTAAAGGTATATTTAAAAAAATAAATGCTAAAAAATAATTACAAACTCATAAGTATTTAGATGTATTGCATCGTAAATAATATTTTATTATATTATGAATTTGAGATTTATAGCAAGCACGTCCCACATATGATGACTTGTGACTTTTGATACAAGTGGAAGAAAATATAGCACAATTATAAAATAGTATCATAATAAATTTGAAATACCGAACCAAAAGTAGGCAAGGAAAGTAATTTATTTCAACTTGTGCATTGTAACGTAACATATGGAGGAAATTAAGTAACCGAAAGATAGAAAATGTTGAAAGCCTTGGATCACATATTTGGTCGACCGGTTATTCATACTAGAACAAAGAATCACTAACCTGGATGGAGACGATCATGAAATTGGAATTGAAGGAGCAGATCAGACTCACACAGGGAAGGAGAAAGAGAGAGAATAGGAGACAATATAACAAGAAGTTTAAGAAACACTAACCTGATTGATGTCAAAACAAGAAGTTTAATAGAGAGGAAGGACAAGGATTTTGAAAGATCGGCTGGTAGTCTAAGTTTAACAGAGAGGAAGGACAAGGATTTTGTAACTATTTATACTTCATGTAAAATCGCTGACTCGAACTAACTTTTTACCGAGTTTATCGAATTTGCACAAGTCAAGTCCGATTTTATTGGTTTTTTATTTTGTTGTTCGATTTTGCAAGTAGATACAAATTGACTTGTAAAATCACGATTTGACACCAATGAAAATATTGTTGAGCATCTTCAGAATGGTTAGCTGCTGCTTCTAAAGGAATGGTAGTGGTTCTCTACCACCACCATTGTTGCCATTGTTGTTGTTTAAGCTGGAATCCTGAGTGTTTTTATCTTTATTTTCATTGTTTTTGGATATTGTATGTAATTTATAATTGGAGCTGTTTAATAATGATGTTTACCTTTTTTATGTTTGTTTGTTTATCTTCGCATACTTTTTAATTTGTTTCTTATGCTTGTGTCTTTGAGTTATAAAATATGTCAAGGGTGTAAAATTAGACTGGCATTAGCACCTAATGTTTAAGCAAGCTTCACTGTTATGTCCACAGGGGTGTGTAACCATGCGTTTCACTTTCACTGCATCAGCCGATGGCTCAAGACTCGTCAAGTGTGCCCATTGGGTATGTTTCTTGTTGCTTCCCCGGATTCTTTTCATCTTATCGCCTAAAGATTATCTCATTTGTTTTTATTTTTGTGGTGTTGTCTCTGCAGATAATAGTGAGTGGGAGTTTCAGAAGTATGGCCACTAGAACGTTTGGAGCCTCTGGGCACCATTCATTCTTGTTTCAATGTTGTCAAGAAGAATACCTGGATTCCTGACTTCTAACGCGCTTTGCCTCATGTTTGTTCGACTTATACTCTTATGTTTTTTTATTGAAATTCAGAATTTCACACATACTGAGCGCAATTTTTAATAGTATCAATCAAAAAGTCAGTCTGTCAGGGTGGATGCAAGATGTGTTTTTTTTTCCCTCTTGGATAAAACTGTTTGACGGGTATGCCTTCCTTGTTTGTTGATGTCTCGCATACATGTTCATGGGAAAGTCGTCTTGATGTACTAAATAGATTAATTCATGCAATTGCAGCTTATCATCGATTCTGGTTCTAGAATGTGAAGTTCATCCATGTAGTTGGTAAAACGTTCACCTCGGACAGAGTTTGGACACTTTATGAGAGCTGCCTTCTATCAAACGTCATCTAGTTTCCAAGTGTGAATAAAACATGTTTATTCCTGGTTATCATTTAATACTTGTATGATTGAATAGCGCTTACCAGGGCATGGTAAGATCCTGACTGTTGTTTCTGAAAGCAAATTATCGACGTTTGCTGTCTTAAAGCGAGTGAGATTCTTTTTTTATAGAGTAGACGTTTCTCTGGGTAAAACACAGGCAAACATGCTCCCTGTTTCATGTTGTGTCCTCTCTCTGTTTAACAGTGAAATATCAGTGCTTAGGCATGTTGTGACTCCGTTAGATGATCTAGGTCCCATCCATTTGAGAGCCTTGCTCACGCTCATCAACCAAGAATTCGAAAAAAAAGAGGAGGAAAAAGGGCAAGCTAAGCCGCTCTCTACGAGGGAAAGGAATCATTCCTGAGAGGAGCAAACTCGGGGGGCGAATATCAACACTTCGAAGAGTGGCCATTGAACTTTTGCATGGAGAAAGAGAGGAGAAAATGAACATCCATTGTAGCGTCTGGTCTTTGTAGGGAACCCATACTTTGGGCCCATCGTGGATCTTCATAAGCGGCCTCTTAGCCCAAACTTGTGGGACTTAAAAAAAAAAAGAAATTTAACCGACGCCTGAGAGATTCGAACTCTCGCGGGGAAACCCCATGTACTTAGCAGGCACACGCCTTAACCACTCGGCCAAAGCGTCGTTCGTGCTTTGTCTGTTTCGTAAGATATATTTAATTCAATATATTCATAACTGCTCGAATATTCCCAGGCCCCAAAAACATTGGACACGAAGCAATTTCCTTTGAATAAAATGTGAGGAAAATATATAGTGCGTCTGAGCTTCCACAACGCTCAAGTCTGACCCGTTAAATATCTTCTTGTTACATATGACATGACCACCATTGCCTTTGCATTCTGCTTTCCAGTGCATCCTCTTCGACGCAAGCGAAAAACTTGTTTTATCAAAGAGAAAAGGAAAAGGGTGTTTAGTGCTGTTTAGATTAGTGCCAAAGGGCATGATTATGATTTTCCTCTTCTTTTGAAGACAACTCCAAATTACCAATTAATGGTTTTGTTTTTGCATGCATAAAGGTGAGGGAAAGCATCTTCTCCGCGTGCAAATCATAAGCGAACGAAAGGGAAGCAAGAAGAGAACGTTCTGATTCCTTCACGCCATGTTTCTTTTTTAAAACCATTCTGATACTGTATATCAGAAACACCACGCACAAACAGGCAGAGGCCTAGCTGCTTTATGATTCTGTCTCTACATATGATTTCTACGTTGAAATGATTCAGAATGTTGCTTATTCCTGAGAATCATGTTTCCAAAGCAAATTACGTATCTTGGGATGAACGAATAAGTGATATTTATGGGAAGATTGGGGGAGAGAGAGTGTGAGTTGCGATCGATGACTTCCACTAACATATTTTCATCCAATGAGAGTTTGGGTTTAGAGATTCAATCAATGGAAGTCGTCAAAAACTCCCCCACCAAGCTCTTCAACACTGTATGTAATTTTCAGTTTAGATTTCCTACTTTCTTTTCTACCGTTACTATTGTCGTCATTCAATCTCAGCCATTTTTTTTTCTTTTTACTTTGCTACCATTCTTAATAGTAAATTTCTTGATATTCTCACAATTAATCTCGTTTTTCGCACATTTATACGCTATTGGGTCTCTTTCTCATCATAATTATTATGTAATTCATTTGATTAATAAGGCTGATTATCGTAGAAACTGTAATGAAGTAGTTAATATAATTGTAGTTGCATGTGCTTGTGCAGGAGGATAGGTGCGTGGAAGGGAGGGTGTAGACTGTAGAGCTTAGGCTTGAGAAGGCCTAAGAGCATTATCATGCTCGTTTGACTTGTGAATGGGGCTCAAGATGCTTTAGAAACTGGTTCTTGCATGTATATTTGAAATCTAATTAAAAATGTGGTGCTTTTATGTTAAGGGTTAAATCTTTGCTAGAAGATGTGAAAAAATTTTAGTTGAGAAAATTATCGAACTCTAAAAATTTTAAATTTTACATTGAAAAATTATAAGTATTTCAAGTGGTTTATATGGTGGTGGTTTGGGAAGTAAAATTTGAACTTGGAGGATATCAAAGTTTTTAGAGAGATAACCCTGAATAATGAGGGTTTTGGATTATACCACCTGCATGTGCTTGGATCAATTTAAATTTAAATTAATTATAAAATAGTTTTTTTATATATATAAAAATATTTTTTTATCAACTCATGAATAATTAGTTGTTTGGATTCATTGAATATATTAGGTTTAGTACTTGCATGATAAATTACCACCCTATTTAATAGCTAGATACTAATTTTGTTAAAGTCTTAAATATTTTAACTTTTGGATTAATGACTTCAACAATTTTTATGTACTCTTTAATATCATATCTTAAATATTTTTAATGTTATTTATTAAAAAAACAACAACATTAATTATGACATTCTAGGTCTCGTATTTTTTTTTTATTATTCTTACCTGAGTATCCTCATATCTTTTTAAAGAATAAGACTAGTCTCGTTCAGGATTTATGGCTGTCTTTCTCAATAAATACGTTTCCTAGAGATATTCTAGATCTCGCATAACAAGCCGAGCAAGTCTTCTATTTATTCCGCCAACTTTTTTTTGCCATTCTATTTTTCTACCTACTATCCAATTTTAGATAGATTTGATTGTTGTATGCAGAAAATCGAGTCTGTTTTTTAAGTTTATAAGCCTTGATCAGTAGTGTAATTTTCTAAAGTGGTATTATTAAAATCATGAGAGATTATTTATATTAAAATTATATACATTAAATGATGAGCAATTTAGATTTAAAGATAAAGTGTAACCCTTTATAATAGCAATGTATTTATCCTTTTATTTTCATCCAAATAAAATTCAGGAAGTATTCTATTTATATTGTTTTAAATTTCAGTAGTTATTATAAATTTGTATATATGTGGTTCATTTTATGCTTATATACAGTGGTACGTAGTTGTTGTTTCTTTGTTTGTCACATGCTTATTGATTTTTTATATATTCACATTGCATTATTATACCAAACAATTAATTTTTCACCAATAAAAAACAGACAATTTCAAGAAAGCCCAGCAACAAACAACTGTTTTTAATTAGAAAATAAAGGTTTATTTATTAAAAAAAATACTCTACTTTTCTGAAAAATTGAAGTCGAAAAAAAAAAGAAGAAAAACTTCATGTTTAAATGTAATATTTTTCCATCTAAAAACTGAAAATTAGTTTTCTAATTTGTTCTGAGTTTGGAAAACATATTGTGGAGGTTTCCAACAGTTTTTTTTGTACAAGTTTTCTACTATTTTTCAAATGATAAAAGAAATGAAAAGTATAAGTTTTTTCTTTTATATCTCCACACTCCAAATGTATCACAGAAAGTATTGAAAAGTGAGCACAATTGAAAGTTTCTTCTTGAGTTCATGGTTGTCATCACCTGGGAAATTTTTGCAAATTATATCTCTCACCTTTATATGAACATAAAAGTCATATTTGTTAGAACATCCCAAAATATTACGTAGTTTTTCCCCGTGATAACATATACTGACTTTATTATTTATTACCCAATAATTATAATAACATTAAATTTTCATAAAATAAATAACATTACATGTTTTGGTTTGTTAATATCTTCTAATGGCTTAGAAAATTTGATATTGTGATTGTCAATAACCTCAAGAAAAATCTGCATATCATGTTTACTACCCTTTCATCTAGCCCAAACAAAAGTGAATTGCATGTTAAAGCTATATGCAATCATTATATTTTGTATCGGTACACCATTTATATCAATAAATAGTATTTAATTTTTTGTAGATACACATACCCGTAGATATGTTCCATCGATAGCTCCTGCACAATTCTATATAAAACAATAAGCAACAAGTATCAATGTAATTAGATAAAGCCTAAAATTATACAAATTATTAATCTATAGCATTATTGATTAAAAAGTATGTTATCGTTACCTTGAAATGAAGTATATATCTTGGATTGTTCACAATTTCGTGTACTACGTTTAAAAATTCAGGATCTTATAGTTTAATGACATATACTACGAGTAAACTTATTGTTCTTAGAACTTCATTAAATTATCTACTAATAATTTCTCTTAAATATTGAAGTCTTTCCTGCATTTTCTTATTTGAAGCACCTAATGCTAATATATATAAAAATATTTTGACCTTCTCAAAAATACTTATCCTTCTTGATGTTTTTAACCTATGTTGGCTTTCTAACTCAAAGTAAAGACTTTGAAATGTCATCGCATCTATTCTAAACATGTTTATAGATCATTTTCAATGTTCATGTAAAATTTCATTCAACCATCGCATTCTTGTGTTGTACGAAACTATACATGGTTCTTTATAAATATAATTATTATAGTATAATGTGAGAGCTTTGGCTATGCATAGTACTAGTTTATAATGATCAAACTCTCTACTAAAAAACGACCCATTTTTGTCATCTAAATAATTTTCTTCACCATCATTATCATCATCATTTGTATTGTTATCATCACCAACACCTCCATTGCTATCGAAACCACCACCTTAATTAACATAATTAACAACGCGATTCATTACATTATCAAAATCCCCCTATTATAGTGCATCAAACCATTGCGTGTCCATATCTACAATGAGAGATAATTTATTGTGTTTATGATTAGAATAAATTACAATTGACTATTGAATCATAAAAAAAAAATATAACATGAAAGAAATGATATCATACAAGGTCTTATAAAATGTATCAATATAGGTATAGAATAACAACCATTGTTAAAAATTAAATTTGTATCTATCCAAAAATCACTCGTTGTTATGGGACACTATGGTCAATGTTTAGGTAAATCAGTGGTTTGCTAACTGTTTATATCAATAAAGACATGATAGATATGAACTCTCGTAGAGCAATAAATTTCTGGTTGGGCATTAAAGCTACTATAAATTAAATCAACTTAAACATGCTTCCATATTACTAATGATTTAGGGCCCCATAATAAAATGCATTCAATAGATTCTTTATAGGTTCGTAAATTATAACTGCACCGATAACTAGATGGTAAAAGTTGTCATCTCTCACGATTATTTGTTATAAAGAAGTTCTCTAAGCAAGGAAGTCATAAATCATATTTTTCATATAACAAAAAGTTTTTCTCTCAATAGGCATTATAAATCACTAGCTTTTGTAACATGATCCTTTAGAAAATAATAATGAAGTATAAATTTAGAATTTTATGGCACATATGAGGTTGGAAACAATAAGATTTTAAAACATTGCAAATGGTACTATAATTAATGTCGGCATAACTCAAAATACAATTTAACATCCATTATCTTGTTATCAGTTATGTTTATATGGACTATAAAGTTACCATTAACTTAAGGGGAATTACCTCTAAATAAGAATAAAATGATTTGCCTAACAAGTTAGTTACTCCCCCTTTTTTTCAATGCATTTCTCTGATATAAAGCTAGTATGTACTAATGGAAATCATTAAAAAAAAGTCATTAAGATGGGTAGATAATGTTAAATAAAAAAATTAACGCAATGTTAATGTAAATCTCTTTTTGCAATTACAAATGTTTGCTAACTAAAAACGATTGAGGTTTTATATCTATATATCTATTAGAAGTGAAAGGACATTTCAAGGTTTGAAGGTGGGATGGTCTCCTAGCATTTGCATGATACATTTTGGAATTCAACTATTTTTAGGTAAATTCATCACTATACTTATCCTACTATGAACGAAAATAAAATGTGAGATATTACTTCTATAAAAACATCTCTTAATTTTAAAACAACAAAAATGACATAGAAAATGATGTTTTATTGAAAATCTAGTATAGTCCCCAAACATGAAAAACCTAAATAAAATTCTAGCAAAGCTGAAATGTGCATGTGTATTTCATAAATGCCTTTTGTCTCCAAAGACTTTCCTGATATTCTCTAATGTATCCTTGGTTGCTATATTATGTGTAATTTTCTTCTTTGGACAATAAATACATTTGCCCACAAGGTGACCATCAACGAGGACCTCTATATTTATGTTTTCTTTCCATAAATCCATAAATTTTACTTTTGAAATTTTTTTCTAGTGTATTTTGTACAACTCTATCATAGGATGTACTTTCAGATTTTTTTAGGCTAATCATTGATTCCAACAAACTTTTAAATATCTTTCATATAATATTAATCGAGAAACTACTATCAATATAAATAGCTCATATAGTTGTCTCAATAAGGTCAACCAATGTCTTTAGAACTTCAAAGAGCTCATTGGAGTGTAAAGGATAGTCCAGGATGTCTTATGAGAATCTTCTGATATGTTTTTCAAGGCAAGGATTTTAATAGTGCAAATATTAATGTAATTTATGCTTAAATGTCACTCATGCTAGTTTCTTTGTGTCCATGTTAGCAACTCTTAGCCAAATTAAAGCCCTGTTTCCTTGATATTAGGTATAAGGAGTACTGTTTTCTTGTGGAAAGTAGGTTCAACATCGAATCCCCAATATACTCTAAATGCTTATATGAGAAATTCTTATCAATAAATGAGGTATATGTAAAAGTCGTCTCTATTAATTTCTTATGATTGAATTTGTGGTGAAATATTCCCTCTGTTTTATTAAGAACTTATAACCATTTCACTATTGTTAACTCATGAGTCACTTTCAATTGCTTGCTATTTTTAGCTTTTAGTATTGCTTCTATATATGCTATTTTATGATCTTTCTCTTTCTTAGAATCTTACAATACGTTTCTCTTGTAATTATTGGAAACATTTTGTTGTTGTTATATATAGGTTAATAGGTCATCTCTTTATCTTCTTGATGTAGTTAATGCATTTTCTTGAGTAATTAAGCTAGAACCTAACCCCCTCCCCCCAACTCTTTAGAATCTAGACTTTTTTTTTATTTAAGTATTGCTACATTCTTGCACATTACTCATTGTTTGAGTAATTGTTCCTCTTAGCTTTTCATTTATCCAATCAACTATTAAAGGTATTTTAATATATTGGAACGTTAAAGAGACATCATTTGCTTTATATTTTTATAGGGTGAAGGTAGATTATTAGAGGAGTATTATCGCCTACAAATCTTTTGTATCTATACTATCTTATTTGTCAAGATAAACATTTAATTTTGTCTTTTACCACAATAGCTTGCCATAAAACCTGACGGTCTTCAAAACTATTGTCATTCTAATCAAAACATTCAGTTGCTAATAGTTAATACGAGAACTCTCCTAGAAGTCTCCAAGCTTTCTAACTCTTTAGCGGCCAATTTTTCTTGAGAATTTTTTTCACACACCACTCATGTATCAAGAATATATGCTATAAAACTCCTTAGCTAGTTGAGCACTTTTACTCACTTGCAAGTGCTTCTCCTCCCACGCTTTTCTCCCGCTTTAATGCTAAATTTCTTAGTTACAAGTGACAATTTTATTTTGTAAGGGGTGATTGATATTATGATAGCAGTTGTGATTCAAAATATTTTTTGCTCAAAAATATATTAAAATAATATATTTTTTTATTTTTTAAAAGATTATTTTTTAAATCAGCATGTGAATATAATTTCAAAACATAAAAAACATAAAAAAAATTACAATCTCAATATCCTAATAATGTCATTGACAAATAAGGACGCGGTCCGCACCGAAACTTGTATCATTATTTATTATCAGTAATAAATTTAGCTCTTTGCTTAAGGAAAAAAAATAAAAAAGAAATTAATAAAGAAAAGGAGGTCCGTTAGCTGGATAGCAGAAAGCGCGTGGATATTATGAGGAAATAGGATTGGTATAAATAACATAAAGGAAAAGCACGGTGAGCGTGCGGCCTTTCTGCAGAAAATTGTCAGTATTTGTGGCTTGGTGGCTCGATTTGCGGCACAATCTGTGGTTTAAGTGGACACTCTCTCACTGGTCCCCTACATTACTTTTTTTCTTTGCTTTTGCTTTCACTATCTGGGGTTGCTTCCATCTGTTTTTATTATTGAGCTATTTTTATTTTCTTAAAAAACAATTTAGGGAGTCATTCTAACCTAAAACTAAAAGTTCTTGAATACAATCATGAGGTTTTTTTTTTAATATCTAAAAAAAAATCTAAATAAACAGGAGTTTCTCAATGATAATATAAGAATTGATAGTAATTCCTCTACTTATCCAAAATTCGAGAAGTCTATTTTAATATAGTAAATTTAGTTATCCTTTAAAATATTTTATTTAAACTAAGATTTGGTGCATTTGTTTTTGCCAAGAATGCTTACGAATTTCATTGAAATTAAGTTTTTTTCTTCTTATTTCTCATCTTTCTTAATTTGGTGTATTTGTTTCATAGTTATCAGCCCCGGCTCGGCTCGTCGGGTTGACCCAATACCCAAGTGTGGGATTGAAAGTTCTCAAAGAAAACACATAAAGTTTTTATATTTTTAATGTGGGATTGAAAACCTATTAGTATATATATACTGATTATTGTATTTTTTAATTCTTTACTTATTTTCTATAATTTCCTATTTATATCACGTAATAAAAATTGATGTAATATCCCCATGTTATTTAGGTAGGGATATTTAAGGAGTGTAGCAGCGATTTCGATTTAAAATGTTTTTTGCTTGAAAAATATATTAAAATAATATTTTATTATTATTTTTAAAAAATTATTTTTGATATCAGCACATCAAAACGACGTTAAAACATAAAAATAATTTAAGCAAAATTTTTTAATTTTTTTTAAAATGTGGTTTCAATCATGTTCTCAAGCACTGCCGTGGTGTTTAATGTTATGGTCGTTGTTGTTTTTCAAAGTGTTTTTCGCTTAGAAATATATTAAAATAATATTTTTTATTTTTAAAATTTTAATTTTAATATCAGCTCATCAAAATAATTTTAAAATACTAGAAATAATTAAAAAATTTAATATTATTTTTTTTAAAAAAACTAATACCACCGCAAAAACAAATACCGATTTAAGTAGCGAGTAGTCAAAGTACAATACTGGGAAAAACAGTAGCTTTCAGCTGCGATGGCTGGTTTTCACACATCATTTTCTAAAAATCTAGCCGTTACCTTCGAGAAGAGGGCGAGGCATCCTCTTATCCAAGGTACTTCACTAATTACAAGACAAAATTACACCCCACCATCTCAACCTTGTTTCCCGTGCAATAATTTATCTTGTCTTAAATGCCCACTATGTTCGCTTTTATTTTCATACTCCTTTATATAATTTATGTTTTTTTAATTAAAACAAATATTTTATTTTAATATTTTATACTAGAAAATTAAGGTTGCACCGATCAAAGAAACGGAAGTGGCACTACGTGTACTATCTCGAAACCAATCAAATATTTATACAAGAAATTCTTGGGATATAACTTATCTAGTTAAATTTTAAATTTAATTTTTTTAAAATTATTAATTTATACTCTATAAATAATAGGATTATTAAAATCTTCCATGCTTCTTAAATATTCATAAAATTAATTGAGGTATATAAAAATTGATCCAGATATTTATATTAATAAAAAAATATTTATTGATGTTTGAGAGTTTAATTAAAATTGTTTTTTAAAGTGTTTTTTTAAAAATATATTAAAATAATATATATTTTTTAAAATTGATTTTTAATATTATCATTTCAAAATAATAAAAAAAATAATTTAAAATAAAAAAAATCAAATTTATTAAAAATGACCTTAGAATTAGGATTGATTTTATTATAAACTAAAAAGTCAAACCTTTCTTGAATTTTACATCGCTTGAAAATTAGTTTTATATATTTTTAATTTTTAATTTGACTTTTTTTATACTTTGATATAATTAAAATCATGTACTTTTGTTTTTTTTTTTTGCAAAATCCTCTCTCTCTCTCTCTCTCTCTCTCTCTCTCTATATATATATATATATATATATATATATATATATATATAATAACTTGAATAACTTAAACACCCTTAATATGAGTACTCTTCAACTTAATTGATTATTTTTATTTTTTACAGGATTAATTTTAATTTCAAAAAGAAAAAAACAAAGTTCAAATTTAATAGCATTATTTTAATTATTCATCCAAAAACTTTGATTTAATTTCTTAAAAGAACTAGCAGCCTAAATACTTTTTTTTTGTCAAAAAAATATACCAGTAGTTTTAAAATATCCTCTTTATTTTTTTAAAAAAACTAAATTAAATCCAAGCTTTTTAGATGATGAATTAAAATTATGATATTAAATTTTATTATTTAAAATTAAAATTTATTAGTTGAGGTTAAATGTTATTGAAGTTGATGGTATTTAAGTTATTTTGTTATTTATATATGCAAAATACGGAAGGAACCTTGAAAAAAAGTAGAATTGAAATATGAAATCTGCCATTTAATTAAATAACAATGAAATATAAAATCTCGACTAAAATGGGAGACAGTAGACGTGCTGATCCAACTAGCCCAGCTCACGGAATAGCCTATAGACTAGCCCATGCCCGTGCTGGCAGACGACATGATACAAACAAAGAGGAATGGGAGACAGTTCAATTGCCAAATAAGCATGGGTTTTCACAGGGACCCTCACCCATTTCTGCAGATTTTATTTCTCTCAAAATGGCATTTGTGTAATAAATGAAGCTTAGAAGCCTGATTTGCAACCCCGATGCTTTTTATAACCGACACTGGTCTAATAATCTCCGTGACAGTGGCTGCCTGTACTGCAAGCCCATCTTTTCCCACTTTCCCTTCTCCTTTTTAAATTTATCCTGTTCACTCTGACCATCACAGCCATCATGGGTTCCTCCTCCATGGCCGGGATTTGGCCGCTCGCTGTCCTCCCCCTCCTCCTGTCCCTCTCCCTCTCCCTATCCATCTCCACCACCGCGAAACAAACCTACATAGTTCACATGAAACACAACACAAAACCAGACTCCTTCCCAACCCACCACGACTGGTACGCTGCAAGCCTCCAATCCGTTACTTCCACTCCTGACTCCCTCCTCTACACTTACACCAATGCATTTGACGGCTTTGCTGCCTCCCTCAGTGACGAAGAAGTTGAATTCTTGAAACAATCTCAATCTGTCGTCGATGTTTACGAAGACACTCTTTACTCCCTCCACACCACTCGCACTCCTGCATTTTTGGGCCTTAATACCGACTTAGGACTCTTAGATGGACATCACGCCATGGGCATTAATCAATCATCAAATGATGTTATTGTAGGTGTTCTTGATACTGGGATCTGGCCCGAATCGAAGTCTTTTTATGATTCGGGAATGCCTGAGATCCCGACTCGATGGAAGGGAGAATGTGAGTCTGGCCCTGATTTCAGCCCCAAACTCTGCAACAAGAAGCTGATAGGCGCTCGATATTTTTCAAAGGGATACCATATGGCATCTGGTGGTAGAAGTTTCTTAAAAAAACCTAAAGAGACCGAATCTCCGCGTGACCAAGACGGGCACGGCACTCACACTGCAAGCACGGCCGCCGGGTCTCAAGTGGCTAATGCGAGTTTACTTGGGTATGCTAGCGGCACGGCGCGTGGAATGGCCACCAGCGCGCGTGTTGCTTCTTACAAGGTTTGCTGGGTAGCTGGTTGTTTTGGTTCAGACATTCTGGCAGGAATGGATCGGGCAATTGAAGATGGCGTGGATGTCATGTCCCTTTCTCTTGGTGGCGGATCGGCTCCTTATTATCGCGATACGATTGCAATCGGTGCTTTTACGGCGATGGAGAGAGGCATCTTCGTGTCTTGCTCGGCTGGTAACAGTGGGCCTAATATAGCTTCACTCGCAAATGTGGCTCCTTGGATCATGACCGTTGGTGCTGGAACTTTGGACCGGGATTTTCCCGCTTATGCTGTAATGGGAAATAAGAAACGGTTCGCTGGTGTTTCTTTGTATAGCGGAGCAGGAATGGGGAAAAAACCGGTGGGTTTGGTTTATAAGAAGGGAAGCAATAGCACATGCAATTTGTGTATGCCCGGCTCACTGGAACCGCAGTTAGTCCGTGGTAAGGTGGTGATTTGTGATAGGGGGATTAATCCACGTGTCGAAAAGGGTGCGGTCGTGAGGGATGCAGGTGGGGTTGGGATGATACTGGCCAATACGGCGGAGAGTGGGGAAGAATTGGTGGCGGACAGTCACTTGTTGCCGGCTGTGGCGGTGGGGAGGAAAGTTGGGGATGTGATTCGAGAGTATGTTAAGAGCGATCCAAATCCAACGGCTGTTTTGAGTTTTGGTGGGACAGTTTTGGATGTAAGGCCTTCACCAGTTGTAGCAGCATTTAGTTCGAGAGGGCCAAATTTGGTGACAAGGGAGATATTGAAGCCGGATTTGATTGGGCCTGGAGTCAATATATTGGCTGCTTGGTCAGAGACAATTGGACCCACTGGACTAGAGACCGACACTAGAAAAACTCAGTTCAATATCATGTCAGGTGCTCTACTCACTCCCTCTCATTTGCTAATCTGGTAACGGTCATCATCGTACTATTTGTTTTCCTTGTGTGTCTGTGTTTATTGTTATTAACCTAGGAGTAGTATCTTACTTAGGTTAGGTTAGGTTAGGTTCAGCATGCCAAGTTTGCTTGCTTTGGAGTGGAGGTAAATACATGATTAGTGGAGTCTGTAGTTTAATAAATGGATTAATCACGGCTGGGAGATGGTTTGTTTGTGCTAATAATCTTGGTGGGTGGTGGTAAATAACAATGGCAATCGGCGAAACTGGGTTCGGGTGCTGACAGGCACAAAAATATTATTACACAATCAAGCCTTGGTGAAAGTGGAACTAGACAGATCACATACTCTTATCAACTCTTCCACTGCCAATTTGTTTATATATCTAGCTTCATTGGAGCTAGCACTAGTCAATAAAAGATGGTAGCCTAGGGGTCAATGTTGTGTCTGTGGTCCTCCTGCTTTTTTAGCATTAGGTTAATTGGTTTTATGATTAACCAACCTATTCTATTTCTTTTCTGTGAGACTCCCCGAGAGGATGCACTTTGATATTAGAGTCGAACCTGCTTTTCGTCAATGTATTTCAATGTATTTTATCGATTGTGTGTTTATATAATGGGTTGTGTTTATATAATGGGTTGATGTTAAAAATAAATTTAAAAAAATAAAAAAATATTTTTTTGATATTTTTTTTCAAAGAAAAACGTCTTGAAACTTGCAAATAGACACTTTAGCAACACTAGGCTAGTGAGTAGTCACCCAACAGGCTTCTGTTGCTACGCATAACATGTTGTATACTTGTTATTGTAGGTACATCTATGTCATGCCCACACATAAGTGGCGTAGCTGCATTGCTGAAAGCAGCCCACCCAACATGGAGCCCAAGTGCAATTAAATCTGCTCTCATGACCACTGCCTATGTTAGTGACAACACCAACTCCCCGCTCCAGGACGCTGCAGGTGGTGCACTTTCAAACCCATGGGCTCATGGGTCTGGTCATGTAGACCCACAGAAAGCCCTCTCGCCGGGCCTCGTGTATGATATCTCAACAGATGAATACGTAGCATTCTTGTGCTCTCTGGACTACACCATTGAACATGTCCAAGCCATTGTCAAGCGCCCAAACATCACTTGTTCGAGGAAATTCAACAACCCTGGTAATCTCAACTATCCGTCATTCTCAGTGGTGTTTACCAACAATAGGGTTGTAAGGTACACCCGAGAATTGACCAATGTGGGCGCTGCTGGCTCCATTTATGAAGTAGCCGTGACTGGGCCGCAAGCGGTGCAGGTGACGGTGAAGCCTTCTAAGCTTGTTTTTAAAAATGTTGGGGACAAGCTTAGATACACAGTGACTTTTGTGGCAAGGAAAGGTGCCAGCCTCACTGGTAGATCTGAATTTGGTGCAATCGTGTGGAGAAATGCTCAACACCAAGTTAGGAGCCCAGTTGCATTTTCATGGACGCAGTTGT
The DNA here is from genome assembly GCA_015852605.2 of Populus deltoides. Classification (NCBI taxonomy): domain Eukaryota; kingdom Viridiplantae; phylum Streptophyta; class Magnoliopsida; order Malpighiales; family Salicaceae; genus Populus; species Populus deltoides. The sequence continues at coordinate 14,708,603 of CM027575.2, forward strand.
GAGCTTTTCTTCTTCAGGTTTCTTATTTGTTATAGATGAATATGGATTTTCTGTTGATGGGCCCAGTCACAACTTTGCTTGAGAGAGAGCTGCCAAACAGGGAGAAGCCAGAGCTGGGATATGATATGATTTATGGTATTGTTTGCCATTTGATAGGCAGGATAGGGCTGGTAAAAGTTTGATTTTAATTAACCGCGTGCTCGAGAACCTAATGTAATACTATTTGAATGGATACAAATTCAAGATCGACCTTATAACATAACATCCAACCATGGCCTAAAAAAAGTCTTATCTTCCTGTAACTTGGTGACCTTCCTATGGGGGTGGCAGGTTTTGACCAGCCGAATGTCGGCCGATTTAGGGAAAGGGCAAAAAGAAGATAAGGGGCTTGTGTCGCCGAAGGAAAATATTGAACATGGATGGTTTGAGCATACCTGGCAATTTATAGTAGCTTTTCGTAGCTTATCAGATAAAATATTCAGAAACTGGATGTCCGTCTAGGGCTTAGATTTCGTAGCGAATTCATTGCTCTGACACAGTTTCAGAAGCAAAGTAAAGGGGCCTTCTAAACCAGCGCCATTTGATTCTCTAAATTATATGGTTGGTAAAGCCTTCCACTCTGCTCAGACAAGCAGCCTGCCTTAGTGGGTACTATTTATTGACAAAAGAAGCACTAGCGATGGCATCATGTTGACTAGTCACTATGATTCATTTAGAGAACTGAATGACAAGACAGCACCTGTGCCCTGTAGTTTACAGTTCTGCAGAGAGTGTAGTCATATGGCCAGTAAAGACCATAACTCAGCCAGAATAAGGCCACCCAGTTCAATTATTTCGCATCAATAATTAGCAAGTAGTAGGTCCAGTGGTTTTGAATTATGCGTGTATCGATAATAATCACCAAGTCTATTTTCAACTCAAAGATTAACAAGTTCTTGAACAAGGGCTGTGATGGAGGTGAAAAAAAGAGCATATCCCTTGACACATAGCAGCAAGCTCTTGACAAAGCCTTAAGCAAACAAACAACAAACCTCTGACTGTGATAAGACCACAAATACGAGAACATCAGTCTTGTACGAACATAGCCAAACCAATTCAGGCCCGAAAAAAAATCCAATCACTGTCTAGGTTACTATATACTATTATTTGTGGTTTTAAGTTTCCTTTGGAGCTTGTTTGTCAAGTGTGGTGGTGCAGCCTAATAGATAATTGAATGGACAGCTTCTTGGCATGGAGGGAACTTTCTTAACTGCATTACAGACCTAGCCAAGGCCAGTTCAAGAAACCAAAAAATAAAAAAGTTCCCACCATTGATACTATATGTAGAAATTGAATGGCATGTTGTAGATAAAAGCTTCCTTAAAATACTGCGCACTGAAATGCTAGAAGAATAAACAACATGGATTACAGCAAGCCTTTTTACAGTTGCAACAAAGAGGGGGTACCTTTGGACATTTGGGACAAGAGCATGTCCAACTGCAACAAGAGCAATCTGGGCATGAAGGCAATTGACAAGTGCAGCAGCAGTTCCTGTTGCATGAGATCTTTCTACAGCAATGGGATCTAGGAAGAGGACAGCAGCAACATCGCCACTTTAGAGTTGGGCAGCTGATGCAGGAACAGCAGTTACGTGGATTACACTCACAGCAGGTCGGACATTCTAGATGAAGAGAGCACCCCGAAGAACAGCAGCAACAGATCCATGATAGGTTAAAACAGCGTATACCACTGCAAACGACAAAGGAAATCGCGTTATTTGTGAAAGGGTCAGGTCATGCAAGGAAGAGAAACTTGTTGGTCATTTATGTAACAAAAATGGATTGAAGGTTCTAAGGCTTGTCTTCTTAACTGCATTTTGCAGTATGCTATGATGGCATAACTAAAATGCCACCAAGTTCATATGAGAACGTTAAACACATTAATTACAAGAGTTAAATTCGTCTAAATTCTCAAAACAAAGAGTTTCATGGAACATCAAGAACCAAAAGAATCCAGAATGGATATTTTGCAAACACCAATTAAAGGGATTGAAATTGAATTGAATAGAGTTCTATACAGAAAAATAAGAAAAATGGACGAGGAAACAGTACCATAGCCACTTCCAGAATGGACAAGTCCTTCGTTTCTTCCGACTTCTGGTTAAAATGAAAAAAGAAGAAGAAAGAAAATGAAAAGAGAGATACATAAAGCTATTATTCCTCTTCAAAACCAGAAAGCAAAGTTTAACAGATGATACTGTTCTTACGTAGGAATCAAAGGATCTGAGTTTGCCACAACAAAGTCAGTGACCCTGCAAAAATATATTCCAATTAGCCGCTAATTGAACAGAATCTATAACTTGTGCACATATTTTTTTGGAACCCTTCAAGCTATGCCATTTGATTGTAAAACTGACGTACTCTTTGCAGCATCTAGATGCAGGCTGGAGGCCTTGAAGAGATTTAAGTTCCTCCTGCTCAAATTGAAATTGCCAATTCAATATTCTTTCATTGTATAAAAGAGAGAATAAAAACTTATCAGAGAAGATTTTTTTTTTCCCATCCAATTAATCAATCTTCACACAAACTTCATGAAATAAATTGGCCGGTAGGGAGCAGCTACAGATATTAATGACTGCTTATCTTCTACCATATAACAGATGATATCATCACTGAAACCTCTTATGAGGATGCCCGGTTAGACCAGGCTAAGATTCAAAACTAAAACTTTCATACATATAGCACTGTTGAAGAAAATATCTAAAACAGGAAATAACCAGCTATAATCACTTCTAAGACTACTAACTAGGTCCATCTTGTGGTTTGGGTTGAAACAAACAAACAGGTACTAAATACACAACTCAGTCTGATAGGTTGGCAGTGCAAATAGTCAGCAGACAGAACGTCCAAAGCTACTGGATGAACAGTTAATATAATTCAAGAAGGAAAATTGCTTCCAGTTTCAGGTTTGGCAAAGCCAGCAACAATGACAAATCTTTTTTTTTTATAGTTATTGAATAATAATAACTCATCAACAATTTCCGTAAGATGCCATCACAAGATATCAGTCAGCTAGGTCCTCGTGCATCTGGGATAAAACAACCAACCAAAAAATACCCAATTTTCATCCTTCCGCTACCTGCAGTAGTAGGTTCTTTATTATGTTTAAATTGAGTGTTCGCAACTAGAAGGATCGTACCTCCAAAAATTCCACTCACACTATAAGCTAACAATACAAAGGAAGTTTCAGCCTAATTTTCCATTGTTGATGAGAATTTCTTGTACTGCAGCAAACCAATAAAACGCTTGTTAAGCTTGTTTCAACTCCCCTTTCTAGTTTCTCCTCTATTTGATTGTTATGATATTATCACCTCAACTTCTCATATCCACTAAGATTTAGCATATAAGAAACTAAAGAAACCAAACCTCGACATGCCAGTTAGGGGGAGAACACAGAATGATAGCAAATTTAAAGCCCACCTCTAAGAAACCAATCTCTCTCTCAAGCATCTGCACTTTAGCCATTTCCCTTCGCTTTCCATACAAATCCGGATACTCCGGCGGTGACTTTGGACAAGGCGGCGGCAATGATGGTACAGAGGAAGAGCCACCCGTCGTAGCACGAGCCATGACTCCTTGTAACCTCTTGTTTTAACACTTAAATCTCAAGAAACTAGCAACTAGATAGAAGAAGAAGAAGAATGAAGCAAGAAATGCAAAAGGAGAGAAAACAAGTACGGTACTACTGGTTAACTGAGTACCAAAGAAAAAACACCAAGTAATAGTATAGCACTGGGAAATGGAAACATAGCAAGGGACAAACAAGAAGCGGGCAAGCAATGTTAGGTGTGAATGCAGTAAGAGTACTAGCAAGAGAGGAAAAAAAAAAGAAGTTGAGTGGAAAGGGAGGGAGGGGAGACAGAGACAGAGCTAGGTAGGCAGTAATTACGTAACCTGACAAGGATAATTACAATACCCAGAAAAGAAAAGAAGCGGGCAAGCAAGAGACTGTAACAATTTAATAAGAGCAGAGTTGGTACACGAGTGAATGAATGTGTGTGTACGTGTGTATAATAGTTGCACCTTATAGATTGATAGATTGAGAGTGATTTATTATTTTCACAGAGAGACTGTGCGTGTGAGAAAGAGATCTATGCGTCTGTATTTATATCTGATGGTGATCTTCTGAAGACACTAGCTTTATGCATGGTAATAATGGTAAAGTCGGCCGTGGAAAAGCCTGCAAACAAGTCTGTGTACGAACCCATCTTGGCCCGCCCTACTTCATCCTCCAGTGACTAGCTTGCAAGTGCTTTGATCCTTTCTTTCTTTTTTCATAACAAATAAAAAATTACAGCTATTTCTGTGTCTGCTCCTCTTTTCCTTTCACTCCGCTTGTATTGTATCTCTACTAAGAGATAAATAAGTACAAAGACAAAGTCTTTCTTCTCTCTCGTGCGTCTGCATTTTTATTTTTTTTGGTCTGAGAGAGTGTCGCTGGAAGTGGAGGTGGATGTGCAGAGGGAGAGGCGAAAAGCACGATGTGTAGCTCAGTACCTGAGATGACACGTGATGGCTGCGTAGGAGAGATAAAAGGGTTTTCCAGGAGAGCAAGTAGCATCATCGTTTTGTGTAATGGGTGGAGGAGGGACTCGGGAGGGAAGGGCGGACTGCGAATTTATCTACGAATCAATCCCCAATCTATACAGTAACTAACAATCCAGTCTCCAATCTTTAAATTCTTGCGAATTTGTCCCCAGGACTTCATCAGCTTCATCTATTTGTAAGTTTAGATTACCGGAAAATCAATAAATTGCTATATTGAATAAAAAATCTAAAAAGAATATATTACAAGAAACATTGTAAGTCTTACAATCATGCAATTTTGGTATGGGAGTTATTACTTAGCTTCACCAATTTAATGGCTTGTAGTTATTTATGATTTATAATTTGATTTTTTTTTTGGTGAAATAGCATCATTGACACTGTTTGGGATCTTGTTTTTAAAAATTTAATTTTAAAAGAAATTAATTTTTTTTATGTTTTACATCGTTTTGATACATTTCGACACGAAAAACACTTTAAAAAGCAATCATAATTACACTCTCAGACAAATTCAAAAATTTCGAATAGAATGGAATTCATAAAATCCACTTCTTTAAATAATATTATATGACTATGAAAAGGGTATCTTTCGTCCTTTTTTAAATTTCATTTAGCCCCATATATGTATGATTAATTAAGTGTTTTTCATAATTTAGAAAAATAATTAAGAATTGTTTATTCTGATACTTAAAACATAAATAAAATTAATTACATAACATGGACACTAAACATTACTCATATACAAGAGATTCAAATAATATTTGAAGTGAAATTGTAGCAGGGAACTTGTGGATAAATTAGTGGGAATGAATATATCTTTAAAGAGAAAATCAATCTGAGGAAAGCAAAGCTGAGTTCAACTCAATAAAACAAAACATTATAGCATGTAATTCATAAAAATGGGTTTGGATGTCTTCAATTTTATGGTAATGAAACTGACGGGGATGAACTTGCGAGGAACAAGAGACGGTAAAGGGAGAAATTAGCAAGATTCTGAAGGTGAGGGATCGATCCGCTAGTAGGCGTATATTCCGGGGACTGATTAGTAGTTGGCAATTTTCCAAGCATGAACCAGCTCTGATTTTGAGACAAGGAAAAAGGAATAATCACCATGAGGGTAAGTCCGCCGATATGGAGGGAGCGTCTACCCATTGAAGTTACCTTTTTCAAAAGAAATGAAGAGATGGGATGTTCCTCTTCTTTGAAGGAAGCACTCAACGAACAAGACAAACTGAGGTAACAGAGATTTTGTTATTTTTTTGAAGTATTTTTTATTTATAAATTCATTTTTAATATTAATATATTAAAATAATTCAAATAAATACAGCTTTGATATATATATATATATATATATATATATATATATGATAATGAGAGCAGCAGGACACTTCTGTTATCTGTTCACTTATGTTTGATTTTGGTTTCCGCTGTCTCGTTATTTTCAAACACAGTCTTATTTAATTTTCCCATGTTACGGTCTGCCCTTAAATTGGGCGAAGGATCACAGTAAATTCAATTTTAAAAGTTTCAAAGAGTGAGTTTGTATAGATTTGTTTTTTTTTTTTTTATATACCTCATCTAACTATTTAATTATTTTTATTTATTTAAAATGCATTTTTAATACCATGTTAGAATCTTAATTATCAAACAGCCACCTCTTTTTTTTAATTAAATAAAAAAACTAATATAAGATAATATTGAGTTTTACAAGTTTAAAGATCCATGTTGAGGTATTATATTACATCATTAGAGTTGATATAAAATCAATTTTGAAACCGCTTTTAAATTAAGATGATTAGATGAATTACACTTTTTTAATGCAATCAAGAGAGTACTTAATCTCTTTTCAAACACAAGAGAGTACTTCGTAGTCTTGTCAAGAATGTAATTGCGATTGTTTTTTAAAGTACTTTTTATATAGAAATGTATCAAAATAATATATATTTTTTATTTTTAAAAAATTATTTTTGAAATCAGCGCATTAAAATGATCTAAAAACATTAAAAAATATTGATTTGAAGCAAAGAAAAAAATAAAAAAAATTTAAATTTTTTTAAAAGTATTTTTAAAATGCAAAAACAAACAAGAACTAGGATTGAATTACTTTTTTGACTTAAAGATATATTTTTTATCGGCTTAAAATGATATTTTTGTAAATTTATACTAAAACTATCATGTATTACATGCATAAGTGTTAATTTTATAAAAATAGTTGACAAGGGTTTTTAAAAAACAAAAAAAAAAAAATTACAGATGATTAATTTTTAAAAAAATTAGAATACGATTGATAAATGGTGTAATATAAGTGTATATTAATAGGATTCTTCAAATATTATGTTCAATTTAATTCTGTCACAAATTTTAGACTTTCATTCCCACCTTCCAAACTCGTTTTCCCTCCTAATAATTTTTTTGTCGCAATTACAACGCTAATTTATAAAATATTAAATAATTATTTTCTAATTCTAGTCACTAAATTAAAATTTTTCATGTTCTATCCTTCTAAATTCTCTTTCCTTCTTTTAAGTTTTCGTGCTAGTTTTATAAAATGTCAAATAAATAAATATTTTTTAAATTTATGTACAATTTAAAATCTCATTTTCCTCATTTTAAAATTTATATCCTTTTAATTTTTTATTGCAAGTACGCCGTTCATTTTATAAAATATTAAATAAACATACAATGTTAATTTCGCAATTCCATCATAAAATTTTAAAATTCATTTCAATTTTCATTTTCCTCCATTTTTATTTTTTTATACAATTCGATCCCTAATTCTATACAAATACAGAATTTAGAATTATGTCATCAAATTTTTAATTTTTCACTTCTCCCCTTTTAGATTTTCTTTCCCCCCATTTTAATTTTCTTTCTTAATTCCAGTGTCCATTTTTATATATATAGATAGTACCAATGATCGAAATATAACAAGATGAAAACAACATAAAAAAATAGTAAATACAAATAATATAGAATTTTTGCAAATCAATCACTATATAAAAATTTTAATTCAAAATTTTATCGCTGAATATCTTCTCCTCAAATATTCTACCGAAATACACGCTAAAAAACATATTTATGCTAAGGAGCTTGATATTGTAGTTCAAGATGTTTTTTGAAATTGTTTCTCACTTGATAATACATTAAAATATTTTTTTATATATATATTCTTTATATCAACACTAAAAAAAACATTAATATGATATTTCTTCAAGTAAAATGCATTTTCAAAACGCAACTAAAATTATAAGCTACAACACTATCAAACACTTATTAGTTCTAGGTCTATTTTGCAGAGGAAAAAATTCTAATAAATAATCATAGAGTTATTACGAGGATTCCTAAATTAAATAGAAAGAATAAAATCACCATGCACAATATTTCATTTTCTAAACTAAATATAAAAAATAGAAATAAAAATAAAGGAAAATATTTTCCTTAACTAAATAGGAATAAAAATAACTAAGAAAATAAATAAATTCTCATAAAATCCTCTTGTATCGGTCTTTTCAAGTTGGAGAAAGCTCTTCCTCAAGTTTGAATTATTCTTGTTTTGATTTCGTGAATGTCCAATCTAGACACTCCAATTTGCATGGGAAACAACTTTTAACAAATTATTTATCTTTCATGGGTTTATAGAATAATGAATTACAAACCTCAAATATGCTTCTTCAGCATGTGTTGTATTTATATAACCATTGAATATATCTATCTTTGTGGTAACAGTAAACTTACAATAAAAAAAATTGATATAGCTTAAATTAACAAAAAGATTTTGTTGAGCATCTTTTTTTTCACTCAACATTTAACTTATAAATGATGACATTATTTACACTTTTTTGCTAAAATATAATGATTTAATTTAGCACAATTTAGAAATAGGTTCGGATTTAAAATTTCTAGTTGAATTTTTTTTTTGAAATAGCTTTTATATCATGTATATGTTCCGAATCTTTCTTTAATTTAAGATATAGCTTTCCCGAAACAACCAAATGATAATTGGAAACACTTTCTCTTCTCTTTTCCTCTTGTTTGCTCACGGTTTGGTTGCTACAAGAACATTGGTATATCATTAGCATGAAGATTTGTGTTTAAGTCACGGGACTAGAGGGTGTTTGGGTACGAAAGTTTTTTTTTTTTTTTGCCTTTGCATGCTTAGGAACTGTCTTCTAATGACAGTGTTTCATCCTTGTCTCTGTTTACTGCATGAAGGCAAGAACAGGTTTGGGCAAAAGGAAACATTGAGTCTTGGGTGGATTTGGGCTTGGAGTGCGTGTGGGCTTGCCTGATCTTCATTGGGTTTGTATGGCCTGGGCTGTGTATGATGGGTTACTGACATGTGGGCTGTGTTTGCATGTGGGCTAGTGTTTTGGACTTTATGTATAAGGGGATGGGCTTAGGTTTTTCCTTTGTCTAATAAGTTTGGGTTAGTTTGTTTTGGGCTATATTCATAGGTTTGATGGGTTTGAGTTAAGTTTACTCATGTTCAAGAAAATTAAAAAATAAAAAGAAAATATCTTGTGAGCATTATGGCCAAGTCTTAAAAAAATATATTATTTTTCATATTCTTATCATTACAATTTTTTTCTTACCAAAGGATATTGTTTTTTACATATTTTTTTGGCATTCAATAAAAATACTTGTCTTGGTATAAAAATCTAAAACTAAAAAAAACCTTTTATTTTGTGTTAGCATCTTGCTTTATTAAAAAAAAAATGTTTGTGCATGCATATTTGGAATTAATAACTAGTTTGTCAAGTCTATTAAGACTTGTGCAAAATTAAAAGGTCCATTAAACTGACATATCTAAAATCTTAAAAATCCATCATTGGTTTTCTCAAGACAATAAAAAAATATTTTGTAAATTACTTTCAATGTTTGAAGTAAATGAATTCACAACAAGTCGTTGCTTCGAATGTTGAAAGAAGTAACATGTTTTCCTAAAATACAAAAATAAAAGTTTTAAATTTAATATTCACTAACACTAAAGTTATAAGTATTGAGGTAGCATAAATTAAGTGAATCTTATCGAGTTTCCTTTCAAAAACCTTCCTTGAGACTTGTGTTATATTCAATGAGACCAATATAAGCTCATTGGTAGATTGATAGATATAACTTGAGTTGTGATTTAGGGTGATCAACTTAGAGTTGTCAGTTCACCAAGTAATCGAGAGTGATGAAACAAGTCGAACATTAAAATAATTAGATTTTAACTCTCAATCAAAGTTTAATTCATTGTGATAAACTAACCATCACCTTGTAAATAAACCACAGTAGTATAACATAACAGACTATTAAACAATTAAGATAAGATCAACAATGCATCCAATCTCAAGTAACATGCTTTAGAGGTTATATCATCATTCTTTATGCACAACTTGTTCTTTAATTTAAATTTTTAAAGATCAGTTAGGGATTATAATAATTATAATACTAGGTGATGATCTATTTTATAAGTTTAGGTTATTTTACAAAAGAACAAATCAAAATGTGTTCTTCTTCTTTTCTTATCACTGCAACATCATGTAGCGAAAATAACAACAATCAAAATAGTTGGATTTCTTTATGAAAGAATTACGTATAATAAATATTTTATTAAATTATATAATTTAAAAATATTTTTATAGATAAATTAAATTTATAAATTGATCATAAAATATCTTATGCAAACAAACATATCTTTAATTAACACATAAGATGTAAGTTTATCATGCGCTCATTTCAGTTACCAATTCCAACAAAAAAAGGAATTAGCTAATTTAGTTTAGAAAGAAAGGAAATCAATTTTTAAAGGTCTCCTCCATAATCTTATCGTTCATCCAAACTTAAGTGGCCCTTCCGTGCGGGTCTCAATTTCAACCTGCCATTACCATTTATCCCATACCCTTCAGTTTTCTGGACTTGTTGCCTTGAGAACCACGCGCACTCGAGAAGCGTGATGATTCTTCCCAATATAAAATGGGACCCACCCCAATCGTGGGATCCCCAAATCCGGGAGGGAGTGTTGTGGGTCCGACACTGAGACGACAAGTCGATAACGTATTCCTGATCTTTTCCACAGGACAGGATTGCCACACTGTTAAATTTTCTTAAGACAAGAAGAAAGTGAAGTGACGTGTCACTGGTAAGAACAGGTTAGCTGTTCAAAAGTTAACGTGAGGAGGGTGGGGTAAGTTGGTGCTTGGCCAAGAGGAGCAATCGTTCTGGTTTTTTTATAGTTAGTTTTTATATGTGTATTAAAATAAACTATCTGAATATATATATATATATATATATATATATATATATATATATTAACTAATATACTAAATCGGGTGGGGGAATCATTGTTTCCCCACACACATTTCACTGTGGATTACAACAATAATTCACCTTGATTCTTCATTTTTTTTTCTTTTTTTTTGTTTTTTTCATTTTTTTTTCAAATATTTTTTTTTCAACTTTCCTAATTTTTCTTATTTTTTCATTTATTTTTTCTTTTGTTTTTCTAAAATTATTTTTATTGATTTTACTTTTTAAATATTGACCTGGTTAAAATTTTTGCTTTGTAATTTTTTTCTTGAAAATACTGTGGATTGTCGGGCATGTTTTTTCACATAGTTTTTCTATTTTATTTCTTTATTTTTTAAAATTATATTTTTCAATTTTTTTTAACTGTTTCCCCACAACATTTCAACGTGGATTACAACAGTATCCACGTGATTCTTCCCACTTCTTTTTTTTTTTTTTCAATTTTTTTTTCAAAATTACTTTTTTTTCAACTCTCCTAATTTTTCTTTTTTTTTTCATTTATGTTTTCTTTTGTGTTTTTCAAAATTATTTTTGTTGATTTTACTTTTTAAATATTGACCTGGTTAAAATTTTTGCTTTGTAATTTTTTTCTTGAAAATACTGTCGATTGCTGCGATGTTTTTCCACATAATTTTTCTATTTTATTTCTTTATTTTTTAAAATTATATTTTTTTATTTTTTTTAATATTGAGCTGGTTAAAAATTACAGTTACAATATGTGAGGAAAGCACTTTAACTTTTCTCGAAAATTATTGTTGGTTGCTACAATGTTTTTTCCCACATGGTTTTTTTCTGTTTTCGTTATGTTTTTTCCTAAAATTATCTTTGTCAATTTTATTTTTTAAATATTAAGCCGTTTAAGAATTGTAATTACAAGTAAATACAAGTTTTTCCTCAAAAAACACTATGGATTGATACAGTTTTTCCTCACATAGTTTTTTTCCAGTTTCTTTTGTGTTTTCTTTTTTTGTAATATTTTTTTCCAAAATCATTTTCATCCATTTTATTTTTTTTAAATATTGAGTTGGTTAAAATTTAACTTTGTAATAAAGCTTAATCATGTGGGGAAAGTATTGTAGCTTTGCTCATAAAACATTGTGGATTGCTACAATGTTTCTCCCCATAGTTTTTTTTGTTATAATTTTTTTCAAATTATCTTTTTCAATTTTATTTTTTTGATATTGAGTTGTTTGTGAATTACAATTACAAGTCATTACAAATAAGGCTAAATCATGTGAGGAAGTACTGTAGCTTTCATCACAAAACATTGTGAATTGCTACCGTGTTTCCAACATGATTTTTTCCCCTTTTTTTGGTGTTTGTTTTTTTAAAAAAAATTATCTATGTTGATTTTTTTTAATATTGAGCCGATTAAGAATTTAGCTTTGTTATTTTTTTTTCTTTAAAACACTGTGAATTGTTGTAGTGTTTTTCCATGTGATTTTTTTATGATTTTTTCCAAAATTATCTTTGTCGATTTTTTTTTAATATTGAGTTGGTTAAGAATTATAATTACAATAAAGCTAAATCATATGAAGAAAGCGTTGTAGTTTTTCTCACAAAACACTTGTGGATTGCTACAATATTTCTTAAATAGTTTTTAGTTTATTTTATTGGGAACGCTATAATTTTCCTCACAAAACATTGTCAATTCGACATCTTTTCTCATGGGCTAAATTTCTTTGTTGGTTTTTTAATATTAAGTTGGTAGAAAATTCTGTAATTTTTTCTTTTTGTTAACTCTAAAAGTTTTTGGTCACCAACACAACTTTTCTTCCACAAAACATCAGAGTTGCTAAATCATTTTGGCCTCCAGGTTTTGATCACCTTTTTTTTCCTCATGAAATATTTGCTCCATTATACCTTTAATTTCTATTACTTATCTAGCGCTGGTTCACAATTATAACACTATCAAATGTATTTATTTTATAAACCCGCGGCAGCACGCGGGCAACTCATCTCGTATGTGTGTGTATATATATATATATATATATATTGTATGGGATACTAATGTGCAATGGTGGTGTTCTAAATTTCTAGTACACAACCAGGGAAGCATTTAGTCCACAGAAACAAATATAGTGTAATAGATGGTGACAGATTTAAAAGTGTTTTCTTTTAAGTAAGTTTGAGATGGAAATAAAAATAAAAATAATAATAATGATTTATAAATGTTTTAAAGCTATTTTAATATAAAAACATATCATCTTCGTAAACATCAATACACACACATACCTAAGGGCAGAGACATGTTAAGGGCTTGAGTGGGCTATACCTCAGGTCAAGATTTTATCAATATTTTTTGACTAGTTTTTTGTAAAAACAATTCATAATTCTCAATTGAATTATCAAAAAATTCTAAAAATTTGCATGAAGCCTTCTAATATAATGCTTTAGCTTGGATTAAAATTTTAGAATTTTTTGAGAAATTCAGAAATTTGATGAAAAATCATAATTTGACTAGTTTTACGTTATTGGACATAATTTTCAATCCGACCATCAGATTGAGCTGAAATTTTACGAGGAATCTTAAAATATATTGAATAAAATCTGGTTAAAATTTTAGGATGAACGGAGCTTGGTAACTAATAAAAAAAAAAACATCAAATAAAAGCAAAACGACCATTAAGAGTAAAATGACTATTTGCCATTAAAAAAATATCAGTTATTCCTTCCTTTTATATGTTGCCGACTGGGTAGAAGCAAAATAGAAAAAGAAAGAAAAGAAAAGGTTAGAGAGAAATAGAGAAAAGTAAGGGAAAAACATAAAAAAAATCCAAGGAAAAAAAAATAAGAAAAGTGAGAGAATAACTTTGTAAACTTACAAAGTCTAACTTATAAAACACTAATCTAATGAAGAATCAAGTGAAGAAAGGAGGAATTGATAAAGAAAAAAAAAATTTAATTACTTTGTTTTCCAGTTGACATGAGATTGCTATTTTATCCTGGTTGAGGGGTTGTTACAATATCGATTCAGATTCGATTATAAATGAATTATATTTTACAAAACATTGAAGGATGTAACTTTAATAGTGAATTTATTTTTACTTTCACTTCAATTTAATATACTTTCCAATTTATTTTTTAATATTTTGGGTAGTGTATTTGAATTAAAACTTTACTGTTAACTTTAAAAATTCATGTACATGAGTTAATAATTTATCTTAAAAAATATTTACATATTTATTTAATAGCTCATAGCAGGAAAAATTCCTGACTCCGCCCTTGCACATACCCCTCAATTCGTGTTGATTAATGAAATGTATTTTATAATTAATTTTTAAACTTAATTTATTTATTGAGAAATATTTTTAATTCATAAAATTCATAAAATATCATCTAACTATTTCAACAATTATCATAACCATCTCACCATCACCTCTTCTTTCACCATCGTAGTTATCTCACTACCACCTCAACAACAACCATCATCTTTTCCTTCTCCTCCTCCATCTTCTTTTCCAACATCTTCATCTCATCATCGCTGTCGCTATGTTAGCGTTGCAATAATTTGTAGTCTTTTTAAAATTGTTAGCAAAAGTCTGTAGAACTGTGAATTATAATTGTGATGGGAAGTAATACAATTGAATCGCTTTTCTTTGTTGATGGGATCCAAAACAATTCTGCATTCGAATCATGAATTGTGAAAAGGGTTACTATATTCTTCTGTAGAACTGCACTTTCTGATCTTGCTACTGTAAGTATACCAGAGAGAGAAAGTCAAATGGAGATTTACTTGTACCAAAATCATTATTATTTTACTTTTGGTGTAATTAATGAAGTTTGAACCTTTGTAAATAATCACAATTTAATTAGATGATGTTGAATTTATCCTATCCTTTAGCTACTATTTCAATCATATGGGATTTCAATATTTGTTTTTAGAATTCTTGTTTAAGAGTTAATAGCATATTATAATGAAAATTAGATAAAACAAATATAGATACAATATGAAAGTGAAAAAGTGTAGGAAAGACAACTTAATGATATATAAAAAAAACAATAGTAGTTGATGTTATTTATAAATTTTTTATCATATTTATTTTCAACTTAATATTATTTTTGTATTATCAAAGGATTAGTAGATAGTTTTAATGAAAAAAACTCTTTTTTTTTTTTTATCATATCTATTTTTATTAAAAAAATATTTTTACATGATTTTGTTTAATTTTGATTGGTTCATTCTTACCATTTGAATTACATTGAGATATTTTATAAATTTTAGGATGAAATTAAAATTTATTTATAATTTCAATTACTATTTTAAAATAATGGATTGAAATGGAGATTGCAAAATATATATATATATATATATATATATATATATATATATATATATATATCTTTGATTGAAACAAATAATATTTTTTAAGTAAAACTGAAAAAACATATGAACCTCACAAATTAATATTTACTCTTTATCAAAAAACTATCTCAACCTAAAAATTTAAGTTGTTAGACGACGTTTCAAAATATGATTTATATTATTTTTTTTAAACACACTTCCCTCAAGTAAACTTGTACAAGTCTATACTATTTTATACTTAATTTTTATTAAATAAATAAGGATGATAAGATTCAAACTCGTGGTTACTTGATCATCAAAACTTTGATATTATATCAAAAAATTATTTCAACCTAAAAACTTAAACAATTTAGGTGAGATTTTAAATATAATTTATATTATTTTTTTAACATTCTTATTCATATTAGTTAAATAGTCATAATCTTACCTAGCTCACTTTACATAATTATAGATAAGAAACTTACCTATCAAATTATTCTTACGTGCTCTCCCATCAAAATACAACTATTGAAGATCAATCAATTATTTCGAAGAAACATCCCTCATATTTTGTCTTCCTTGGTTCCTCTTCCGCTTTTCTCTTTTCTCTTTTTTTTTTTCATATTACAATTCAAATATTGAACCCTATATATAAAGAAAATTATCAATTTCTTTTAAATATAGGTTTTTTATGCGAATATATGTTCTTAAGATCGTTGAGGTAAAAACCAAAATAGAATTTGTTTTTTATGTGTCGTAAAACCTTTGTGTGTGTCTAGCTATATATATATATATATATATATATATAAAGGCTATTCCTATTATCTTATATAGTTTTTAAGTTTGAGCAGGAAAACGCAAAAGATACATCGCGGGCACCATCTCTTAAATATTATTAAAATCTTAACACAGAAATACATTCACAATATGGCTCTCCAACGTCATTTCTTTCATGCATCAACGTTTAATTTTTCAATTTTTGATATACATGCAACACACATATATATATGGTAAGAAATCTAATTTTCTAAAATATGCTTGAACATGCAATAATTATGTAAAAATGTAAAAAAAAGATAGAATTATTAATTTATTTTGGTAGCTTAGCTGTTTAGGGTCAAATATAAAATATAAAATTTTAATTTTCCCTCTTAGGCTTTATATATTGTCTCAATTTCATCTAAAACTTTTAATTTATTTCAATTAGCACTCCTATTTTTAATTGTTGAAATAAACTCCCAATCTTTAATTCAATATTTTTGCTCCAATTTTCCTCTCTTGGTTCAATATATCAGAAGTAGTAATGAAAAAAGTTTCTAAGGTTTTATTTCATCCTTAAAATTTATGAAGCATCTCAATATCACCCAAAAAGTAAAGAAAAAATAAATTATTTTGAAATTAACAAAAACAGAAAATCAATGGGGAAAGGATATTGAATTTTAATAAAATAAATATGATAGAACTTGAAAGGGTTAGTGATGATGATAAGCCACCACGAAGATCTGAGAGAGCAACAAAATCGAATCCCAAGTATAGTGAAGTGCAGTGAAAGACAAGCACAAGACCAGGACAAACATGAGCCACGAAGGCTTGATTATAGCAGCTAAAGGCGTGAGGTCTCACCACGTCAACTAGTTATGCAGTAGTGCTAAGTATCAGTTTTTTTTTTATTCAGTTTCCATTTAGTATCTATTCTGTTCTATTTTGCAGTAAATTAAATATTGTAACCGTTGTAATGGAACCTTAGATTTCGGCTGTATATCCGAAATATTGGTTGAAGTAAGCTTATTAATAAGTGCTGGAAAGAAATGAAGAGGTATATAATTTCTATCCTAAACATTATCTTGTGGTATGTTCTCACCCTAAGAGAATAACTGTGTATTCTGCTGCAAAAAAAAATTAACTCTTGACTGGAACCTTATCAATTGGTATCAGAGCCCTATTTAAATGGCGACAAACAAAGAACGAATTGAAATGCTGGAGGCTAGGCTAGGTGGAGTGCAATAAGGAGTACAGAGAATGGAGATGAGCATGTCTGAAAAAATGCGTCAACTAGAAGAAACTATCAATAAACTTTCAGAGGCGATGTTATCAAGCAAAGGAGAATCAAGCCATGGCAACACAAATCAAGAAGGCAACTCTCGTTCAATTCACGAGGAGAATGAAGGGAACAAACAAGTCTTTTCTTCTAAAATGGCCAAGCTAGAATTTCCACGATATTATGGACAGGACTCGACAAAATGGTTTAATCGTGTGGATCAATTCTTTGAATTTCAAAATACTCCAGCCAACCAAAAGGTATCGCTGGCTTCTTTCCATCTGGAAGGATAAGCAAATCAGTTGTGGCAATGGGCTCGTCGGACATACAGAGAGGAAGGACGAATGATGACATGAGAGGCTTTTGAAGATGAGTTATGGGCTAGATTTGGACCTACAGATTGTGAGGATTTTGATGAAGATTTATCACGTATAAAATAGATGGGATCCTTACGTGATTATCAGAGTGAGTTTGAGAAGTTGGGAAACCGAGTTTGTGATTGGACCCAAAAGGCTTTAGTTGGGACCTTTATGGGAGGACTTATACCAGAGATTGCAGAAGGAATTCATATGTTCAAGCCACAATCACCGAAGGAAGCAATTAGCCTAGCTCGCATGAAGGATAAACAGATCAAAAGACATCGTCAGTTTTTACAGCCAACTCAGGTCAATCGAACACCACTAACGCTACCAACAACAACACGTGCAACACCAAATGCACCTTTTCGTAGATTATCATGGGAAGAGATGTAGAAACGTAGAGCCCAAGGACTTTGCTTCAATTGTAATGAGAGGTTCACTACCGGCCATAAATGTCAAGGAATGCAGCTCTTGCTTCTGGAAGGTCCAACCGGTTTCAATGAAATCACATATGATGAAGTTGCTGAAGAAGCTGACATAGAAGAGGTGACAAGGGAAAATGTTGAACCTAAGATTACTTTGCATGCTTTAATTGGATGGTCTGCACCTAGAACCATGCGTGTAGATGCCAAAGTGGGTTTCTTCGATGTAATGGTGCTAATTGACAGTGGGTCCACCCATAATTTTATGAGCACTCGCATGATTGATCTGTTGCGGCTTCTAGTAGTGCCAACATAGGCATTTACAGTTCAGGTTGCTAATGGGGCAAGGTTACAGTGTCAAGGAAAGTTCGAAAAAGTACAAGTTCTTCTTCAGGGAATTCTTTTTTCACTTAACCTTTATTCACTTCCCCTGGCAAGTTTAGACATTGTTTTGGGTGTCCAATGGTTGGAAATGTTAGGGTTTGTGATATGTAATTGGCGAACTCTCACCATGAATTTCTATTGAGAGAACTTGGCCCGACAGCTGCAAGGTTTTTGTGACCAGCATATTCAAGCCGCTTCACTGAAGGAGATTTCCAAAGAGTTTCGCCAAGGACATTCGGTATTTGTAATTTGTCCACAGTTAACTATGCATGAAACCAAAAAGAATCAGTCACCGAGTATGTGGCAGGTCTTAGATAAATATACTGAGATCTTCAAAGAACCTACGCAATTGCTACCCAAACGTAAGATTGATCACAATATTCCCCTCAAGGAAGGAATTGAGCTAGTCATCGTTCGACCCTATCGATATGCTTATTTCCAGAAGGCAGAGATCGAAAAACAAGTCCAGGAAATGCTGAATTTTGGACTCATCAGACCTAGCACCAGTCCCTTCTCATCTCCTGTGTTGCTAGTGAAAAAAAAAGATGGCAGTTGGCGTTTTTGCATCGACTATCGATCTCTTAATGCAGTCACTATCAAAGATCGGTTTCCAATTTCTACATGGAAGATATGATGGATGAACTGCATGGGGCAACATATTTCACCAAACTGGATTTAAGAGCCGGGTACATCAGGTACGAGTGTAACCTTGAGATATTCATAAGACTACTTTTCGTACACACAACGGTCATTATGAATATCTTGTTATGCCATTTGGCTTGAGTAATACACCATCTACATTTCAAGCTATTATGAATGCTATTTTTTAGCCCCATTTATGAAAATTCATATCGGTATTTTTTGATGACATCTTGATTTATAGCCCTACTTGGGAAATGCATTTACATCATGTCACTCAAACCTTGAAAATTTTGAAGCAACAACAGTTTTTTCTCAAAGCTAGTAAATATGCCTTTGGTAAGCAAGAGCTGGAATATTTGGGTCATATTGTCTCTCATCAAGGGGTGAAGGTCGATAGTAAAAAAAATTAAGGCCATGGTGGCGTGGCCACGACCTGCTAATATTTCTGAGCTGTGTGGATTTTTGGGGTTGACAGGTTATTACCGCAAGTTTGTTCATAATTATGGTCTAATTGCTCGGGCTCTCACAAATCTTCTAAAAAAAGGGTAATTTGGCTGGAATCAAGATGCAGAAGATGCCTTTCATACACTTAAGAAGGCCATGACCATAACACCTATCTTAGCCATGCCAAATTTTAATGAAACATTCACAGTGGAAACTGATGTTTCAGGTAATGGAATTGGGGCAGTTCTGCAACAACAGGGCAAACTTAATGCTTTTATGAGTTGAGCTCTCGGTGTTTCAAAAAAATCATGGTCTACGTATGCAAAGGAAATGTTTGCTGTTGTGGAAGCCATATGCACGTGGCATCCTTACTTGCTGGGGCGACGATTTATCATTCAAACCGATCAATGAAGTCTCAAATATCTACTGGAACAACGAATTACTACGCCAGAACAACATAAATGGGTTGCTAAATTATTGGGGTATGACTATGAGATTCAGTACCGGCCAGGTCGTGAAAATTCTGCTACGGATGCACTCTCTCGTCGACTTGACAATACCACTCTCAACAACTTGTTCGTGCCACGGTTTGATATCTGGGAGGAAATTAAACAAGCAGCCATAGGAGATGACTATATGGCTGTTGTTAGCAACCTGGCTCAAACTCAACCAGAGGGGCCCTTTACTCAACGAAATGGATTGATTTTTTTTAAGGGCAGAATTGTGGTTCCTTCTAATGTCACTCTACGCAGCAAGTTAATATATGAAGCCCGTGATACGAAAATAGAGGGTCATTCTGGAGTCTTACGCACCTTTAAAAAAGTGGCCACCCAGTTCTACTGGCATTCCATGCACAAATCTGTTCAAGACTACGTGAAGCGCTGCGATATATGCCAAGGAACTAAATTAGAAACATTGCCACCTGCAGGTCTACTCCAACCTTTATTTATTCCATGTCAGGTATGGGATGATATTAGTATCGATTTTGTTGCAGGCCTACCACTTTCACAAGGTAAAGATACAATATTTGTGGTGGTGGATAGGCTAAATAAATATGCTCATTTTATATCATTATCTCATCTTTTCACGGCTAAAGCAGTGGCGGACAAATTTGTTGAAGGCGTGGTCAAATTGCATGGAATGCCATAGTCTATTATCAGTGACCATGACCCCATTTTTATCAGCAAATTTTGGCAGGAATTTTTTACAATGTCTAGCACTAAGCTGAAAATGAGTTCAGCATACCACCCACAATCAGATGGCCAATCAGAGGTAGTAAATCGTTGTCTAGAACAGTATTTACAAAGCTCTGTCCATCAATGACCACGTAAATGGCATTCCTTCTTGTCATGGGTAAAGCTCTGGTACAATACTACTTTCCATGCATCCACTGGTATGAACCTATACCAGGCACTTTATGGACGACCACCACCATCTCTTCCACCATATTTTGATGACGCAACATCAGTTCACGAAATGGAATAGACTCTTCTCCACCATGATGAGCTTTTGTTACAGCTCAAACAGCACTTAGCCACTGCCATCAATCGCATGAAACAGATTGCTGACAAAAAGCGAAGGGATGTGTCTTTTAACGAAGGTGACATGATTTTCCTCAGGTTACAGCCTTATCGACAAAGCTCAGCATTCAAAAAGGTTCACCAGAAATTAGCCAGTAGGTTTTTTTAGCTCTTATCCCATTATCCAAAATGTGGGCAACGTCACTTACAAACTTCAGTTACCTGAGGGTGTACGTATTCATCCTGTCTTTCATGTGTCATTATTGAAGAAATATATGGGAGATGCACTCGACACACACACAGATCTTCCACCTGTTTCAGATGAAGGTGCCATTATCTTGGAACCTAAGGCTATACTGGATCATCGTTGGGCGAAGCAAGGTGGTAAATTCCTTGCCGAAAGTCTAGTAAAATGGAAGCACTTACCAACAGAGGAAGCTACCTGGGAAGTGACTGAATCACCTTGTCATCAATTTCCAATTTTGAACCTTGAGGACAAGGTTCCACTTTCTGGAAGGGGTATTGATAAGCCACCATGAAGATCTGAGAGAGCAACAAAATCGAATCCCAAGTATAGTGAAGTGCAGTGAAAGGCAAGCGCAAGACTATGACAAACATGAGCCATGAAGGCTTGATTATAGCAGCTAAAGGCGTGAGGTCTTCACCACGTCAACTAGTTATGGAGTAGTGCTAAGCATCAGTTTTTTTATTCAGTTTCCATTCAATATCTATTCTATTCTATTTTGCAGTAAATTAAATATTGTAACCGTTGTAATGGAACCTTAGATTTCGACTGTATATCTGAAATATTGGTTAAAGTAAGCTTATTAATAAGTGCTGGAAAGAAATGAAGAGATATAGAATTTCTATCCTAAACATTATCTTGTTGTAGGTTCTCACCCTAAGAGAATAATTGTGTATTCTGTTGTAAATAAAATTGGCTCTTGACTAGGACCTTATCAGATGAGTCAGTGTTAGACCCAATATACTTAAGTTCAGTCATGAGTCGAGCTCAAGATATAATTAATAGGTTTGGCATGCTTCCAAACTCAATATACTTAAGTTCAATCATGAGTCGAACCCAAAGCACCATGAGTCTAATAAACTTCCGTACCTATCCCTCCTTGATTTAACTACGCACCGACCTAATTGGTCTGAATTCTTTCTTAAGACCTATTAACATGAACTATTCATGTCAGAATAATAATGTCCCTGCATTTGTAGGTTTATAAAAGATTTTCCAAGGGTTTAATACATTTCCTTCTCATTAATAATCAGTAAGTGATATTTGTCTCTCATTAATGATGTGTCAGAGATTTTTATCCATCATTAATGTCATCAAGACCACATGACTCTCTAGTTCTTTCACTTCATAAAAAATAACAAGGTCTAAGGAGTATAAATACTCTTTGAACCACTCATGTAAATATTCATTTATTTACTCTCCAAGCATTCATACCTTAAAAAGATTATTTTGTATATCACATCTAACGTTCTTTTACTCTCCAAGCATTCATACCTTAGAGCATTTATATATCACATAAAAATAAGAATAAATACTCTTGTTCTTGAAATCTAACGTTCTTTCTTTTATTTATTACAATTCTAATTTAAAGTTATTGGCTTTATTATCGAAGGGACCTCAAATCCTACTGAAAAAAACTATTTTGTATGTACCAAAATATCTACCATCCATTGTGTACTTCCTAAGCTGCGAAGAAGATGATACTAAGATAAATATTTGATTAACCATTATGCAAATATCAAATAACCTTATTCTTAATTAGTGTATTAGATTTTTGGACATTATCAATTAGTTTTTTCAAGAAATACTGAAATTCTACCAACTTAGATTCTCATTTGTACCATCATATTTTACTTTGTTACTACTAAAGTTAAATAAATTCAAATAAATTTAATTAAGATGATGATGAACTTGTCCTATCCTTATTCTACCATTCCAAACATATGGGATTTTGATTTTTTTTTAGGGTTCTTGTTCAAGATTTTATTAAAGATTTCAATGAAAAACTTGATAAAATATTTAGTTATGATATAAGATCAGAGAGAGAGAAGTAGAGGCAACAACTGTGATGGTTCCCGTTGTTAGTTTTTCTTTTTTTTCATCATAAATTTTTTTAGCTTAATCTTATTCTTGTATTATCAAAAGATCGGTAGCTAGTGTTAATGAACAAAAAAAAATTTATTGTATTTGTTTTATTAAAAAAATATCTTTCTTCAATGAATTTTTAAAATTTTAATTTATCCATTCTTACCTTTTGAGTTATATTGAAATATTACATAAACTTTGGAGATAAAAGTGAGATTTACATATTTTTCTATCACTATATAGATTGAAATTGACGAAAATGGAGAGGGCAACGAATATCAAGGACACGGGACGTGATTCAAACAAATAAAAGATTTTATGTGAAATGAAGACAACAGGGAAAATTGAGATTTAGCCAACATAAAATGTTTACTTTTAGCTCGCAGGCTGGCTTTTCTGAGATAAAACTTTCACAGGTTCCTTTCGAACTTTCTTGAACAAGCGAGCACAGCATAACCCTAGATCGAGCAACATGTAACCTTTAATTTGGTCATTCAGCCAATAATTAGTACCTTTCTATGATTTAATAATTCAACTGGGGTGGTGTTAGTGATTCGTCGTCATAGATGTCTACCTAGTTTATGGCTTTACGACCACAAAATTTATTTAGGAAAAAGAGGAAGACTTTCTGGTTTCAGAGATTAGCTGACAATTAGCATGCCGTCCTCTACAATTACTATTGGCCGACTAGTCAACAGTCAACATTCCAGCTTTAGTAGGAGTGGTAATTTACGTTGTTCAAGAACAAAAAAAAAAAAAAAGTTGTCTAAGCTAAAGCGTCCGTCACCTACCTAATACTTTGATCTAATTAATTTATTGTAAGAACTTATTCAAGCTATTAATAGAATAAAAACCTATTTCTCGCCACTCAATAGACGAAGAAAAGAAATCCATAGATAATCCATCGTATTCCAAAACCGTAATATCATGATGATCATGTCCTCTCATCGATCGATGATCAGACGACGTTGCTCAGATGATACAAACCTCAAGTGGCGGATTAATAATTTTGTTTCAACAAATATGAATAGGGTGCAGGGTTTGCGACCTTTGCTTGATTAAGCCTACGAGTCATGCTTAGCATATCCTTAATTAGCACAAAATCAAAATGCATGCATGAGTTACTGAAGTTTCCCAAACGTTAGTCCAAAACCAGTTTCAAAAAGTTATCCACTTAAGGAAATTATGTTGAAAATGGGCTTGGAGTATAGCCAGTAGAGGACAGCAAGTCCTGTGTTTGAAATAATAATATTCGTTTTCTAGTTTCCAATCTGCCAAATTTCAAAAAGCTCACGAACCCCTTTTGAAAACTATGTGGTTGCCTTGCCATCAAAGAAAGAAAATTAGTTCTACTTGCCACCAACCTTTTTTTTTATATTATTATTATTATTATTATTTGTTTTGCTTCGAAAATCTTAGCCATATACCCTTTGTGCAACAGAAGCTGATGCAACCCACAGCAGCCCACGCTCTTTTGTGATTGGTTGATGAGTGGCGCGTGACTCGACATTCCTCATCTAACAAGCAACCTTTGAAATAGAATGCATCTGCCACGCATGAATGGGCAACTTCTACGTAACACAAAGTCAAAAGCTTGCCAAACCTTTGAACGTAGCAAAAACATAAATTACATTGTTGTTCTCTCCCTTTTCGTTTGTATAAATAGATTCTTGTATTGCAACAAGGAACGTGCAAGAAGCTCATTATTGGAGAGAAGAAGGAGATAGCTTCAAGAAAGACACAGGTTTAAGATGTGTATGGCTGCAGCAAAGGCAGATGCCATGCCGATCATAAGCAAGTTATATTGTTCGTCTTCTCAAGCAGTGCTTGTAGTTAGGAAAAGGCCTCATGTGGTCAGCGGAGGGGGATTTGTAGTCACAGATTGTAGCCAAAAGGTTGTTTTTAGGGTTGATGGATGTGGAGTTAGTGGCTTAGAAGGGGAATTAATATTACGTGACAGTAGTGGTGAAGCCTTGCTACTTATTCGTCGAAAGGTGCGTAGTATATATCCATTAATTCATCTTTAGATTAGACATTGTATATTATTCCATTTACAAGAGCTAGCTAGCTTGGCTATCAATTCTTCTTGTTTTTGGACTGCTTCAAAACAGAAACAGCATAATATCATTCATGCACGCACCTAGAAAGTATTTTAAATTAAGGGCCAAATCATGTGCATTGTACCCAGGAATCAATAAAATGTAAACATGGATGGGAAAATGTATCCATACACGCACATCAATATGCAATCCGACATGTAAGTTACCTTGGCTAATTGCACGTACGGTGTTTTAATTTGGTTCCTTCTGTTTCGTTTTTTATCCTGCAGGGAGGCATGGTTCAGGCCTTAAGCATCCATAGGAAATGGAAAGGTTACACTTTTGACTATGAAGGATCACAGAAGCTGGTTTTCAGCTTAAAGGAACCAAACTTCTCTTGTTTGGGAAGGAACAATGCAATCAGAGTTTCCACTGAGCCTAGAAGAAGCAACAAAGACTGGGACTTTGAGATCAAAGGTTATTTTCCTGATCGGTCTTGTAGCATTGTTGACTCCTTGGGCAATATTGTAGCTCAGGTATGTGATTTATGTTCCACAATATTTGGTATAGAAGTTTCATGGGTAAATGACACGTTTTGTCCGTCATCGTAATCTATTTTTTTTTAATGGTTAATTTCTTATTTTTTCTTTTTATAGGTTCTTTCCTCCATCTTACAATTATGTAAAGGATATATATATATATAATTGTGTATTTTTCAGTGAAACTCTGTCAGTTTAAGCGTCATATGTTTGATGAGCTATTCATTAAACTATATATTAGAAAATGACACGCTGAAAAGAGACCAGAAAAAAAGAAAAAGAAATTGAATTGTTTTTTAAATATTATATATGTGTTAGATTCTGATAATTTAAGAAAACACTGTTCTTCCTTTTTTCTTTGCTTTTTTCTAGTCTCTTTTCTCAATTTGATTGAACCGCAAGGCACAATCCTTGACGGAATCAGAAGAAAGAATATTTATGGACTTTTTAAAAAGACAAAGATGCTAACCTGCATGTGATGAATTGTTTTTCTTCGACACCACACAGATTGGAATCAATAAGGAAGTAGACCAGTTGATGGCTAACAAGGATCTCTATCATGTAGTTGTAAGACCAGGCATTGATCAGGTTTTCACTTTCGGTGTCATTGCAGTCCTTGATTATATCCATGGTGAATCAACAAGGTGCTGATCCAGAAGAAGTTGTTCAAATGTGAAGCTATAGTTTCTGTCACATTCAAAAAATGTCGAATTAGTAGCTTTTGTCTCCTGAAAGCTAATGCTAGCTCAGCATCCCTATTTTCCCTTTTCTTTTTCCTTTTCTTTTTTGTTAAATGAACTCGTTGGTACGCTTTGTAAGTAGATCTTTGCATAACTACCATGATTACGAGAAGTTTGGAAAATTTCTGTTTAAAAAATAATGTAAAGATTTTATTTTATTTAAGTATTTAGATTGAATTGATTTTTTAATATCAATTCAAAGTTTTAATAATTAAGTGGTTATGAGTTTCAATCTTATTATATCTACTTATTTAATAAAAATTAAATATAAAATAATATAAATATATGTAATTTTCGAGTTAAAAATTTTTTATTAAATAATAAAAATGAAGGACGTAGGCCTTCATTTTTCTAACAGTTTTATTTTTTAAAATTGAAATGAATCTCTAAAACGCCTAGATGATTATATTAATCAACTACGAGCAGCATAAGCTATAAATTGCCCAGAGAAGGAGGTAGGCCCCTCCATTTTCCTTTAATGTCTTCTTAAATGAAATTGCCTTCATTTCGAAGGTATCTAGCTGACATTGAATCGGTCTCCTTCATCAAGTACAGCGGCGGGAGAAGCAGAAGCATTGGAGATGTGCAATTGTGGCTCTTTGAATTGTCTAGGCCTCAGGAGATATTACCACCACAAGGACAAGAGTAGTTTACTTGAGAAAATAAATAAATAAATAAATAAACAAACACGAGAGCAGTTATAATTGAATCTTCAGTAATCATGCCACCCTATTTTCTAGTGAAGGATAATAGTTCCTAAATGTAAGAAGTTATTTAATATATATATATATATATATATATATATATATATACAAAGTAAATTTCTCAAGAAAATTTGAAGGACTAAAATTGTACATTAGTAAATGTATCAATCGGTAAAATCCGTCGACAATTTGCTAATAATTTTTTTTAATATTTCTAATTGTATTTATTAATTTTGCAGTAGTGTATTGATATTAAAAAAAATAATAAATAGATCTTTTAAACATATAAAAATAAATTGAAGGTATTTTTATTATACACAGAATTTATTGTTCTCTATAATAATGTGATTATATTTTCTCCCTTCCCCAGAAAATCAAATACAATGGTTTTAGTATATTTAAATCTTTTTACTTGAGACATTAGTCATTAAATAATTAACTGGAGTATAAGTGTTTTTGTTTCTAGTTTTTTTAAGCACATTAAAACTACCTGCTTACAATACAAGTCAAGAAATTTAAAATTGATGATGAGGAGTATTTTTTGTCTTTTTAATTTTTTAAATATAGTAAAATGATAAGATTATCCTTGAAATAAAAATAAATAAATCATGCATCCAGGGATGGTTTTTTAACTCTAGTTTCTTGTTATTATCAAGTTCATCAAGGGCAATTTGTCGTTGGTGTAACTTTTTGTTTTTTCCTTCTTCATCCTCTATAAATTACAGGTTGGTTGATTATTTTTGTTGTTAATATTTTAAATCTAATCCTTATTCTTTTGATTTCTAATGTTTATTTCTAATTGTTTTTTAAAAGTTTTATTTGCTTTTGATTTCATCATTCAATTATAATATATATATATATATATATATTTTTTCAATTTGGTCATTATTTTAATTTCTAATTTTTTCCTTTATTTTTTTTTGTAATTTATTGGTTTTTAATTTTATCATTCAATCTAAATTTAAGGTACATTATTTTTTCAATTTTATCCTTATTCTTTTAATTTTTTTTCTTTTGTTAAAGTTATTTTTCTTTTCAATCTCACCCTCCAATAAAAAAAATTGTAGTTGCTCTCTAATTTATTTTTATTTTTATCATCATTTTTTTAATTGCTATGTTTTTAATCTTGGATCCTTTGTGTAATTGCTTTTTGTTTTTCCCCGATTTTATTCTTTAATTTTTAATTTGTTAAGGATTGAGTTTTGTGGTTTTTCTATGTATGATGATTTTGGTCTAATGACCCGAGTTATTGGTTTAAAAAGTTAACGGGAGTGATATTTTTTTTTAATTAACTCATTTTCAAATATAAATAAGAGAGAGAAATAAAGGAAAGAACATGTCAATCCTATATTTTATGTTTTTTTTAATTAACTCATTTTCAAATATGTTTTATCACACACATTCATATTAATATTTTAATTTTAAAAATTATTTCTTAAGAATTTAATTATATTATAAATTTGAGTTTTTCATTTCATCGAATTAGTGAGGACTTAATTAAGAAGGAAGTTGAAGATCAGGGATTGATTTTGATTAAGAGTGAGAATTATCCATTTGTGGAAATTAGATACCACAACGTACAAAAAAAATTTATATTTAGTTGAAATAAACTATTAATATAGATTATGCTTTCAAATTTTAATTTTAATTTTAAATTTGAAGGAAATGATCAGTTTGTTGGGGGGAATTGATGCTGTGGACTTGTGAGTTATGAAGA
Source organism: Populus deltoides (assembly GCA_015852605.2). Lineage (NCBI taxonomy): Eukaryota > Viridiplantae > Streptophyta > Magnoliopsida > Malpighiales > Salicaceae > Populus > Populus deltoides. The sequence goes on from CM027575.2 coordinate 14,737,420, forward strand.
GATTCTAAACAGAGAGATACAGGGAGAGGAACCCTAATTAAAACATCTTGTTCCCTCCTTCTCAGTGTAAACAACACCACCCTTTTCATCGTCCCTTTTCTCCTTCCACCCAAAATGCCATGGCCTCCACTACAAATCAGAACCTCCATCCAAGAATTAAGCCAAATCAATCTTATCTCCAACCTGTTGTCTTGACCTTAAAGTGATGATCTTTATCATCAAAATTCCAAGAAGACAAGATCTAGCGAGTAAGAAGTTTTCCCCACTTACCTCCAAGACTAGGATGTCGATCACCAAGCCAAGGTTAGTTTTTGCAGTTGCTTGCACCATAGGTAGGTACCCTCCAAGTGGAAAATTCAGAGTATTTTTGCTGTGCAAACCTAACACCAGTTCAAATTCCACTAAATTAAACCTAGCAAATTATATAGAAAAAAAGGGGTCACATACCTGGACAGAAGGGAAAAGAAGGGTTCAGGGATGATGATTTTCCACCATGACTTTTCTAGTTTTCTAACGTCCATTCATGCAAATCAGCCTCTGCTCTCTTGTTTTCATTGATTGAGTTCGGTTGAGAATGATTTAGTTAATGGTGGTGGTCACTAGTTCATCTAGTAATTGAAGAAGGGGTGAGCGTGACTGAGGAAAATTAGACAGAGAGCCAGAGAAACTTGATCTAGGCTGTGTTTCTGAATCTCAAAATGGAAAAAGAAACTGTTTGTTGGGTTGCTGGCTTAGAACTAAACAATAAAAAGAAACTCTTTTCGATTGTTAATGGAATCATTTACAATAAAATTAGCTTTGATCTGACAACTCATATCCCATAAAAAAATCCAGGCGAGTAGAACAAGCCATTAATGTATAGTATAGTATTGCGTAGTATACTATTTGTAGGGAATATCAACACTGGAAGGATCCCCATCTCCCTAGTGAAGAAATAAAGAAAACATAATTCCATGGCAAGCAAGGAGCAAAGGGTATGAAATCAACAAAAGAAGACAACAATTGACAAATCATTCAAACATCGATAATCAGAGGTTAAAAGGAAGCAAACGACTGAAATTCATTGACAAATGAAGCCATAATTCTTGTTTTACAAATTCAGATCTGAAAATGAAACGCCCCAATTCAAAAACAACAAAGAAGCTTACAACAACAACTATAATACAAATTGAGCTTTGAGATTTAGTGGAAAGAAAATAAAAGAAGATATAGATATCAAGCACAAGCACATGGATTATCGAGAACAACAACCTCTTCATCTCCACTCCTGAACAATACATACCCAACAGTCAAACCCAAAACAATAGCCAAAAACACTCCCCCATTAAAGGACATGATAGCCAACATCAACAAATACCCGATGGCCGAGTTGATCCCAAACAACAAAGCGGTGGCGAATTTGGCTGAACTGGCCCGTCGTTTAGGGGTGAGAAGAGGGGCGTTGACAGGTGGTGGTTGCTGGGAGGGGTTGGAGACAGCGATGGCCTTGAATCGGATGCGACGATCTTCCAAGTATTGGTAGAAAGCAGAGAAGAGGAAACAAGCAAGTAAAGAAAGGAGGTAACTGAACCAAGAATCTGTTTTCCAAGAATCGAAGAGGAGGGTCACTTTTATGCCCCAGTACAAGGTCATGTGCATCATTTTTCCTTTTCTTTTATGATGAGGATGATCGATTTGGAGAAAGAAGCTGCCTTGCTTCTATATTTTCTATTGGATTTTGTGAATGAATGGTAGTTGGCTGGGCGGATGTGAAATGACGCCGATGTTAGATCATAGAAAAGGGAGACCTCTATGTTTTTTTTTCCTTGGGACAGCCAGAATTCTTTTCTTTTTTCTTTTTTTTTTATTGGCCTCGCCGTTTTAAAAGAAATATCGATTATTACAATTAGGCCATTGTCCTCAGGAGACCAGGACAACCAATGATTCTGTTTTCTGTTAGGAGCCACTCCCATCCAATTTTTTATATTATTGTTCAATCTCGAATAAAAAATGTATAATCTCGAATAAATTATTACTTTTTTTAAAAAATAAACATGTAACTTATTAATCTCGTTGCAGAAGTGCATATAGAGATTTGATTGCCTGCAAAATCTCCTTGAATAAGTGTTTTTTTTTCTATAAATTTTATAGCTATTCAAAATTTACATGATTATTAATTTTAAAAATTTATAAAATTAATTGATTTAAATATTTATATTAATAATAATAAAAAAATTGACCAACAAGATCATAAGTTAAAAAAAAAAAACACAAAGGACTGTAAAAATGAGAAACTTGAAATCAACGAATTGATCTATTAGTAGCCGTGAAAATAATTAATAATGGACCTGCCAAAAACAAACGTACCTAGAAAAGAATAGCAATCAGAAGAAACCCTTCCTAGAACAACCTTGTACAGCAATGATCCAAAAACAAAAATAAGGACAAGGATTATTATTAATTACAATAGTGTGATTATTATTTTATTTCTTGGATATTTTATTTTTTGTTTTTGTTTTGGAGGAAAATGGTGTTTTTATTATGATATAAATGCTATTTTTGAAGATTGTGTGAGGTTATTCGGTAATTGTGTTTTTTAATGCACAGTAAAATTATTAATATAGCTTTGAGCCTTTGAATAAAATAATTCATTATCTTATACGCAAGGATATTTTTGTATTTTAATATTTGATAGAGCAGTATACTTACTGCATTATCCTTACCATTTGAATTTTTTAACCTTGACTTCAGGGGTTTGGTTGTAATTTCATTATGATTTGTTTGTTATTATTGTTTAGTTTTAAACGCATTTTCATTTTTGTACAAATAATAAAAAGAAAAAAAGAAAAAGTTGATGATACATGCCTCGCATGCCTCAGCCGCTACGTCGCCTTCTGGCGGCGCGTGAGAGTGACTCTAGTGATTATAACTATGATTTCACCGCATCATTTGATTCGTCTCAGCGTTTTCTTTATCTCTGGACGACACATGTATAGTTGTTTGACCAAAAATTACTTTATTTTTCTTTATTTCTTTTCTTTCTTAGATTGCATGCTGGCCATGTAAAAAATCATCAACCCTTCAATTTATTTTTTCTTTTGATTCAATCCCTCTTATCTTATTTGCAATTGTATTATTTACATTGATTATTTCTAATTAAATTTTATTTTTGATTTCATTTCTGGACATTTGATTTTTTGGATTTGTTTTCAAATTTAGTTTTTAATTGCTATTTCTTTTGTTTTGAATCATTTTATTGATTGATTTTTTTTTTCCAATTCCACTCCTAAACATTTATTTTCATTTAATTTTTATGTCAAATTTGGTCCTAATTTTTTTAATTGCTATTTTCTAATCATTTTTTAATGGATTTGTTTTTTACAATTCTATCCCTAAAGATTTAATTTTATTTGATTAAGAATTATGCTTCTTTGTTTTTTCAGGTTTGCCTTTCACGGGGTCAGCCTGGTCTCATGACCCGAGTAATGGATCTATAGGATTAGCACGAATTGATTTCCATCTTTTTTTAAAATATTTTTTTTTAATATTTTTTTGCTGTATTTGTTTTTCACTTTCCTATTTACAGAGCCATCCCAATTTTATGTTCTAGATTATATGTTTAATTTGTTGACCCACGTTGGCTGTCAGGTTCGCTTGATGGTTTTTTTTGTTATCTTTTTTTTTTTACTTTGACAAGATTTTAAAATTTATATTTTTAAATTGCCTTATAATAAACTTTTTGATAGGATCCAGATCCACGGTTTCATAGGTTGCAAGCTTTTAAGATTTGACCATGTTTGGGATGTTTGTCCGAATTTACTTTGTTTTTACAGATATTTTTAATTTTACTCCTTGTTATTTTTTTAATCTTTAAAATTTAATCCTTATTCTTTTAATTGATATTTATTTTATTTGGGATTATTATTTATTTTTTTTCATTAAATTGCTTCTTTCTTGGGTTTTTTCTATCAAATTTTATCCTCATTCTTTTTATTTTTTTTGCAGGTTTTTTTATTAATATTTTTCTATCGATCTCATCATTCGAAATTAAATTGGTTGAGAATTATGCTTTTTGATTAAATTTGGGTAAAACATTTTACGGGATGTAACTTTTAGATATTAGATTAGATTTAAGAGGTTTATCCTGTTTTTTTTTTCTTTTTCTAAATTGATGTTGTCTTATTTTTTATCCTATTTTTTAACTTTTGTTTTGTTATTTTTTTGGGTTTAATTCTCTTTTTTTAAATTTTGTTCTTTTTTTTGGTTTGATTCTATTGGGTTAACTCTCAACAACTTTTATATATATATATATATATATATATATATATATATATATATATATATATATATTTCACTCCTACCATGTTTTAATCTAAAAATAATCCATCATATTATAAATGATTTTCAATTTCACTCTCTATAATTTTATAATCTTTCAAGTTTGATCCTAATTATTTTAATTGCAATTCTTTTGTTTGCAATATTTTTTTTTAGATTTCATCCTTATTGATTTTTTTTCCTACTAGATTTTAGCCCCATCTTTTTTTTCCTTTTCTATTGCAAGTTTTTTTTATTAATAGTGTTTTCAACGATTCAATCCTTCAAAAATAAATTGGATGACATTTAAGCTTCTTAATTGAACTTGAGTCATGATTTAACAAGTTGCAAGTTTTTTAGATTATACTAGATTTAAGAGTTTTGCTTAGATTCGCTTGCTTTTTCCTTTTTTTTTGAGCTGATCTTTTTTTTTCCTTGAAGTTTGACTCTTTTTTTTTTCCAGTTAGGTTAGCATTGAGTTGAGTTATTTGATAATCCGAATAGACTCGGGTGTGATTTTTTTTCTTTATTTTTTTATTAGTTTATTTATTGCTATTTTTTTTATAAATATTTAAATTGCCTATTTAAATGACTTAGAACTTTGATTTTTTTTTTAACCTATTACATTTTTTATATTTAAAAAAATTTATTCGACTATGTTTGTGGGTAATACATCTAAAAACTATCTAAAAAGTGTGGGAAAAAACCGGGAACTTGATTAGTAGTTGTAAAACATGAGGGTAAGTAGGCCAAAAGAGAAACGCAAGGAAAAGGTAAAAAGGCACGAAGAAAGCAACGGATTGAAGGGACAGCCCAAACGCAACGAATGACTTGCTCATATTGAGCATATCTTCCAACTCCTACAAAACAACACAACCAACCACAAATAGTAGTCAATGTCATACAGTACAATGGCAAACACAGCTATGAAACTAAAAAAAAAGTTAAGACAGTAAAATAAGAGAAAAAAAAAAAATAGAGAGAGCCAAATGTCGTTCTTAAACACTCAGTGAAACCAACGAGTGAAAAACAGAATTGAATCTCAAGCCCAAGCTGAAGGCTCAACAAAACATATTGAATTCCTATTGAAAAAGTATAAAAGAGCAAAATAAATAAATAAAAAAAACACGAAAAGAGTCAGCACGAATGACATAAGTAACACATAGGATAGTATGTGTTATGATAATTGGTGCACTGGTCTATCTTAATTCCAAATTTCGACTTAATTAATTGGTGCTTTTGTCAGTTGAATTTCATGAGGTTATGGAAAAACTTTATATAAAAATTAGGTTTTTTTTAATTATTGTTTATGATACTGGCACAAGACATTTAGGGGTTTTATGCTTAGGTTTATTGATTTAGGTTTGATCGGTGCTGGGAGTTTATCTGAAAAAACAAGTTTACTGTGGAAAAAGGGATTTTTCAGTGCTTAAGTCGTTAGATGTATGAGAGAAAAAAAAATATGGAGTCATTGAGAAAAAAAAAATTATAAGTATAGAAAAGTGTTGAGTTTAAAAAAATTATAATTTATTTTATTTATTGATAAACTAAAGTATTTATAAATCTTGATCGGGTCACATCAGCTCATCTCAAGAAATATTAAAAAATTAATTAATATAAACATTGGGTTTATCATTGAATTACTATTTACTAGAAAATATGGTGTATAAAAATATATATTTTTAAAAAATATATCAATAAATCATAAAACAAATTTGTTGTGTGGTTGTTTTTCATTACCTCATTCTAACTCCTTGTATCTCGAAAAATATGCAGTGTGTATACTTTGGATGGCGTGTTCGAAAAATAATAGGAGTGGATATTGTGTTTGTTTGGGGGGCGGCCAAACAACATGACATGGTTGGTGACCATGAATGACGTAGGATTGTTTTCGGGTGTGACTATGAACAACATGGGGGTGGTTGGTGGTATGTGTAATCAAATACTGTTCATGAGAGATCACTTGTAATACAAGTAGAAAAACATGTTTGTTTCTTTGAGATTTTTGAAAGCTGAATTCCCTTATGAATTTTAAAAAAAATACAACCATGAGAATAAAAAAAACAATTTTATAAAAAGAATCATATGAATATTATTGTTTTACTTTACATAAAAAAAACTGAATACTTCAAAATGTCATGTTTACTTATTAGTTAAATAATATGATAATACTTCATTAAAAAAGATTAAAAAGCCAAAAATGAACTAATTCATTTCCTCCCCTTGAGATTGCTGGAAAGTGGCTTCAACACATACAGAATTATCTTAGATCATGTCAGTATATCAGAATTAAAATGAATCTCTAAGGCACCAAAGTTCTTTCAGAATTATCTTAGATCATGTCAGAAACCACGAGTTGCACGCTCGACCCAAAACGAGGAGAAGACAGCAACACGGCACTGCAAGATGGCCTACCGAGGATTATTACAGGGATAAACATGACCCGAAGCGTTGATCCAAACCTGACCAAAATGAAAATGGGGCACCGACAAGCCTGTCCCACATATCCTCTTGTCATTCTTCATTACATCATAACAGTTCACATCTAACCTGGAATCTGGTCTCCAATGTTAATCCGGAATGTACAGCTGGTCGTGAGGGAGAGCTCCAGCTCTGAGCATTTATTGTCATGGCTAATCCTTACAGATTGACAAGTGGCTAAAAAAGCCCCCATGCATGAAGGCCTGAGAAGAAATGTGCTCTCCTCCCGGAGACCCAACTCAAATGGAAAAACTGACATGGGCTTTAGCTGTTATTAGATTTCCAGGGTGTTTTTTTTTTTTTTTTTTTTTTTAAAGTTTGGTGCTGTTTGAATATAATTATTAAGTGTTTGGTAATGAATAAAACATAGGTTTAAAGATGTGGGATCGAAGTTCAAATTGTGATCCAACCACACAGGTTAATAAAAAGCATGCCCCATTCGTTTCTAAAAACTCCTCTGCAAAAATTAATAAGCCTAGATGACCATTTAATTTCTTTTTACTAAAATATCGCTATCCTTTCTCCTCCTCCTCTAGTTCTCTTGTGAGAGTCCAGTTGAAGACTCTCATTGTACGTACCCGTGATTCAAATCTACGCCGACCTCTTTCTCTTTCAATGTTGAAGAACCTCTCTTTATAACCAGTGTTTTCATCGTCATCTTCTTCTTTTTTTCAAGCCACAAACCATTGTAAACACACGAATCAAAACCAGTTCTACACTGACCACCCTCCACGACCAAAATCAACAAAAACCAACACTAGATCTGTTGTTATTAAGTCCAGTAATCTTTTTTTCATTTACAACCAAGTGTGTTAGTGTTAGTGTTATTGTAGAATTTTATTTTCAAGTAGTTATTTTATTTGGTACTAATCACAATTTCAACCATAATTTTATGGAAACACTAATGATTTTCAATCATAATTTTAACAAAACACTAATGATATGCTTTTGATGAAGAAGCGGTTTCAATAATAAATTTTACCAAACACATAATTTACATGAAACAACTATACAAAAAAATATTTTTTTTCAAAATTTAATTTTCTGAAACCACAAACACAAAAGCAATTAGAATACTAAACATACTCCAATCGTGTCATCAATGACAACATCTAGGAATTTTGTCAACAATTTATTTCTACAATTTGTTCTTCATTAAATTTTAATTTTTTTTACTTAAAATTAATTTCTTTTATGTTTTAGGATTGTTTTAATATGTTGGTGTTAAGAATAATTTTAAAAAATAAAAAAAATTATTTTAATAAACTTTCATATAAAAAATACTTTAAAAAATATTTAATAAATAACTATTTCTGTAAACACAAACAACTCTCTTGGTATTTACTTATTTAACAGGCTACATAAAAAAGAAATATTTTACGGTTTTCCCTGGTGAGGAATTGATATCCGAGGGGCAGAGATGGGACTCGAAACTATTGTTGTCTTGAGAACCGAACTTCAAAAAAAAAAAAACTTAGTTTTCCTTGTATGGCGTACGTTCCAATTTCCCACTAAACCATAATGCATTACTGACAAGCACTAAAAAAACACCTAATCATTCTTGAATTACCATATTTTATTAAACGCATTATCTGTGAGATTTCCTTAAATCATGCAAACAAGACACAAAATTTGATACAGTCCAGACATTACTGAAAACGGAATTGAAATGCTCCGCTGTCTTCGACACCAAATATTTCTGTACAATCTACGAAGTTACCATTTAAATCATGAACTCCAAGATAAGGTTTGGTGAATTATAATAGTCAAGAACAAGAACAGAAATGTTTAACTATTTTTTCTTGGTGAAAGAAGTGAAGAAGATTGAGTTGCTGGATCATTCATGTTGGTCTTTTCAATTCTACAACATGGTGAGAGAAAACACAAGCAAGCAATAGAACAAAAGCACAAAGTTCTAAGAATTTAACAAATGATTGAGAAATGCATATAAAATGTTTACATACTATGAAACTCCTTAATTAAAGCTAAAATCTCAATCTTTTTCCTAAATATCAAGAGAACGCTTAACTAACCAACAAGACCACCCGATTAAAATAATCATTCAAGCACAGAGTTCCTCTGTTTTTGTATGAACCTTAGTTTTGAGCTTTAGCATGCAACACGAACACTAACCATAATTTCAACGAGATAAAGCAGAGAAACAAATCCCTGATTGAACCAAGGAAGACCCATCAATCTTATCAACAGCAGGCAAAGCACTGCTAGAATCGGATCGAAGAGCTCGCGGAGAATCCAAACTCCTTCGAAGAATCCTGCTCATGACCAGGATAGGATGCTCTGTTTGATTCAGGGGATCAGTGCATGAGGACCTGAAGTCTTTGCAAAAAGTGATGTGTCTGTTTAAGGCTTCTTCGGTGGAGATATGCCTGTCTGATCTCAGTACTTCATCTTTAACCGCCTCCACACAAAGCCCACAAATCCAGCGGCCTTGGTATCGCTCACGAACGCGTGAAATTTGAGGAGGAGTGCAATCTTCAGTGAATCCACAAGAGTGGCATTTGACTGACTCTACTTCAAGTTGAGGACTTGATTTTGCTAGTGGAGGTGATTGAGTATCTGAGCTTGCAACTGCCATTTCTTTTGATATAATAGAACATTGAAGATAAAACTCCCTCTACAAATGTCTGCTTCTCTTTTGCTCTGAGTTGTTACGAGAAAGAGAGAGAGAGGGGAATTTTGTGTGGGGAGTCTCTCTGTTTTTGTCTTCTTTTATAATTTACATATTTGATAGAAAGAAAAAACGTTTTTTTTTTCCCTCTTCGGGTAGTGACAAGGGGCACCGTACAAATGTTTTGACCCCATTAAATTTTTTTATTTGATTGTTTTTGGGTTTATTATCTAAAATATTGATTTTATTCATATAAAATATATTTATTATTAATATTTTTTTAATATTTAATTAATAAATCTAAAGTAAAAATAATTTTAATAGAATAAAAATATTTTGTAAAGAAAATTATAAAGTTATTATAATTATGAGATTCTTATTGTATCAAAACATTATTTTTAAATGTTCTTAATACTGGATATTAATTAGAGTTATTAAAACCGATGCATAAATTTTTTTTAAGAAAGGAAGCAACTGCTCTTATAAACAGAGGTATATGGGATACCTAGAACTAATATATAAGTGTTTGTTAGAAGACATGTATGCTGAAATGACTTGTAAGAAAATTTCATTTGGAGAGATCATTTACGTCTATAAAAATATTCACCTAATAATTGTGTAAGTGATATTCAGACTTGAGATCAGTAAGTTATCATATATAAGGAGTGTTATGTTATAATCCTAACCACATGTTGTTCTAATCAAGAGTAACATGATATATATTGGGTATAACATAAACCATATGAAGATATGTAAGTAATTAAGAGATAATTCATCATCCTATGTGAAATAGAAAAAAATATTTCATCTATTCTCAAATAGTATTGATTGTGAAATTCTTGACCAATATAGAATAAGTTTTGAAAAGAGTTACAAAATCTTATTCAAATAATCAATGACTATAATGTTGAGTATGAATATGATTTAACAAAGCACACATACTTTATGGTATAATGTCTAAATCAAAACATTCATGATGAAGAGATAATAATTACATTGAGAAACTGGTCATTAAAAGGTTAAGGCTCCGTTTGTTTACGCGGTAGAGATTGCGTTTCAATTAAAACGCAGGAGTCAAGCGTTTGGTAATATCAAAAACGCTAAAATTGACTGGTGGGACCCATGACAATTCACGTTCAAAACGCTACATTCACGAAGCAGCTCCTGGCTGCTTTTTTAAATTTTGCATTCGCGTGCACAGTGCAATTCATTTGCACTGTGCACGCAAACAGTGCAAATTCACTTGCACTGTCGCGAACAGTGCAAGTGAATTGCACTGTTCACTCGAACAGTGCAAGTTCACTCAAACAGTGCAAGTAAATTGCACTGTTCCCGTGAACAGTGCAATTCACTTGCACTGTTCGGTTTTTTTTTTTTAAGTGTGTGTATAGTTTTTGTATATTTTGAACAGTGCAATTTACTTGCACTGTTCGGGTGTTTTTTTTTATAGTGTGTATAGTTTTTGTATATATATATATATTTTTAAAAAACTAGTTTTACATTGTCATGTAAACAATATTTTCTTTCCTGAAAAACTAGTATAGAAAGAATTAAATTCACTCGCACTGTAATATCAAATTAATTTTATTCATGATAATATTTTATCTAATTTTATTGCACGCTCAAAAAATTATAGAAACTGTAGTTCTTGTCGAATGAATTTTGTACGTAATGGAATTGTAGATGGTTTAAAGGCATAATAAAAAATATTTTATATAAAGTATTATTTATTTCATGAAGTAATAGTAATAGTTAAATCTACAATATTTAAATTAAAAATCATCAATTTTAATATGTATATTTTAATTATTTTAGAACCTCAATTTGAAAAGTATTTTTTTAACCAAACACATTAAACTATTTTTTCTTCAACCTCAATTTCAATCACAGTTTTAACCAAACACCTATTTTTTCAAACCAACTTCAACTAAAAATACTTTTTATAAAACAACTTTTTTCAAACCACAACCACAAAAACTACCGCAATACCAAACACACACTAAGTCAAACCACTTATGACTTTTTTAATATTTGAAGAATCATAATAGGTTGTTAGACATTGTACTTGATCTTCAAATATAAATAAAAAATTGTTAAATTGATAATAAATTAATTTTTTAATCTTATTTTATTTAGAATTATGATTTATATTTGAGCCATCTTATAACGGATTTGAACCATTGGTCAGAAATTAAAATTGGATGATTAATTAAGTATGACTTCATTGTAAGAAAATTTTATAAATTGAGGACTAGAATATAATTAATATAGGAGATTACAATTCTAGTCCTAGAAAAATCAAGTAGGGAATTGATTGAATACATTTCTAAAACTATCCTCAAATAATATTTGTGATATTATTTAAGGGGAAAATTAATATTTTGCCATATATAGGGTTTTTAGGTTTCTATATGAATAGAATATTATGCCTTTTATTTCTAAGAAAAAAAGTGAGTAGAGTACAATACAGAAACACCTAAAATATAAAAGAATAGAGTTAACACTCTAAGGTATAACGATCTCTCTCTCCAAAAAAGAATTTAGGAGATTTTTTACTGGTGGTTCGTTTGAATTAACGTTAGAAGTTAAACATTTAAACGACTTGTGATTTGAGACAACCCAATCTTCAAGCAAATATTCAAAGCTGAAATAAACATTTGACATTGAGGTAACTTTCATATAAATCTTAAACAACTTTAGATCTGTCTAATGAAATCATTGGGACTTCTAAAAAATTTTAAATTTATCGTTTTCGCGTGTATATACGTTTTGAGAAACCTAACAGTTGTAATAGAGCCTTCATTAGACAATTAGGGTTATTGATTGTATATTTTAATTGTTATTGGTGTTAATTGTGAATTAATTTTGTTTGCAATTTTTTTTTTCAAAAGCGTTTTTTTTTAAAACTTTTTGGTTACTAGTCTGGTAAGATTTGACTAGATGTTCTAAATCTAGTTGGAATCCTTATAAAAAAAGGTTTTTTTGTTGTTGAGAAAGCCACCAACAACGACCACATCAGTGTTGGTGCTGCTGGATGTGCTTTGTGCACAACTAGCTTATTGCTAGGGGGAGGCAGTAGATTGTTGCCTTGCCACAATAGCGCCATATATTGTTGGTGCTGCTGTCCATCCACGTGTGAGGCTACTGCGTTGCGCATGAAGACTATTATGGGAAGCGGCAACAAGGTTGTTGTTGTCAATGCCTTTTATAAGTAGTGGTAGCCTTGTCTTGCAACTAGTGAGCCCACTACTAGTTGTAGCAGGAAGAAAAAGATGAACAAGCATACTTTACGAATCAACCTTAAATTTTTATTTAGGCTTTTCAGGTTTAATTTATGAACTTACCCCCACAACTTATATCTAATTACATTTAGGTATATCTGAGGCTAAAATTATGATTTTAGCCCTCCATATATAAAATAATAATTTTAAATTAAAATTAAAACCTTAAATTAAATTAATTACAGAATTGATTTTCTTAATTGGATTCAAGTTTAATTAAAATGTTTAATTCAATTTTTCTAAGTTATGTAATATCCTAATAGAATTGTAATTTAATTAAATCATTTAATTTAATAATGTTTAGAAAATGATTTTTCTAAATTAAAGAGAGTTTTTAAGCCAAAATATCTTTATTTAATTGATCATAAAATAGTTTAGGATATCAATAAGAATTTTAATATGATTGATTTTCTTTCTATTTTTTTTAAAAATATTTTTCAAAGAAAAAGAGTTTATATTAAATAAAATTTATTAGGTTTGGAAAATTATCAAATTGGATTTGATTTAATATTTTTAAGTATTAGAAATATTATTTTAAAATTGCATATAAAAATAATAATTAGAATTGAAGCTTGTAATATATTTATTTATACATAATAATGTGTTATTATGCATGATGTATGATTATAGACATTAAAGACCAATGTGATTGTGTTCTTATGGTTGAATGATTGTAATATTAAATAGAGCCTGTGTATTCTGTCTTTTCTCTATTTTTCTTTATGAGTTGTAAAATTCTGCTTCTCATATAATTCCTCTTAAATGTAACTCAAGGTTTCTTATTCAATTATGTAAATGTTATGCAATTTAGAAAGAAAAATTATTGTGTAATCTAAGATGAAGAAAGAATGGTGGTGAAGGATACCACTATGGTGCTCGCAAATGACTTATGAAAATTTGCATTAACTATCTAAATTTTTACCATCCAATTCCCCTTGATAGCTTGAGGGAATTAATTTAAATATATCCATAACCATCCATTTAGAATGATATGCTAGGGATGTATGTTAATATATAACTGCTATGTATGATATATAATGCCATGAAATGAGATCTAATTAAAAATTGATAATAAATCTTTCATTAATATATTAAGTAAATATTGAGAACATGATTTGTTGCCTACCAATTTTATATGCATAAAACCAAAGTTCTATTCATGGATAACATGTTGAACTACTCAAGGTTATCATTAATCGAATATATTTAATGCTATAAAATTAGGTCATATTTAACTAACCTATATGTTTGGATGAGTACTTATGATCATATAAGATTAGAGGCAGTAGTTAGGTAAAACATATATGTGAATTAGAGAAAATGTTTCATCTGTTCTCTAATAGTATTAATTGTAAAATTCTTGGTCAAGATAGAATAAGGTTTGAAAATAGTTACAAAATCTTATTCAAATAATCAATGACTATAGTGTTGAGAAATAATATGATTTAACAAAGCATGCATACTTTCTGCTATAATGTCTAAATCAAAATATTCATGATGAAAGGATAATAATTACATTGAGAAACTGATCATTGAAAGGTTAAGTCAAACCACTTATGATTTTCTTAAAATTTTAGGGATCATGATAGGTTATTAGACATTGTACTTGATCTTCAAATATAAATTAATCAATTGTTAAATTAATAATAAATTAAATTATTTAATTTATTTAATCTTATTTTATTTATAATTATGATTTGTATTTGGGCCAGTTTATTAGGAAACCTAATGGGTCACACAAATAGGAACCATTAGTCAGTAATTAAAATGATATGATTAATTAAGTGTGACTTGATTGTAATGTAATTAATATAGAGAATTATAATTTTAGATCTAGAAAAAACAAAGTAGGGACTTGATTGAATAAATTTCTAAAATTATCCTAAAATAATATATGTGATATTATTTAAGGGGAAAATTGATATTTTACCATTTACATAGTTTTTAGGTTTTTCTATAAATAGAATGATATGCCTTTTATTTTCATATAGAAAAATGAGTAGAATACAATACATAAATATTTAAAATACACAAAAAAGAGTTACTACTTAAATGTATAGTAATCCCTCTCTTTTAAAAGGATTTAGAAGATTTCTCACTAGTAATTGTCTAACAAGATCCTTAAACTCCTAAAAAATTTTAAATTTATCATTTGTACTGTATGTATGTATTTTGAGAAACCCAACAAAGTTAATTAAGGGAGTCCAAACCACATCCTAAGTTAATAATTGAAGAATTATTTTGATGCACAGAATTTCTAAGATTAGTGAAGATGCATGAGGTTACGGGAACAGTCTCTGCCAGTTGTCATCTAACTAAAGAGTAAAACATCCTATTATTGCCATGGTTTGTTGATTATCGCCCCCAAATTCCTGACTTTCTTAAAAATGTAGCTATTTTTGGAGAGGACCATGGAAACTAGTTTTTCAATGCTCTGAGTTCCAGCCGAGGAAAGTAAAGGAAGGCATAGAAAAGGTTTAGTTTCTTTCTTTGTTTCTGAACAAGTGAAGTAGGTTGTGAGTGCACTTCTTCGTGCTATATTCTAGCCAATGATTTCGCATTCAACATCAGAAAATGACATGTGAACCGATGCATAATCACTTGTATATATGAGCCATGTGCAAGCTGAGTGATGTATCTTCGGATGAGACTCAGAAAGTATGCCATGTTAAATGGTGGAGGAGTGGCAGCTTCCACGCTAAATGAGTTATCTTACCTTAGGATTTAGCTAGCATGTTTATTGCTAGCTAGAGGAATCTTTTCATTTGGGACCGATAACTACAAGTGATGCATCAGTATTTGGTCCTATATGAGATGAATGCGTATGGCTCTTATGATCAATCAAGCACTGATTAGGAGAATTGATCCCATGATTTCTCTTGTACACGTCTCTCTCAAAAGCACCCTGCATCGCAGTCCCCTTCAACATGGTATTATCCGAAGTGCAAAACTTGTTTCTTGTCATGATTAGAGAGGAAACGCCACCAGCCTGTGGCCCAATGTGCTGCCCCAACAATTTCCAAGGAACTAGTAACCTGGACCACAAAATGAACAACAGCAGGGGAGAACAAAGATATGTAGCTCAGTTTACTACAGGAAATATTGTAAGATTTGTTTGGTGGTCTCATGATTTGGCTCGAATGTGATTTCATATGGGCTGGAAAAGAGTGAAGAAAGCAACTGTATTAACATGCAAGCACATTATACAATCACATCCTATTCATTTGGGACAAAATTAAACGTAGCCTTTTATATAATATTGTAGCTGCAGACCCTTCACTCCAAAAATCCAAATACATGAAAATATGAAAGAAAATTAAAAAAAATTTGCAGAGTCCGACATCAGTGTGCCTGCTTGACACGCACCTTTATGCGCTATGGGTGTCTGAGTTGGAGAAAAATGGATGCAAATCTTCTTGGTTATAAAATTGAAGCATCCCAGCTTCTAATATTTTCTGCAAGTACAAACTTATTTTCGTCATTTAGCTTATTTTCGTCAGAACACTAATCATAACCATTGGTTTCTTATCTTATTTTCGTCATTTAGCTTATTTTGTCTTTTCTCTACTTTAGCCCTGGGATTTGGTATTAGATTACCAAACAGGCCCTATCTAACAATTTTGACAAATTAATCCGTTAAGTAAGCTCTTTTTTTTTTTTTTTCCTTCTCAATATGATAGCGCTTTATATCTCACATCTTACATGAAGACACGAAGGACAAAAGGAAGGGCAGAACCATGCTTTACCAAAACCATGCTTTACCAAGTAATAAAAAACAACACTACTAAAGTTAATTGGAATTGATGAAACAAGTTTTTATTACTATATCTTGATGAAAAAAAATACTAGATCAAAAAAGATTAATGGGTATAAATTTTTTGAGAAAACAAGCATCTACAATGAAGGGGTGCTAGGCTTGACAGTGTACAAAGCCTCATGTCATGTGCCAAGCCCTGAGCATGATGAGTTTAGTGTTGGCCAGATCCAGACACAATTGGGCTTGGCAGTGTGCCAAGCTCCATGATGTTGGATGTAGCAATATGCCAAGCCCCGGGCACGCTGGGTCTGGCATTAACCAGACCTAGATGCGATTGGGCTTGACAGTGTGCTAAACCCCATATATACCCAAGGGAATGTGCATCCTCCCTTGGGATGCCTAAGAAAATGACCATCCTTTATTAGCACGTATAAGGGAATGACCAGTCTCCCTTGACACACCCAAAAGAATGAGGTAATGTGGGTTTAGCGAACATGCAAGACCCAAGGCACGTGGACTTGACATTTAGCCAAGTCCAAGGTAACATGAGTTTGACAAATATGTCAGACCCAAGGCATTTAGACTTGACAGCCTATTAAGTCTATTGCACTTGGACTTCGCAGTCAACGAAATCCAAGGTAACATGGGTCTAGCAAACATGATAGGCCCAAGGAACTTAGACTTGATAGTCTGGCAAGTCCAAGGTAGCGATCATCCTCCATTGGCATGCCCAAGAAAATGACCATCCTTCCCTAGCACACCCAAAGGAATAAGGTAATATGAAATTGACGAACATGCCAAACCCAAGATACGTGGACTTGACATTTAACCAAGTCCAATATAACATGGGTCTGATAAACATGCCACACCCAAGGAACTTGGACTTGGCAGTTAGCAAAGTCCAAGGTAACGACTATCCTCCCTTGGCACGTTCAAGAGAACGACCATCCTTCCTTGGCACGCCCAAGAAAATGACTATCCTTTCTTGGCACTTCCAAAGAAATGAGATAATGTGAGTTTAACGAACATGCCAAACCTAAGGTATTTGAACTTGATATTTATCCAAGCCCAAGGCACCTGGACTTGGCAGGTAGCAAAATTCAAAGTAACAACCATCCTCCCTTGGCATGTCCAAGGAAATGATTATCCTCCCTTGACATGCCTAGAAGAATGATCACATGCTGCCTTAGCACGCCCAAGGGAATGACCATCCTCTCTTGGCATGCCCAATGGAATGACCATTCTACCTGGGGCACGCTTAAGAGGATGACCCTCCTCTCTTGGGGTTTGGCCTAGGGGAAGTGCTCAACTATATCTGACGTCTTGAACCCTAATCTCCCTACATCTTTTAGGTGTATAAAAGTCCTCCAAGGACCCACCATATTTCTACCAAATATTAATATAGATGTAAGGGATATTTATACCTTATTAAATATTATCAAGGTAAAATTACACTTTAGACCATCTTCTTCACAAAAGACAAGACTCGTGGGCTATAAATATACCATGAAATCTTCAAATCAAAGGTTTGCAATTTTCATTCTCTATTGTATATATATTTTCAGAGCATCTCTCTCTAGAATATTCTTGTATTTCTCTCTTGAAAAATATATTTATTTAAGTATCAGAGAGTCCCACCTCCACTAAAGAGGACCTTTTGTAGGTACTAGTCACAAGTTGTCTTAGCCTACCAAGCACTAAGTATATGTGAAAAAACACCTTAACTAGGGAGAATAGATGATATTGTTAGGACCAATTGATTAACCGATTATCCAACCTAGAAACTTTATTCCTAGTTTACTTGGATTTTTTTAGGACTTCATCAGTAATTGATGATTTTTTAAGTGGTTTCTTCATGGAATATATTGCAAACATGTTTATTAACTAGATAGAGAACATTAAGGCTTAAAAAAGTCATCGAAGAAACCCTAGCACATCAGATATAAAACTTGATGAAAACAATGATAATGCAAGATTTGACTATTTAATCGGGCTTAAATATGGAGATCTAGGTCGAGTTCATATGGAGATCCACTATGTCGATAATCGGACTGTTAGATCTCCTAAAATTAGGCCTAGAAGTTGTTGTTTTTTCTATTTTAATTATTTTCCTAATTACTTTTGGATTTTAATTATTTATGTTCTACCTGGCTTATGTTTCTTGTTTAGGTTAATTTTAGGCTCTATTTAAATAGTTGTGGTGTATTTTAAATACCAGATTATTATTCAGACTTCTTATAAAATACTAGAGATTATTTTTATTCCTCTATAATGTTTGGGCTATAATTTTAGGATTCTCAAACCCTAACTTTTATTCTTTGCTATACACTACATCAATTTCTAACTTACCACTATTAAAAATGTTAAAAAACCCGAAATGATTTAGAAAATTTAATTTTTTCTCTCTTGCATTTTTCTTGATTTTAAAAAATGAGTTAACTTTTCTTGCATTTATTTTTTCATCCAACCATCAATATATATTTTTTAAAATCAAGAAAAATGAAAGAGAGAAAAAATTAAATTTTGTAAATCAATTGAATTAAATTTTTTCTCTCTTGCATTTTTCTTGATTTTAAAAAATGAGTTAACTTTTCTTGCATCTATTTTTTCATCCAGCCATCAATATATATTTTTTTAAATCAAGAAAAATGCAAGAGAGAAAAAATTAAATTTTGTAAATCAATTGAATTAAATTTTTTTCTCTCTCGCATTTTTCTTGATTTTTAAAAATGAGTGCATCTAATTTCTTCATCCGGCCATCAATATATATTTTTTTAAATCAAGAAAAATGTAAGAGAGAACAAAATTAAATTTTGTAAATCAATTGGGGTTTTTTAACATTTTTAATAGTGGTAAGTTAGAAATTGATGCAGCGCATAAGTCTTTATATTACTTTTATTTCAAGCTAACAGCATATAATATATTTCGGTTGCAAATTTGGTAATTTAATTCTAAATATTAGCAATATAATATATTACAATGATAACAAGGTTATCATACAACTTTTTCAAAATATGAAAAATTATTGTGGACAATTACGAAAAATATAATTCACCAATTTACTGTGTTTGTTTCTAATTGATGAAATATGTACGCAAAAGTTTAATTTTTATTTTATTCGAAATATTTTTATGTACAGATTCATTTGAAAATAGTTAAAAATACAATTTCTGCAGCAGGTGGCGGCTAGTAATTGACTAAACTGAAAAAAAAAAAAGAATTTCTAGTTCCCACCAGTAGAAAAGAAATAACAAAAAGATAAGATGGTTTTCAATTTCTTGACGCTTTAGAACCTAATATTTGATTTGAAGAACAAGTATAATTTGGTGTTTGAGTCTACTGATTAGTATTTGAACGAAAGAAGTCGATGAAAAAACTGAATTTGCTACACCTTCATACGCATCCCTGAAGCAACACAGGCCAGGCCAGCATTTCAGTTTGAGTAGAAATAAATCTGATATATCAGAGTTACTTCCTGTAATGACCAAGTATTACATTTACTCATAATTTACCCTAATATATACAGAAGCTTGAGAGTTTTATATTACATAACATTATCTATATCAAGATTTACCTCCCCAGTACCACACACCTCACTGAAACAGCTCTTCCAGACTGGTCTTTGAATAGATAGGGCAATGATACCTTGTGTTTCAGCATGCTCAGGCTTTCTGCTAGCTTGTTTGCTTGCCTTTACACTTCAAATCTTCTACTTCTCACCTTTATCTCCGGACTTGCTTGAACTGCCTCCAGCTTCAGCTCTTCCCACAAACAAGCACTTACAGGCAAGGAGTTGAACATGATTCTTTCTCAACTTGCGATAATTTCAAGCTTTCTACTAATAGCGCACACGCCGATTTCTTTTTTTATTTTCCCTGTAGGAAGTGACTAAACTTGGAGAAGGATTTCTGGATCGCCCAGAGGATGTTGTCGTGGATAGAGATGGTATCCTCTACACAGCTGTTAGAGATGGGTGGATCAAAAGAATGCATAAGAACGGATCCTGGGAGAATTGGAAGAAGATAGACAGTGATGGTTTACTGGGGATTGCAACTTCCAAGGAAGGTGGTCTTATTGTTTGCGATGCTGAAAAGGTAAGATAATTCCGAAACAAGCACTTGTAGTTGAGACTTGGTGATAGTAAGGAAGATGAGCAAAAACAAAACAGAAGAACCCCAGAAACCAGAATATGAAAATAAATTATGGTTGCCTAACAAAGCAACTTTAGGTTACTAGTTAGAATGGTAGGGACAGTAACATCAGCTAGTTGGTCGCACTAATTAAGGAATTGATATGATTTCAGGGTTTGCTCAAGGTTAGTGAACATGGAGTGGTGGTTCTTGCAACACATATTAACGATGGATCCAAAATAAGGTAATATTTATAGAATCCAATTCCATGCTGCAGCACCCCTTCTTTCCCCACCTTAAGAAACACATTTACCAGTTCTGCCAGTGAGTTTGTGGGGGTAAACCCTGCACTCCTTGACAATTTTGTAGGCCATCGAAAGACAAGGTGACTGGCAGGCCTTCAATTGAACATCAAAATAGAAAATTTTCTTAAAGGACTTGGTTAGTTTCGATACCATGATCACTGCGGAGAATCCTTTTATATAATGATTATTTTGTACAACCACTGTGTCTAAAGCAATCTACACAATCAGTACCGAATATACAAGGAAAGCAGATAATTACAATAAAGTAGAATGAAGAAATGGTGGGATTTGCTGCAATTTGTCATACTGATTTACAGCTACATTAACATCCCCCCGCAAGCAAATGGGTGGTTCAGTTACCATGAGCTTGTCCAATAGAGAGCAAATCCGAGAGGACGAAAGACCTTTGGCGAAGAGGTCAGCTAACTGATCAATGATGGGAATGAAAAAAATTGAAATATCTCGGTTTTGAACCTTCTCACGTATAAAATGAACATCAACTTTAACATTTTGGTGCGAGCATGAAACACTAGATTTGAAGCAAGAGAGATAGCTCCAGATTATCGCAATGTATAATAGGAGGAAAAGATAATGAGATACGTAGATCTTTTATAACCATTCGAATCTAGTAAACTTCAGCTATGGTCATTGCAAGAGCGCGATATTCAGCCTTTGTACTTGATCTGGAAACAACAGATTGCTTCTTGGCACACCACGAGACCAAACAATTTCTAAGAAAGACTCCATAGTCGGTAGTATATCTGTGATCATCAGGTCGCCTGCCCAAACAGAGTTTGTATGACAAAGAGAAACATGTGTATAGTACAACCCATGATCTATAGTGCCCTTCAAGTAGTGTAGAAAATGTTCAGTGGTAGGAGAATGAAGATGTTGGCATGACTGATTCACAAAGTAGGCAATTTTTGGACGAGTAAGGGAGCAATATTGGAGAGCCCCTATAATTTGGCGATACTAAGTTATGTTTTCGAGAGGATCCCCTGAGGTGGAAGAAATTTTCTCACGTGCTGTTATAGAACAGTGTAGGACTTGGCTCCAAACATTTTAGCATGATGTAGGACATCAAGGATGTACTTACTTTGCCGAAGATGGAGACCTTATGAATCCCAAAACACTTGGATATCGAGAAAAAAAATTTAGAAGCCCAAATTCTTCAATGCAAACTCTGTGTGAAGTTTATTAATTAAGGAGGAAATAAAAGAATCACTAGAGCCCGTGATTAATATGTCATCACCATAAATTAAGATATAAATGAGAGCACTACCATGTTGATAAGTAAAAAGTGAGTGGTCACTGAGATCCAATAAAGTCAAGCTCCATTAGAGATCGAGAAAAGCATTTGAACCAAGCTCGAGGAGCTTGTTTGAGTACATAAAGAGCCTTGTTGAGTTTACACACATAATCAGGAAAACTAGGATCAACATAGCCACAAGGTTGTTCAATAAAGACTTCTTCATCAGTGGTGCCGTGAAGAAAGGCATTAGAAATATCCAATTGGCGTATAGGCCAACTAAAGTGAACGACAATGGCCAAGACAAGGCAAACCATGGCAGGTTTGACGACAGGGATGAATATTGTCTCTGAATAATCAATAACGTAGACTTGTTTAAAGCCTTTGGCAACCAACCTAGCCTTACAACGATCAAGGTTCCCATCCTCTTTTTGTTTCATTTTGTATACCCACTTAGTATCAATAATATATTCGTCAAGAGGATAGGGACAAAGATCCCAGGTGTTGTTTTGAAGCAACGCAGCATATTCCTGATCCATGACAGCTCTCCACTCTTCAGAAATTATGGCTTGAGAAAAGGTTTTTGGTTCATATAAAGAGATAGTGGTGGTGAGGGCAAGAGGTGTAGTCGGGAAAGGATTTTGGAACGTAGAGAACCAGTTTGAGAACGGGTGATTATGTGTGTAGAATTTGCAGGAGGAAAGGATGGATTATTGTTGGGTAAGGAAACCTCAAGAAGGGTATTTTATGTGTCAGGGATAGTATGATAGGAATTATAGGAATAACATGGTTAGGAATTAATGTAGGTTGAATTTTCAGAATTACACTAAGATGGAATGTCCATAGAGAAAGAAATAACAGGGATTATGGAATGTCGGGACAAGTAGATCTTTTTTTATATCAAAACACCGATATCCCTTGAGATTAGAAGAGTATCCTAAGAAGATACATTGTTTGCTTCGAAAGGCAAGATTTTTTGGTTGAATAAGGTCTCAGGAGAGAGTAACAAGCACAACCAAATGTTCTAAGCTGGGAATATTCAGGAGATTTTTTAAACAACTTGGAGTCATGAAAGGGTAGCTTAGAGGTGTCCTAGTCTTGCATGCCACACGTCTAAGGAAGTCTCAACACTAAAGAGAGCTACTTGTCCACGACACTCACTTATGTTATTTTTGTTGAGATGCACAGGATAGAGACCAGACCACCTTCACTCGGACCCTCTAGAATGATGTTTCCTGTTTTGTTGTCCTTGACAAAATAATGAGACTTCATTAGGACAAAAAAAACAATCATTTTCAATGCAAAATTGATTTATAGAAAGGAGATTGGTCATGGCATTAGGGCAATGTAAAACACGGTTGAAGTTTAAATTTGTTTGTGGAGTGTTTAGAGAAAAGGAACTTGTGTTCTACTATTGTTTTAATGCCACCATAAGTCTCCTGAAGAGTGAGATTAGCCAAATCATTAGTAATATGCTGGTTGGCTCCACTATCAGCATACTAAGCGCCATCTTCATTAAGAGTATTGTTATGGGCCACCATTTCAGCAAGTTGGGAAGGTACCTTCCATGATAACTATAATCTATTCTATGAAAACAGTCCAAAGCATTGTGATTAGTCTTACCACAAATATGGCATGGTGCTTGCATAGAAGAGGAAAAACTTTGCTGTGTGGGATTTTGTTGGAAAGAATTTTGATGAGAAGATCTACTGCATATATTTTGTTGTTGTACAAGGTTCTTCGATTTTGGATGCGAGTTCCTTTTGGGAAAATAGTTTTGATTAGGTGGAAAGTGGTTATTACGAGGCTTCTTTAGACCATTTTTAAAGTGGCCTTTGATAGGTGCCATCATAGCAAAATTCTGTTGTTCCATGGTTTTGATTGTCAATAAGAATCTCATAAGACAGGAGTTTTGATTGAAAATCATCAAAGCTCATCATGTTGTTCTGCAAGGCAAAGGAACATGAGACAATTAAGGGATTCAAAGAAGGGTAGAGACCTCTTACAATATAGGAGATTAGATCCTCCTCTTCTACAGGCTTCCCAGCAGCTGTCGGATTGTCAGCACATATCTTGGCGGTGTTTAGAAACTCAGTACAACTCGTTCCTCTATGGCGCAAACTCTGCAGTTTTTGTTTGAGAGTGCTAACCCCAGAACGCGCATGAGATGTGTATTTATTAGCCAAAATTGTCCATACTTGCCTTGCCGAGTTTAAGCCATATACAGATGGTAAAACATGGTGAACAAGTGTAGAATTGAGTAACCCAAGAACAAATTAGTCCTTGTGCCAGAGCAAGAAGGCAAGATTAATTTCAATTGAAGACTTGCCCTGGGCGTCGGACAGGAGCTTCTCTGGGCACGGTTCAAAACCATCCACGAAAGCCACGAGAACATGACTTCTTAGTGCAGGTAGACACTGAGAAATCCAACTCAAATAATTCTCACCATCCATTTTCACCCAGATAAGTTGAACTACATTCGATGCAATGAAAACAATTGGAGTGGAAGAACTGAAGGATGCCATCTTGCTAGATACAGGATCAAGCGTGAGCAAAAAGGCATTTTCTCAGACTTGGTTAATTTCGATACCAAGACCACAGCAGAGAATCCTTTTATATAATGATTATTTTGTACAATCTCTATGTCTAAAGGAATCTACACAATCAATACTGAATATACAAGAAAGGAGAACAGATAATTACAATAAAGTAGAATGAAGAACTAGTAGGATTTGCTACATTATTGTCAAGTGATTTGCTGCAATTTGTCATGCTCATTTACTGCTGCATTAACAAAAATATGATGATCATATAAGCACTTAAAACATTAAAACATGCGCAAGCATTGCTACTTCTTTAGATCTTATTTTGGACTTGGACGTGCGGCAGCTTCCAAACCAAACAGGCACTCTTAACCTCAGCAATTATATCTATAGTATAGAGGAGTCATTGTTTATCTCTTGGAACCGACAACTACGTATCTAATGCATGAGTTTTGGAAACTGTATGAGATGACCATACGAGTTAATCTTGTTTGCATTGTTTTCGACAAGATTTCAGTGATTCATCCCTACATAACGCATAGCCCATCCCTGCAGCACTTGAGCAGTCTTTTTAGTCCATAGCCATAGAGAGAGACAAATTTTGCTGGGTTTTGGATCTGGAAAAGAAAATGTCGAGGGAAATATTCTTGTTATATTTTTTTCCAAGCAAATATGACATTGATTATATGATTCAATTAGGTTTGCAGACGAGGTCATTGAATCGTCGGATGGAAGTCTTTATTTCAGTGTTGCAAGCACCAAATTTGGATTCCACGACTGGTACTTGGACGTTCTGGAGGCAAAACCTCATGGGCAGTTGCTCAAGTATGATCCATCATTGAATGAGACATCGATTTTGCTTGATGGTTTGTGCTTCCCTAATGGTGTTGCTCTCTCAAGAGAGGAAGATTATCTGGTCTTCTGCGAAACTTGGAAGTAAGTAAATTCGTGGAGCACAGTAACCTGTGTGCTTGTTTAAATTGTGCATTGCTCTGGATATCAAAGATACGCGCTTTTAGCATGTAAACCACCTGCATCTTTATGTGGGCTCAGATACAGGTGCCAGAAATATTGGCTGAAGGGAACAGACAAGGGGAAAACAGAGATCTTCATCGACAACCTTCCTGGTGGTCCTGATAACATCTATCTGGCTCCGGATGGCTCTTTCTGGATTGCTGTGCTACAGGTACTTCAAAAGATTTGGAACTCTGCTGGGTTTATTTTCTTTTCTTTTTAGGAGAAGAAAGATCCACTATATGAATTGCCTATAAAGAACTACTCAGCAAACTTCATGCAATTGATGTGCAAACTGCAAGCATCTGTTACTCTGTTTAACATGTCCCCACGAGACTTGACAAAAAAATATTTTCCACCACAGGTGGTGTCTAATGGGCTGGAGTTTGTGCACAGATCAAAGCCATCCAAACACTTGGTTGCATCCTTTCCAAAGTTAGTTAACCTAGTCATTGGTGTCAAAAGGAAAGCTACGGTGGTAAACGTGGCAGCTGATGGCAAGATTACGAGGAAGCTTGACGATCCTGATGGCAAAGTGATGTCTTTTGTGACTACAGCTTTCGAGTTCGAGGATCACCTTTACTTGGGAAGCCTGAATACCAACTTCATTGGAAAGTTGCCATTGAATCCCACGAATTCTTGAACTTCAGACCATCAGACGAGGAAGAACAAGTATGGAGCATGGATTAAAAAAAGGCTCCTAAGATAAGTTATGACACATTGCTGTTCAGACTAGAACCCAGATTATTTTGAATAACTAATGGAGATATTGTATGCTGGCTTCCTAGTCTTCCACTTTTCTTGATCCACAGAACTAAATGATATCAAATAGATCCAGCAAGAAAACATCAACTGCATAGGTGTTCACCTATCTACTGACAAAATTCTCATTCATCCGATAGCATCAAGTACACCGAGCAATCCAGACTTCTAATAAACCCTAATGAAGACATCTCGCTCATCATCATTTCTCGGAAAACCAACAGACAGAAAGATAACTGCAGAAACGGCAATAATTGTAACATGATTTGGCAGTTTAACGAATTTTAGGGGTGGGCGGGAATATAATCCAAACAAATTATCTTGCTTCTTTTTTCTCCTGTCAAACTACATGATTAATCAAGCAAGTTTTCATGAATTCAAATGATTGCACAATCCTTTCCCCAACTGGCTCAGGTTATCCCACAAAATCAGTCCCGTTCACTTATGGCAGTTAAATGTTCATCAATTTCCTCAGTGGACAGCACTCTAAAAACAAGATTGTCTGTTCTCACAACCCCCACCTGCAAAAATTGAACACTAACTGTTAGAAACCATTTTAGTTGTACAAAGTAAATTCGATTAAAAAGCACTTTCATGTCCATACTGTAATGGTCGGCAAATTTAGCAGACAGTAAATAAAGGGGTATCTCATAAGCAAGTGAAAAAAAAGGAGGAAAGGAACATGCACCAAGATTCCAAATTCTATTGGAAACATAACCGCAGGAAACCCACCATAACAGAAGTCTAAATACCAGAGTTCAATGATAGGCCACTCATATCGGAGGTGGCAAATTACACCAAAGCTTATTTTCTTGAACCTCTGTCTTTACAGTATATTAATATTATCCTTCTGTTTTCAGTCATTTTAATACTACTAGTCTAGTATCACCAACTGTTGAATGCAATAAAGGGAGTCATCAAACCTCTATCTCAGTAGCTTTAAAATCCTCTTGAAGAACAGATTGAAGAGCAGAAATAGCAGTCTGCACAATACAAGCAAGCTCCTGTTTTAGGACAATCACAAGTAGAATGTTTGGAATAAACATAAAACAGAAATAATCTAAAAGCAGCTTCACACCGATTTGTCTAATAATCCAACAAAAACCAACAATATTTATCCTCTTGAGTTATTTTCCACTACTATAGACAGAATCCTCTCATAGCCCTGGAAAACAAATAATCCAAACAAAAATCATTTGAACTCCTGTAAAGTCATACCCTTGAAATTCTTTTAACACCATGAGGACAAATAAAAAGTATTGGCTATTGCATATTATATGGCCCAAAAATTCTATGCAGATTGAGCTACCTCCCAACCCAGAACAGGAAAATAAGGGCACTTAAATAGTTGATAAGCAGAGAGCATATTTCTCTTCTGCAAATAATAGTAGATAGCCAATAAAAGGTTTATAAAAAAAAAAAAAAAGAGTCCTTCAGCATGTCCTTAGCAGGAATAGGCACATGTACCTGCACAGTTTCCTCATACGAGAGAGCAGGGTCATTTTTCATTTTCTTTTCCAGGAAATTGATAGCCTCTTGTTCTTTCAATCCAGCACTTGTAGCCTGCAACATGAGCATAAAATTATGTTCCTTGGGCAAAATGCTTCCTTAGAATTGTGTATGAAGCAAAGTTAAAATAATCATCAACACAGAGATTGATAAATTTTCCCTTACTTAAAAAGAAATCCCCGTACACTATTTAGTGAATATACTATAGGAACAGGTAGATATCTACCTGGCCATTAGCTGCAAGATCTAGCAAGCATACCTAGAAGGCAAATTAACTGAAACAAATATTTGCAGCAGACTGGATTGCAAGGAGTGTTCCTGCAGCCCATATGTGTACTTCATTTGTAGGTTTAAAACTACAACCATAAAATGATTAGTTGAATTCTTAATTCACATTTTCTCTTCTACCCTTCTTTAAGCAACGGGAATTGTTGCATCTTTTTTACTCGAAAGAACTTCACATAATGAAATTCAACTCAAGCTTGTCCCTAGTTCTCTACACTAGTACTTTTCTTTGTTTGCCAGCATCTTTTACTAAATTTAACATCAATTCAATGTTCTAAGACCAGGATGAACTAGTACTTTTCTTTGTTTGCCAGTACATTTCCCAAATTTTAACAACTATTCAATTTTCTTAGACCTATGATAAACTAAATGTAACCTTTGACAATAAAAAAATTATATCCTGGGAAAAATTTCTATCAAAAAACTTGTTGACACGAGATGAATGTTGGTCAATGAAAGGCCAATAGCAGCTACATAAGAAGTATGATTTAGCTCCCAAATGCAACCCAAAATCACCAAGAAGTAATATGCAAAGGATCATATACATGGAAATTTGCATGTTCATTAATTGGGGAGGTTGATCCACAACCTGTTTTATAACAGGACAAGCAGAGAATAATACACCGTTGTAAATCCTTAGAGATAATATTGTTAAGTACTCTATTTATGTGGATATTGCAGATGAGGGAGGGGGTACTCGGCAGGTGTTTGTAAAGGAAAAATCAGTAGCAACAAATTAAGAGGGCATGGCAAGAATTGAAACTTGAGAACTTAATAAGGCAATCTAGACATGTGATTTTAAACCTTTGAGAGGAGGGCACATACAGGCAGCAGCAGTTTCCTGCTGACAGGACCAGAGCAAAATTTTGTTCTTTAACTGACCTAGCTAAACAATAAATAACAATGTTGCCAGATTTAAGGGACTGCTAGAAGAACACAGGAGATCACCAAAAAAAGGCAATAGCCACTGTCATTGTCATGTGAATTCAAAAGCACACTCCTTAAATTATCAGATGTTATTCAACCCGAGGATAAAGCTCAAGTATTTCCTTAAAGAATCATATACCTCAGATTCATCTTAGTTCTTTTGCTTATATGAAATGGGAACCACAGGTGGACTCACTAAGCAATGGCGAAAAACATCCTTAGCATAAAGCATTGAAAATGTAATGCATTTTCGTGAAATGAACAAGTTTGCGAAATACCTTGTGACCAAAAAAATGGCCAGCTGGATCACACTTGTAAAGTTGAGGCCCATTCTCTTCATCAATACCCAAAACCATAGCAACTTCATAGAAAAGTCACATTAAAGATGTCAAGATAAATGAATATAAGAATAAGACCAACAGCAGCAATTAGAAGGTGTAAATGTCCACTACAAAAACTCAGATACACCTTAAGAAAATGCACTGCATGTAAATGGAATAATTTTAAGAACTACAACAGAACAAAATAAGAAAAGAACCCATACCAACTCCAAGAGGTCTCATGTATGCATGCTGAGTATAAACTTGTGATTTGTCCGCAATCCTATATATGTAACAAAAATATCATTGCAAGTTCACAAGAAATTATCAGTTGCAGTAAAGCGAGGAAAACAATCCATGCAATTATTGATAAAAAAATTCAGAGTTCAAGATTACAAGGACAGAAAAGAAGTATGATTAGAGAAGATAGCATTAGTTAATTCATTGAACAGGTTGATTTGCACCTGACCATCTTCCCCAAAGATATTGGAGAATGGGCATGGATTTAAGAAAAGTGAAAATGGTGCGATAGAAGGCAGTCAAAATTCAATTTTTTCAAATAACAGCATGGACAGTTTAAAAGCGAGCTTGACTTGCAATCTTAAAAGGAGCTGTTATGAACAACACTAATAACAATCCAAACAAAAAAGGATGCATCCCGCATATGGAACACATCTTGGCATTAAACATAATCAAATAGCTGAATTTTCCACAACCACAATATGATCAATGAAAATCACATACCATCTAGCTAATGCATCCACAGGCATTTCATATCCATATCTGAACCTAAACTCCGCCGCTTCATTCCTTGCTTGTTGTACTAAATTCCTTGCATCAGCTAAAAATTGGACACAAAATTACCATTATCAGCGGTGTAACTGGAAAACAATTTCAAGACTGAATGAGAGTATCAAGTTCCAAGCTTGGTACATGAAGGTACCAAACAATAATAGCAATACTCAGTTATCCAAATCAAATTCATGGATAAACGGCTCTATTGTGCTTACTTCAAATTTTGAGAGACATAAGAGGGGGGGAAAAAAGAACACCATAAATCTCTCTAATTGCATTATAACAGAAAGAATTAAAAGAGTTTCAATTAATTCAAAGCAAACCTGTCATGCCGGTGGCAAGTAGTCCAAGGTACTTGGTAATAGGGAAAAGGTGAGTAACACTAGTCTGATCCAAAAGCTTGTCCTGCTCATTCATTATCACCAAAAACACAATTATTTACCTCACGCAATATACCAAACACGAAATGGGAAACAAAACCCTAGATCAAGAAGGAAATTAATCATAATAAATTAAGGGATAATTAATGCAATGCAGTAAAATTAAGAAAATAACAGGTCACTCACCGGAACCTTCTTTTGAGTGACGACACAGACAGAATCCTTGCCGCGAACTCCAATGGAAGTTGTCGCAGCTGCCTTCACTGCCTTGAACGCATACTCTGCACCAATAATCTCAGTTAAATTAATTTTAAAATACTTGCCGGTGGGAGAAATCAATTTTTTTTTCTTTGAATGAGAGAGAGAAAGGAGAGTAAAATTACAGTACATACCAACTTGAAAGAGGCGACCTTCAGGGGAGAATATGGTGATATGGCGATCGTATCCGCCTCCACTTCCTCTGCTCATTCTTATTGAGATTTTTCGTACAGAGAAGAGATCTGGTGTTCAAGCTTCGATGACCAACAAAACAGGTTTTTTTTTTTTCCCCTATTTGATGAATGAGTGACTCGCTGAACAAGAAACCCTTTTCTCTTTTCTTTTCTTTTTTCTCACAATTTTCTTTCTCGGGCTAACGTCAGACTAGTTCTCATTCTATTATTCATTTCTCAGTTAGGTCCCAAACCTGTAGTTTCTGTTCATTAGGTCCCGGAATTATATACAATTCTCAACTATGTTCTGTATTATAAATTATTGTACAACACATTTTTGACAAAAAAAAAAAAAAAACAAGAAATTTTTTTTATGATTATGAGAGGATTTGTGAATAGGTTGCAGAGCCAATTCAGGATCATTTGATAATTGATGTTCTTTTTGGAGACTATTTACACCTTTATTTTATTTTACTACACTAAAAAGCATGGTTTTATTTTTTTAGATATTCGAGCACATTATATACCTATTTTTATGTGAAAATTCGAGGGGCTGTTTGGTATTGTTTTTGTTTTTATTTTGGGTTTTTAAAAATAAAATTTGAAAAATTGGTTTTTTTTTGAGAAAAATGACTGGCAATAAGTTTGAAAACAAAAAAAAGTGGTTTTCAAAATTAATTTCTAAACTTTTAGCTTATATTTTGGGAGTTATGTTAGTTTCAAGAGTTAGAAAATGAATGATAAAGGGTTCGAACAAGAATATAGCTTGAGACGCTCAAGAGTCATCCGAGACTAGGTCCCAAGTGTTAGGGGTTTGGGCCTGAACTAGTGATTTGTTCAAATAGAGATAAGGTTTGAGATGCTTGAGGTTCTTGTTAAGACAAGGTTCAAGGATTAAAGGAATTTTGGTTAGAACTGTGCTCAAGATGTAGAGGGTCAAACTAGGATTATAACTTAGGGACCTGAGGTTAGAGTTGGGATCAAGTATGGGGCATTTGGGATTTAGGCTAGGACGAGTCCTTTTGGTTAGGATTTGGACATGGTCTAGGTTGCCTAATGTTAGCCTAGGAGCAAGTGTTAGGGCTTAAGGTCTAGGCTATGACCGAGACATCTATGGTACAAGCCAAGACCTTTTATAAGAGGTTTAGGATTCAATGACAAATTAGGTCTAAGAAATCGGGTTTGAGCTAGGACAGAGTTTGAGGCGCCCTAGGTTTGAGTTTATAAGGCTTAAAGTTTGGCCCGAGACTAAGATATAAGTGCTTGGAGTATAGGTCATGATAGGGTTTGGATTTGGACTAGGTTTAAGGAGCTCGAGGTTCATATCAAGATCAAATTTGAGCGATTTAGGGCGCCTATAGTATAAGCCAAGACCCAAATCGAGGTTTCAACCAGGATCAAGTTTAGGACAACTCGAGTTTTGAGTTATAATTAATTTTGAGTTTCATATCAGAAAGAGATCCTAGGGCACTCGAGTCTTAGATTAGGATTATTAACAAGGTTCAGACCAAGATTAAATCTAAGACACTCGGGTTATAGGTCAAGATTAAGTTGGGGCTTTAACCTAAACTAGGTATGAGATGCCTACGGTTCACTTTGAGACTGTGATTGAAGTGTTTAAAGTTTAGACTAGAATAAACTTCCATGTTTTGAATTTGGTCTAGGACTAAGGAGCCCCTTTTGAGATTAGGACTAAAAAGCCCCCTTTTGAATTAGAACTGGATCTAAAGTACTTAAGGGTGGGGTCGGAATTAGGTCCTAAATATCCAAGGTTTAAATTGGGATCGAGGTAGGGTTGGAACATGAATCGGATATGAGGTACATGAGTTTCGAGTCTGGAGAGATTAAGGGTTAGTATCTATAACTCATATATCCAATTAAAACAACATGTATTTTTTGAAAAAAAAAATAGTAAGCCAAACAAGTTTTCAATTTTTAAAAACCAATAAAAAAAACTTAAAACAAAAAATAAACAACTAAAACAAAAAACAAAAGTTATACCAAATGACTGTTATTTATAACTTTTCAAACCACATTTAATTTTGTTTTTCAATATTGATAAGAGATTTTATTAATATTATAATAAGAGTATAAGATTAACAGTATATCTACATAGAAAAATACATTTTTTAATGGATGTAACAAAGTACGATGAATGAAAATAATTTTTACAAATGATATATTATTTGCATGTGTAAAAACAAAATAATAGATGTGAAATTTAATGGTAGCTACATCATTTTATTGCTTCCTAAATTTTAAGATTAAAAAAAAAGAAAGAGTAACCGTCAAAACTTCCATATCATCTAATTTCAAACATGTATTAAATGTAACATATGTATATCTAAAGTTATATCATCCAATCCTATAACTTATTGTGAATATGATTGTATAATCAGAAGAAACTCCTTACCAAATTCTATGATCTTTCCTTGACAATTATTTCAACCAATCACCAAATTGGTTATTGTGAATATGATTACATAATTGATAAAATGATATCATCAATTGGTAAAAGAGATTTCTAACAACCATAATTAAAATAAAAGGATGAAATCCTTTGTAAGTCATTAATTATGAAAAAACAAAAGAGTGTTTACAAATAGATTTAACTTAGATAAAAAAAAATATTAATGAAAACAAATATTTAAATTAAAAAAAAAATTATTATAGAAACCATGACAATAAACAAGATTAATCCTTGAAAGTTGCTTTCTTTAATGGCTTTTAGAAGAAAACCTTTTTGAAAGTTTAAGATATATGAATAAGTTCATAAAATAATATAGAAAAACTTTACAATGAAAGTTTAAGATATATTAATAAATATAAGAAAATGACAAGAATGGAAAAGATGAAAAGCCTTGATGAACAAGGAAGAAAAAAACTCCTAATAAAAGGAAATTAAAAAACTCCTAAGGTAAGATTATTGAAAAGAGGTTTTTATTTTTATTTTTTTGCTTTTTATATGAAACTCCCAGTAAAAGGAGAAAATAATATTGGGAAAAAATATTGTATTGCTTTGTATACAAAGAAGATTCATTTTAAATTGTATATATTTGAAAATACATAACTTAGTAAAAATAATTAAAAATAAATGAATTAGTATAATAATTATTAAAAATTTAAGGATGTACATAAACAAGAAACAAATTTTTCATTGAACGGTCCTCCAACAACAATCTTTTTTTTTTAATTCTTGGTTTTATATTATCAATTTGTTTTTTTACAAATTACATTGAGCTTCCTATAGTTTAATTGTCTTTTTTTTCTTTGTATTTTGAAAAATTACACTTTACATTCTAAACTTTAATAACTTTATAACACTTTACATCCTTCTAAAAAAATTCAATAAAAAATATCAGAATTTATACAAAATTGCCATTATATTTTATTTAATAACTAAAGAGCCCTTGGAATATTGATATTACAACTCTACCATTAAACTAAAAAAACCCTAGCCACTATAGTTAACTTCTTCTTCATTTTCTTTTAAATTTTCAATCTTTATCAAACATATGATGGGCATTATCAACGTTTCTCTCTACACCACCATCATATTCTATTTATTTATCATCATCACCAAATTTATTAAGAAAAAAATAACACAAGATAGTCTCTAATACTAAATAAAGATACTTTTAATTTTTCTTTTCAAAATTTATTCGAGAATGCAAGATGGTTTTCATCTTCTATATCTTCCTTAAAGCATTCATTTACACTAGCATCATTTCTTTACATATAAATACAGAGAACTTGTAATTTTTCTTGTATTAAAAAACTAACACATCTCTAATTGTTTAAACCACTTAATTTCATTTTGATTCACTAGTGATATTGCCAACCCAATTCTTTTTACACAAGCAATTCTCCCAACATAATAAATATAATCCTACAACCTTGATATGATCCAAGAAAATATTGAACAAGAAAATTCAAATTTTAGCGTAATTGAGTTTACCATCTAGTTTTACACTATTGAGCATAACTCTTAATCCAACTATTAGATTGGGCTGAAATTTTACCATGAGTCTCTTTATATATTTTTCTATATTAAAATAAAATTTCAGGTCAATCGGAGTTCATAAAAGTCTTACAATATAGGTTAACAAATGCAATATAGATTTGTTATTTGTTATCTTTTAATTTGTGGATTTTCTATTTAAAGAGGATTCTTTTCTTCATAATATAAGGATATTCAACAACTTATTTTTAGGATTTTCTTGGTTAAAAAAGAATCCTTAATGGGTATCAACATAGTTTTCAAGTGTGTTATGGATTCCTTAATGTTCTAAAATCCTTTTCTTACAATGATTCATTATTTATCCTAGTTATAAAGGAAAGGAAGGTTGAAGTATTTAATAACATTACTTTTGGGCTAGATTATTTCTTTGAATTAATATGAATTATTTTAAGGTTTTATTTGTTGTTTTATTTTATTATTTGAATATTTACATTCAATTTAGGGTTTATATTTTAGTTTGAGTTTGTTTTGGTTTAAAATAAATGTTTTAAGGTTGTTTTAGGCATTAGACTTGTGTTAGATAATTATTAGCTTGGGCTCATTGGTTTGTAACCCAATAAGGGTCTATTAGGGTTATTTAGGAGGACTATTTATTGTTTTCTTTGTGTAAAATTTAGCAGCCATAATATTTTGAATAAACTTTTATTTTGCATGATGCAACACTTTTCTATTTACTAGGACAAAGATCATCAACTGACTTATCAAGGTATAACTAGCTTATGGTGTCTTCGCATACTTTAGGTCCAAGTTCTTTTCCACTGTATTTGGTTCTTAGGTTCAGAGTTATATCCAGGTCAAGATTTCTATCCAAACCTGAATTTTGGCTTTCTTAGATTTTTTATTTACTTTGTTGTGGGTCTTAAGATTGCTATCCCAAAGATTCACATCAAGCCCATATACAGCCAGAAAAGGAAAAGTTAAAATAAGCAAAATACTCTTACAACTAAACAAGTTCCTTGTCATCTAAAGGAACAACAATATTCGACATGTAGTGTAATTTTCAAGTTCATACTTATAATTACAAGTTAGGAATTACAAGAATGTTGGATGAAGAAATGAGAATGCAAGTTAAAATATCAGGATAAGGAAAGGAGAAACAATTAACCATAATTCAAAACTCTACAAGAGGGAGAAAATAAACATATATAGACTTGAGACCTAGGACATCACTTTTTCCTCTCTTTCAGGAGTAAATTTACAAATAAATATTTGAGAAGGATATGCTCAATTTTGAAGTTAATCAAGGTTTTTTAGAAAAAAGAACTTGTAATTTCCCATGTATTCAAACTAGTAATTGACAATTATAAGTGTCTCTGACATCTTACCCTAGATATAATTAATCTATCAAAAGTAGGATGGAACTTACAAAATTTTTATTTGCATAGAAAAGAAAGAAAAAAGAATTTTAAAGGGAAATAAATTGTATGAAAAGAGAATCCAAATTTGTGTACACTAGATTAACATGTACTTTGTATGATTGTGCTGTATTATACAGGAGTGTAGATTTATCTTTTTATCTTGTTTTAAATTTTAAGTTTACCAAATATATAAAGTGTAATTTCTAAAAACATGGAGGCAAAATAAAAATACAATCAAACTATCAAAGATTGGATGTAATTTCCCCCCCTTTTTAACTTTATATGTATAGATCTGAATAATATGTTTAGATCTATGTAGTCATACATTGACTACTTCTTCTCCTAATTCATCATGATTTTTCTTATTTTTAATAAAGTTTGATGATTCTATTAACAAGGTCTATTAGTGTGGTCCATTCTGTCATTGATTCATGGTGACTCAAACTTATCTAAATGTGTGAGATGTAATTAGTTTTTATACATGGAAGCTGATATGTAAGAATTTTAAAGGATTTTCTTTGTCGTCCAAATCATTGCAAGAACTAGTTATTACTTAAAAAACTATTTTACAATGTTAATGCTACTGACTATGTTTCCAAACAACAAGTTATAATTTTATTGAGTATAATATGAAAATAGTGATTTATTTGTTCTTTATTTAGTATAATGAAATTATTGTCTTCTCTTCTCAAAAAGAAAAAAAAGAAAGATAAATGGCATTCAATAAATAAATAAATAGCTAATTGCACTAATTAAAAAATTATTGTAATTCTAAGATTTTTTAAGGATAAAAAGTATTATAATTGAGTATCCTCTCTCTCTCTAATCAATAAATAATCTAAGGCAAGCCAAAGTTGTGCTTATGGATGAAAATTTAGGATATAGATCTCAATTTTAAATTTGGATCTAGTTTATAAACCTAATCATAAATCTATGTGTTACACTAAACCCCATACCTATTTCCGCATTCCTATTTAGATAACTTGTTTTTTTTAAAAAAATAATTTGATAAGGAAAAGATTGATGAAGGTTGTAGGGGTTTTTATCAATTAGACCTACATGTTTTTCAAAGTTTTCTCATTTTATTGAGTTTAAAGAGTTCATAGGAAAAAAAAATAATGATAATGATTGTTATAACTCAATTCTGGGTTATTCCCCAAAAATCAATTTCTTTTTCAAAATAGAAATTAAAAAATAAAATAAAGACTGGGAATGTGGAGAAAGCAGATCAAAAAAGACTGTAAAAATAGGCAAAAATCAAGCTGCAATTTTTGGAGGAAAATTCAAGGCCTAATTCTACCCCATTATGCCCAAAAATGAAGAAAAAATGGAAATTCAAGGTCAAATTAAATTATTATTGGATGAATTTGCATAAAAATTAAGTCCAATGACATAATTAAATTTTTCATAGGCCAATTTGATTTAATCATGGGCCAAATTAAATTTTAATTATGTTTAAGAATTAATTTGGGTCCAATTTAAGGATTTAATTAAGTGCAAGGACTTAATTATACTTTAAATGGGTCAAATTAATTTTATTTGAGGCTTAATTGGTGAAAAATTGAGTTTGGGAGCCTAATTTGAGCTTAATTGAGAAGATTGGAATTTTAAGAGACCAAATTTAATTTTTACCAAGTTAATTGATTGAAATTAGGGGCCAAATTGCAAGAAAATTGAAGTTTTTGGATCAATTGGGGGTTAAATTGATAAAATTTGCAGCCAAGGACCAAACTGCAAAAGGCGCCACAATTGGGGGGCTTAATTGACAAAATCTAGGGGTCAAATTAAAGAAATTAAAACTTTAATGGTCAATTAGGGCTGAAATTGCATAAATCCGAGACCAAGGACTACACTGTAAAAGGCGCGCAAACTTGGGGTTCCAATTGAAGTTTCGGCAAGGGCTTAATTGCATTAAATCAAAGGTTTAGGGTCAATTAAGGGTTCAATTGAAATAATTTGAAAGAACACAGACTAAATTGAAAATCAGTCAAAACTCCTTTATTAACACAAAACGTCGCCGTTTCTGCTCTTTTTTAAAAAAAAAGGACCAGACGACGTGTTGTCTGGGCACTGTTTATTGTCTTCCCCGATTTTTGCCCGAAAATGACAGCTCAGGGAGCTACTTTTAAGATGCATTTAATGCCTCATACGTCCACCAAAATTGACAACTCATGCACCAAAATGGTCTCCTAAACTCCCTCTATCACCGTGTATCGTCCGTTCAGGCCTATTAACAACAAAACTACTCCGATGACTGGCCTAAAATAGCCAACTCGAGCGGCCTTGGACTGTCAAATTTGGCAGTTCGAGGTGCACACTTTAAACTAACGGTTGAGATGCTTACCAACCAAACTAAAGGCCAAGATTTGGCACCATTAAAGACAAAATAACCCTTTTCCACCTCCTATAAATAGGGGTGCATTTCATAGCCTGAAGGAGGAGAAATTCGGGTCCAAAATCGGCCAAAACCAGCCCCTCTGCACCTATTTTTGCAGTTTTTATCTCCCTCTCTCTCTCTCTCTTCGCCGTTCCAGCCACAAAACAACTTCTCCACCACAAGCTCCACCACATGTAGCTATCCTAACCACAAGCCGACCACCCCCACGCCTGAAACAGCCACCGTTTCTTCCTCTCTCTCACTTCTGCAGAAGTCTTCATCTTCTCCCCGTGGATGACTCCGACCACCGCTCCTCGCAGAAACGCCGCCAGAACCACCAGATAAGCCTCTTGATCACGGCCGAGACTCCTGCTTCGAGTGAGTCGCTCCTCCGCCAACCTCTATTTTCTGCAGCCATTTCGGTTGCATGCACTGTTCACATTCTGCAAATAATTAACATTTCATCTGGGTTGGGCCGGTGTTGGCCCAACCCAAGTTTCTGGGCTGGGTCCAGCCCGGCCTAAAAAACTAAAAAAGAAAATATTTTGGGCCAAGATCGGCCCAACCATTTTGGGCCGATGTTGGCTAACCTATTCTGGATTGAGCTCGGCCCAGTCAGCTGGGTCGGCCCAGTCAGCCCACATGTTTTAATAATATTTATTTAATACATATAATATTATATTATATATATTTCTTTACAAAAACAAAAAAATCCAAAAAAATTTCAAAAATCATTTCAAAAAGTTTGTGATTTTCTTAAATATTTTTCTACCAATTTTGCATAATATCGGATTGTATATTTACACTGTAAAATACAAATCCAGTATTAAAATACTCAGTTTTCTCCAAAATATTTCAAAAAAAAATTCAAAACATTTTCAAAAAAAATCAAAAACTTTTAAATCAATTTTCCTTTTAAAAAACAACAAAAAAAATATTTTATTTTCATGCATACGGCCAAATCCTAATTTTAACCATTTTTAAATTTTATTTTTGAGGTTGGTCACCTAATAATTTAGACTCATTCAGATTTCCCCATGTTATATTTCATTTTTCTACAAACTTACTATACAAAGCTAAAAGGAAAATGATTTTTCCATCTTTGTACTATTAGTATTGTTAAAAAGGGACAACTATCATAACTCATTTTACCTTTATTTTTCAACATATTTTAAATTTATAAAAAGTGTCTTTTTAATGCAATTTAATCAATTTATGACCATTTCATCATTCTAGGTACTTTTATTTATTTTATTTTATTTTGTGTAAGTTTAAAAAAATATATAAAAAAAAATTAAGGAGCGAAACAATAAACAAAAAAGAGAAGTGGAACCAAGATGATTGAGGATCAAATATTATAATGAAAGATTATTCAAATGAGGAAGAGAAAAATAAATAGAGATTCAAGCAAGCTTGAAAAAAAATATAAAAATAGATCCTTTATAGTCAAGAAAAGAAAATAAATTAATCTTTGATCAAAAAATTTTCAAATTTGAAATCCCCCTCCATAAAGGTAATAATGTAAAAATCTTACTATTTTGACTTTTCTTATTCTAATAGTAACCATAAAAATATAAATAGAGGACAAATCAATGAGGTGATGAAACAAAAAGATTATCCATAAAAGAATAGAAAAAAAAACCAAAAACCAAAAGCTCTTTTCTCCCTAAATAGAAAACCTAGCTGCTTTCTGTCAGCCCTATCTCCCACACCTTCACTCAACAACACCAATTATCATCTACCATCCTTTTGGGTTTAATTCTCACATTTTAAAAGTGAAGATTAGGTCTTGTTGTTAGACTCAAATTCTAAATTATTATTTTAAGTTCTAACATTCATTTATATTCAAAAATAAAAGCGTATATATTATTTTAGGCAAACTCTTAGCATGTACATACAATACAGGTTTTTATCATTAAAAACAAACACGAAACATCTTACTTTATGTAGAATATTTTATGATAATTTTCATCTTCTTTACAACATAACCAGTCCCTACCTATAACATTTAAAAACTAGTAAGGGTTTCTAGTTACCATAAAACTATATGGTGACTTATTTTCTCATTTTTAACCTTTTGACCTGTAGTTCACCTATATGTCCCATGCAACACATGCCATTGACTTGATGAAAACTCATCGATGCCTTAATGAACTTATATTAAAGTTAAAAACACTATTATAAGCCTACACTAGAAGACACATGATGCTAACTTGATGAAAACTCATCGACATAATTTTTATTATTTGTTCAAAAGTAAATACACACATACATATATACGTAAAAATTTCAACAACAAGGCTAAACCATTACATGTCAGATAAACTTGTTGCATCCTATCCTCTCAATCACATCACGGAGTATTGATTCTAACTTTATTGCACTTAAAAAATCAAGCTCTAATAGCCTTGTATCCCCGGGGTTGCAACACAGAAGTGTGAACCCCAACACCTCAAATATTTCACAATCATTCCCATTAAATTAACAATCAATTAATAATAATAAAAAATAAAAATATTTTATCAAAATATTCAATAACATGTTAAAAATTATTCAAAAGTTCATTTAGGGTTTGAAATTGACCTTTTGAAATGGTTGGGTGTGGTTGAAAAATGCTAAAACTATTTTGACAATGGCGACATATTGTAGACATGTATGGTTGAGCTGTCAAGGCTACAATACATAGTTACACCTGCTGGTGAAGGCGCATCAACCACAACATTAGATATGCTTCTTTTTCTTCTTCTTCCATTCTATACCAGTTGTAAGCTTCACCACCATTTACAGGAGAAGATTGGCCCACCCAAAGTTTCAACTTCTTTTCTCTTCATTTTATTCACTGTTATTTATGTGGCTCATGCTATCACCACGGGTTTGGCTATTGATGGATTTGCTTCAAAGGGTTGTTACAATTTCATTTTCTTTTACTGGTGGCTGTTATGGTGGTTGGTGAAAGGGAGGTTGATCGGTGATGAAAGATAAAGGAGATGGCTTGTTAAGGCGGGAGGAAAATATGTTGCTGTCATGGAGAAAGATTGATCGACTTTTTAAAGGCTGTCCATAGTGTTGGTGGCTGTGGTGGTGGTGGTTGGCGTTGATGGTGGAGAGAAATGAGAAATGGGGGTTATCACGAGTATTATTTCTTTTTCTTTTTTCTTTTAATTTCTCTCTCTTTTTTTATACACATATTTATTTTTAATTTCTCTCCCATTTTCTCTACAATTCACCCCCTTTTTATAATATTTAGTATTCATTTATTCCTCCACTATATTTACTTTTTGACATTTTTTTTATCTCATCACATTTCTAACCTTTCACTCCTTTCTTGCCTTATCTATTTATCTTTAAATTGTATAGAGAAGCGGTTTAAAAATGTTCATATTAGTCCATAATCCCTTCCTTTATTATTACCATGCTCACTAAACTTTTTGTTTCCTTGATTTTTTTCTCAAAATGTTAATTTTTGGAAATTCATTACCATGAAAATAATAAACAAAAAGGTTGAAAATTACAAAATGACTAATAATTGGATGAGGATTGTTGAAAATGAATTTTTAAAGTTTTTTAATATTTTTTTAAATACAATTAAAATAAGGGATCAAAATCGAGTTACTATAAATAATTCCTTAACTACCATTGACCATCTTTAATTATTTTTTCTTTTCCCTTTCAAAGATGCCTTTTTTTAATAAAAGTTTCTAGCTGGCCTCCTCTCCTCTCTTTATTTTAATTTTTTAAAAAGAAAAAAACCAAATAAATTAAAAAGAACAGGGACTTAAAAAAATATAATTTATACAACCAGAAGGATTTGTTAATTAGCTTCGTTAAGTTAGAGTAATAAATTATTATTATTAACTCAAAACCAACCCGAAAAAAGCAAGAAAAAATAAATAAAATTGTCCGCGGCCTGCTCTGGTGTAAATAAATAGCAAGACAACAAAAGTCAAAGTAGACACGGTACCATCAAACATCAGATTTCCAATTTCATATATATTTTATTTCTCCTTCCTCCTCTTAAAAACCACCTGCCCTTGCCTTTCTTTGAATATACTTTATTCTTACTGGCAACAAAACAAATCTTACGATCAGGTATTACTTAATTAATTAAATAAATGGATCATGTATTTTCGTTTAATCTTATTGTGATATAATTTAAATTTTATTTTCATAGTGATTATCAATTCATAGCAGAGGGTTTTAATTAGTTACTATTATCTTTTTATTATTTTTTTGCAATCTGTTCATAGCAGATGTCATTTGCAGATGTCATTTGCAATCTGTTCTTGAGACGAGCTATTTCTTGTAGTGTGTGCTGTTTGGTCTTGAACTAAGATTATCAAGATTGCCCCCAAGAACCTGAAGTTTGGATCTTTGATCAGTGATTATTGTTAAATTTTGTCTTTGAACAAGTCCAAATTGCATGTAGGAGGATAGGATGAAAGCAGGGTTTTCAATATTCAAGAGTACAGCATTCTCTCTTCTACTCGTTGTTCTTGTGTGTGCAACTGTTCTTGTATGGGCATGGCAGAGAACTCCGCTTCTAACCGCCTTCCTCCCGCCTAATAGTCTTCTACAACTTTCGCCAGGTATGCTTCGGTCTGTGGGAAGATTGATTACTTTGTTTTTCAAATCCTAATGGGCATTCCATTTTGTTAGTTGTGATAGATCTTCTGAACAAGTATATTGTTATTACTAACTTTATCTTGCTGGATTCTCTCTTGAATTTTATGGGAATTTTTTAGTGTTTGTCTATATATTTTCATGCTAGGACTTATGATATTGATGTTGTTCTAAAGATGTTTTCTTAAACGGAAGATAAAGACAATCAGCCAGTCCTGACAGTAGGAAGAAATGGCACTGCAGAAACTTCTACAGGTTTGGTAGAAGCAGAAGTGAAGCATGACCAGAAAATGGAAACAAATCTGAAAACAGATGTGCAAATTATGGAGTTTGCACCACCAGAGCGTTCTGAAAATACAAGCTCTACCACAGGGAAGGAACAATATAATGAGAATGTTAATGATCAAGGTAATATATGCATGTATACAATCTGGTTCCTACATGCTTTGTTCTAACTTAAATCTACCTTGAATAAGATGTTAAATGTGTGCTGCCAAAAATGGCATGTATGATCATCGGCATAGATCGTTGCCTTCACAATGCAACTTTTATTAAGACATCATGTTGAGTGTCCTGTCTGATCAATGTCTAGTTGATTGGTTTTTGAAGTCATTGATGGATGCCTCAAAAGAGATTTATTTCTCCTTTTCAAGTTGTACTCTGTCAAGATTTTAGCTGCACATTCCGGAAGTGATCCCAAATTGTTCACTGCATGATAGCAATATATTGGAAAAATTTTAAGAACACGTGTGCTGCTACTAATTCTGGGTAATAACAATATACTCTCTGATGAATTGAAAATGAATGTTTGTATCCACATGGGTTGTCCTCTGTCTGCTCCTTATAACTAATAAATTCACAACCATCAAATCCTTGAGATGCAATTCTTGTGCCATATTCGACATTTAACATTCAAGTCGGTTCCATGGTGAATTCTTAGGAGGCTTGAGCGCCGATGCAGAGCTAATTTTGATACAACTTTTTTTTTTTGAATTTTTAAGTCGCATGTCTCTGAGATGTCTTAGCATGCTTATTACCAGATGCTGATTCTCATCTCATCTTATCCTTACTCCAGGCTGTAACTATGCAAAAGGAAAGTGGGTTTTAGATAATAGCCGGCCTTTATATTCTGGATTTCATTGTAATCAATGGCTGTCACATATGTGGGCCTGCCGCTTGATGCAGCGCAAGGATTTTGCCTATGAAAAGCTACGGTGGCAGCCAAAAAATTGTCAAATGGAAGAATTTGAAGTGTCCAAGTTCTTA
The DNA here is from genome assembly GCA_015852605.2 of Populus deltoides. Classification (NCBI taxonomy): domain Eukaryota; kingdom Viridiplantae; phylum Streptophyta; class Magnoliopsida; order Malpighiales; family Salicaceae; genus Populus; species Populus deltoides. The sequence goes on from CM027575.2 coordinate 14,782,156, forward strand.
GAAAGGTACTATCCCTCTTCAACTGTTTACTGTTCAAAAAATACCAACAAATTGATGAAGCTCTAAACTTTTGTCAATTCATGAGTCACATGCCATCAAATGCTCCCCAGCCTTGCTATTATACTTTTGCATTCACATTTCACATACTCTGTGTGTCAGCTATCTAGGCTGATTATTGATTCACTTTCTGCTGGTTCTAAAAGTAATATATAAATTTCTCATTCAGGATGCGAGACAAAACTCTAGCTTTTGTTGGAGACTCTTTGGGCCGACAGCAGTTCCAGTCGTTAATGTGCATGATCACTGGTGGTAAGGAGAGCCATGATGTAAAAGATGTAGGAAAGGAGTATGGACTCGTCATGCCTCATGGAGGTACTCGCCCTAATGGGTGGGCTTATCGGTTTTCAAGCACCAATACGACTGTGCTTTATTACTGGTCAACTTGCCTCTGTGACCTGGAACCTATTAATACCACAAACCCAGAAACTGACTACGCCATGCATCTTGATCGGCCTCCAGGATTTTTGCGTCAATTTCTTCATAAATTAGACGTCCTAGTTCTGAACACAGGGCATCACTGGAATCGAGGAAAGCTTAAAGCTAACCGCTGGGTCATGTATGTGGGTGGTATGCCCAATACCAACAGGAGACTAGCAATGATTGGGGATGCCAAAAACTTCACTATCCATAGCATTGTCAATTGGGTGAATTCTCAGCTTCCAAAACATCCACACTTGAAAGCTTTCTATCGAAGCATCTCACCTAGGCATTTTGTCAATGGTGATTGGAACACAGGGGGCAGCTGTGACAACACAACCCCAATGTCTATAGGAATGGAAGTACTGCAAGATGAGTCTAGTGATTATAGTGCTGGAAATGCAGTGAAGGGGACCGGGGTTAAGCTCTTGGACATAACAGCTCTATCCCAACTAAGAGATGAGGGTCACATATCACATTATAGAACTACAGCTGCGAAAGGAGTGCATGATTGCTTGCACTGGTGTCTGCCTGGTGTTCCTGACACCTGGAATGAAATCCTTTTCGCACATATTAGTGCTACATCAGTGATTAATTCTTGAAGGTAAATGGTTTGAAAAAGGTGACATCATTTTGTGGAACGGGTCAAGAATTCCATCAAGAAATTTTATTACGGTGATTTTTTTAGATCTGGGAGAAAGAAGGAATGATAGAAAGTTCAGGAGAATTGTTTTAATTTGGTGAGAGTTACTGATAGAATAAGTTGATGACATGGTATATTAATTTATGGGTCCAAATGCTACTGCATAATTTGAGCACCATAAAATTTCTGACTTTACGCACAGGAATGCAACACAATTGGTTCAGAGAGGCTGCTTAACAGAGCTTCAAATTGAAGTTTTTATTATTCCAGAGTTTTGAAAATCATGGAGAAGGTTCGAATTCATGGTTAAGAAGAACGAGCAGTGTTGTAGCATGGACTGCAGCAATTTTAGTGGATAACATCTGCTGATTCAATCTCAAGTTTCTAGCTCAATTAACCATTTGTTTCTGTGACTGCTGCGTTTCTTTGGAATTCAAATTTAAAAGGAAGCTGCAAATGCCTGGGGTGTATTTGCAAATGCCTGTGTTGAATATAAATTGAGAGAAGGGACAAGTTGAGATTTCTGTATTCACATATAAGCAAATCCATATGATAGTAGCTACACACACTATTGTTGTCGTACACATTTTTCTATCTACATTATCATCTCGACGTTGTTGTTTTTATGAAACTATTTTTTTATTTAATTATAGAATAATAATAATAAAAAAGACACGGTGCAAATTTTATAATAAAAATACTATAATTTTATTTGAAAACATATTAAAGATCAAATAATATTTAATAAAATAGTATTTTAAATATATTTTTATTAAAATTGATGAAAAAATTATCAAAAAAAAAAAAGGCTAAAAGAGGCTAAATGTTTGGGCTTGGGGAGGCTAAAACACCTGATTGATTAAAAAAAAAAAAATCTAGGTATCTGGATATGTAAAGATCAGATTAGGTCTGTTCATTTAGTCTTGTTTTTTCTGATTAAAATAGATCGATAATATATTGTTAATCTATTTTTATTAAAAGAAATAAATCAAATGATACATCAACCACCTCATGTGATTGAAAAAGTCGAGAAGTTGGATCTCGACTCTAACTCTTTAGATGTAAAAAATTTATTTTTAATTTTTTTCACTTGAAAATACCTAAAAAAACACCCCATTAAACCTATATCTAATATCAAAAATCTTTAATCGATCAAAAAATCGAAAACTTACCCTAATTAAAAAATAGGATCAAATTTTATAACATTAAATATATTTAATTAACAATAACCTTAAGTAGTTTAATAAGTAATTCATAAATAGAACTATAATGTTATACATATAAAAATAAAAGGCAACAAATTATATTTTTAATATGTTTTCATAACTTAATAGTACGTTTATAAGATTCTACAAATTAATTCATCATCTTAATCGATTGTTCTCTTAGTTAATAATTTCTCAACATCTTAAACACCATAATCCATACAACTCCTTTGACCATAAAAAACAATATAAAAGAATCTATTAGAAGTTTGTCAAAGTAGTTACATAAATTTAAAAGAATAATATTGATATATACTAGCAATACAACTGGTGCGCTGGGACAAGACACTCTTTAAAATCTATAATTTATTTAATTATATGATAATAAAAATATTTTTTTATAGAAGAGAAAATTAATAAAATAATGGATAAGAATATAATTTTTAATAAAAAACTATCTTTTCTTATTCATGTATTTTTTTATATTAACATATTTTCATTACTAGCATGTTTATTCAATAAAAAGTAATAGAAATAAAAACAATACTTACAAAGATTTTAATAATTTGAATTAAAAATAAAAATATATCTTTTAATCAAAAACTTCATTTCTTTACTCATGTATTTCACATGTTTGTTTTTAGAAGCATTGTTATTTAAGTAAAAACTTATGACGATGGTGAAAGTACGTTTCAATTAATTGTTTTTTAAATCAAGAAATGATCGTTTTTACGCGACTATATGGAAAAATTAACAATAATAAATATGAGAAAATCATATATAAACTATAAAAAAAATAAAAAATATTTTATTCTCATTCAATATTAACAAGCAATTGTTTTTAAATATTCCACATATTAGGTTAATACATAATTATTCATAAAAGTAATTGTTAATACTACAATAAAAGCTCTACTATTCTTAAAAACAATGATATAATTTGATAGTTCCTTAAAAATCATTTCAATAAATTTATTTAAAGACAATTAAATTCCAAAATATTTTAAAAAGGAAAAACAATGTTAAGGAATGTTTAACAAAAAGGCTAGGCGCACATGCCTAACCTTAGAGAAGAAACCTAGTTGCATATGGGATTGGAAGGCTATGTGTAAACCCTATGTTAAGTCGTGTAATTTTAGACCAAAATATAATAAATTTAGAGGAAAAACATTTATAAATAGAGGTCAAGATTTCTTATTAGTTAAAAACTGAGATGAAATAAAATTTTATCGGTACATGAAAAGTTCCAATGATCGAATATTTAATAAGGATAACATATAGGAAAATTAAGAGTAGTATTTTCATAATTTAAAACAAAAAACCACCTTCTCTTTTTGAAAATCGATGACACGAGGGAGGTAGAGAGAGTTGAAATTTTGTTTCTTCTTCTTCGTCTTCATTTGCACCCAAATTAAATGGCATGAAATTGGTTTGGGTGATTGCTAGTAAAGAAAAATCAAATCAAAGTGGAGAAAAAACTTAGAGAGAGAGAGAGAGAGAGAAAGAGAGAGAAACAAAGAGAGCTTGGATGTTTAGATAGAGGAAGTTTGGGATTTGAAAGAAGAAGAGGGAACTCTTGAAATTGTTGTAAAAGGGCTTTCAAATTGGGTTAATTAGCATTGGTAAGGTGTTATTTTTAGTTACATCCATCCAATTTGCTTGTTTTATTTAGGAGATTGAAAATTTTCAAATTGAGGGATTTTAGAGTTTATGTGATTTGTTTGTAGAAGAATAAAATTGTGTTAATTGTTGATAAATTGTGATATTAATTAAATGATTAAGAATTTAATTAGAGAAATTAAAGGCCAATCATGCAAATAGCCAACCATAATTAGGAAATGTGGAGGAAATTAGAAAAGTGATTAAATTAATAACATTTAGGAATGTTCAAGATTAGGTTTAATTAGTTTAATGTGAAATAAATAGGTTAGTTAATATTGGTTTTGTGGATTAAATCATGGGAAGGTTGACTAAGTCATGTAAGTTTTATATTTTAAAGGGTAATATTATGCTTGAATTTGATTGTTATGTGAATGAGATCATGTTTCAAGCATATTAGTGATTCTGGTGAGATAAAACGTCAAGATATTGGATTATGCTTGGAAATGTGGAAACATAGAAGTATGGATTTGATAAATTGTGTAAATATTTATGTGTTAAGTGATGCAGTGAGGTTAGAAATTGTTTGAGAGTTATAATTTAAATAGTTAGGTGTGCTGTTTATTGGTTGATAATTTGGTAAAATAGAAAAATAAAATGTGTATGTATTGTATGTGAATCTTGAATTAGTAAAGTGAAAAAAATAAAGATGTATGTGGATAAGTACTAATTAGAGATGTTTCCTTATAATTAAAAGGGACATATAAAATTGGATCGATATCTGGGGAGCTTGAGCTACTAAAAAGATATGTAATTATTGCTCGTCACCTCACCTTTTTAATTAATAGATGTCCTAGTTAGACATGCTTTGCATATGTGAAATGAGTTTAGAAAATGGATTACAAAGAAAAATTGTGCCAAAAAAATAGTTGACTATTTAGTATATTTATATGTATTTTAGTTGAATGTTTGGTCAAAAACTATATATATATATATATATATATATATATATATATATATATATATATATATATATATGTTAAAGTTGGTTATTTGAAAAGAGAATAATTAATTATGTATTTAAGTTGGTCGTTTGGTTGAATACTAATTGTTTATGTACTTAAGTCGACTATTTGGATGAAGACTGATTGATTATGCATTTATATCAGCTATTTGGACGAAAACTAAGTATTTGTATGTGTAAGTCATCCATTGGATAAATACTAATAATATATATTAGAGTTGGCCGTATGAAAAAATACTAAATATATATTCATGTCAACTGCATTAGTGGAGATCAATTATGATAAAATTAAAGTCAGTGATATTGGCAGAGACTAATGATATAATATCAAATCAATTGTGTTTGGCAAGGAATAGTTATGTAATGTTGAGATTGTTGTAATGAAAGAATTACATTCAGAAATTTTTTGCTAGTAATCGTAATAATAAAGTTTTGGTTGTAAAAGATTGATTTAAATGAAAATAAAATATTATAGTTGTGTTGTGCACCTAAATCATAGTATATTTATACGTGATTGATAAGTATCTATTTCATAATGTACTTCAGATCTATTTTATCTATCACTGCAATAGTGATCTCATTTTTAGATCAACATAATTTTGAGTTAGATGGAATTTTATAATCATTGCTTTGATGATATATAGTTAAACTAAATGCAAATGATAAGTTTTATTATGTTAAATCTATAATAATGTGAAATTATTAAAGTTATTAATTATTATGGGTTGTATTGCATAAAAGTGAAATAAACATGAAAAAAATTAATATTATTTATTAATTTTATTAATTATATATATTTTTTGTAAATTGGCAAAAATTATCTAGTATATAAACATGAAAAATATTGCGAGTGATAAATTATGTGTTCAAAGAGTATGTTTAAGGTTGCCCATGAGCATTGGTTGTATAATCCATATATGGTTTTGAGATTGTGTTATGTAAGTGTTTAACAACAGGAAGTTTTTATTGGAAATGGCTCTTTACTAAAATTTTATTAAAATTACATGAATCTTTTAAATTCTAATGGAAAACTTTGTATATATGAAGTTTATGCATAAGGGAGAGACTTTGTTTATTTTTTTTAAAAAACATTTACCCCACTTCACATGTATATGATAAGTTTTTATAGTAGAAATTATAATAAAAAGTTCAAGGGGTTACACGAGGTTTGCATGCGTAGTTTTTTTTTTTCATTTGGTGGATGACGTTGTCTTTTATTTGTTTCTAGTTTCTATTTTCGGTCTTTAGAGTTGGTTCAAAAGTTAGGTTTTAAGTTTTTGGATATCAAAAGCTTATTTTTCAATTTGTTCTCACTTGAAAACATACCAAAACATTCTAGAAACTTCAATAAATTAATTTCCAATCCTAAAACACCATTTAATCACTTTCAACATAGAAAATCTAGCCAAATAAAAATTATTTTTATGGGTCTCGAGATCTACTTTTTCCAACAAGTTATAAGAGAAAACCATTTTCAATGAACTTCTATCATCAAGATAAGCTTATTGATACCAAAATTAACTTTTTTGTGGTTGGAATATGACCGATTGAGCCCTCTGTCTTCTCTCACCTTTTCTTTTAATAATTTTGTTTTTCCTCTATTAACATAGGGACTGAAACCTAAAAAATAAAGTTTACGACATTAAATGCAAAATACTAAAACAACATAGATCAAGTTTTAAAAAATAAAATTCTCAGGGACTTAATTGATATTTTTGACACCCATGAACAATAAAAAAAACAAAAAGGGTTTCTTTTTTAGTTAAGTTCAGTTATTGTTTTGTTATTGTTTTTTTTTTTTTATAAAAAAACTATAACCCAAAATTCAACCTTTAATTTAGTGCCAGGATGTTCCACAGTACCTGAAATATATTAGAATAAATAAATCAAGAAAAATTATAAATCAATTAAATGACAATTATAATATAATTTTTCAAATGGAAAGAAAAGAAAAGAAAAGCCCGATACAAATGTACAGTAATAATCCGTTGTTTCACGCATGATGATCCAAAGTAAGAAAGAATTTGTGGAAACGGAGAAAGAGATGTTCTTGGACCTTCATTGGCCTGTACCCCTCCTTCCTGTACTGAACTAGAAAGCTGGATATTATTGTTCATTAAATTAATTGCAGAGCACTTTACAGTGCGGGAAAATACTGATTAAATACGTACTGCATAGTGTATCATCATTATTTTCTAATTTCTTTCTTGAATTCCACGATCATTTCCCCTATCAGACCACCATATATGTCTCCCTCACGTGTTAATTACAAATTTAACTAGATAGAGTAATGGAGGCTGCTTTCCATTTTGGGACAGTGCGATTGGAGGTTTCCAAAAATAGATCGGACCAAAACCTTAAAAGTCTAAAATCAAATATTCACATCGTTGTTTGAGTTGAAATTTCAGATTTTCTCGGTCAAAACAAAAACCTTGCATCTCGATGAACTTGGTTAGAGAACTCCTAGGCTTGATCTCAAGCAAACCACATGCTCAGTGCGAGTATACTATTTATTTTAGTGTTCTTGATAGTCCTATGAGAAGCATAGTAATTCGGGGTATATTTGAATTACCGCCAAACATTTGTAATTGTAACCGCCTTGAGCTCCTGGACAAAAAGTTTAGGTTTCAGTACTTGTGTTACTAGGAAGACTAAGCAACAGATCTCAACTCAAGATCTGATATTCTCGTATTATCCTCCTTTTCAACTCGGAATTCTTATCCAAATGAAGGAAATATTTGGCATTGACATGGTAAAAACATATATATGGATGGAATACTGTTTCATCGCGTCTTCATTAATTGTTGAAAAGTAGACTAAGTCTACTCTATTACTTTCCTTTAATTCTCAAACGTTTCGAGGGCTTTTTCAAGATTTGTTTTCCCATCTTTTTTTTTTTTTTATTTTTAATGAATATATAGATGTCAGATGATACAAATAGGTGAAGTAATGCCCGAATATAGAACATATATATAGTTTTAAAGATGAAAAACGTCTACAGTTTAGCATGATCATAGCATAATTGATCTCCAATCCAAAAGGCTCGGGCTCAATGGGGTACAATCACTGTAGAAACAATAACAATCACTGAATAAACAAGTACATGGTTTAGAAAAAGGAGGAAAAACATAGTTTACATAAAAATAGATGACGGTTAGAGATAATACTATATAAGCAATAATCAATCCTCATCACGCAAATTAATCTTATATAGAGATGAGTGACAGTTTCTTTTGGGAAATGATCGAGAGGAGAGATTGCTTAAAGTAAACAAAAAGATGGCCGGAATCGTATGGACCTTAAAAGAGAATAATGCCTGAAGATGGTAGCCAATAAGTTGAATATTAAACATGGATCATAGTGATGGCTGTTCCCCTCTCGATACTCGATTTACCAATCCAAAGGTTTCTCTTTTCTTTTTTTTTATAGAAAGTAGCAAATTGCAGAATGACATGGAACATGGGAAAAATAAACTGAGTCTCAGACCAAGGCCTTAGAGACACGTGTTGGTCGGAACCAGTCCAAATGAGCAAATCTTGTGTGTAGAGTACATGGCACGTGAATGGGACAGCTCCACGTGCATGGATGCTATTCCATATATAGAATAGAATGAAACCCCAGTTGATCCCATCTGCAGAAGATTTAAGATAGGCCGAGCCAAAGATTTACGGACGCATGCATATATATAGCTATATATAGATATTGAAGCTTAATTTTGAATATATATATATATATATATGTTTACACTAGCGTCTAGACCGGTCTTTTCTTGCTATATATATAATTGCAGAGCGTTGAATAAAAGAAAATCTTGTCTAGAGGGTGTGGAGCAGGATTCATACATATCTTGTCTGTGGTCATGAACTGTTTACTCAGTATGAACGTTAGAGTGAATTCAATTCGACAAGTAGCACGCCAACAGCATTTTTCAGAAGCTACGGTTTTGGAAATGTTAGCTAGCTAGATCTGCTGGTTTTACATAGACATGAATATATATCGTAGACTCTGTCACCCTTGAAGCTACAAGCAGATCCAAGTTGATTTAATTAATTACAACTTAATTTTAATGAAAGATTTTCTAGTGAGACAACCAATCCCAGATCGATTGGATCATATTTAATTAAAAGAGTGCCGTATCTTGCATGATGGAGGATAAACACAAGGATAATTGCCTGACTTGTGCAGAAGCCTGTGGACTTGTTGCTAACTTAAAGGGCTTAGCATAAGGAAGAATAATTAATAATATAATCATTTTCATCCTTTTCAGATTTTAAGTAAGATTTAAGTGGTCCTTAATTTATCAATGAGAATTAATTATCTCATAATGTACTGTCCTAATATTCGTAAAAAAAGATTATTAAGATGAAAAAAAGGCTGTGGACTCAACTAGAGTCATTCTAGTACTACTTGCTTGTGTTTTTATGGGAATTAAACACTGTTTTATCGTTCTGATCCATCATTCATCAACAGCCAGAACAAGTTGGATCGATAATCGTGAGCTCAAATTTATCATAGGCCAATGGTTTCTCTGAACAAATACGAGGTGGACATAAGCCAAAAGAGTAACAAAATTTAGACATATAACAACTGGTTGAAGATTTTGGAGGCGAGGAGGCGCCAAAATTTGAGTTTTGTGGTGGTATTGGTCATGAGATGCAACAGGTGGCTGGTGGTTCGGTGAGTAAGGGACAACTCCACGGGAACATGGTCTATTATCTGCCGACTAGGCCCCATGCCTTTTTCAGTTTTTCATTTCAATCCTTGGCTGCTCACTGCCTCGCTGGATGCACCCCATTTATACATAGTTACGTACTTGCGTGTGCATACACGTACTCAAGTTTTATATAGATACAACAACACACGTATTTGCGATTTGCCTAGAAAGGAAGAATATTTGAAAAGTCAAGTTAATTTTGTTTTCACTTGATCTTCGAGTAATGTGGACAGCATAGTCTATTTAAAGTCTACACCCCAATAAAAGAGTGATTTAAACTAGTCTTAGAATACTCATATTTGTTAAACAAAAACAATTCATGTTTATCTATTTAGATGGTGTTTACTTTTAAAATAAATATACACTTACAAAAAATTTACTTATCACAAATAAGAAAAACAAAAAAAAAGAGCTGAAATTGATCATGAATACAAAAAAAATTGATCGAGCAAAATAATTTCGGATTAACTAGGAGAGTTAAAGGTATTGTATAAATAGGATCATATACTGCTATTAATGATAGTAAATACTACATATTTAAATTTCTATAATTTTTTCTTCTTCCCTATAAGGTTCTATTTATTTGATTACTTTACTACTTTTCTTTATATCTTTATTTATTTTCATGCACTAAAGTTTCCTATAAACTCCTCTCTTGAAACTCATTTGTTTTCTTTACACAATTGTACTTTTAGAACAAATTATCCTTACTAAAGGTTATAAGTGTAGAATCCCCACTTTGAATGATTAGAGGTAGTTTTTGTCTCGCCGTAAATTCAATCCTAAATATACTTAATTGGCAATATAATAAATTGGCAATCCTAGTGGGACCAAGATTCAAGATCTATTCTAAAAGTCATCAAAACATGCCTCCAAATAAAAATATAGGTAAACTCATCCTTGTTACACTAGTTGAGTAGTTAGTATAATATCAACCGACAACAAGTATGCCTAAAGATGAGTCTTATCATTTAACTCATCACTACAATATATAATTGCATTTGTACATGCTCTCTTCTAGTGTTTCCATGCAATCCTTCACGTTGCCATTTATTCTAAGAAAATTATCACCATTAACCATCGCTGGACATGTTGGTGCATCAATCCCATATATAGCTATATGCGTATCCTTTTTGTGGATTAGATGACATGGCACAATGATTACTATCAACTATGAAAAATTCTAACCAGCTAGATATAATTGAAAAAGCATCTTACTATCAACATATAAATCTCTCAAATTTTGATACAAGAGCTCTTTAAATAGAGATGGATAACATAATCTACCACACCAACATAATAATGGCCAACTAAACATGCAAGCTATATCTCATAAGTTGAACCAAATACATAACATACTTCATCAAAATAGACCAAGTAACACTAGGAGATATATACTTGGAGGGAAATTCCCAAGAATTCTATAATAACAAGCACTCTAGTAGAGGTATTTGGAATGAGTTTGCCTTCTATAGAAGGATACATCATAACATATTAGAAACAATAAAAAGTGTAGCCCAATTTGTGCGTGAAATCTCTCGATACATTAGCCATCGATACATTAGTCATTTCATAGGTGTACAAATAACCACATGCGAATTATATGTCCCCATAAAGCTTTTATCTCATAACTTAATCTACTATTGGGAAATTCTATACCCTACAAGCTACCTTATAACAAGTAAACCTCAATCCTCTTGTATAACAATTTCTCGTTGTCGATCATTAATAAAAAAAGGGATAAATAAAGAATAACTAGTCCAACATTTAAGAGAGATAGAGCAACAAGTATGAAAAATAATAAGACATGCTTATAATTGTCCATACCCTAAAAGAATAAATTATGCATTCCAAGAAATTTATCGGGAGGATAACCAACCAAAACAGGAACACATCACTAAATTCACCAATCAATATAGTGATGGTGCAACTAACCCTTTTGTGAAGCTAAATATGTTTAGTTTATCATTAAATAAGATAATTTTTCATTAGTTCTAAACATTGCCACCCAACTTGATTAATAATTAGATGAGAAAGAAACTCATTTTCACAAACACTTCTATATGAGAAACTAAAGGTTACATTTGATGACTTAACTAGAATGGTTTAGAACTTAAAAGATTCAATAAAAACATATTTCTTGTATTTCAAAATATTAAAAACTAAATACACTAAACTTATATCTTAGAAACAATGCATAAAATTACTACTAGAGGAATGCAGTAACACATTAGAAAGAGGTTTATAAGAATTAAATATTTAGATATATATTCTTATAAATGATGTTTCTTGTTATCAGAAGATGCTAAAAAATTAAGCCAAAAAAGCCACTAATGACTTACCCTATCAGATATTTAAAAAATATCACGAGTGCTCACTCATTGACTGGTTTAGACTTCAATAAAAAGTTTGAGGAGGTTCACTCATATTAGTCAATGAAATAAAAGATAGAAAACTATTTTAGAATGTAACATTGAGAAAGCCTAAAAAGGTTACTAAACATGGTAGTAAAGAAGTAAAACTACCAAAGTAGTCAAAGATAATGGATATATTTTTTATATCAAAAGAGCTGAAGAGATCTTTGATCAATTAATGTATGAAGGATAAATTAAACTTCTTGAAAATCACATAATCCTTACTATTGATAAAATTAAAGGGAAATAATAATATAAGTGGCATGACTCTTGAAAACATGATTTTAATAATTGTGCAGTCTTTAGGAACCAAATATAGAAGGTTCTAAAATTTGGATGCATTTATTTTTTGGTCATGAAGATGAAGGAAAATGATGATCCATTCTCTAAATTCATTATGAGTGGCTGAAGCTGGCCATAAATGATATTATTATGAAAAAGTACATAGACTATAGAAAAGCTAAAGTGATGGTTCAACAAGCCTAAGATATGCCTTATAGTTAGGTGTATAAATGTCATACCTACTATACAATTACTTAAAAGATGAAGACTTAAAGGGAAATGTTGAGTAAGTAATGTCTTTGTCATAGGCCAAAACATTTAAGCTTATAAAACCATGTGAAAATGAATAGTATAATCACCAACCATAATAGAAATCATTCAAGCCTAGTGATAAAAAGGATGATGATCCTGTCAGGCATCACCAATATCTTATAAATTTAGAAAGTGATGGAAATAAAGGCAAAGCCTAATTTAGAATAATACAACACCTACACTTTGGTAAGGGGAAATGAAGTATAATCATACACTTTCCTAGAAAATAACCTTAAGATATTGCACAAACTAACGAATTAGTTGAAAAGAAATAATTTTAAATGTCAATTATGTTATTTATGAAAGGTGCACCATAGAGATTAATACTAGATAGGATCTCACCTATTTATATGCAAAACAATAATAATCCACAAAGGATGACCCTTACTAAAGAAAGAATCACTAAGCAGCCATAAACCTTGGTAAAAAGTGTGAAAAAGGCTCTTATCTCTACACCACCATCATTTTAAAAGGTTGTAATAGAAAATGATCCATTTAAAAAAACAAATAATAAAGAAATATCTAGAAAAGTAGACAAAGTTATCACTAAGATAATGAAAAAAGAAAACTATGAAAAATAGTTAGATACAAATTAAAAAAGCAATATACACTGCCATGATAAAGACAAAGATCAATCAACAACCATAATGACATGAAAAATTTATTCAAAATTCTAGGCCAACAACCTAGGAGCTTGAAAATAAGAGATAAGAACTATAGCAATGACCTAAGTCATTGTTTATTGTAAAATAAAAGCAAAAAAAGACATTAGTTCTTAAGCAAAAACAATAAAAAAAAAATACTATCAAGAAAGCCACCTAAATAAAGGATGAACTAACACCTATTATATAAGAGATAACATTGATAGTGCTTAAGGACAACAAAAATATCTAAACCCTAAATGAGCTAGTAATATATAAAAAAACTTTAACAAATACCCTTATCTAAATAGAAGACCAATCAGATGATGAAAATGATATGATTGTTAATGTAGATGGATTTTTAAATGATGGTATGATAGATGGACTTTTTGGAATAATAATAAATAATAAAAGAAAAAAGAATAACTAAAATTCTCAGTCTTAATATAACATATATGTAAGTAAAGTACATTGAAAAAAAAAAGAACTAGAAAAACCTTTTAAAGCAGAAGTGAGTGACTATGAAAAAGTCACATCAACTAATATGGTATTTACTTTTCCATAATATTTTGAAGCCATGTATAACTAGTAGACTTATATGAATAATGATTCTAGAAAGACAAATGGAGGGAAAAACTAGAGAGAAGGTATGTAAGAGAGATAAAAGAGAGAATGGGCTATCAGAGTCATAACTTCTCCAGCTATCATTATAATTTTCTTAAATTCAAATATATTGTGTGCCTTACCCTATTCTACAAGCTCATTGACCAGATTTGGTTTATCTAGTGTCGTTTTAGAGATAATGTCATTGCAAATTTTCTAGAAAAATTAGGTTTTGAAAAGATGTAACAACCAACTTGGTTTGTTTTATTTCATCGTTGGATTATCTCTATTTTTCTTAGAGAGTTCAACTAGATGTCCTTTTTTTTTTTTTGAATAGTGGAGATTAGATTCCAACTTTTCTGGAATTTTTTTTACTTCTTGTATTAGCCTCTAGCAGTTTTCAAATCAAAAGCTCACACATAACTATCACTTAGCTTGTCCCATTCCTAGATGTGCTTTCAAAATATACACAAGGAAAACTTTTGATGTGGTTAGTTTGGAATTTATCCTTATAGGCTTAAGGGCTATTGGAGTCTCTAGATCCATAGTTAGATAGATTAAGGTATGAATGTCTACAACTCATTTCTCAAAGGTTATGAATGAGGAGAGTCACAATTTCTTCCCATCTTCTAGGAGTCTTCATAAGGGTGATCCTTTTTCTCGTTACTTGTTTTTTTCTGGCTATGAAGGGTATAAATGACATTCTTAGAGAGGTTTCATAAAAACCGAGGTCTTGATATCATTAATGATGTCAACTGTCATTACTCCTTTCTGCTTTGCAAATGACCTTATGATTTTCTATCAGGAAGATATGGACTCGGTCAGGATTGTGTAGAGGGCTTTGAATGATTTTGTAGGGTTGCCAACATTAGATATGAGCAGCCATTTTAAACCTTTATATATATATATAAAGGTTTAAAATGGCTGCTCATATCTAATGTTGGCAACCCTACAAAATGGTTGCTCATAAATTACTTTAATAGTGTAGTAGTTTAAAGGGTCCTAGTCAATAATGATGTCTTGTTCAGTATTATGCCCTAGTCTTTGATAACAAAGTTTGGTTGTTATAAGGATAATATAATCCCATTAGAAATGGTAATGTTAGATTTTGTAACAGGTATAAAAAACACTATGAAGGTGCTAAAAGTAAACTTAACTATTGGGTCCAAAACCTTGAGCATAATTGTTTTATGGAATGACAAGTTACAAAGGTGTACTTGAGCAAGATTGGATACACACTAATATATATGTTCCATCATATTTTTATTAAGGCTTGATGTTTTATTTACAAAATGGATAAATTAAAATAGTATAATCAAATGATAAACCATTTATAATTAATTCAAAGATGAAAAACACAGTTTCATAGTGATAACTTAGGTCTAGTCCAATTCATAGGCATGTATAATATGGGTTGCTCTATTGAATTCTTTGTTAGATAAATGATAACACACATGGAGCGACTCACAACAGATTTGGCTAGACCAAGTAACTTATAATAGAAAGAAAATTTTATATAATATGAAACATGATATCAAATGATTCATTACGATTTAATAATATATCTTGAGGCTTTTAATGAATTTTGTAAGTATATTGGACAACAAAACAAAATTATTTCATTATAACCAAATCAAAACTATGAATTGATCATGCTTGATGTGACAAGTCTTACTCTAGCACTACCGAAGATAGATGATGGACAAGTTGAGGTTCAGGATATACTAGTTGAAGTTAACCGAGGAACATAAGACAAGCCTAAATCAACATTTATGAGTGCAAGTGAACTAGAAGTACTTTAGAAATAATTGGTAGAATTATTACACACTTGTAAAGAATATTTTTCTTGAATTTATGACAAAAAACTTGTTTTAGATAAAAGTTTAGTAAAATATCTTATATCAGTCAAGCTTGAATTTAAACCACACAAACTACCTCCAAGAAGAATGGCTTTAAACATGGTTGAATGGGTGAAGAAAGAGATTAAAAGGCTTATAGAAGTTGAATTTATTAGGCTTGTAAGATATGTTGAGTGGATATCCAATATAGTTATAGTGTTGAAAAAGAACAAGAAGTTAAGGGTATGCATAGATTTTAGAAATTTAAATCTTACCCTCCGAAAAATGAATACCCTATACCAATGGATGATATGTTAATCAATGTTTTATTTAGTAATAAAATAGTCAGTTTTATGGATGGTTACTCTAGTTACAACTAAACCTTTATTGCAGAATATGTTTCCAATATTGTATTTAAATGTCCTTGTTCAATAAAGATATATGAATGAGTGTTAAATATTTTTGGCTAAAAAAAATACTAGGGCAATATTCTAAATGGCTATGGAATTAATCTTCTTGATATGATCAATCACAATATAGAGTTTTACATTAATGATGTTGTGGTAAAGTCAAAATCAAAATACATCCACCTAGATGAACTGTGTTATGCCTTTTAATGAATGAGGATGCATAGTTTAAAAATGAATCCTTTAAAATATGTATTTAGAGTGTAAGCAAGTAATTTTCTAGGATTTTCAGTGCATTAACGAAGTATAGAGGTGGAAAAGAATAAAGCACGAGCAATTATAGAAACAAAAACTCCACCAGAATATAAAGTAATTACAAAAATTTTTGAAAAAAAATTCTTAATGATGTTTATTTCAAATAATGTAGTAAGATTACATATTTTATTGAGTTGTTGAAAAAAAAAAGCGCATGAGTTTTAATAGACTAAAAAGCAATAATTTGCCTTTGAAGATATAAGAACTTATCTAGCTAAACCTAAAATATTGGCCCAACCAAGGCCTAGAAAGCCTTTATGACTATATATTTCAATAATAGAAGGATCAATTGATAGTATGTTGACATTAGGGGTGATCATTTTCGGTTCGGTTCGGTTTTTATCAAAAAAAGTAACCAAACCGAAATTTTTTTTTGAAAAAAAAACCGAAACCGAACCGAAACCGGGTCAACCCGGCCGGTTTCGGTTCGGTTTGGTTCGGTGTTTTTAGGGCAAAAACCGGTTCAAACCGATTTGGCTCGGTTTTTTCGGTTTTGGCTCGGTTTCTTCCGGTTTTGGCTCGGATTTTTTTGGTTTGGTCGGTTTTTTTGGTTTGGCTCGGTTTTGGCTCGGTTTTTCCGGTTTGGCTCGGTTTTGGCTCGGTTTGGCTCGGTTTTTTTTCTGGTTTTTTGTCGGTTTCAGTTCGGTTCAGTTCGGTTTTTTGTTTATAAAACCGAAACCGAACCGAACCGGCCGGTTTTTTCAAAAAATTAATCGGTTTAATCGGTTTTTTTTCGGTTGTTTTTGTTAATTTTTTCCCTACGTTTTCCGGTTTTTTTGCTCACCCCTAGTTGACATAAAAAATGACTCTGGGTATGAACATATCATTTATTATCCCAATTATGTACTTATAAAAGTTGACGAATGATATATGTCAATAGAAAAATTATATTTGTCTTTGTATTTTACTTGTGTTTATGATGCTGAAGCATTTCTTAATAGGTCATATTAGCAAATGAATATTAGTATCATGTGAGTTTAATTAGTATTACATGCCATAAAAAGCAATCAAATGGCAAACCTTGGTTGAATTCTTAGTTGATCATCCTTGCATTAATATTGACCATGAATTGGAATACAAAATTAACATTATTATAGCAGAACATGTTCCATGTTAATTATGGTTTAATGGATCCAAGACAAAAAACAAAGATAGTGCAAAGGTGGTCATAATATCCTTAATAGGTCATAAAATGATATTAACCTTTTAGCTTGATTTGTAAAACTTTAGGCGGAAGAACAAAGCTAATCACCTACTAGGTATATGTGTTTAATTAAGGCCATGTTGTGCAAATTATTGGTTTACGTCCCATACTTGAAGAGGAAAACATTGTTAGAGTTTGACTAGAATATGAAAAGAATGGCTAACAGTTTCTTATTAGGTACAATAGTGATTCTAAATAGTTTAATAACATCAAAGATTGTTTTACGCTCTCATTGTTCACCAAAGCTTTCTTGCATATAACTTAGCAATATGATGTAATGGGCAATGATAATGTTTGGCTATATTAAGATTGGTTAGACCTATATATTGAGAATTAAATGGTTGCCTTAAAAAAGAATCATTTCTTTTTTAATGTCTAGAGCAAAGTGACATTATTCTACTTTTTATAACACTTTTTCATAAAACAAACCAAGACATTCTTCATTGATGTCTTTTAGTGTGATATTAACAATTGACCAATTGATGTTGGATAAGCAGTCTACTAGATTTTCATAGCAAAAGATGAATATAAATGCCACACCCGATATAAAATGGGACCTCTAAAAATTATAGGAAAAATATAGAAAATGGATTCCCCACCTAGTTCCTTAAGAAGACTAAGAATTCTAAAATATGCACTAGTTCTAAATATCTGAATAAAGGGTTAGTTATGCTTAATGGAAGATAAGAATCACTGTTATTGCATCTTATCCAAGGAAATATTAACTTAGTTATGTGTTTCTCCTAGTTTATTTTATACAAGCCATTAATTGTCCAAATTAGTTCATGAGCTTTTTCACAAGTCATTTATTGTTGATGGATGTTTGTCGAGTTAACATTAGACCCTAAATGAAGAGTCTCACAACACGATTGTTTTATTAATTTTAATTATTATTATTTTTAAGTACTTATATTTCTTGACTTTTTTTATCATTATTTTCAAAGGAAAATGGTGAATAGAAAGGGGGGTCAAAATTGAATTATAACAACTTGTCTCTCTTCACCATATATACAGTACAAAGTCTATGAAAAATGCATTTTAATAGGCTTTGTTTAGTAAGTTTGTAAAGAAAAGATAGTATCATGAAAAAATTTGAAAGGTGGTAAAATCAAAAGGTGACCAAACTCAAGAATTTAAATCTAAAGGAACCATTTATGATTTATATTCACAGGTACAATGCTTTGTACTTGAGTTTATAAGAGTCATATGAGAGGAAAAAATAAAAAAAAATTTGCAAGAGTCCTCTAAGACTAAAAAGTATAAAAAAATCTGTAAGAGTCGTCTAAGACTCAAAAGTAAATAAACATTTGTGAGTTCTTTGATGCTCAATCATAAGAAATATTTATATGAGTCCTGTAAGACTCAAGAATAAAAAAAGATTTGCATGAGTCCTTTAAAACTCAATTGCTAAGGATTTGTAAGATTTATTTGAGACTTAAAAAATAAAGAAACATTTATGAGAGTCTTTCAAAACTTGAACACAATAAATTTGCAAGAGTCCTTTAGGATTTAAAAAATAAAGATAGCTTTATATGGTCCACTAGAAATGCAATATCTAAAAGAAATATTTGCAAGAGTCCACTAAAAATAAAAAATAAAAAAAGACTTAAAATAGTCCACTAAGACATAATCGCAAGAGCTTCACGATGGCCATGTATAAATCAAATTCACAAGATTCCTCTAAGATGTTAAAAGTAAAGTAAGAGTGTGTTTGGTATTGTGGTTCTTTGTTGTGGTTATGGTTTGAAAAAGTTTTGTTTTATTAAAAATACTTTTAGTTGAGGTTGGTTTGGAAAAATATATGTTTGGTTAAAACTGTGGTTGAAACTGAGGTTGAGTAAAAAGTAGTTTAATGTGTTTGGTTAAAAAAATACTTTTCAAATTGAGGTTATAAAATAATTAATATATATATATATATATATATTGATGGTTTTTAATTTAAATATTGTAGATTTAACTACCATTATTACATTATTAAATAAATAATATTTTATATCAAATACTTTTTATTATTCCATTAAATTATCTACAATTTCATCACGTATGAAATTCATCTGATAAGAACTATAGTTTTCATGGTTTTTTGAGCGTGCAACAAAATTAGGTAAAATATTATCAGAAACAGAATTGGAATTGCGATCATATTCAACAAGTATTATGTCATCATGCGATGTTCTTCTAATTTATGTAGTGTTATTAAATAATATTAAACATTATTGTTTTTTTTAGTAAAACACAATTTTAAAAAAAATAAATTTTTTTTACAAGGTCGGACACGGTTCAATAAATTTTACTCGCATGAATAGTGCAAAAAAATTCACGGCAATCGCTCACGCGTGAACGGTTGCCACGTGAATGCTTCTCGCGGGTGAATTATAATTCACCTGGCGTCATCTGGCATGGGCACTGTTATGAACAGTGCCCATGTGAATTATAAGAGAAGCAGCTCCCAGCTGCTTGTGAAAAACGCCGATTTGATGCAAAAAATTATGGGACCCACCAAATAATAAACTGTTGTTTACATGTTACCAAACGTCTGGTTTACGCAGTTTGCTTTAAAAGCAAAAGCTACCGCGTAAACAAACGCCCTCTAAAACTTGCGAGGGTTCTTAAAGACTCCAAATCTCATTACAATTTACAATAGTCCTTTAAGACTCAAAAGCAAAAAAAATATAAGCAAGATTCCCCTAAAATTCAATCGCAACAGCCTCCTGATGGCAAAGTTTGACTTAATTTCACAAGAGACTTCTAAGACCCTAAAAGTAAAGTAAAACATGCGAAGGTCCTCTAAAACTCCAAATCATAGAATAATTTATAAGAGTCCTGTAACACTCAAAAGCAAAGAAAGTCTTGTTAGAGTCTTATAAGACTTAATCATTTATAAGAGCCTTTTAACGACAAGGTTTAACTTAAATTCGTAAAAGTCCTCTAAAACTTTAAAGGTAAAGTAGAACCTGTGAAGGTTATCTGAGACTTTAAGTCATATAATAATTTGTAATAGTCCTTCGAGACTAAAAAATAATGAAATAATTGTGATAGTCATCTAAGACTTAATCGCAAAAGCTTTTTGATAGCAGGGTTTGTTTTAAAATTGCAAGAGTCCTTTGAGACTCTAAAAATAAAGTAAAACCCTCAAATTTCATTGAGACTTAAAATCATATAATAATTTGTAAGAGTCCTTTTAGACTTAAAAGTAAATAAAGATTTGAGAGATTCCTCTAATACTCAATCATAAAAGTCTCATGATACATGGTTTAACTCAAATTCGCAAGTGTTCTTTAAGACTAAAAAAAGTAAAGGAAAACCTATAGAAGTTCTCTAGAATACAAATAACAAAATAAATTATGAGAGTCTTTCAAGACTTAAAAGTAAAGAAATATTTGAGTCCTCTTAGACTCAATTGCAAGAGTCTCCTGATGATAGGATTCGACTCAAATTTATAAGAAAAGTATGATGATTGTATATGATGATTGTATATAAAAGAAATTAGGATACCTAATTAGATGCCACTTATATGAAATATTGATCTTCCTTTCAATGTTTAACTTACTTGTTGATAATTAAAATTTATTGCTCTTTATCTTTGCTAACATTCCAATTATATGTCAATAATATTTTTTTATAAAAAATAATAATTTAAATTCTATTAAAATAAAATAATTTACTATTATAATCCTTTATTTTATTATTAATCTATATTTCTCAGCCAAAAGATAATAATTTTTTAAGTAATATGTTTAACAAAGGTGATTAGAATAAATATTCAAAAAACTTGAAATGATTAAAAAAAAGGGATATCTTTAATTAAAACCTTTTTTACCCTATTAATGTGATTTGTTTTTTTTTTTGACAATTTGCTTATCTGGATATTTCTGTACTGAAGCAAAACAATTATCATAATCATTAAAGAAAATTGTTCTTAAAATATTTTCATTATTATCACACATGCATATTAAAAAATATAAATATAATACATGGGAACTTTAAAACATATTAAAAATTAAAAAATTAAAAAAAACATAAACTCTATTTTAATTGAATGTTCATAAGACTTTTTTTTATATTAGGCACATAATAATTGAAAAAATATTAACATTCCCATAAAGACATATAATATTATTTTAGAACCATGGATAAATTTATTAATAATATTAATTCTTTTAGTGCATTTAATGAAATCTAAAAAAAAATCAGAAGGGTCAGGCCTAAGCATGCAAGGCAAGGCTTAGAAGTTTGGCCTTTCCCCCTTTTTATTTTATTTTATTAAGGTACTTTATTTATATAAAAAAATAAATAGTTAATGACATGTCGTGTGTCATTCCAGATTTTATCTATCGGAGATATGACTGAGAAATCCCAACTAGGTTTTTTGCACTAAAAATACCAATTTTCTTTCTATTTCCATCCGAAAACAACTAAAAAAAATATACTCTTACCATCTTAATAACCTATTTTTTCAACTTAAAACAACTCTGAATTTGTCCAGAAACACAAACGCAAATAAAAAAAAAATTATCTCTTAACCTATTATATTTTGTTTTCATAAAGTTAAAGGTTTAAAAACATCTCAATGAAACTTTTTTCATCGAATGGAATCCGTTGATATTAAAATTAAACCTTTTTATTGTAGGAAATTAGACCAACAACAACTCTATCTCTTTCACTGATGTTAGAAGATTTTCTCTTGTCTTTCTCATACCCAATGATTGAAAAGTAAATAAAATCTTTTGAACTAAAACTAAAATTTAAAAAACTATAAGGATTGTAAAAAAAAAAAAGAAAAAGGAAATAGGTTGTTTAAATGGTATTTTTTCGCATGAATTTGATATTGACAATATAATTTCTTTTTATTTTACACTTAAATACTTTTTTATTGAATTGTTTCTTTTCTTATTCTTAACAATTTTTAAGAAATTGATCATTAATTTGATCATACAAGGCAGTAATTAAAAATAAAATTTGAAGATAAAATTAAAAAAACACACTTTGTTATTATTGCTACTATGATTTTCCTGTCCATTTTAGTATATTTTGTAATATAATATAATGTAATATTCATTAATTTATGAGGCAGCAGTAGTTTCGAGTAGTTTTACCAATGCTCAAGATTAAATTCAACGCAAATATTGATATATGAAATCAAATGCAATATATTTGCAGTGAAATGGTGGAGAGGGGGGGTTTTGTATTATATAAAATGCTTAATTAGAAAAAAGGAAAACGCAATAAATTGAAAGGAAAAAGACATAGTAGTTGGAGCAAAAGTGACAAATAGATAAGAGAGAGATTGAGAACAGGCGGAAAGTCAAGTATTTTGGGAACTTGAACCGAAGGCATTGGCACGTACTAGCTTGTCCATGGAATTTATCAAAGCTTCAAACTCCATATAATCAATGCAGCTAAGTTCTCACTGGCTTATGGGATCTGTGTGTGTATATATATATAAGAAGTAAGAACACTTGGTTTCTGTACGCCCCAACTGCGCTACATCCTTCTCTAGTCATATTGAAGAGTTCTCAACACTCGCTCACCAAATGAAGGTAGGAATAAAGCTACAGGAATGAATCAATGTCTTGATTATCTCTGCATTTTTCATCACAGGGAAGTTAACTTGACGCTTACTGAGGATAATTATGTGCCCTTACAATTGCAGATAGTCGTTTGGATGCAAAACAAACTCTATAGGAGACATGACAGCAAGAAACCAAACTCCATTTCTGTTGATTGTAAGCACTGTGTTGCCTGCTTTATTTATTTATTTGTTTTCTTGTATGTTTCTGTTAATGCATGGATTTAGACTTCTTAAAATGACTAATAACAGCCATAGTGATTCAAACCATCACGAGGTTATCATGTTCATAGGCTGGTTACAAGGGAGATGGGCCCATTTATACTCGGTAAAAGGTTTCTTAGTCTTAATTAACATTTTGATCCTTCTTTGGTCTTAATTGTCAGGAAGTGGCAATCATAGATCAGCAAGCTATTAGCAGTCATTCCGTTCTATGAACTTATGATCAGTATGTGTGAAATGTATTTCTTAGATTATTATTAATGTAACTTCTGCTCCTTGCATAGATCACATTCGGCAAGAATCTCGTAAAGAAGAATTCATTGACTGGCCTAATGAATTGCTGGCAATTGGGACGTTTGGAAACAAATCCATAAAAGAAGAATTTAAGCATAACCATTTCTCCCAAAATCTTCCCCAAGAACTTACACCTGAAGAAGTTGGAAAACTGCAAAATGAGCTGAGCATCTTATTGCATAAACAAGGTGGATCAACTGATGGAGCAGAATCAGAAACTGCTAATTTTTTCAATAGCCAAACAAGCATGGAAGATGATAGTACAAATTCTGACGGCTGTTCTGATGAGTCAAATAACAAAGATTGCTGTGTTCAGGCTAACACCGAGGTTATTACCAGCAGAAGGAAAGATATATGGGCAGACACCAGTGCAGCAATTAACAAAAAGTCTTTGTCTTTTCTTCTAAAGAAGATGTTCATTTGTGGCGGTGGATTCTCTCCTGCCCCTAGTTTAAAGAATCAAGTCCCAGAGTCCAGAATGGAAAAGGTAGATGCAAATAATGCATATTACTTTTTTTTGGTTGCTCATAAAGAGAAAAAAGGGATTTCTAATACAGTTTCTTTCTTCTAATTTATGTCTGAATGAAAGATATTGAGGGCAATACTTCACAAGAAGATATATCCACAAAATCCGAGTCCAAAATCATCAACGAAGAAATATTTGGAGAATAAACAAAAGCTGAAGTCTGCCGAAGAGGATGGAATAGATGAGAAGGCTGATGAAAGAAGTAAATGGGTGAAGACAGATTCTGAATGTAAGTTCGGATTAGTATGCATAAGAATATATCATCTGTACTGATATGATCTCGATGACTAACACTTAATATTCAACTGCAGATATAGTATTGGAGATATAAATTAAATTGGCCCTGGCCAGATGCGTGTGAAGATTACATGGTAATTAATGGCAGTATTTTCAAACAGTTACTTCATACTTGTAACAACAGTAATTGTCGCATTTCTGATACCAAGAACTACAAAATTTTGCAGATAACTATGATCCGTGGTTGAACCGTCCTGCTTTCAATATACGGAGCTAAATGGCTTGAAATAATCGCCCAAGCCGTACTGAACTGTCTTCAACTTTCATGAAAACTGCAACCTCTATCTTAAACATAGGAATGAAGCATAATGTCCGATTTCTAAACATGTGCATATATATATATATATATATGTGCATATATATATATATATATATATATATATGCCACTAGCCTAATGCCTTTGATTCCCATGCGAATGATCTTATACCAATGGCTGGGCATAGTTTTTTCTCAAGTTACAAGGAATTGATTAGCATTTGGAGGACAATAAAAAGATCTGTTGGTCTAGACTGGCAGGTTCAGGCTGAGTTTTGTGCTCATGGGGCATTCTGAGCTTTGTTTTCTATGGGAGAAAAGAAAATCTTGAAATAAAGAAGAATTTATTGGAGTTCTAGGAAGCTTGTTTGTTGTTACGTTTATGCTTACTGTAAGGGCAGCAACGACACGGGGGTAGATGAAACGTGCATGGCTTAATTGGGTAGAGCAGCACCTTGTTTAAAAGTGGAAATCTCATATTCAAACTCCTTTCGCGAGAAATCATGTTAATTTAGCAAAACTCAATAAATAAAAATACAAAATCATTACCTTCTCTAATTTGGAATATGCCTTCCCTTACATGCTATCTTCAATAGTAATTGTTTGTAAAAAGATGTGGGTGTGCTGACGAACGTGGACCCTTGTGTTAAAAGATTTGACTAACCTTACACTGGAGGCACTTGTGTTCCATGCACCTATGCATCTATATAAATACAGAATTTAAATCAATATTTTAGGAGTCATTCGATTTTCTCCTTCATAATTAATCACATTTGAAGCCATTCTTCGTGGAGGTTGTTTACGTGGCTTTAGGCTTGATTGGTAAAGAATGTTTGGACGAACTTTGGTCTAAACCAAGCAATTAATCATAATCATAGGAAAAATAGTGTCTATAAACATGTAGCAGCGATACTATATTACTCTGAAACTCTTCTAGCATATTGGCGCCTGTAAAAATTGGTATAGTCTTATTATAATCTCCCAAGTTAACTTTAATTAGTGGATCTTGAACTTTTAACATGTCTATCATTCATATTTAATGATGCTATAGGAAAACTTTTCTTATCAAGTAAGATCATTTGATAATCTTGATCTAGTTTTATTGAATTTATTTTATTATAATGCCTTCTAAGTATGGTTTTTAAAGACAACATAATTATTAATATCATATCTCTATGCGTCATGCCACTTATAATACTTCTTCCCTTTAATTTAGTTGGTGGTGGGGATGGAATGATTATCAAGGAACTTAATTTATATCTTATATATCAATTGGTTAAAGATTAATTTCATCAATGCTTTTATAGTGAAAAAATTAATCTTTTTTTTTAATTATTCTGATAGAATTTGTATTTTCCACTAGGTTAAATAACCTATCTAGCCTTTTGTAATGATGTAAAAACAATCTTCTTTCTTTTACTTTTAAAATTGATATGAGTAATCATAACATTGTCTAAATAGCCAACTAGATATATTCTTCTAATTGGCTTATTCTCTACTAATTTTTTCATTTTCTCATAACAAGTAATATCATCTATTAGGGCGTAGATATTTAAGTATTTAGTTTTTATAAACCATTTTATTATGCTCCACTATAATATCCCATTCAAAATGACTTTAATTCACTCATACATTGTTATAGTTAAAGTGCATTTAATTTTTAATGTCTTCAACTAAAAGACATAACTCTTAATTAACTTTCATTTGTCTTAGACAATCCTAGTTAATTCAATCATTGTTACCTCTAGTTTTGTTATGTAGAAATGCTCATAGAAGCGAATCTCCATCCCTTCTTTATTGTTGATATAGTTGGGTGGCAACACAAAAAACTAGTGAAAAACTATTTTAATCAGTATAAACCAAACAACCTTAACTTTATGAAGGGGTTCATAACAATATTGTCATATTGGTTTATAAATTTTACAATGTGTTCTATCATAAATTATTTTTTTCTTAAAATTATTTTTAATTTACAATATTTATATCTCTAGGAATTAGGTGTAATCTGTCAACTCATCCAAGATATGAATGAGTGTATATAGATATTACTATTCAACCAATTACTAACTCTGTCTCCCTTGGGTTCTTTATTCAATTTTATATATTCTTCTCCTCACTTGTATATCAATAATTAGGGTTTGCTATAGAATGAAATTGAGGTTTACTTGCTATGAAACAACATAATAGGAATTAAATTGCCTAGTAACAAGTTGTTGCACTAGATAAAACGGTTATGGAGCCATATAATTGGCTTGTGGTTATATATATAAAGAGGAAATTGGCATATTATGAGCTATCATGCCTAGGTTTAGTTGTTGTTATTGTGTATGATACATTGGTATATATCTCATTATATAAGGCATAATAGTTTCAAATACCCATGTTGGAGTGCTTATGGCTTTAGAATTTCCTAGGATTTGGTCATAGTTATGTAACCCTAGCTAGATTTAGACATTGACAATTCATGTTTTATATACCCTGAATACTCTTGTCAATCAATGGACTTTTCCTTCGTAGTTGATTGTTTCATCTGGGTTGATTACATGGACTCTATTTATATAAGTGGACTCCATTTATATAAACGACCATTATTCTATTTTTCTTGCCTTTAATCAATCATGAACTTCATGATTGATCATACCATTTATAATTGATTTTAGCTTCTTTTTGAACAATTAATGTTCTTATCTAATTGATATGTAAGCTAGTTCAAGGTAAAAAGGTTACTATTTTGCTATTCTCGATTCATTAATTAAAACTTGAGAAGTTATTTTTATTATTATTATTATTAACATAAATGTCTGGACCAACTTGTACGTACCTCAACTAATACTATAGGCTCTAAAATTAATGACCATATAAATCTCCAATGACCTTCAAAAAATTTAAACTCATATGACCATTGAGTGCAAACCCAAGTCCTGAGTTATTCTTGAAAAGCCAGGTTGTCTGCTGAACCGTGTCTATCTACCAGCAGACCTTTCCAAACTATAACTTCGATGAAAGAGTAGGTTTTTGGACCTTCGATAAAAATATTTATGTTATGATATTCAAGTTGTGCTGCTCAGTGGGAGTCATATTCCATAGAAAGTTCAGTGCTAATAAGTTTATTGACTCGAAAAATACACCACAGAATTCGGTCACCGTCTCCTTTATAAGTCTCAACCCGGTATTGTTCATTTAAATCCTTGCAGAAGAAAACTGCAGCAAGGCCAAGGGATCATCTTCACTCCGGAAGAGTGAGTAGAGATATCAGGGGCTCATAATTGGGAAAACGTGAAATAAGATAATAGCGTTTTGCCAGCTCGAAGTCTTCAAACTGAAAGGCCGGAGCACAAGTGCAACCTACTAGGGAGTAGTGGCTCTCAGCATCCCTCGGTGCAGTTTTAGCAACCATACTATCTGGAGAAATGTTGTAGTCCTTTGTTGGAAATGCACCAAACCAGACATTTGGAGGCACAGTATACTGTGGTTGCTGATTGTCTCCACCCAGATCAGATCCAATGGAAGTTAATTTGACCTGCCCGTTTTTCTCATTCAATTCCACTATCTGAAAAAAAAATATGCTTCAATAGAAAAATAAGTAAAATGGCAGGACTACCAGCAAATATTGCAAGACAGGAACCCTGAGCGAGACTCTTTTCTCCAATTTCATCTTAAATTTCTAATTTGCTCGGATGAGAGAAAAGCTTCATATATAATTTGCAAGGGATATTGTAGATTGCCATGGCACTTCAAAATGCTAGAAATAAGATCAAATTTCGGATTTACAATATGAATTATTTCTCATTTCATTCTTTCTTTTCAGCAATGCATGGTTTGTTTGAATTACTTCTGGAATACATTTAACAATTTTAGGTGAAAACTTCAATAGTTTATTTGCTGGTTTAGCGGAGGTGAGTAGAGAAACCACAGCACAGATGAGGTCAACAGGATACAAAATGGCCATAATTTTCATAGCATCAAATTCAACCAGGTAAAAATCAGGACTCTTGTATATCAATCAACTTATATTACCATTTCAATTTGACATTGATGTGCACAGTGTAATCTAATTCTAGTGCTTCAAGCTTAAACATAAACAATTCAAAGATTTCATCATTGGGCATTTGACAGTCTTCTAATGCTCGAAGCAATCTCATAACTAGAATATCGAAGAACTACCACACTAATTTATTCTACAAAGAGTCATTGTCCAGTTGCAGTCCAGAAAGCA
The DNA here is from genome assembly GCA_015852605.2 of Populus deltoides. Taxonomy (NCBI): domain Eukaryota; kingdom Viridiplantae; phylum Streptophyta; class Magnoliopsida; order Malpighiales; family Salicaceae; genus Populus; species Populus deltoides. The sequence continues at coordinate 14,811,214 of CM027575.2, forward strand.
GGTCCTGGGATGGAAATTGTTGAAACTGGGTAGCGGTTATTTACACAGCATGATTGGACTCCACGAGCTGTAACACAGAATTTGCCTCACTACCTGGAACTCTATTTCAAAGGGGCCATAACTAGGAGGAACTATTGCATAGGAGTGATCAATTTACAAATACATGCTGAAGGGTATTCGAAATTTTCCTTCTAATAACCCAACTTTGGTAGTACAGCAACTTATAGTCTGTCTTTACACGATTCTCTAATGCAGGTATGAGAGATTTAATACCAAATTCAGCTTAGGTGGTGCAATCAGTCAGTTGGGTTAGCTTTGGAAATTTTGGTTCGGTCAAAACCACATATTTTGCACCTCAAACCAAAGCTGCCCTGAATAAGAAAAAAGAATTAAATGGAACTGCCCAAACAAAAATATGGAAGATTTGGGTAAGTATAGTTTTTAGGAGAAAGATACATGAAACATAGAAAATTCCATATGATTTTAGATATATTAAAATTATTATATGATAAATGTTATTAAAATTTAAAAAGAAAAAGAAATAAACTATTGATTTTTAGGCCAAGTTCAGTTTGCAACCCCTCCAAACTGAACCAAATACTGAAAATCAAACATTTCAAAAAAAAAAAAATCTGGACCAAACCAAGCTTTCAAAAAACATGAACCAAATGGAACGAAAATGGGTCAAATCAGTTCAGTTTTAACCAAATACTACTCACTCCTTAACTCATGTCACATCCTAAGACTCTATTCTGGTTATAGGAGGAGGAACTATTATTGTGTAGGGCCATCCAAGGTACATTTTGGATAACCCAACTCATTTGATTTGTCCAAAGCAATTGCTGTTGGAATGAGATAAATGAGTTTTCCTAACAAATACTTTGAACAAATCAAATAGTTTGCCTATCAAAATTGTCCTTGTGATTATCCCATGCAACCTTTACTGGATGAAAAGCCCTTATGCAATGCCCAAGTGCAAATCTGAAATGTTCCAATGCAAAATCACATCACAAACATGAAATTAAAACTTTCTCATCTACCCAAAGAAACTATAAAAAAGCTTCAAACATAGAAGTAGATCTGATGTTCATAAGCAAAGTGAACCACTAAATGAAAGAGCTTTAGATCAAGTTTGCAGTGAATAGTTTGGAAGGACAAAATGGACATGCATTGACCATGTGATGGACATCCTCCATGCATAATCTGTGCAAGGACGACAACTAGCAAAGTCATAATGAGGATAGGTGTTTTAAAAGCTAAGATACAGAGGATTGAGAAAACCTTCATCAAGTTTAGTTCAATTTAATAATTCCTGAACACATGACACGTGAGCTTTTTAGCGAGGATCCAACTAATGGAATACTAAAACAATGACATATCAAAATGCACAAAACTAAAAATTATCTTCATTGTCCAAACAGTATGTAGAGTGACCTATGTCCAACAGGATAGATAGAATGTTCCAGTGGCATTAGTTAAGTCAGTGTTTTCCATCAAATGACTGTTAGAATTGAAAGGAGCTAATCACGGTATGCAAATTGTCAATTCTATAGGAAAATTAAATACCAGTGTCACATAGAAATAAGCCTTACTGTAAGTGGTTCTCCCAAATAAAAATGCCAGGTTTCTGCGCATGGAATGCGATGAAGGAGTGAGACATTCCCAGAAGGTAGCAAGAAGTAGATAGATGTGCTAACTGCACGATCAACCTTATCTGCATTAAGATGCAACTATATTAGTAAATTGATTGATCAAGCGAAAAATGAAAACAAAACAAGAATCAAATTACAAAGAACACTGATGTTGCTTGCTATAATTTCAAAACTAAACTGAAAGTTTTATGCTTTGACAATTGAACCTTATTACATGAATGGTTCCGCCATCAAATATAGACACGACACCAAAGACTCCTCAACAGGTGGTACACTGTTCATATTGAGAACCGAGCATGTGAATAGAAAAATATTGAAGATCTAGAAAAACAAGATTAATATCTTTGCCACATTTGATCAACATGTTTTCAAGGCCAAGGAGAACGATTCTCGGTTTGGCTACATTGCTAAACCAAAACTCAGTATAGGTGTCATTCATGGAGAATTTGATTTGATTTTGGAATTCCATTTTCATGGAATTCTAAAATTTTGTCAAAGTAAACAACAATTTCAAGTTCATTATTTAAAATCAAAACTACATATAAGGATACAGAAAACAGAGAGAGAATCCTTGAACTGTCCCTACTTTTCAAGCCCCATATCCCATGTAACCAAAACACAGCCTTGCCTTAAGAAAACAGAATTAAAAGTATACTTCAAAAGATTTATTAAAGCAAACAAAAGTAAAAAAAGAACAAACAAGCTTAAGTTATGTAATTAGTAGTATGAATTTTTGTATATATGAATCAGTAAAGTGGATTAGTAACAACAGATGGACTCAGATCCCAATAGTAGTATGAATTAGTAACAACAGAATCTATTCATATTAATCAAATCATAAAGAGAAAAAAGGCATACCCAAGATTAGTAGTGAGATCCTTAGCTTGAATTGTTATTTACAGCATAGAAGGTCTTTAGAGGGTGAAGGCGTATCAAAATTTCATACACATGAAAACGAAAAGAAAGAAAAAGAGCGGGGCATCATGTGAACACTTACATTCAGAGGGAAGTTGAGAAGAAGAGAGAACGACAGAAGTGTCTCTAAAGGTTTCTGAGTAGAATCCGCCTTCTGGGTGGGGCTGGAGATTCAGTTTATTCACTATCTCTGATGTAGTTACCATGTTTGTTTCGTATTACTCTCTAGCTCTCTCTCTCTCTCTCTCTCTCTCTCTCTCTCTCTCGCTTTTCTTTTACAAGCACTGTGATTGTTGTGTTAGGTGTGTTGAAATGTGTTACGTGTTCAAACACTTTAACGATGGTTTTGTCCCTAAATTATGGAGATTACGTAATGACGGTTTTGGCCCTAAATTATGGAGATTGAGTAATATTAAGGTCTATGACATCGCATTTCAGAATTGTTTTTAAAAAAAATTAAAATTTTTTTTAATTAAAAATTTTTAAATTTAAGAAAAAATAAAAAATATTATTTTGATGTGTTTTGAAATAAAATACATTTTAAAAAACAATCGTTACCACACTCCCAAATACACTCGATCTTTTATTTTTTAAAATTTTATTTTATTTTTTTTACAAATACTACCCTTGTATTTGGTTTTACTCTTAGAGCATCTCTACGAAAGATGATATTTTAAAAAGATAAATTAATAAAATAATATAAATATAATTTTTTTATTATATATTCTAATAGAAAAAAGTTATTTGAAAAGTTAATTATATTAAAATAAAAAAAATAAATGTTTTTGAATAAGTTTGATATTATTTTTTTAAATAATTATATTTAATTGGTTTATTTTTTTATTGATCCCATTTTGTTGGTTTTGATTTTTTTAAGAAATATATAGGAATAGTATTTTTTTAGAGAAAAAAAAATAATTTGACATTTTATTTAACACTCTTTTTAAAACATGTAAAATAAGTATGGAAAAGCTAAAATAATATATATATATATATTTTTTAATTTTAGCTTTCTACTTATCACACCCCAGCACCTTTGGAGTTGCTCTTAAATCAATGAATCAAACTTTCAGGGTTAACTAAACAACCCTATAAACTTTTTTGCAAATCCCTAAAAAATCATATAAAGTTATTTTTTAGTGTAGTTCTTAAAATGTATATATGGTTGAATGTATAGCATATTACTAGATTTTTTATACCATGCTATGTTGCGAGTTAAAATATTTTTTTTTTCGGCTAAAGATGACACAGGGCAACGTAAATGTATTTTAAAAAAATTATAAAAAAATATGACTCAAGGATATATATCCAATCAAGAAAAAAAATAATATATAAATCAACTTTAAAAAAAAAACATGAAAACTTGCAACAAAAGAATGATTAAAAAAAAGATGATGAAGTTAAGATTCTAGTCAATCTAATGTAAAAAAAATTAACATGAGTCAACTAGACCGAGCATGACAAATATACAAGTCAGTTTATGAAACTAGAATAAGCAAATGAAAAGAAAAAACAAAAACAAATTTCAATCTCAAACAAATCTAACATCACATAATAAAATTAAAAATAAGATCAATTTTTAAATAAAAAAAACCAACAAACCAAGTAAGCATAACCGATCAACTTAAAAAATTTGTCAAAAGTAAATCCTAAAAAAAAAATAGTTTAAAAGACTCAAAACAACCTGAATTATTTTAAAGATTCATAAAAAAAATCATATAAATAATAGGTAAGAAAACAAAATATATTCATTAATATATAAATATTAAAAGATAAAATTAATAAAACAACAATTTAAAAAAAAACTAAAAAGGAAAAATCAAAGAACCATACATCAGCTTAAAAAGAACTTGGCCTAAACAAACGTATCTGTATCGTTTAAAATCTCATGAAAAAATTGCACTCCTTACAAAACCAAACTTTTAGCCACCGACAAAATTATAAGTTAATGAATTTCAAGCCAAGTAATGAACTCTCCTAAACGTATGATCTTGTCTTCTCATCTATTTCGTCTTACAGCATCAGGTGGGGAAAAAAATTATGAGTAATTATGCAAATAAAACTTGTGTTTGTAAATATATTATCTCTTGAACATGAACTTTGAAATAATGACTTTTTTCTGGAAAAAAGTGGAAAGAAACCCACATATTACAAGGGATCCCCTTTCCTCTTATATACAAACTTGAAACTAAAAGTTTTTGAACTCATGCAGATAGATAAAAGATAGAATTTGAAGTTTTGAAAACCATATGACGCATCCACTTTTTTACTTATATGCAGATCAAATTCTGCCTAATTCTTTATTTAAACATGAAATGATCACACAGATTTTCAATGATGAGAACCATACATTAGAAAGACAAACACTTTAGTAGAAGTTCATGACTTCTGTTTTGGCATACCAAGAATGAGTACAGTTAACAATCCAAGACAATTAACCATCTAGGAGGTGGCCTAGTGGTAAGAGCTTGGGACTAAGGGGTTTGCTCTCTCTGTGGTCTCATGTTCGAGCTTTGTGGTTGCTCATATGATGGTCACTGGAGGTTTACATGTGTTAAAGGAAAGGAAATATGTTACAAGACAGTGAATGAAGAAGGAAAACAAATCTCTCTGATTGATTGAACAAGACTATAGGATATAAATGTAATCAGTTAAGGGATTTGCTCCCCCTGTAGTCTCATGTTCGAATCATGTGGTATCTAATGTGATAGTTACTAGAGGCTTACATGGTCATTAACTTCAAGACCCGTGAAATTAGTCGAGATACACGCAAGCTACCCGAACACCCTCACGTAAATCAAAATAAAAAAAAATCCAAGACTTGTCATATAAACACGCAGGAACAAGGGTTTGAAGGTTGGACCTTTGAACAAGGAAGGAAAGCCTGGGCTATGGTTTTTAAAGAAAGGTTGATTGAGTCGTCATGTTTTACTTGAAATTTGTGATGGATTTTGGAAGTTAAATCTTGATTTCTTATGCCATGATTGTAGCTGTACTATTAGAGACCATATTTTTCTTGTTTTGTGCCACCACAAGGATGGATTAAGTTCAAAATTAAGCTCTAATAATGTATGAGAGTGAGTTGTTCCAGTATCTTTTAATGCCCTGAATTTAATTTAGAACAAAACAACGTAGTTTCCATTCCAATCTTCATCCTATATTATCCCTTTTTTTGATCAAAACGCACAATCTTTATCCATTATTCTCCCTTTTTTTTTAATCAGAACACATGGTTTTATTTAATATGAAATCCATGTAATTTTTACCCTCAAATAAACTTAGATTTTTTCAATTTGAATCAAGTCAAACTTCAAATTAGTCCTTTACCTTCCGTGTTTTTTACTCCATGGTTCTTGGACGTTCTATTTTTTATTTTGATCAATTTTCATATTTATTCAACCCCTAATTAAATTAAAATATGTCCTCTAAATTCTCCATTTTATTCATTTCAATCTTTGGTCCTTCAATTCTTCATTTTTAAGCCAAATTAACTCCCAACTTCAACTTTCTTTTTCAATCCCTTAATTGATTTTCTAACTTGAATATTTATTTCAAAATCATCCTTGAACTTCAAATTCCTTTCAATCTTGGCCAAATTAAATCAAATTAAACTTTTTATCAATTTCTTCTTCAATTATGGCCCAAAAATTCTCAAACTCAATTTTTGCATGTGAAACTCAATTATTGGACCGATTTCAACCTCAACTATATTTTTGTTTTTGTTAATTTTTTTATTTTTGCATTTTTTATTATTTTCAAGATTTTTTTATACACAAAAATTAAATAAAATGAATAGAGAACAAAATGACTAAAATTACTAAAAACATATATTTTTTTTATTCTTTCTAATATCTTCAAAATATATACAAAAATAAGGGGTCAAAATTAGATTATGACAAAGTTTATATCAAATATTACATGAAAGGTAAGACCTTTTACTAAGTTCTCTGATGAGTTTTAATTGATAGAAAAGTAATAAGTTGCTTTAAAAAACATAAAAGTTCACCTAGCTAATCCGCTTGTGTTGACCCGACCAAGTTCTAGAAAGTCTTCGAGGTTATACATTTTAACAATATAAGAATCAATTAATAGCCTAGTAGCATAATAAAATGACTTTTGATATGAACAAGTTATGTATTATCATAGTCACGTGGTTATAGAAATTGAAGTAAGATATATATCAATAGAGAGACTGTGTTTTGCTTTTCTATTTTTCTTATGCTAAATTATATTGATACATGTTACCATCAATGTTTATATAATTTGTAAAACATATTTGATTAAATATATATTGTCAAAATCTTTTTTAAGAGGTTGTATTGATACATGGATATTGGAATTGTCTGAATTTAATCTATACTACTTTATCACTCAAGATTTTGTTGCGGGTTAGACTTTAATTTTTTGAAAAGTAAAAAATAATATCTAGATCGTCAGAAACTTTTGACATTATCATTAAACTCGGTATAACAACTTAAACTTGAAAATTTTCATCCCGACTCTTACTTAGCCTTATTTTTAAATTAAATCATGTAAGAGTTGCTTCAACGTAACCTTGTCAACTGAGTATGACTAAAAAAAATAAAAAAAAATATCAGTTTCTCCCTAGTCAACATGTCAAACCCACGATCCGAGTTATGGACTTCACCAGGTTGAATTATTATTTTTTATTTTCTTATATGATAAAAAATATGAAAATCCATTTATAATAAACCAAATATTAAATGATAAAATTCAATTAAAACCCAACGTTAAAGGATAGAATTGAAAAAAAAAAGCAAAACAAATGACCAATAAAAAAAGTCATGGGCTTATTAAAAAAAATCTCATAGCCGTGAGCTTGAGTGACGTGCATGCACCGGGTCAATTTTCTCTTTTCTATTGCTTATGATAAGAGGTGGAAAACCTTTTTCTCCGCCCTTTCTTCTTATGAAATAGAAATACATATATGACAATTCTTCTTAAATGTTCCCTTGAATTATGGTTTGATTACAAATTTAGTGTATAGACAATGAATTGGATAAGGATATCAATATTATCATGGCATAACATGTTCTCTAGTAATTATGGTTTGATAGTTTCAAAACCAATAACAAAATTAGTGCAAGGGTTGTCATAACATCCCTCACCAGTCATAAAGTGATCTTATCTTTTTAACTTGTTTTTTATTTTACATAAACAATCAAGCTGAATAAAAAGCCTTGATCATAGGCGTTGAAATACTCATCGAGTTAGTAGCATAATTAATGCTCATCGAGTTAGTAGCATAATTAGTCATAGTGACTAGGAATGAGGCACTACACTAGTTAACCAAGATAGAGCGCTACATTATTGATCCATCAATGATTAGTATTTAAATAAATATTACTCTTACCAAAATACTAATTTAGTTGATGGTGTTTTTGGCGGAACTAAAGGATTGATCTCGAAAATTACAACCACAAGTTTACTCGAGGTTTATAGTCATGTGCTTAGGCTTTATTCTATTAGTTATCCTAACAAATACCTTAGTCCCGGTGGAATGATTGGAATCAATTAAAGTCCATGCTTTTCTTTACATTAAGAATTTATGCTGACTAATTAAGTATTGAGAACAAGTTTATTAAGAGGAATGAGAAGGAAACTCAAAATTGTTTCACGTTTAAGCAAAGATGTATTAATTTGAGTCAGGTTGTTCTTAAACAATTTAAGTTTTTTAATTTTCCATAATTACGGATTTGAATTGATGAACAATTTTATTTAATGATTAAAATCAGAGGCATTCTTGTCTGAAGGTCAATATATTAAGATAAAAATAATTTTGTTTTTACATAATACAAATTGATGGAACTGTTAGAAGTGTAGAAGTACAAAGATTATTTGTTATAATATATAGTTTGAAAATTCCTTTATAAGTCCCAGGTAGAGAGATGGCACCAAAGAGGTGTGCCTCGGTTTCTTTTAATATTGTTGCTGCAATATGTTTGAATGTTTACTTGAGATTGATGTAGGAATATTGAGCTAGGAAGACGCTATTTTCTTCTACTCGTTAAGATACGTAAGATTTTCTAGATGAGTGTATTATTTTTCTTTGTCATTTTCCAATTTTGTCCACTAGTATTTTAGAACTCCAATTCGAAACATAATTAGTATGGTGAAGGAAATGAAGTAAAGATTTCATTCTGATGGAGATTATAGCTCTAACTTCATTTATTCCCTAAATATTAGTGGAAGGTTTGGAGTTTATAGAGATTATGGTATTATTACTAGGTAAAGTAATTGATTATGGTTCATGTTTGCATGTGCAGAAACTTAAATATCACACCTCCAAGCACGTGTAATTTTTAAATTAAAGAAATTGGATGAAGCATTTGACATTTCAAAACATGTTTTAAAACATGATTGATTGATATTAGATAAATAATATTATTTTTCACATCATATTTTATTGATTTGATCAATCAATTTTATTACAATTATAATGATGAGTTTAATATTCTTTCATTTAAAAACAAAGAAATGTGGGAGCATTATTTACACCTGAAATAATTATACACGTTAAATGACATTATAAGATTAATTGATGTTTTTTACTAAATGCATGAGTGTCAATGTAATAATTAATCCAGCAAGACCGGGGTTAATACACATGGAGGTTAAGAACACAAAACCATAAATAATAAAAGAAATAGAGTTAAAAAGTTATAAAAGATGTGATATTAATGTAAAGTTCTAACATAGATAAAATATTTATCAAGGTTAGATGATTCACTAATGGTATTTCAAGTAAGTATAGTTCAAACTCTTTTTATTATTCAACTGAAAACCACATACAAATAAGGTTTCAATCGGATGATTTATCATTAATGGCTAACATGATCATATTAATTATCTTTAATTAATTTATTTGAGTAACACCAACACTTTTAAATGTTGACAAGTATTCATGGTGATAACTTATGTCATTAACAAATCAAAATCCTTTTATAGCACAGGTGTTGGTTCTCCATGAGATAAGCTATGAAAGAATCAAGTATTTGTTGTGTTAAGGATTGTACACCACGAATCAAGACTCGCCATTTAACAAAGATGGTATTAATATTGATTAAGATAACAATGAAAACACGTGTTTATAGCAAACTTTCTTGAATTTAAACATTAAATTCTATGTTAAGTTTGTACTATACTTATTCTTATACCAATAGTGTAACTTTTTCACCTTGAAAAAATAAACATAATTAAAAAGAAAAACATAAATAAATAAGATAAGAACATGGATATGATATAAATTAACTAAATATAATAAAGAAAATGATAAGTGTAAACAAGAAATTAATTATAATATAACATGAAATGAAACTTGAATATTAAAAAAATACAAAGAAAGAAAGCAAGAACATGAATCTTGATATGAAAACCAAGATGTCTAAATGATAAAAAATATCTCCGTTTATAGGCTAAAATCTAATGTTATTGCTATGGTGGCTAATTAATTTGGTGATTAACTAACTTGGTAGCTAATTATTGATTTGGCAGTTAGACAAAATATCATTGATAATATCATACTATGAATACATGATCTTCGTGAAAGTTGTAGGTATTTGTCTCATCTTTTCAAAAAAAAAAAGAATTGACTGATTTGAACTTCTAGAACTTTAGATATGGGTTAAACACCGAACAATGTTTAGGTTGTAAGACAGATTCAAACTTCTTTATTGTTGCTTAGATTTAAATTGAAAAACGACAATATTGAGTCTTGTGATCTTCATGAATATTTTAAGCCTATATATTATATTTCCATCAAGATAAACCACACTTGAATCCAATGTCGATAGCTCTATTTATAACCTAAAAATTGAATGGCATTCCATTTTGAATAGAACCAGCCCAACTAGATTCTTTTCTCTAAGCCTAGCCTCCTATTTGTCTTTTTATATAAACTTCATTTTCAATAATTAAACACATCAATCAGTCCTCTGAATTATGAAATATTCTTATTTTACAAACCTGCATTAAAAACCAAGCATTTACCATAAATTAAATATCTTTTATATTATAAAACTTGTTATTATAAAATGTGCTTAAGTTAGGAAATTTAATGATGCTTTAAGTGCAATATGATGATATAAAACCTTAATAAAAATACACTTTTAAGTATTTATCATTAAATGTAGAGAATTGTGATTATTTACCATAAAACAAGGGAAGAAAGCTAAAATCAATTATGAATCAGAAGAATCAATCGAGTTATAAGAGTCCTTGATTAACAAAAAGTATTGGAGGAGCAGTCGACCAATCAACCAAACAATCAGAATCACAATTGACAAAAACAAAACGTGATCAACCAACATAGTTTGTGTGCACACACTACCAAAACTTTTAGATTTACTGATATAATTTTCTATTGATATTTATAGTAAAAGTCTGTCAGCATGAATTTTACTGATGGACTCGTGGATAGAAATAATCCGTCAAAAAAACTCTCGTCGGTAATTTGTGGCATGTTGATGAGTTCATTGGTAATAATTTTACCGATGGATTTATCGACAGATAAAGTGCGCTAAAAAAATTATCTGCTTCCTTCCATCAGTATTTTTATCGATGAATATAACATATCACCGACAAAAAAACCATATGTCATTCTATTAGTGATTTTTTTTTTGTCCGTTGGCATTTTCTTTGGTGAATTTGATATATAAATGTCAAATATACTGTATGTTATTCTATCAGTGAGTAAACAATGGCAATGATATTTTTAGTAATTCTTTACCAACTCTCTAGAATATATCGACGGATTCAGTAATAATTTAAAAATATTTTTTAAAACAAATCTATTAAAAAGAAATAGAAAATAATTAAAATCAAATAAGTTAATATAAAAATCAAATATTTATTACAAATTTAAACATTTATAAGTTCAAATACAATTAATTTAGAATAGAGACATTGGAGGAAGAGGAGACGGGTCTTCATCAGGACCGTGGAGCGAATAAGAGGGAGCACATGTACCACCCATCTGTGATCTCATCTTCATTATCAATCGGCGGAGTTCAATCGACATAGCACTGAGTTGTTCATAATCAACAGCAAGATCGGGTGTCTGAGCTTGAACTTTCTGGTCTAATATCGCCTCAAATTCTAGAGTTTGAGTGCTCAGAACTGATTGTGAGCATCCAATGATTGAAACATTACGGGTTGTCCACAAGTTCTCGGTCGTAGTGTTAGAAAAACCATACACTCAATTTCTATCGGGTCCATCGAACAATCCTATCTATAACCACAAATCTACATCGAGATCCGGATGGGTCAAAGGATCGTTACCATATCTCTCTTTCAACCATGTGTTATATATATCTCGAAAAAAATCATAAAATTAAAAAACAATTAAGAAAAAAATGGTTGAAAACAAAATACCACAAAGTGTTGAGCTTGGCTATCCATGAGTTGTTGCACCTCTTTTTGGTGGTCATCAATTCGTACATGTGTTTTCATTACAAAAAACTCCATCGGGCTTGGTTCGTGTCCAAGAATTGTAGACTGCAAGAGAAAATTATTGTTAGTTAAATATATTTATAAAAAACAACAAATAAAAAATTGGATGTAATTAAGAAAGAATCTTATCATCTACTTCGTATGTGAAACAAATGAAATGGAGTCACTAATGTTTATGGTAACGGAACCGTGAACACACTAGTCCTGATTCTCTACACTAGAGTGTGATCGTCGCACGAAATGATCGGATGTCATGTGCTAAATATATTCTGTCTGCATGGCCTCTGAGACGTACAGTAGTTTGAAATCCTTGCACATTGTCACCTTCTTCCAGCTTAGAAACTATTTTTCTTTCGCATATTTTTAGGCTTTATTTTGCGTCTCATACCATAAATCACGCAACTTACATGGTACAAATGAATTATCTGTTAGTAAATGAATAATAAAATTGAGTAAAAGGATTCAAAAAATTTATCTAGATTTCAATCTTACCTAATTGTAGTGTGATTCTCTCAAACTCTCCTTGTAATAGTGTTGTCAACTCTATCTCATTCAAATTTTTTCTTGCAATAAAAATTTGTATAAGAAAAAATTCATTAATAAGTTAATAAATTAACCGAATTAACATAATAAAAAAATATTTAAGTTAATACTAATATTACACCTTCTGAACCATGCATTAATCATAGGTTTCTGTTCAGAATGTTTGGAAACCTGACTCCATTGAAACAATGAAATTTCCATCAATGATTTCATTACTGATGTTATGGTTTTTGTAGCCTCAATGTTTATAAATCTAAAATTGCACTCATTAATTAAAATTAATTTTTCAAAAATTATTAATGTGTCGATGTGATAGGAAAACAAATTTACATTGAAAAGTCATTCTTCCACTAAGTTTGGTACTTCCAGGTAAATGGATCCAGTTGTGAAGGATCCCCCCTTGACATGGCGGCATCTCACCCGACAAGCCCGGGTCGTGAGTGGATGTTTGTGTCTTACATGTCTGTTCTTAGTCTGCACCTAACGGCTTATAGGTGTCTGAATCACTACTAGAAGAACTAGCAGTGATCTTGTCCATACGATGTGCTCTTGACTTCTCCCTAGGCATCTACACAAATTAAAGGATTAAGGTATCATAAAACATTCCTATTTAAAAAAAAAAAAATCAATAACATCTTCCTTGTACGAGAGACTATCCAAAACTTTTAAACATGAAAATACACGATAATGTAAATTGGATTGCCACAAACTAATTGATTTTATTTCAATATATGTCAATCGAATAATTTCAATTACATTCATTTAACCAAATTTTCAATTAACTATGCTATGGTCATTTGTGAAATAATCATAAGAGGTAAATATAAACACATTAAAGGATCTGTAGTATCAATATTTCACATTAAAAACTATTCATTTATCCTAACTATTATCTTAGCTATTTTTAATTTTATTATTTATGATGGCTATTATTTTTAAATAATTTTTATTTTTCATGAAATTAAAATTTATTTGTTAACACCAACAAATCAATTAGCTAACAATATTAATAACATAAAATTAAAAAATCCAATAATTTATATACAATCATTGAAGAACATAAAAATTAAAAACAATTCCAACAACATTTATACAATCATTAAATAACAAAAAAGTTAAGAAAAAAAATTCCAACAATCTTTATACAATCATTAAATAACAAAAAATTCGAGGAAAAAAACAGTTCAAAAAATCCCAATATTCTATATACAATCATTAAACAGCATACAAATTAAAACAATTCCAACAATCTATATGCAATCATTAAGGAATAGAAAATATAAAAAAATTTAAAATTTCCAATAACATTTATACAATTAATAATAACAAAAATAAAAAAAATAAAAAAATTCCATTAACATTTATACAATTATTAATAACAAAAAAATTAAAAAAATAATAAATTCCCAATAACATTTACATAATTAATAATAAAAAATATAAAAAATAAAATGCACTAAATAGAGAAGGAAAAAGAAGAATATTACCTTATTGTTGATTTTTTCCGAGCCTGAGAAAAGAAAACAAAGTTGAACAAACCATTAAAAAAACAAGAGAGAAAAAAGAATAAAAGACATACATGCGTGTGGAGTAAATATAATAAAAGAGAAAGGGTTGAGGAGAGAAGGAGAGAGAGAAGAGAAAAAAAAATAAAGATTTAGGAGGAGGAGAGGAGATGTGCCTGTCTATTTTGATTTTAGGGATTCTGGTCTTTTAATTTAGAGTTTTTTTACCAACAGTTTTACCTACAGTAAATTAAATATTAATTTTTTAATTTTTTCATCGGTGTTTCCGTCTTTAAAGTCTAATTGAAAATTTCAATTTAATAAAAAATTATAAGAAACTTGCAATGTATCATCGACTTCTATATCGATGGTAAATTAAATATTAATTTTTTTTTATCGATGTAGCCGTCTTTAAATACTAATTAAAATTTTTTATTTAATCAAATTTTTTAAAAAAACATGACAAGTATTGCCAAGATTAAAAAATTAAAAATTAATATTTTAATTTGTCTGTCGGTGTTTCTGTCTGTAAAGTCTAATCGAAATTTTCAATTTAATCCAAGATTTTTAGAAACCCACCAACTATCACCGACTACGTTTTAGTCCATCGGTGATTTTGTCTACAAAGAAAAATAATAAACAGTGTAAGTGAGATGAACAGTGCCTTAGCTCTCGAGAAAATACCGATGTACATTAATCATCGGTGATCCCGTATGTACTGAACAGTAATAAACAGTGCAAGTGAGAATTTAACATTACCTTAGCTCTCAAGAAAATATCGATGTATATTAATTGTCGATGATCTCATATGTACTGAACAATAATAAATAGTGCATGGGAGAAGTGAACAATACCTTAGCTATCGAGAAAATACTGACGTACATTAACCATGTATATACTGAATAGTAATAAACAATGCAAGTAAGAAGTGAACAATACCTTAGCTCTCAGGAAGATATTAACGGGCATTAATTGTTGGTGATCCCGTATGCATTGAACACAATGAATAGAGTTAGGAAGAAGGGAACACTTCTAATGCTCTCTATAATATACCGATAGATTTAATTTATCGATGAATAAATTTGTATTTTACAGGTCCGTCAGTATTTTCATTGGTCCAAAAACATTTATGCTGTCAGATTATATTTGTATTTCTTATGTATACATCCTGCAAATACTTAAAATCATAGCAACACACACAACACAATAACACAAGTTCTGTGTGTAACAATAAAATCACATAAAATAAATGTTTCATTATGTTTTGATAATAAATAAATATCATTGTCATTACATTAAAGTTAATTTTATCCAGAAATATTACATTATAGTTTATGGCATTACACATTCATGTTGTGCAAATTAATCAGAATTGTCTTCTTCTTCAATTTTATCAACGTCATATCCATCACAATCTTTTACGTTAATTTCATCGTTATCGTCATCTTTATCGACTTGTGTATGTTCACTGGTTCTCAAAACATCATTTAACTCTTCATTGTCAACATCAACATCAATAAAAGTATTCTCGGTGACGTGAAAAATTAAATTTTCTTCCAAATCATTAGATAGAGTAACTCGATATGGATCAACTAACTCATCAAGTTGAAAGACATCATCTCCTATGGTTAATTCATCTTTATCATCCTAAACAATCTAGACACGACCTCTGAGTTTGGTTTTCACTACGAATAACCAATCAACTTTTGAATGATCATTTTTAAAGGAAGGAGTGTATGTGAAATAAACTTCTTAACATTGTTTGGCAAAAACAAAGATATCATTTATATTGTGGAGTCTAGCCTTTGTATTAATTTCAATCATACCATGATAGGGATCTACTTGGATTCCTTTATTAGTGGTATCATACAAATAACATTTGAATAAAAAAGACTTTATTCTGTTTACTATGATATTGCAATTTGATGACTTCTTCTAACTTCTCATAGTAGTCAACTTCAAACTTATTAGAAGTCGCCTTAACACAGACCCCACTGTTATATGTCTTTCTACCCTGACCATACTCTTTAGTATGAAACACGTGTCCATTGACGAAATACCCATTATAGCACTTCACCTTTCTTTCAGGGCCCAAACTTAGTAAATTTAAAGTAACATAAGCATTCTCTCCCAATTGAGAAACTCAGTACATGAATTACATCTCCATCATAATTAACAAGAAATGTGTAATTAAATTAAGTACACCAAAAGATAAGAATAATTAAAAAGTCCTTACATGTGTTCTAAACCACGTGAAAAATTATTCATCTTATAATCGAAATATTTGAAATTTAGTCAGCTGTGAGTTTTTGGACAATAAAAATTGACGATGTTGTTTATGAGGAATTCAACAATTTATTAGTTTATGATAGTATAAAAGATAAATTATTTGAAAGTAACAACATGTGGAGTTATACTTACTAAATAAAAGGCATCAGTTCATCGCAGTTAAATAACATATAATTATGTGCTAGTATGAATTCTATTTATGTCAAATATCTTCTCCTCACAACATTTTATGGTATGGGTCGTTCAGGATGGGAGAATATTGACAAGTTCCCACTCGAAGGCACTTCTCCACCGTCGTCTTGCTTTGGAACGCGATTAATTCTTATTCTCAAGTGAAGCTCGAAATAGTATAAGATAAATGTTAAAATCTATTCAACAATATAAGCTTCACATATCAAAGCCTCAACATGCATTTTAGTTTTTACTTTTATCTTAAGGTTGAACATATATCTGCATGAAATTAAATTAATGTTTTAAATTTATTTTTTAAAAAAAGATAATAGAATATTAATAACGATACATGTGTAATCCTTAAACCCTCGAATGGATACATCCATCTATATTGGATTGGGCCTTTAATTTTTACCTCAAATGGTAGATGTATAGGTAGATGCTCAATTGAATCGAAGAACGATAGAGAAAATAACATTTAAAGTTTATAGATTGTCTTGATGATATTCGTTTCAAACATTTCCATGTGTTGTGTCTGCAACTTATTGGAGCATATATCTCTAAAAAAGTGACTAATGTTCGTGAGTGCATCCCATATCTTTTTTTACAATAAATCTTGGTAAGCTAGATGAATGAGTGGTTGCATAAACAGGTGGAAGTCATAACTCATCATTTTATACAATCTACAATTCTCTAAATTCACCAACCTTGACATGTTCGAAACATGTCCATTAAGAAAACATAGATTCTTAAGTCATTGGTAGACAAGTAACTATGCATTTTTTTCTATGGTGAAGCTGGCTCTAGGCTTTACAACCGGAACCCATCATAAAACAACTCTATATTTTCACCGTGACAAAACAAAGATATATTCATTCTAGCTTTGATGTTGTCCTTTGTCTTCCATTTCACATCCATAACTATGTTGAAAGTATTTTTAAACATGTTCTTTTCAATGTGCATGACATCAAGATTATGATGGAGGAGATTGATCTTTCAATAAGGAAGTTCATAGAAAATACTTCACTTTACCCAATTATGAGTCAAACCAAAACCAGGAAACTTCAACTTACCATATTGAAAACCAAATATAATATCATCGTACTCCAACACCATGTCATACACTTCTTCACCTGATGGTAGCGGCATTGTAATATCCATTTCAACTCTACCAACAAAAAAGTCATTTATATTCTTTTTGTACTTGTGATCCGTTAGCAAGAACTACCTCTAGCAA
Source organism: Populus deltoides (assembly GCA_015852605.2). NCBI lineage: Eukaryota > Viridiplantae > Streptophyta > Magnoliopsida > Malpighiales > Salicaceae > Populus > Populus deltoides. Next base: position 14,828,997 of record CM027575.2, read on the forward strand.
TAAAAAAGATGTTTTACCATCATTTGTTAACGTGAAGACCTTGTTATTTTCCATACAGTATTGGCATGCTAGTTTTTCATGTGTGCTCCAATCAGAAACCATTCTATATGCAGAAAAATCATTGATAATCTACATCAAAGTTGCCTTCATATGAAAATATGTTTTCTCGATACATCATATATCAAAGCCCTGGATGACCACAACTACTTTAACTCATTAATCAATCAATAAAGACAAACATCTATATTTCAACCTAGACTATTAGGACCGAGTATGATCATAGATAAAAACATGAACTTTGGCCTCATACACATCCCCTATGACAAGTTATAAACTATGAGCATTACCAGCCAACAAGAATAAGGAGCAACAAATGACTTGAATGGATTGAATCCATCTGTACATAACCCAATATGCATTTTTCTTGATTACACTAAAAATTAAGGATGCACCATATTAAAATGTTTTTAGGCTTCACCATCGGAAGGGTACATCATCACTTCATCTATCGTATCATGTGAATGATGTCATATCATGTGTTCAGCAGTCTTAGGTGACATAAATAATCTTTATAGTTTAGATGTGATTGAGAAGTATCTAAGTTTTTTATGTGCGACAAGAATCTTTCCCCTGCCAATTATGGATTTATAACAAGTATGCTCACATGTTTTGCACCTAGTCAACTCAACATTTTTAAGGTAGTACAATATACAGAAATTTAAACACATGTCAATTTTTTAGTGTCCTAGGCTAAGGGGTTTCATTATAGATTTAGCAACATAAAAGTTCTCTTTTAGCCTATGCCCTTTAGATAAAATGCTTTTCGCCCACTCAAAAAGTATGTCGTAACCAGCCTCACTCAGCCCATGATCTAACTTGATGGTGAATATTTGTGCAACGACCGATAATTTAATGTGATTTGTGTACTGGCCCATAATGGTTTGTCGGAGTCTTTCATAATATCAAAAACCTTGGTCACGTCTACATTGAGTTCTTCATCTATTATTAGACATTGACTTACATAACCCTGATTCATTCTCATCGCATTCATAACCATATTCTTATAAGGATTATTATTGTTATCTACAACTTCATATACGTTGCTAGAACTAGAAGTTGACCCAATTATCCTTTCTATCATGGTCTCACAAGGAACATATGGTTTTCTGTGTGCAAACCAACATAGGTATCTCTTTATGAACCTTTTTTTTGTAAAAGATGTGTCGTTACAACATCTGGATTGAGAAATTTTTTTATTTTCACACCTCTTACATGGACATCTAATACCGTATCCACCAATATTTCTCGGATTAGATAATGCGTAATTAATAAAACTTTGAACTTCATTACAATAATCTATCTTACGCAACCCTTCAGGTGAATCTCGATACATCCATGAATGATCATCCATTACTTATGTCAAACCTACATAGAATATTGATGACAACATGTATTAATTAATTATGTAAGCTAAATAAATAATAGAACATTGGTTTAACTCAAACAATTTTAATAGTACAACTAATTCATTATCAATTATTTCAACTCAACAATAAAATTGATAAAATATAAAACAAACTCGTTAAATAAGTCATTATTTATTTCATCAAAAAACACTAAGTCACAAATTCAAATTAAATTTCATAAATTTACAAACAGATATAATTTTACAAAATCTCGAACAAAACCTAACATATACAAATCATAAATTCATACAACAAATTTATATAGGAAAAAGCTATACAAGAAAACACCCAAACAAAATACATATACTACAAAAATATACAATAAAAATTAACATTTTAAAATTGAGTTCAAATAAAAAATGGATAGTTTTGCTTACTTGAAGTGGGGAATCCTCAATAAATTTGGATCATAATAGGGATGATGGCAAACTGAGTGTTGAGGTGACTAAATATGTAGTAGGAGGTTGATTTGTGATAAAATTAGGGGGGGTTGTGTTGTTTGTTGCTGAGAAAAATGAAGGAAGAAGAAGAAATGGGAGAGAGAGAGAAAGGTCGTTTTTCATATCATAAATTAAATGTTACAGACAGATTTGCCGATGGATTTAATTGATATATTTAAATCTGTCGGTACTTATATCTGTAAAAATAACACATCATCGTATTTTTTAGTTTTTTTTTCATTCCTACTTTTTCCACTTTAATTCTCTCGGTATATACCGAGAGAATATTTCTACTGATGAATACTACAAGGGCTATTCAATCGAAGAAATTCACTGCAATTTACCGAAGAAAATATTTTGTTTGTGTATCCATTTGTATTTATCAATTTTCTAGTAGCAGCAGAATAAGAAAAATACAATTCTATTCAGAGTAGAAGTCCTTAATAGAATAACTAGTTAAAAATTAAATATTAGACTAAGGTTCACATATATATCAATAGAATAAGAATTTAGCTTTTATTAGAATTTAATAAATCTCTTTATTGATACTAATATCTATATATTATTAAAATTGTCGCACGTGTGCGGCGTCGCGGCGATCGTCCTCCCTCGCTCAATTGTGTGTGTGTATCAAAAATATGGGGAGACAAGGAATTCTTGTCTCTTATCAGTGTAAAATGGAATGGGAGTCGCCACCTAGTATTCTGGTCACTAGGAACCCTAACTGGTCTCAGAGATCGGGTACGGAGACTGGTTGCGTAAAGGGAAGGTATTAGCACCCCAAATACGCCCTACCTAAGGTAAGCTGCATTGTTTTATTTGTCTGATCAAAATTTAAGGTTTGGTCGCTTTTTCTAATTGCTGGTTCTATTTGTCTAACATTCAAGAAAAGCCCTCCTCAATAAGGAGGTTCTTATCTTAATGAGATAAAACCTAACCGTTCTAACATTGAAAAAATAAAATTAATATCTAAAATATGTATTACATGTAATTTCGTACCCCGGATACTAAAAGACAAACAAAATAAAATTTTTGTTGTTTTTGAAATTTTGGCCAATGTTCTCTTGACTTTACTAAACTGGTTATTAAAGTCAAAATGGCATGCTAAAACATTGTTTTTGATGTGTGAAAAACGCAATATGATTTTTTAGCTTTGAAACACATGGCCGTATGCATAAAAACATTTTTTTCTCTTTTTTTTCAAAACAAGTTTTTTTTTTTTTTGTATTTTGAAAGTTTTGACAAAAACCGGATATTTTAATATCAGATTTTTGTATTTTTAGCAACATAAAAAATATTGCTTGATATTAATCAAAATGACATAAAAATATGCCGGAAGCTTGTAAAATTACAAACAAATATTTTTCAATTTTTCTTTTAACAAAAAAATAAAAAAAAAAAAAAACTGGGGGATCCGGCCCAACAATCTGGTGGGCCGACCCGGCCCATATCTATGTCATGGACTCGGCCCGGCCAGTGGTCATGGGGCGATGTTCCACCCATTAGCAATAAAAGGGCTGGTTCTTGTCTTTGCACCAACGAATTCAAAAAATATAATTAGCTAGTTCTTGTGCCCGGCCAAGATAACTAGCTAGTTATCTTCATTTTCTTTGCCCGAACGTGAATTGCTCACGTTCGCATGCAAAATGAAGATGAACAACTAACAACCATGGGGAGGGGAGAAAGTTACCCGGAGCGGGAAAGCACGATTGTGGTCGTCGGCGGTGGTGGAAGGCGGCGGTGACAGCGGCGGCGTTTTCCTTCCTTCTCTCCTCTCCTCTGTTTCTCTTCTCAGTCCCCTCTCCTCTGTGTTTTATTTTTCTTCTCCTCTGTCTTTTCGGTCACACCGCGGTCGGGTGGTGTCTTTGTGGCGGTGGAGAGGAAGCACGATGGCATGTGGTTGTTCTTCTTCTCCAAGATTTTTTTTCTTCCTCTGTCACTTCCTGTTCTTCCCTTCTCTTTGATGGCTTCTCTTTCTCTCCTCTATCTTCTCTCTTGGACTCCCTCCTTTTTCTTTTCTCCCTTTTAATTTCTAGTGTTTTGATTTGCTTCTCTTCACTCCTTTCTCTCTAAAAAATCTGTTTTTCCTCTCTTTCGGTCTCTCTTTTCCCCCTTAAAAATTGTCGATCTCTCTCTCGGTTTCTCCTCCCTTTCTCTTTCAAAAAATCTTTCCAGCCCCTCCTGTTTCTGCTTCTTTCCTTCTGTTTCGGCCTCCCTCTCCTTCTCCAAAATTTCCCAGTTCGTTCCTCTATTTCCCACCAAAAATTCCCCCCTGTTCTTATCTTTCTCTCTTGCCCACCAAAATCCTCCCCGCTTTTTGGCTCTGTTCTCTCCCTGTATTTATAGGCGTAGGGAGAGGTTCACCATCCTGCCCAAGCCACACGGGCATGGTGGCCGGGTATGGGTCTTCGATTTTCATCATGGTGGCCAGGGCATGGGTCTCCTGTTTCTCCATTAATGAGGGTATGGGTTGTGTAAGTAGTTAGGCAAGTGGGGAGGTAGAGAAGGAGAAGTTAGCGGGAAAAGATTTAAAATCTTCTTCTCCCCTGTCTCTGCATTTGCGGGGAGAAGAAGGCTGACACTGCCGTTCAAAACGGCACCGTGCAGTTTTTTTTTTTTTTTTTTTTGAAGAAAAGGAAAAAAAATTAGGAGTGACCCAAAAATGGGTTATGACAGTTGCCCCCCTCTTTACAATGCTTACGGAGCAAAGACTTTGCGTAGTAAGCTTGTAAAGAAAACAAAAGGAAAGAAAATGATCTGATTATCTTGGGCAACCTGCTCACACACTCACACTGGTCTATTTTCACGGGCGACCTGCCCAGATAAAAAAACATGGAGAATTGGTCGAATTGTAATGGGTGACCGACCCAAAAATGGAAAAAAGGAAGAATGGTCGTGTTGTAATGGGTGACCTACCCAGATGGAAGAATGGTCTTATTGTAATGGGTGACCTACCCAGATAAAAAAAACATGGAGAACGGTCGAGTTGTAATGGGTGACCTACCCAAAAATGGAAAAAAGGAAGAGTGGTCGTGTTGTAATGGGTGACCTACCCAGGTAGAGAAATGGTCTCATTGTAATGGGTGACCTACCCAGATAAAAAAAAACATGGAGAATGGTCGAGTTGTAATGGGTGACCTACCCAAAAATAGAAAAAAAGAAGAGTGGTCGTGTTGTAATGGGTGACCTACCCAAATGGAGGAATGGTCTCATTGTAATGGGTGACCTACCCAGATAAAAAAACATGGAGAATGGTCGAGTTGTAATGGGTGACCTACCCAAAAATGAATAAGGAAGAGTGGTCGTGTTGTAATGGGTGACCTACCCAGATGGAGGAATGGTCTCATTGTAATGGGTGACCTACCCAGATAAAAAACATGGAGAATGGTCGAGTTGTAATGGGTGACCTACCCAAAAATGGAAAAAAGGAAGAGTGGTCGTGTTGTAATGGGTGACCTACCTAGGTGGAGAAATGGTCTCATTGTAATGGGTGACCTACCCAGATAAAAAAACATGGAGAATGGTCGAGTTGTAATGGGTGACCTACCCAAAAATAGAAAAAAAGAAGAGTGGTCGTGTTGTAATGGGTGACCTACCCAGGTGGAGAAATGGTCTCATTGTAATGGGTGACCTACCCAGATAAAAAAAACATGGAGAATGGTCGAGTTGTAATGGGTGACCTACCCAAAAATAGAAAAAAAGAAGAGTGGTCGTGTTGTAATGGGTGACCTACCCAAGTGGAGGGATGGTCATGTTGTAATGGGTGACCTACCCAGACAAAAAAATGCGACAGAATGGCGACTCCGCTGGGGACCTTGTGGACTAAGCTTTGTTTTTGTCTGATCATCGTTTTTATTGTTTGGTTTTGTGTTATTGTTAACTTTCATTCTCATTTGCTCATATGCTTTAATTTTGTACATATTTATTCATGCATTGTATAAAATTATTTCATGCATCATTCACATTTGAGGGGAATTATACTGAGAAAAATTTAGGTTAAGTGGGGGACTAGCAGCTTACCTTATGACTTTTAGTCAAGGTTTAAGTTTGTGTAAACCCCAACTCTTCGCTGAGAGCTTAGACTGGTAATGATTGGCGCATATGCCATCCCTTTACCTACTGAGCCCCTATATTGCCTTCACAAGGGTGATCACTGGGACAGCAAGAGACCCTTTTGAGACCAGGTAGAAAGCCACCCATCATGTAATGGCCCAAACCTGTCCTTAGAGTATGAACTCCCTAATATGCATGTACATACATTTGCAACGTACACATACATCCATTCATTGTAAATAACATACATATATGCACCAGGTTGAAATATAGGTCCCCTACGAGTCAACAACACCTGACTTTGAGCGAGAAACACGGAAGATGGAGAGCATGCTCACCGTGACGCCCATTTTCAAGAAGAGTTGGGAGTCTCTGAAGACAAGTGTGACTTGCCTCTAGCTTACTCGAGCAAATACTGAAAAATGACTCTAGGGAATGTTCTTTCCAATCGACCTATCATCTTTGTTCAAACTCCAACGTCTCAGCCCGAAGAAATTGGGGGTAAACACGGTCAAGAGCCTCAACACAATCCGAAGGGGAATTGCACCACCGTTGCAGAATGGAGCCTGTTCTTGTTCTGCCAAAAAATAACTACCTCTGTTCGATCATGCCTGTAAAACTTCTTTTTTTGTTTCAACCTGTTCCAGTTTTTGTTGGTAATTTAGCTCAAAATTCCACAAGACTTTCCCTGTCAAATGAGCCTATGTTGTTAATAAGATCATGCCTTTATAACATGCCTTCATTTTTGTTGTTGTTTCATACAAATAACACATTGAGCATAACCTTCAAGCATGAAACCATTACGCTGAAAATCTTTGGGTGTGTTTCCCTTTTTTCTTCCAAAGCTATGCATGATCATACATGTTCATAAGGATTTTTGGGAATTCAAAGTTTAGTACAAAAGCAGAAATCATGTTGGTGTTTGTCCAAAACAAACGAGTTCTGGAAATTCAGGTGATTCCTTAGAAAGGTAACCATACACCTAACATAAAAAAAAAAAAACAAAAAACAAAACACCATAGTTGAGTTTTATTTGAATGAATAATGAGAAATCACGTTGCATACTCGCATGAAAGCAAGGCTTACTGATCCAAAGTGTATGTGTTTGACATGAAGAAAGGCCATCTTTGATAATCCTTTCACAAGGCTGAAATATATCCTTTGCAGTCCCTTTTTGAGCCTAGTAATATTTTTTGGAAATAGCCTTGGCTAGGATCACACCCCACACTGGGGGGCAAGTGCAAGAGACATAGAAAAAAAACCCCAATGTTTGAAAGTGCCCAAACAATACTGGGGGGCATAAAAGAAATTTCTCAATCATCAAAATTGCCTGAACAAAGCTAGGGGGCATGAAGAAAAATCCAAAGGATCCAAAAATTTTGAGCAAAAAAAAAAAACCAATGCAATGATGCTCAAAATCAAATGAAGAAAACAAAAACAAAAACAAAAACAAACAGCCCAAGCCCAACACTGGGGGGCACGATAGATAATTTTGGAAAAGACATTCAAATGACAAAAGGTCAAGAAGCAAGCACAAGTGATCCTTAGTCTTGAAATCCCTTAAACACCTTTTGAGCCTACAAATATCCTTTTCTTCGTAACCAAGAGCCCAGGCCTACATTACGTGCCTAATCAAGCCCTTTCTGATCAAAGGCAAGCAATTTGGATCGGTAGGTAGTGCTTTCTCATGCAAACCAAGTCATTATTCATGCAAATAAAATGAATGCTTTGAACACTGGTTCTTTGAAACTCTCAAATTAAATCTGAAACCTTTTTGACCAACCAGATGTCACTTCATATTTTTCACCAAAATCAAAACAAAAATTTTTCATCACTTCTGAAAACCCCTCCATAGGAATCACTTGAATTTCTTCAGAATAAGTTTGCTTTGAATCGATGTCAAAATGATTTTTGTGTCTGGAATAGCTTTGAAATTCCAAAAATTCTACAACTCCTTGTCAAAAACCAAATCTTCCTTCATACAACCTCATCCCTAAACCTGAATTAAATACTTGGGGGCATGATCAAGCTGGGGGGCAATCAAAACTCGTGGTAGGGCTGGCTCCATGATTCCCTTTCTAAGAAAATATGCTGCGCAAAATTGGCAATCCTTGAGATAAAGGGAGGAGGACAAAGTATGATGACATCAATTCCTTCCTAGAAGTCAAGATCACAAGATATGACTCGAGTAAGCAAGAGCGAAAAAGCCGTTGAAGTTTACTGTCAACACTCCAACTTTTGAGAAAAGAAAGACACCATGAAGAAATGGGGACCTATATTTCTCAGTGCGCCTTTGAGCCCTCACACCTTCCTTTTGAGTGGGCCTTTGTGCCCTCACTCCCTTAGGTAGTGCGTTTTCTAACCCTACCTCCTTCCGAGTGCGCCTTTGAGCCACCATCTTTTGGGTAGTGCATTTTATAACCCTACCTCATTTCGAGTACGTCTTTGTGCCCTCACTTTCTTTTGAGTGCGCCTTTGAGCCCTCATTTCTCAGGTAGTGCGTTTTCTAACCCTACCACATTTCGAGTGCGCCTTTGAGCCACCATCTCTTAGGTAGTGCGTTTTCTAACCCTACCTCTTTTCGAGTGCGCCTTTGAGCCCTCACCAACTTTTTTTTGGGTAGGTCACCCATTACAACTCGACCATTCTCCACATTTTTTTTGTCTGGGTAGGTCACCCATTACAACACGACCATCCCTCCACTTGGGTAGGTCACCCATTACAACACGACCACTCTTCTTTTTTTCTATTTTTGGGTAGGTCACCCATTACAACTCGACCATTCTCCATGTTTTTTTATCTGGGTAGGTCACCCATTACAATGAGACCATTTCTCCACCTAGGTAGGTCACCCATTACAACACGACCACTCTTCCTTTTTTCCATTTTTGGGTAGGTCACCCATTACAACTCGACCATTCTCCATGTTTTTTATCTGGGTAGGTCACCCATTACAATGAGACCATTCCTCCATCTGGGTAGGTCACCCATTACAACACGACCACTCTTCCTTATTCATTTTTGGGTAGGTCACCCATTACAACTCGACCATTCTCCATGTTTTTTTATCTGGGTAGGTCACCCATTACAATGAGACCATTCCTCCATTTGGGTAGGTCACCCATTACAACACGACCACTCTTCTTTTTTTCTATTTTTGGGTAGGTCACCCATTACAATTCGACCATTCTCCATGTTTTTTTTTATCTGGGTAGGTCACCCATTACAATGAGACCATTTCTCCACCTGGGTAGGTCACCCATTACAACACGACCACTCTTCCTTTTTTCCGAAATTTTTCCTCCTCTGTTTTGTTCTTTTGGCTTCAGTTTTTCTGTTCCTTCACTCTGCTCGATCTCGCTTCCCTCTCTGTCACTGCCCTTCTCTTCTTCTCCAAAATTTGCCCCCCCTGGTTTCCCTTTTTTTTGTTTTTGCAGCTTGCCCGTCTTCCCCTGCTCTTTCCTTTTTTTTCGGCCTCCCTCTCCTTCTCCAAAATTTCCCCGGTTCGTTCCTCTATTTCCCACCAAAAATTCCCCCCTGTTCTTATCTTTCTCTCTGCCCAAAAATCCTCCCCCGCTTTTTGGCTCTGTTCTCTCCCCTGTATTTATAGGCAGCCGGGGGAGAGGTTCACCATACCCTGTCCAAGCACAGGGCATGGTGGCCGGGGTATGGGTCTTCTGATTTTCGTCATGGTGGGGGGCATGGGTCTCCTGTTTCTCCATTAATGAGGGTATGGGTTGTGTAAGTAGTTAGGCAAGTGGGGAGGTAGAGAAGGAGAAGTTAGCGGGAAAAGATTTAAAATCTTCTTCTCCCCTGTCTCTGCATTTGCAGGGGAGAAAGAAGTCGTATCTTTGTTCAAAACGGCCGTGCGCTTTTTTTTTTTTTTTTTTGAAGAAAAGGAAAAGAAATTAGGAGTGACCCAAAAATGGGTTATGACAAAAATTACTAATGTAAATATGGTGAGTCCCACATTTTCAGTTTCTTGCAAATTTATTTATCTTCTCTTTCCCCTAAAGGGTTTTATTGCTCTTTTTATTTATTTTATCTCTATTGCTTTCTTTACTTTTTCTTTACTTAAAGTCTTTTATCAAACTTATTCTCCCTTGAACATCTTGTATTGTCTTTACACGGCGGTTCTTGTAGAATATTTTACTCTTATTGAGGTTTTAAGATCTAGAATCACTATTTTGTTTGATTAGAGGTAGTTGTAATTACAATTGAGTTGCTGGAAATCCTCCCTTGCAAGGACCTGTTTGCAAATGAAAATGCTAGATTGATTCTCAGCATTCCTGTTTCTGCAGCTAATTTCTTTGACTGTCTTGTTCGGCATCACGCTATGAACGGAATCTATTCAGCTAAGATAGTATATCAAATTGCGCTATCTACTCTTGCCTTTGCTCCAACTGCGAACACCTCTCGTTCAGACCAATATGGAAGCAGACATGGTCTGTTCTGGTCCCTAGTCATCTGAGAACTTTCATTTTGCAGGCTCTTCTTATGATAACTCTCTCTCTACTCGCTGATCTTTTTCAACGGGCGGCCTATTGTGGACACGTGGCAAATGAAGAGAGGGGAAGCGGGTTTATCTGTTAGCTTAGAGAATGGGATTACGACCCGAGCATAAAAGGTCTTAGGTTATTTTACATGAAAGCGATATATTTTTATTGAAATAAAAATTTCTTCCGATAAAAATTGATTTTTATAGACTAAACAATTTTTTTTAAAAATTATTATATCCAATCCATCTTTTTCTGTCATTCTAAACACTTCCTTAATGGACTCCTCCCTCTTTAGGAACCATGAAGATCAATTTTGGTGGCGCTTACTCCTCTTGCAAATCCGGTGCAGTCGGCATTGAGGCTAGAGATCATTACGGTGCTGTTTGTGTAGCTAAGAGCAGGTACTTCCACTTTGCTTTAGATGCCCAAACTGTGGAAGCTTTTGCTTTAAAGGATGCTGTCACCTTGGCCAGTAAATTTCAACAGCCGGTTCTCATTGAAGGTTATGCTAAATTCCTCGTTGAAGATGGGAGACTGGTTCAGAAACATTTCATGTGCACAATGGAAGATCCAGACTCCATATACTCCTCCTTGGATATCCACATCTGCAATAGAACCCACCATGAAAAGTTAAACATGAAATTACACCATGCATTTATAACACCAATGAACTTCGCAGAAGATTAACGCTACATCTCTCTGCTTTCATATGGAGATTCATATGGAGCTTGGTAATGATATCTATTATCTCAGATTGATTTGTCAGAAGGTACCTGCTGAAAGGTGCTTAAAGAACCCAAGATGGAGCCACCAATCCAAACACTGTACTTCCTATCTGGTGGAGCAACCACTCGTACCCTCACACCAGGAGGCGCCAATGAGCTGACCTCTTTGGCCAACCTTTCAGCGAGGCCTGGTATCACAGTGGTACCCCCACTAAGCACCACATTCCCAAACATCTCTCTTCTGATGTCCACATCACACCTGCTGATTGACCTCACCACAATCTCATGCACACCACCTGAATCCATCCCTACTCTACTCGGATCAAACAGAACTTCCGGGCACTTGAACTGCGCAGCTCCAATGGTTATGACTTGTCCATCCGGCAATTCATATTGTTTGTCTAGTGCTGGATTTTTCCTTGATGTTTCAAGCTCTCTTTCAAAATCCATTGCCACGTAGGAAATTCGCTCCTTGATGTCTCTAGCAATTTCTTTCTCGGCTGTAGAGGTGAAAATGTAGCCGTCTTCAGCTAGGATTTTGGTGAGGTAGTCCGTAATGTCCTTTCCTGCCAAGTCAAGTCTATGGATGGCGTGTGGCAGCGCATAGCCCTCGTATATTGGAACTACATGAGTCACACCTTCTCCAGAGTCCATAACAATACCTGAAACACATTTTGCAAGACAGCAATGAATCCCTCTCCACATGCATTTAAAATGTCATAGCATTTCATTGTATCTCTCTTGAGAGTTGAGAGCATTGGTTCCATCTTACCTGTAGTTCGGCCACTGGCATACAAGGATAAAACCGCCTGGATGGCTATATAGGTTGCAGGAATGTTAAAACCTTCAAACATGATCTCCACCATCTTTTCTCTGTTAATTTTGGGATTGAGTGGAGCCTCTGTTAAAAGAACAGGATGCTCCTCTGTGGAGACTCGGAGCTCCTGATCAAAGGTATGCTCCCAAACGCTTTCAATTCCTTCCCAGCATCTCACAATTCCATGATGTATGGGGTAGCTTAAACTAAGAACTCCACGCCTTGCTTCTGCTTCGTCTCCAAAATACATATCCTTTTGTCCCATGCTGACCATTGCATGCTTGTTTCGTGGTCGGCCTATTAAATTGGGGAATACCACACATGGAACATCATCACCGGCAAAACCAGCCTGAAACGGAAAACTTTGTTCAACAAACTTTATAATTTTGGAGGAAAAGAACACGGCATTTCTGATTCAATTACCTTCATTAAGCCTGATCCATTGTCGCAGACAATTGGCCTGCTTTCTAAGAAATCCATGCCTGTGCTATGATAACTCGATCTAGATGATTGACAGAGAATATCTGTAGAAGGTAGAGAGTACACGGACATGTGTGATATTTAAGAAGAGGAAGCGATGGAAGAGCACGGCGGTAAACTCTAACTTTAGGATGAATCTTAGAATCACCCACTTCCGGTTGCTTCCAGTGAATGTCAGCATATTTACAAGACTAGGTTGAAAGGCACCTTTTACGTACCCATCGTCTCACATCGGAGGTGATTTTGCTTGATTTATGCTCACATCATCTTATGTTTTGGGCCATGGTTAGATTGTGGACACAGTACAGAATATGTCAGGAAAGGGCGTTCCAAGAATTAACTTGCTAAAATGTTTAATATTCAGTTTTAACTTTTAAGTATTAAGCCTTGATCGTATCACCGTACACCTTCTCACCACATGCATCACCAAACCTAACAGAAAATAAACATGAACTCTCGATCTCCTGAAAAGTAAGAGAAATCGAAGTCTGAACTGGGTTTTATTTCTGCTTGATTTACTAATAGCAGCTGCTTGAACAGCGAGCTTATAGTTTACTACTGTGTCTGTTGACTTCTTGGTTTCTCCAGCAGAGTTTCGTTAATTGCTGAGAGTACTGGAGATTTTGAAAGACTTTGCATTTCCAGGATAGTAAAGGGTTCTATAAACAGAGGTTCCACCATGATGAAGGGCTGAAACTTGTGAATCATGTGAGCTGATTTCTAAATTGTTGCTAAATTGTTGTGGCTCGAGTTTGGCTTATATCTTCAAGAGCATACGGTGTTCAAGTGATAAATGCGGCAAGGAAAATGTGAGAAATTGGATCCGTAGAGTACTGAGACCAAATGGTGAGGAGAAGACACAGATTTGACTTTGGGAAAAAGCAGGAAGCAGAAGGGAGCTGCCTCCACCCCCCCCCCCCCCCCCCCCCCCCCCCCCCCCCCCCCCGCGTAACTGTCTGACCTCAATCACATTCAAAACAGTCAGCTAATCTGATTGAACAAACTATCATCAGGATAAGTGAATTTCCAAGGTGCAATGTAAATATAAATGCATCTCATTATCAATCAACAAAAATCATTGCTGCGAGGTAGTTGCTTTTGAAGATGGAGAGAATTTATTTCCTGTAAGATCATTTTGATCTTTAACTTCTTATTGTTGAAAGGATAAATAATCAATTCCTACAGGGCTGGAAATTCGCTACATGGTCGACCTCGGACAGCAACCTCAGATATTAAAAGGAGTAAAAATTGCAAAACCACTAAAGGTACTTCAACATGAAGACATCTTCTCCTAGTTTGAATCTCTCATCATAGGCGATAACATTATAAAGGGTAAGAAGTGAAAATGTGTGACATTGATACATAGTTCACCTCTGAAAAACTCTCCTTACAAATCCTTGGAAAGAGTTCCCCATTCCAGCACCAACAGCTTCTGCCATATACATTGCCTGCAGTAAAGTAACCACATTACCTTACCCTCCTAAGAAAGGCCAAAATTCCCAAAATAAGTTGATATAGAACACCATAGAAAACTAAAAGAGACTACCTCCTGAATGGTTTTCTTGAGATCAAAAGCATCTTTCACTCGATCATCTAGGAATGCCCATGTATCGCGGAAATCTGTCAGAAAAATTAAGGTAACCAAATAAATTATTATATATTTATCCATTTTGATATACATAGCTGGAGTATCTTCCTCGATCAAAAACTGTTCTGATGGAAGGGAGATGAAGTGAGGGCTTCTAAAATGGAAAAGAAATGAAAGAGAGCAGTGCTATTTCTTCTACCTTCGGGCCAGGATTCTCACTAGCTTATTCTTAATTTGATCCGGGAAGAAAATCTCATCTCATATGAAGAAATATTACAGGACTCAACTAAAAAGCTATACCATTGCTCGTCACAGTTCTTTTGCAGAAAACATTCATAATGATCACAGTAGAATATACTTTACAAGCCCACTGGAAGAAGAAAGTCATTTTTATTTCAATTAATGCTAACAAAACAGGAAAAGGTGCACCCAAAGAACAAAACAAAAATGAAAATCTATTTCACAATGACATGTTAAGTGAGAGAAATAAACCTGGTGAGCTATCAGTCAGCATGTAGATTTCTGTTGTTGAGTATATTCCTCCAAGGACAGTGCGCTTCACATACCAATCTATATCAGAGCCCTCATCACCAACAGCATGCCAGATCTCATCAACCAGCATTGCACGCTGCTTAAAACTTGTCGGGGCATTTGATGGGTACGCCTGCAAGCCATAAAATAGAGGTATTTCTGAATTAAGCTCCAACAAGTCATCTTAGCAGTACAGCAAGAAAGGGAAATTTTTTCATACTTGGATGCTAAGGACTTGGGGCCATTTCGATATATACGGAGATTGCATTTCAAGACGAATCTTGAGGAGCTTAGAGATGCGCTCACTAGGTACCAAGTTTTGTAACTCCTCTCCAGAGTCAATTCTATCAATAAGCTTTTGTAAGCACTCATCCATGAAAAACTGAACAGGGAAAAATAAATACAAGTCAGCATCGCAATCTAATGCCTACAGTTGGGGGGTGACCATTAATTTAATTTCGAAACATATAAATGCTATGCAACATATACCTAAAATTGAATAGGAAAAAAAGGAAAAAATTACTAATCATCAAGTTTAAGAAAAGGACCTCAACTAGAGCAGCCTCTTTTCTAGGAAATGATCCAACAATTGAAGGAGAAACGCCCACATCTCTTGCTCCAGCAATCATAGCTTCTTCACTCCATCCCAACCTTAACTGCATTGCCCATTTTTAAAAAATTTTGTTATACAAAAAAAAAATTAAAGTTGCATTAATTAATTTTAAGGATCCGTACCACGTGGTGAAGGGAGGCTTCCAGAACTCGAGCTTGCTGTTCTTGGTACTCAATCCTCGGTCTCTGTCTCTCCTGCCGTTGTCGACCATCCTCAGCCGTTGATGATGTTGACCAGTTGGATGACGACGTTGATTCTGATTGATTAGGGAATTCTAGATTAGCACGCGGGGTTTGGTTTTGGTTGAAGATTGATTGAGGAAAACTATGATTGTTATTGACCGCTGTGCAATAGCGAGAGCCGATAATTGTAGTTCGGAGATTAAGATATCTGATACGGCTGTTGCTATTGTTACCAGCAGTTGCACCAGAAAGCAGGCGCCTTGCCAACGCCGCCGTCCTATACATTTTTGGTATGTGATCTGACTCAGATGGGGAGCGAGTGGTGGTTCTGAGGAAGAGGAAGGGAATAAAAAATATAGTTTTTCTCCATTCCACGTAGCTGCTTACTGTGATTCCACGTGTTAACTTAGCTGCCACCAAGAGAGTAAGGATAGTTGTTTTGCCACATGCCTAAGTTAAGCATTTGATTCGTTGCTAGCGCTCCGCGGGAATTAGACGTTAGAAAAAAAACTGAAAAATCAATTAAATAAAGAAAAATATATATAAAAAACTATAGAAAATCAAAAAATAAAATAAACAATTAGAAAACAAAAATTAGGTCCAGTTTGGTTTTTATTTAAAACTTTTGAAACCGATTGTATAAAACCAAATCAGACCGGTCCAACTAAAAAATTAAAAATTATGTTAACCTAAGAGGAGGGTATAAATAAAAAAAATTATTTTCCAAATACTCAAAACTTAAAATTCATTGTTACAATTGCACGTCCCCTCTCCAGTCTCCACCCTTCTCTCGGCCCACCTCTAAGATTTGCATCTTTTTGTTGTTAAAACAGAAAGTTCATATTATTTCTAATGTATAAACGACAACATGTCTAGTGTTTGAATAAATTTTAAGTACAACAAACTTTTGTAATTACAGTTATATAAGTTATTTGGATAAGTTCATATACTTTTTTTTCTATATTTTATGATTATATTTATATATGTTATTGAGTATTTACAATTATTTTATCCGTTTTATAAATTTATTTTGGTTTTTCTTTTTATTCTATAAACCGACTGAATTTAGCCATAAAAACCCATAAAAGCTCTAAAAAAACCCACTAAAAAACCAGGGTTTTTTAGGCTTTCTTCATTAAAAAATCAAATTGAAATTAATTGGTTTGATCTAATTTTGGTTAAGTCTAATTATATATATATATATATATATATATATATATATATATATTCAGTTTTGGTTGGTTTTATTTATAAAAAATCAACCTAAACTAAAAATGCTTACCATGAACGGGATTTATTCAAATAATGTAATAAATTGGAGTCAAATAGTGATTTCCCAAAAACTTATAAGTTTTTCTTGTATTATTGTTTGGGATTGTGGTTGAAATTAGTTTTTAAAGTACTTTTTGTTTGTAAATACATTAAAATAATTTTTTTTATTTTTAAAATTTATTTTTTATATCAACGCATCAAAACAATTTTAAAATATAAAAAAAAATTGTTTTGAAGTGAAAAATCAAAATTTGCTGAAATTCCAATGTAAACATAGCCTTAAACGGGGCCTAACACCCTCATTTTAAAAGTTCTAGTTCATGACGTGATACGTGAAAAAAAATTTTAATAATTAGATACCTTATCCCCATTTAGTTATTGTACTAGTTGTGGTGTTTGTGATTTGACACGGGGTCAAATTATTTTTTTATGTAAAAAATAATATTTATATACCACAAATGTGTTTTTTTTAATAAAAAAAACATGTGACTTGAGTCATAGATCCGACTGGGTCGAATAATCTAGTTTTATTTTAATTAGACAAAAAAAAATAGAAAATGACAATAAATGATCAAATTTAAAAGAAAAGTGATTAGGATAATCTGAGAAAAAAAAATTTCAAAAAAGAAACAAACAATATATCTCAATGCACAACCCATTAAATATGGAAGAATGATATAGGGGGAAAAAAACAACATAAGAAACTGGTTCTGGTTAATCAGAGTTAGCATGACCAAACTTATAACCCTAATAACCAGAGTTAAGCCAACTCGGGGTATCTTGTCAAAATCGCAACTTAGATCATGAGATTAGAATAGCTCGATAAAAAATAAATAGAATTTTAAAGCCCTTTTAAAAAAAAACCATGTGAACTTTTCAAATTAATGACTTTGATCATTAAGCCTGAAGCATTCTATTTGAAAAAATCATGAAATCCAATTCTCAATTAATCAAATATTAAAAGATGAAATTGAAAAAAAAAATCAATTATACAAAAGGATTAGAAAAAATAGCAATTAAAATAATGAAGATCAAAATTAAATTAAAATAAATCTTATATTTGATTTAAGGGTGAGATTGAAAAGAAAAAATAATTTAGCAAAAGAATCCAAAAAATCAAAAGAATGAGGATACAAATTGACATAAAAATGAAAATAAAGTTTTGATTAAAGGGTGACATTAAAAAGAAAAATAAATTTTACAAAAGAACCAAGAAAAAAATTAGAAATCAAAATAATGAGCATCAAATTGAAAAACATAATATCATCAATTTGGATTGAGTGATGAAATTAAAAACCAATAAAACTTTTACAAAAAGGGCCAAAGAAAAAAAAATAGAAATAGAAAGAATAAGGACCAAATTGAAAAATATAATATTTGGTAAATTGAGATTGAATGATTAAATTGAAAATAAATAAAACTTCTACAAAAGGGCAAGGGCCAAGAACTAAAATTAAAAATTAAATGAATAAATTCTGAAGTTGAAATATCAACAAGAAAAAAAATCAAAGTCGTAATTTTCAGGAGAGGAGAAAAAAATAATAAAAAAGATCCACTGATGGGAAACTGGATCTTCAAAACCAACATGCATCACTCCATATGGAAGATGACATAACAACGCTTCTAACAACATGACAAAAAAGTATTTTTGGATGCTAAGAGACGTCACATGCACTGCCCAAAATAACAAGTGTTAAGTTTTTGAAATAAAAAAGGTAAAACTATCATTACATTGTTCCATTAAATAATGTAAATAAGTCTAGCTGCATTGTTTTTCAAAAGCAAGTTAGTTTTTTTTAATAAATAAAAATTTATATAAATATTACTATAATTTTTTTTATTATGAAGAAGAGGTATGAGCTTGTATCTAATTGACATTGAATTTCTTTCATTGAAAGGGTATCAAGAATTTCTTTTTTTTTATTAAAAGAAAAAACTACATGAGTTTAGGCTGAACCCAAAAACAAATTATAGGATAGAATTAATTTCTAAAACTATAGTGAGATTTTTTAAATCGTGGGTAATGCATGTTTGGGGTGATGCCTAGAATGTTTTAAAACCAAACTCACGACTTTAAACTTTATCAACTCGAGGAAAAGAAATTACAAAATTGAACCATGCTGGTGAACAGAGAGAAATTCTTGCAGATATTGCCGTGCATTGTCAATCCTACACGAGACGTGAAATTAAGAAGAAAAAACATGATATTAACATCGCAGGAAAACTGCCTAAAAAACCAACAGAAATGTACATGACAGAGAACATAATTTTTACTACAAATTTCGACCTCCTAGAAAGTCTGTCACCCGTCCTTGTGAAGAAGGAACTCAGTATACCTTTCTGAGATGGTGGCTGCCATGCCACAAGGCTTTGCCCAAATATGAGGTGTTCTCCGCAAGAGCTTTCATTTGGTGGAATGGCTAGCAAAGGTATATCGTATCTCCTTTTAAGAGAATCCAAGCACAAGTGATAAGAGCAAAGGCCATTACCATTTTCATTACCATCATGACTTTTAAAGCGTGCATGGTTGCTGTGTTCGAGCATAAAACGAAGCATCGACTCGGACGCCGGCAACCTCTCCTAGGACTTCTTCTTTGGCCTAAAGCAATGTCTCAGACTAGTATTTGTTCTATTCTCCTAATTGCTTCCCTCGTGTCTAACCGCTGCACTGGACTACTTTCGATGCAAGTTGCCCCAATTCGGAGTAACTGCACCATTTGGTCAATTGAACTAGTGTTGTTCGCAATCTCAGGATCGATCAAGTCCTGCTCTCTCTGTTCAGAACTTGCTTGTAAGACCCATTGGACCACATCAGTCCCTCCCTTGCCATTGGTAAGATACTGAGAAGGGAACTTCCCTGTAATGATTTCAAGAATTATGATACCTAGACAATAGACATCAGACTTCGGAGAAATTTGCTGGTGTTGGATATATTCCGGGGACTTGTAAGCAAACATCGCTTGTGCAGCATGGTTGGGATTGGTTAGCGGGTCCAGGGCATAGTCAATGATTAGCGGCTCGTAGTTTTCACTTAAAAGAACATTGCTGGACTTGAGATTTCCATGTGGAAGGTCATAGGTTGCATACTCTGAATGGAGAAAACCTAATGCACTTGAGATTCCCTTGATTATCTTCAGACGTGTGGGCCAATTGAGGTCGGCATGACATGTTCCACGGTCACCTGAAGAACAATGAACTTCAGATCAGACATCGATGTGGAGGAAAATGCAGGGAAAATATTAAGAACGCTGGTTTTGCTAATCCAATAAAAATAAAGTGTTGGTTCTACTCCACAAAATTTAGAACAGAGGCCACTTGACAAGATGAAAGGAATAAATTTGAAAGCCTTCAAAACTATCAGCAACACAATCCTAGTAATTTGGGTTTGAAGCTAGAACATATTTTCCATGATCACACACAAATCACTGTCAGCCTATTGGTTGGATGGCATGCTTTATTCAGCAAGATTTTGATGAACGGCATGAGATTGTTAGGGAGGGCGGTTCAAGCAATGCCTCCTCATATCTTCCAATTCCCTCTAAAACCATCTGTATTCTTTCTTTTGTTGATTAGCATGTGATCATAATCAGCCGAGTTAATGGTTATCACCGGTTTTCAATCACACAATGTTAGCATGGTAAGAGTGACAATCACATAGACAGATAAAAAAATAGGAAAAAATATAATGGAAAAAACTTCCTGAGGATCTCATACCATGCAAGACATACAACAAGCTGCCCTTGGGCACATACTCTGATACCAACAGCTTCTCCTCCTTCCTGTAATGGTATGCCAACGGTGCCAAAATATTTTTGTGCTTTATCCTTCCAAACCGTCTCATCTCAACATCAAACCCATCTCTCCCTAACTTATTCATCTCCCTCATCCTCTTCACCACCACTGACAATCCATTTGTCATGACAGCCTTGTATGCAGACCCCAACCCTCCATTTCCCAACACTTCTGCTGCTGCCTTCATCAAATCAGGCAATCCAAATGCACCCTTTTCATCGTTAATCATGATCAGATCACCCATACCATTCTTGCTTCCGTGAGAGGAACCCTTCCGGGAAGAGTCAAGGCCTCTCCGAGTACTCCCTTCAGCTGGCTTCTTAATTGAGCGTACGTGCACAGGAATCATCTCATCGGGTGTTTCTTTCTCCAAAATACTGAAATCATCGTCTGTATCCTTCTTCCTCCCAGTAAAGGCGGCGATAATTAAAATACCCATCACTACTAGAACTCCGATTCCAATTGCCAATTTGGTATGACCGTCTGAATTAGCGCTTTCTTTTTTTTCTTCAACAGCAGGTTGAGGCAAAGATTCTGCAACCATTGAGGAGCAATCCCTGTCAAGTTGTTTCCCACAGAGTCTGTCATTTCCTAGAAATGATTCGTTACTGAATTTGGAAAAGCTGTCGGGGATCTCTCCTTCAAGTTTGTTGTGTGAAAGGTCCAGGGAAGTTACCGTCGTGGGTTTTTTCAACGGTGGGATATGTCCAGAGAATTGGTTGCCTTCGAGATGCAGTTCCAATAGATGCGGTAAACTCATTAATGAAACAGGTATATTCCCTGTGAAATCATTATTAGACAGCCAAACTTTCTTTAAAGATGCCATGGAGGAAAAGAAATCATTTGGTATTTGGCCTGAAAACTTGTTGTGAGACAACAAGAGTAATTTCAGTGCACCCAATTTATTGAACGCTGGGATTTGACCGGAGAAAGAGTTGTTCTTTAAACTGAGGGTTCGAAGAGCACGGAGTTGTTGCAATGCCTCAATATCAATTGTTCCTGACAGACCAAAGTCTGAGAGATGGAGACCTGTGATGAGACCACCAAAACAAATGATACCAGCCCATCTCTTAACACAAGGAGAGGAGCGTGAATCCCAGTCATCCAATGCCTCAGCGTTGGTGAAAGAGCTCTTGACCTTGAGGAGAGCCTCGTTTTCTGTCAAGGAAAATGCAAGTTTGGAGAGGGAGAAGGAGAAGGTGAGAAGGGAAAGCACGAAGACGGTACGAATACGAACAGCAGCCATTGCCAAGCCGGAAATGTCAGAAAATCCTGGATAGAAACCTGCCACTGTTCGGAAGGATTTCGTGGGTCTCTAGATCTCTTTGGTCGCTTATTGTTTTCCTTTTGTTTAGCTTGGGTTTGAGAGGGTGTGTCATGTTGACTTTACTGTGTGGCTTTGAGGGAATTGTTGATTAGGCTAGCAAGTATTGTTATTTAGATTCTAAGAATAGAATTCCAAATTAAAGAGGTACAGCCGTCTTATAGAGGAGAAATGATTCATGGTATCGAGAGAGATCTGCGACAATCGTTGACCCTGTCAATTACTTGATGAGCTGCCAAATTTATCAAGACCTTGTGCCATTTATTTAGCATCACTGGTTTTGTATCTGCGCTCATTTGATGGTTGTCAAGAGCAGTTTGTCGAACCAGTAATCGTGCTTAAAGTTTTCTGTTTAGATCCTTTTTTTAGTGGAACTATCTGCTTTCCATCAATGCAATCCTACGAGTGCAGGGATTGCCCAAGCACATTACTTGTCATGTCATTAAATCAGCTTGAATACTTGCAAAATGAAAGATTGAAACAGGATACAAGCTCAAGAAATAACTAAACTCTTTGCATTCACAACTCTCATTACCAATCCTGGCTTTCTGTTCAACTGCGTCGGAAAGTTTCTTTGCTCAACTAGCCCTTCCAAGCCCTTGCATTTAGTGAGATGTGAAAGCCTGCAGCCATGAATAATAATTAAATCTTCTTCTTCAATGATGATAACCAATGGTTAATGAATATGATCAGGTATAGAGTATTACAGAAAATATGTTGCAGTGACCAGGATCTGCAATGTGAGCCATCAAATTATCAATAGGGCCTTCTCCAGTGTAAATGGCCTGGAACCAAAAACCAACAAATGCTAGCATAGCAAGACGCCCGTTCTTTATCTCTTTAGTCCTTATTGCCATTACAGGTTCCGGTGACCCTCTACCCCAATTCCAGGGGTCAAACCATAAGCCACCGGGGTAGCCAATATCTGGCTTCGGTTTCGTTTTGTGTGGTAATTTAGGATCTATGTCAACACACCCTGGCTTAATCATATCAGCCCATCTTCTTCCCTCAATCCAACCCATCAGGATTAACTGCACTACAAACAAGGTTGTAGGATCTGCAAAGTATTCTCGAGTGCCAGCATCAAACCAATTGAAATTATCAATAAAGCCTAGTCTTTCTAGCCATTCTGGAATGAGAATTCCTGCTGCGGCTAGCATTGCCCACCTGCCATGTATTAGCTCAGCCTGTGCGAACCATTTAAGCGACTCTGGATCAGACCCTGAAATACATGATGCATGATGATGGATATCAACAGCTAATATAATTACTTTATGGAGTGTGGAACAAGATCAAAAAGCCTTATAAAACTTTGGAAAAAAAACAACTTGAACGTTCAGTCAACAGTTCTGGAAGATGCTTCAGTGAGATGTTCGGTTCCGCTTACCTAATCCAAGCGGGTCGAAGCCGAAATCTCCAGGAAGGCTTCATTTAACACAAAGAAAGAATTAAAGTTTCAAAAATCATATTTCACTAATTATGAATACAGTTATCCAACACAAAAGAAAAGAAAGGGAAAAATCATCAACCGAACCGATATTTAGCAAGGACAGAGCAGTGTAGCGAGAAATGTCCCTGTACAAGATGGCATAAAATAAAGTAACCTTACCTTCCGTCAAGCCATTCAGGTGGTGAGCTACCAGGGAACCACAATGGCCTATCCGGAGGGAGCGGTTCACATACACTTGAAACCCCTTTTGTTGCATTTACTCTGACTTTCACTGCCTGGCATTTTTCAATTTTCCCCAGCAAGGATTTTTGAGGTTTATCCCTGTTTACTCAAACAGAAAGCGCTGTAAATCAGTGAGCAATTTGAATCAAGTTTAGATATGAATTGATTAATGTCGGATATAATTAAGCATCCAATATTAAACAGCATGAAAGAAAATGGAGAAGAAATGATCGGTGATCACCTTGTCCTGGTTGGAAGGCTTGACAATGAAGAAGAGGCAAAGTTCAGAGCCATGGATGACCGACCAGACCAATCCAGAGCTGTAGTGCAGCTGGGAGCTGACTGTCTCTTGATTTAAGCAGGCTACCTCAGCTTATCCATCCTGTAAAGATACATGGATGAGTGCACTCCTTTGCATGCAAGTAAAGAACCGACTGTAACTTGACACGTGTGCAGGATAAATGACTCAAACTCTGCGCTTTCTAGGCCCTTTAGCCTGTCCTGCAGTCCAAGACTTTTGTGTACTGACGCCTGACCCCATTTGTTTGGGCTTGGGCCCGTATGAGAATGAAGGCAAATTACTAATTAATATTATTATTATTATTATTATTATTATTATTACTAACTATGTACTAAATAAAGATATAGGCTTTTCACTATGCATCCACAGTTCACCCCACACATTTCTTGTTCATTCCACTATTTAGGATATTTTTCTATTATAAGTCCCTAAAATTCTTATAGTTGTCCACTTCAGTCACTAAAACTTTTATATCATTTTCAGTTCTGTTTTATATATTTTTATGCACTTAGATCCTTTTCAAAAAAAAATTATCCCATTTACCTTATATATCTTAAAATATTATGCTATTAAATTAGAGACCAATTCTATGAATTTGACATTATTTAAAAAAAATAGAAAGATGGAGGACAAGAACTAACATATAGAGCCCTTTGACTTAGCGGGGCCAAAATTTATTTCATCTCTAAAAATTTAAATTTTTTCATAATCAGTTATTGTTCTTAGTTTAGCGTGTTTAAGTCTTTATTTTTATTTTTTTTTTGTGTTAATCTTTAAATATTGAGAAATGAAAAAGAAAATGGTATGTTGGTCATAATTGAACAATAAAAAAAATTGAATTTGGTGTTATTGAGTTTCTCTACACATGAGAAGTTTTATTAATATATTTTTTTCATTAATTAGAACTTGCTTTTTAGATCCTGATAGATTTTTTTATTTAAAAACAATATTTATAATAAAAAAAACATATTTTTGCTATAAAAAAAAAATCAATAAGAAGGAAGATAATCTTCCCGTTTTAGTCTTAAATTAGCATTTTCAATTGGTTTTATTATGAGTAGACATTGTCTTTCCATTTCCCGATTAAAAAACTTCATCATACCAAAACACACATTTATAACATTAACATATTTTCATTTTTAGAATACATTTTTTTTCCGGTCATTGAACTTTATTTTTGTGCAATTTCATCCTCCCATGTCATATTAGATGGCTTTACATGTTGAGAATTTTTTCACCTCTCTCACAAGCAAAATGTGGAGGAATTCCCAATGTGAAATTATCCTAGTTAATGAGAACCTTACTTATTTACAAAGCTATTTTAAACAAATTATTTCCTTCTTTTTTTTTCTTTTTTTTTTTAAAGTAGTTGCAGTTATCTCACTATCTCTTGATAGTTCAGTATTAAGTCGTTTAGTATTCATTTAAATCTACAAAAATAATATATTCATTGTTAAAAAAAAAAAGAATTCAATTTTCAATCATGTCGTTAAATAAATCTAAATTTATATAAGATTTATATAAAAATTACCTAATATTCTTTACAATTTTAAATTATCACAAATCACAAAATATCATCAATAATACCTACTTCATCTGATTGCAACTCTCCACCAATAATACCTACCTCGTTGCATCTTCTATGTCTTCCTTGGCAATGTACATGTCTCCTTCACGGTGATGTGTTTTTTCTGGGGAAAAGAAAAACAAAGAAAAGCGGAAATAATAAATTCAATATTTAGTAGGAGTCTTAATTATTTTAAAATTGTTTAGAGTTTTTATAAATATTATCTGATATTCTTTACTACTTAAATAATTATTTAAAAATTAATTATCAAAAATCATAAAGCATCCTATATATCTACCCACCAATAATAATTACCAATAAAAAATCTCCAAAATCTTTTTTAAAAATTCATATAAATATTGTTTCTGGTTCAAGCAATAATATCTATGGACCATAACAAAAGTGGAGTTGGGATGTTCAAAAATAAAAGTACAAAAATCGAACTTGTAACAAACACACTCCATAATATATCACTCAACAAATCCACACCTGTTTCTGATATTAACATCTCACCCAATCCAATCTCTCCACTCTACAGCTCTCTCCCTCCCGCTCCCAAGGAACTCTCACCAAAACCTCAAAAGAATTTAGATCCGTCCATGTGCTACAAAAATCTCAGATTTCCAATTCCAAATCGATAATTTCTCATTGATGATGGTAGAGACTATAGCACCGCCACCGAGCAGTCGTTTCAATTACAAAAGGCTTGAACTAAAACGCTGCCTTCCTGCTTTTTATCTTCTCACAAAACTCTCTTTGCTCTCCTCTGGATCGCCGCCTTCGCCTCCGTCTTTCTATGGAAACGCAATCCCGTTGGTGCTGGGCTCGCCGTTTTCTGGAGAGGGCCCCTCCGCCCCATGCCTCAACTGCGTCCCGTGGCTTTCAATTTGACGGATTTTGGTGCCGTCGGTGATGGTGTTACTATAAATACCGAGGCTTTTGAGAGGGCAGTTTCGGCAATCTCGAAATTGAGCAAGAGAGGTGGTGGCCAACTTAATGTGCCTCCAGGGAGATGGTTAACGGCACCGTTTAATTTGACTAGTCATATGACTCTCTTTCTTGCTGAGGGTGCTGTTATACTTGGAATCCAGGTTTAATCACTAACTCTTTAATTGGTATAAATCACAGCCTTAATTTTTATCTTACATTAGTCGTAATTTGTTTTTTTTTTCAAATGTGGAAAGTTATGTTGTTGTTGGTGGTGGTGGTGGTTGGGCCGTCGGGGGGCTTGTTGTTGTTAATAAAAAAAGCTTTGGGATTCTAGCTAGCTAATTAGGCCTGTAAATAAGGGATGAATTTTTATTTTTGTAATTTCAATAATTATCTAATGATTTAGATTCAAGAAAAAAATATAAGGGAGTGTTAGGTGGCTGGGGTGGCCGAGTTTATTTAATGAATAGATTTTCTAGTAGAATGTGGGTTCCGTGTGATTTAATATATAATCTGTGATTATCGGCCTTTGAAGGGAGTGTTTCAATATCTAGTTTTAATGGAATCTTATGGAGGACTGTGGATTAGTTTGACATGCTTGAGTCGAATACTGGACTCTTGGAGGGAGTTTTTTTTAAAAAAAAAAAAATTTATTTATGGTCGTGTGTGCAAAGAAATAATGGTTATATGTAGAATCGACTTGCTTATGGAATCTGCATAAGTGGAAAGATTCATGATGCACTTGAACTTGCAATAGGGTCAAACAAACAATTACCAAGTTACCTACTAACTGTGTTTGAGGGAGGGGCTGTTATGCCTTGTTGTCTAAAACAACTGTTTAGCTAGGGACAGGGAGAGAGAGTGAGAGTAGATTTAACAAGTTTTATAATTATTATCATGACAATGCAAAGACATGTCCCGAAGTTAATTATTGAAGCTTATTGTCCTTGGGAACATGATATGTTGCAAGTATGGATATCAAGTTTATTTTTTCAAAATTCAATTTCTACTGTGAACAAGTACTATGAAGTTATCGACCATATAAACTTCTACTATATTGTCTGCACTATTAATATGACAGCTTACCAATTGTTGGTCTCCCAAATAGTTGGAAAATTTGGCAACTCTTCATAGTTTTTAACAGAAGTTGCTTATTTAACTAGGTTTCAATGATTCAATTTTTGAACTGTCAATCATTTTTTTTTTTGTTGAAGTTATTGTTCATTTAAGACATGTCCCCTTGTCTGATATTTGCAGGATGAGAAGTTTTGGCCTTTAATGCCTGCATTGCCTTCATATGGGTATGGGAGAGAGCATCCTGGACCTCGATATGGAAGTTTAATCCATGGTCAAAACCTCAGAGATGTTGTTATAACTGGTTAGTCTATTTAACTTCCATCAAAAGTATGCTCAAACCTCAATTCTAGATTTTAACTTTGTAAGTGGTTAACAAGTTGTAGCCCCATCTTGAAGATCACTCGTGCAATGAAGATCTATATGCAAATAGAAAGAGTGATCTTCAAGATGGGTTATAGAAAAAAACACAAGGAAGTAGTTTGAATAAAAAATGGAGAGTACAAAAATGTATGATCAACCTGCAGGGTAAATCATTAACTGTTGTGGAGCCGACTATTGACCAATGGTATTGTATTATTAATCATGAAGACTGCACATATGGAATCAAAGTGAAATTTTCTTGGCCATTTTAGGTCATATATTTAAGAGAAGATGATGTGTGGTATGACCATTTTCTGCAACTTCTGGCATCATCATCATTGATTATGCTAAATTTGCACAGGTCTTCCACCCAGAAGTGTATTGTACAAATAATAGTGAGCTCTTCATTTCCTTACTGAAGCATTTTGCTATTTAGAATTCTGGCACTGTAAGCTAAAAGATTACTTGGAAAGGACAATTCCTTGAATGTTAGATATGTTTGTTTCCATTTATTCAATGCCTATGCGTGGTGCCTTAACAATCCCTCCGCAAAATAAAGTGTAGCAAATAAGGACCTTAACTTGCTTCCTTTGCAACTCTGCTTAATCACAATGGGCAATCAATGAAATTAATTAATCTTACAATTCAAGCATTTTTGTCATATATTTTAATGAGATGTATTTACAAAGCCCCAAATCAAACTGCTGGCACCACTGTACAAACAGTTGATAAGGTTGTTTGGTAGCCACCAACTATATATGCATATCGTTATTTCTAGTTTGAACTCTGTATAAGTTGATCCAGAAGTTAGTGGAATCTAGCTTTGGTTGTTTTTATGTTGAACATTGAGTTCATCAACATTCTGTGTTTGCAAATGTTTATTCCTTGATTGGGAATGATCTTCATTTAACATTCCTGTTGATCAACAGGACACAATGGTACCATAGATGGACAGGGTCAAACATGGTGGAAGAAGTATCGCCAAAAGCTACTCAACCACACTAGGGGCCCCCTTGTGCAGATAATGTGGTCACGTGACATTGTGTTTACGAACATAACTCTGCGAGATTCCCCATTTTGGACACTTCATCCATATGACTGCAAGAATGTAACAATCAGGAATGTTACGATTCTGGCACCCATATTTGAAGCCCCAAATACTGATGGAATTGATCCTGGTAAATATTTCTGACAATTGAGTTTTCTGCCGATGAAATTTATTTTGCAGAAACTGACTCTCTACCTTTGATGTTAACTTAACCTATAGAGTTGATCAGCCTACATATTGATCTGAGCCTCTAATTTTGCACCTTGGATGAGATGCACTTCTGAGTTTTAATTGGTCTATGACTCTATGTCAATGAAAAGAAAAGGAAGAAAAGGGCTAAACTTAATTTGAAAAAAGGTTTAGCAAACAATTTTAGGGCCAAAGGTCGATGTTGGGAAAATGGTTCATTGAAGAGGGTTTTTTCTCTTTTGTGTGTTCAAGTGTTTTTCAGCTCACTGACGAGCTGGTCTGGGATGATAATCAATAATGCATTCCAGATATCAAAGTAATGGTGAGATTGATTATGAGGAGCAAAATTTATTCAACTTTGACACTAAACTTTGGATCTTGTATCATTCTACATTTTCCTTTGAATTCTCTCAAACTGACTTCATTCTTGTGTAATACCCTATTTACCATTGTACTAGTTAATCTTGTTTCTTCACTATCCTTCTATTTTAATGTAGGACCATGATATAATCCTGCAAGTTAGTAACTAGTAATACTTTATCATATATTGGCTGGTTAAACTCCAAAGCCCTTGGCATCACATAGGATGTACCATCATAGCATTTTCAGCAATTTATTTATTTTGTTACTCTGAAATGCTTTTTTTGAAATTTGTAAGAGCGTGTTTGGCAGTGTGGTTGCAGGTGCTTTTCAAATAACTTTTTGTGTCAAAATGCATGCCAATGATGTTTTTCATTTTTTAAAAATCATTTTTGACATCAGCACATCAAAACGATCCAAAACGTACAAACCATATTAAATTTTAGCAAAAAAAAAAAAAATTTCAAATTTTTTGGGAACGCAGCCGCAGCCGCGTTCCCAAACGGTGCCTAAGCAATTTGTTCTTGCCATACTGAATAAAGTGAACTTTAATTTTTGGCATAAATAGATTCGTGTGAGGATATGTTAATCGAAGACTGTTACATAAGTGTGGGTGATGATGCGATTGCAATAAAGAGTGGCTGGGATCAGTATGGAATTGCTTATGGACGACCTTCAACGAATATTCTCATCCGTAATCTTGTAGTTCGCTCTATGGTCAGGTAAAATATCTGATGTCATTTGCTTCCAATTTGGTGTATGTTTTTTGCATTATTGTTCTGGTAATTTTGCTGGAGCTAGTTTTTTTTATTGCATCCTTTTGTGCCTTCTACAAATCTTCATACCCAAGCATTATTGAATATTTCTTGTCTTTTCTATAGGCATCTACCCTTGCATGATCAAAACCTTTGAATGTGTGCATGGATGCATAGGGCCAAGTTTATAGATGATATTTATTTATTTTTGATAATTTCAACCATTAGATTAGAAGTTTTTAGAGGAAATGTGCTCAAGTGGAGGCTCATGATTTATGCTAAACTGCACTTAATTTATTTACATGTACTATATGTATATCAGAAAATCTGCTTTTCTTCAGAACTTTACCACATAGGTACTTCAGGTTCTATCACTATTTTTTTTTCCTGCAAAGTCTGTTGGAAGGGAACCAAGAAATTTTTTTGTTTCCAAGTAAAGATGGCAACAATGGTTATTCCTCAAACCAAATTGCCTGCCTGGTAATCTTGATGAACTGTTGTGTGGCTTTCAGCCACGTTAGAACTTCACTTGAGAAATTGTTTTAGCTGAAGCAGGCTAGCAAATCTCAATCGCTGTTGCTTGGCAATGTGCAGTGTGATCGGTTTTGGACTCTCAACTGATTTGTGCGTTAAGGCTTTATCAAACAATTACTTCTATTAGATTCACATTTTAGCTGTCTTGCCTTGTCATATATGCATTTATTTTTTTAGATGGCAACTAAGATCCACCCTGACTGGATTATGTAACAGTGCCGGTATATCAATTGGCAGTGAGATGTCAGGTGGGGTATCAAATGTCACCGTGGAGAACATCCTTGTGTGGAGCTCAAGGCGTGCAGTTCGGATCAAGACTGCTCCTGGAAGAGGGGGGTATGTTCGACATATAACTTACAGGAACCTGACATTTGACAATGTAAGAGTTGGAATTGTTATCAAGACAGATTACAATGAACACCCTGATGAAGGTTATGATCCGAAAGCTGTTCCAATACTTGGGGACATAAGCTTCACTGGAATCCATGGTCAAGGAGTTCGGGTGCCTGTTCGCATACATGGGAGCCAAGAAATTCCAGTTAGGAATGTGACTTTTTGGGATATGTCAGTGGGTTTAACTTACAAGAAGAAGCACATATTCCAGTGTGCCTATGTTCAAGGTCGTGTAATAGGGACTGTCTTCCCTGCCCCATGTGAAAACCTTGATCGGTATGACGAACAAGGAAAGCTAGTTAAGCGATCTGTCTCCCAAAACTTAACAGATATAGATTATGATTTTTGATGGGTCAACTCATCTTTCTGAAGGTCAATGACAATGTATGACTGCATCAGACAAGCCAGACAGACCACGTTGGAGCAGTTAAACTTGTTCTCATGGTCTTCAAACGCCACCATTTTTATATCTTTCGCCACTTGTATATACCAGAAATTTTCAGCGGTTTGTACTTTTGTGAGCTTCTCGGATTGCATAGCATTCCTTTTCTTTACACACTGCAAATCCTCCTCTTGTATGATTGTGCCAAGAGCTAGCAAGCAGTTAAATTACTCTTGTAATTACTGTGAAATAATAACATCATAGTTCTATCGGCATTCCCTTTATCACGGTGCTTTGAGTTGGGAAGTAAAGGCGGCCATCTTTTGTAGTAACATTTGCTACTTGTTAATTTGATAAGATTCGCAGCTTTTCACCATATCTGATAAAGCAACACCAATCAGATGCATGGCTTCTGTTGTCTGATTTCTGCCTTGATGAACAGGGGCACGTTTTCTTTTCAAGAATTATTTCCATTTTGAATCACTTTGCCTCCCAACAATCCATAGGTTAGCAATGTTGTTCTCAATTTTTTATCCAAAAATGAAGACTTATGAAATGAAAGTTTCACCATGTATATTTGGCTCCTCATAACTTGCAAATTAATATGTATCATTGAGTTAATTGTTTCATTTATTATTATTTACCATATATAGAGCATGAGAAATTTACTTTAGTGCTAGAAAGAGTTTAATTTGGATTGTAATAATGAATTGATGTTTTTACCTTTATCAAATTAGTTTAAAAAACTAAGTTAATGGGTAAAATTGATTTTTCATATAATAAATGTCATTTTTGTTTTCTTGGGTACAGAGGTCTTTTCTCTCCTTTTAAAACAAAGAAATGAAATACATTCACTACCCTTAAAAGAGAAAAATAAGATATTTGGTTTCTAGGAGCTTTTTTGAGATTTCACTTTTTATAGCATGGTAAATTTACTAAAATAATATTTGTTTCAAAATTAATTTAAGCTTTCTTTGGGAGTATTTTTGAACTTTCAAGTGGGTTTTTTTTTTATTATTATAACAAGATTGATAGAGGAGTAAATTAGTCTTCCACATTAATTAAAAAAAACTGTCAGGTATGTAGGAGGACATTGCAATGCTTCGGCAGCGTGTACATCATCATCTGCAATTAAAAATTTGCTTCTATCATGTCATTGGATTACCCACAACATCCTCTTCCTCTACAGATGGCGCATATTAGATTTTACTATATGAATTGTCGCCATAGTCTTTTTTTCTCTCTCTTTTCTCAAAATTCACAACAAATGTTTAAAAGTTCATGACAGTTCCCTTAGTTGGATATATTTGATTATGAGTCTTTATTCCTTTGTCCTAAGCCTTTTTGTAAGTGTTTTTTTTTTTTTGTTAATAGCATCCTTTAATCTAAATTTTTTATTTTTTTATTTTTCAAATTTGGTCACAATTTTTTTTTAATTTTTTTCTCGCCACTTTTGTAAACTTTTAACTGTTTTCAATTTTATTCTTTAATCACAATATTTAATTTGTTGATTATATAAAATTTAGTCCTTACTCTCTTGGTGGTTTCTTCTTTAATTCTTTTATGAAATTGATTTTTATTTTTAAATTTAGCCTTTCAGTAAAAAATTATCCTTCCTTTATTTTTTAAAAAAATTTGGTCTTTATTCTTTTAATTGCTATTTTTTTTCTTTCGAATCCTTTTTTTTTATTAATTTTTTTTTCAATTTCATCATTTGATATTTGATTTATTGAAATTTAGGCTTCGTGGTTTTTTCCAGGTTTTGTGTTTCCAATCAAATGGCCCATGTCACAGGTTCATATCGTTTTTTTTAAAATAGGCATCATTGTTTTCTTTATTTTTATTTTTATAAATTATTCCAATCTCATAACCTGAGTTATGAGTTTGACAAGTTAGCTCGGGTGAGCTGACACATTTTGTTTTTGGCTTTTAATTATTGTTCTTTCTTTTTGATGTTTTTGTTTGATTGATTTTTTTTTTAATTTCTTCTTTCAATATTTGATTTGTTAAGAATTGGCCTTCGTGGTTTTTTCATATTTGGTTTTTTCGATCAAATGGCTTAACACATGGGTTTTATAGGCCAACAAGGGTTGACATTGGTTTTTTCTTCTTGTTTTTTCCATCTCATAATTTGACATTGGTCTTTTTAAAAATCAAGTTTCGTGATTTTCCTTATTTTTTTATGTCGGGTTATCTCTATCTCATAACTTGATCCGTGGGTTTGGCGTGTTAACCCGGTTAGGCTCAGGCCTCCTTTTGACCTACAATTTCTATTTTATTTTTATCCTTTTGTGTTTTTTTTTTCAATTTCATTCTTCAACTTTTAATTAGTTGAGAACTAGGTTTCAAGGTTTTTCTAAATTTGTTGTTTCTGTTAAAATGAGTTGGGTCACAGGCTTAATAGATTAACACGGGTTGACATCATTTTTTATTCTTATTTTATTTTTTGTTTTCATCATTTTCTTTTTTAAAACACGTTTGCGATGATTGAACATCATTTTTTTCTTAATTTTTTTTATTTGATTCATGCCAGAACACGAGCCATATAGATAGTTATTATATATTGTGCACTTTCTTCATGGGTTCTTTTAAGAAATTCTCACTTTCATATGTTTTTTTATATCCTATCTCATATGTCTCTTTTGTCATTTCTAAACAAAAATATCTTACAACCCTAAAAGTAAAATTAATTTTGAAAATCCTTTAAAAATAAAATTTAAAAATATGAACAATCCTATAAAAAAACATTAAAAAACTTTTAAAAATGGAAATTTTATTTTAAAAAACCTAAAAAATAAAAATAACTTGTAAAATCCAAAAGATGAAAAAAATTGTATCATGAAACCTCGTTGCATTGAATTGTGAATAAGTTATCGAATTTGATATTTTCTTTGAATTATTTTAATTTGCTATGATCATGGGTTTGATTTAATGCAACTGAGCATTAAATATCAAATATATTTTGGTCAGGTATGCTTTTGCATTAAATTTTGGAAATTTGATTGAATTTACTATGAATTTTGCCAATTAGAATTTGGGTAACACAATTTAGTTAAAATTACATCTAGTTAATTAGAATTTGATTTTTTTATTTTATTTTTACAAAATATCTTATAACATATTTATTTATGTCATTACGGTGGCATTATTGTTCCTGATGTGAACAATAATATCACATACAATGGTGGGAACATGTTGTTGTTAAATGATAATTTAGGCATGTCATATGTGGAAATGAAAGAAACTATTTGTAATAGACTTGGGTAGAATTATAATGATATTGATGTTGGAATAATTTAAAGGTGTCAAATAGGTGAACATCAATATTATCCATTATTGATTGTATGTGATGACAGTTTTAAGATAGTGATTGATTTTTTCATCCAAAGTGGATTGAACATGATGATATCGTATGTGAGTAGTCGCTCAAAATTTTTATGTGTCCTCACTTTTGGTTGAATATATATAAGCATCTCACAATCAACCGGTCTTTTAAAGTTAGTTAGTAGAGGGGAAAACAATTTATTGTTGAATGATTAGCTATAAAAGATTGATAATATTATGTTTGATAATCCATTTACTGATCAACATAGATTTGATTATTCTGAGCCTAGTGACAATGATGATGGTGAGATTTTAGACCTGAATGTGATATTAAATGTTGATGATGAAACAACACCTCATGCTGCTGAATTTAGAGATGCTTCTGGGTCTTCTTTTGTTGTTTTTCATGATTGAGAATTTAGTCATAAATGTTTAACAAGAGGCTTTGATTTGGAGGTTGGACAAACATTCAACAATAAGAATGAATTGGTCAATGCAATTAAATGATGGCATATTGCATATTCAATCGAATATCGAGTCCAACAGTTGAACTCGATATTTGTTTAATTATAATATGTGCAAACACCTAAATGTAAGCGGTATTTCCATGAAAATATCATAAAAGGTTGGATTCATTTGAGATAGTAAAATTAAAAGGGTCAAACATATATACCTCAACCTTTGTCCAAAAAACCCATAATAAGCTCGATGCAAATTTTATTGCTAACGCTTGTGATGAATAATTTTTCAATGATAGTTGCAAGCATACAAGATAAAATAAAATTGCATTACAAATATAAAATATCATGTAACAAAGCTGAGTTGCAAAATAAAAGGTGCTTAATCATCTTTATGGTTCGCAGGAGGAGTTTTTTGAAAATTATAAAGGTTGTTGGCAATAAAAGAATCAAATTTTGAAATATGTGTTGATTGGAAGCATAAAAGAAATCTTGATGATAATACAATGGTTTTTTAAAGAGTTTTTTTTTTATCATTTGAAGCTTGTGTTGAAGGTTTCAAGTACTATAGATCACTTATCAGTATTGATGACACATATTTATATAGGTGATATGATGAGAAGTTATTGATTGTAGTTACTTTTGATACAAATAATGCAATATTCTTATTGTCTTTTGCAAATGTTGATGAAAAAAATAATTTTAATTGGATATGGTTTTTTCTTTGCTTATAGATATATGTTACCGATGATAGAACAAGTATATGTATAATATCATATAGACATGAAAGCATAAAGAATGGAGTAACATAAATTTGACATGAACCTATATGATACCATGAATATTGTGCTCGATATTTTGTTAGCAACTTCAATCATAAATTCAAAGACCCATATACAAAAAAAGATTTGATAAGGATGTGTTATGAATTTTCAAGATGCGAATTTGATTTGTTGTATGAAAGAATATTTAAGTTGGACCTTACATATCAAGAATGACATGAACGAGAACTAAAAGAAAAATGGGCATTATGTTATGATAGTGGTCACCGGTATGGTAATATGAAAACTAATCTTTCAAAATAATTTAATTATATTTTGAAAGGGCTCATGCAA
The DNA here is from genome assembly GCA_015852605.2 of Populus deltoides. NCBI lineage: Eukaryota > Viridiplantae > Streptophyta > Magnoliopsida > Malpighiales > Salicaceae > Populus > Populus deltoides. The sequence goes on from CM027575.2 coordinate 14,865,244, forward strand.
TACCTGTTTTAGCTCTAGTGCAATTGATATTTTATAGGTGTAATAGTTATTAGGTCAAGCAGAGATTTGAAGCAAATGATTGTATTCAAAGTGGAATAATTTGGCCCCCATCAATTCAGGTTGAATTGATAATGAGCAAGTATAGATCAAGAGATCATAGTGTAATGTTGTTGAACTCTGAGCAACATGTTTTCCAAATCAACACCCCTATTAATAGGGTGTTTGAGATTGTGGTAGCGGTTTCTTTTCAAAATGCTTTTCACTCGGAAATGCATCAAAATAATATTTTTTGTTTTGTTTTTTAAAATATATTTTTAACATTAACACATTACAACAATCCAAAAATACTAAAAAATAATTTAAAACAAAAAACATTTAAATTTTGATGAAAAACAGATTGAAACTTAAAGCCAAACACCCCCTTAAACCAGGTGTTGGAAAAAAGTTAACGAGCAGTTAGATTGAATCATAGAATGATGCAACCATATTATTTGATAGTTCTACTCATATTTACCTAGTGTTTTACCTATGTTTTATACATAAAATGCCTTGATATTCTTTGTTTTATGTTTTGAAGGCACTTTTGGATGAAAGATTTAAAAAGAAGTAAATTGGAGATAATTGACAGATTTGATCTTCATTTGATGTTTTGTGTAGAGCTTAAGCTCTAGAGGTCGAAACGAAGTGATTCCAGTGGAATTAGAAAGCTACCATCCTTACCTTTTTATACATATAAGAAAAGAAAAATAAAAAAAGAAAGAACATGGAAATCATAGCCTTTAAAGTCAAATCTTACATTCTGCCAGTGTTGACCTTCGACCATTTCGACTTGAATATCTTGAGCTAAAAAAGTCCATTTGATGCAAACTAAATTTTTATGAATTTAGAACTTAAAGGCCTATCAGCCTACCAAATTTCAGTAGAAAAGGAGCTAATATGAAAGATATATTATTTTTTCTAAGATAACACATGAATTCTGCTAGCAGACAAGTTTTGTGAAGAAACAAATTCAAATTATGTCCCAAAGCATCCAAACTGATATCCAAGTCTTTATTTCAGCAATTTAGCTCCTCTAAGTCAAAAGTCAAAGCTTGAAGATTTTATGTAAGGCTATTTCTCTTTTTTAGGAAATTAAATAGTTATTTAAATGTAAATTGTCTACTTAGAAAATGATTATTTTGTAGAGAAGGGATCAGGGTTTCCTAAGATATAAAAAGAAAAAGAGAATGGAAAAGGGAGAACGGCCAGCCAAGATAGTAAAAACACACATTCCTCCAACAAAACCCGAAATCATGTTTTCTTCCTTTTTTTGATTAATTGTTCAGTAGATATGCAAGGCTAAACGTTTTTCCTTGGTTGCAAGGACACGAAAACCTTCAGATTTCAAGAATTATGTGATTTATTTTATCTTTTCCTTTCAGTTTATACGATGAATATGTTTGTTCTCCTATGCTTATTTTTTCTATGATTGTTTATTTTAATTGCTAGAGCTGACTCTAAGTTATTATTGTAGATAATCTATTGCTAAGTTCGATATCAAAACCGGAATTATGGTATATGAACTTATAAAGTATCTGAGTTTAATAATTGTGGTGGATCTACGTTATAAATCTTAGAGAGAACATTCGATTGATCAAATCAAATATTGACTGTGAACAGTTATGTTGTCTTGATTAATCAACTCATTTAATTCTTAAGGCTGCCATTGAATTAAATTACTAATACGAACATTGTGGTTGTTTAATAGCTAGGATTAGTTATACAGTGGATCTGTTAACTAATCAACATAAGAAAAGATAAATATTCAGAGTATAATTTGACGTTTCGTTTCCATGATCAGTTCTGATTTCTATAGATGGATGTTTACTTGTGACCAAAGTTTGTTTTTTTTTTTTATATAAATTTTGGTTTTCTTTGATTTAACATTGATTGCTTCCTTCTGTTTACTTTTTTTTTAGCCTAGATAATCTCCAAACCCCACCAAATTGCATATCATCTAGTATAAAAATCTGACTTGAACCTTCCTTATGGAATCGACCCCTTACTTACTCTATACTATCTTGTGTGTTGTGTTTTAAGATAGGGTAATTAATTTGTACGACCACGACATCGCAACATAGAACATACACTTATTATAAATGGCAGATAACCCAACGTCCATGTTCATATGTTCTTGCATGTTGTGCTAAGAATCATATAAACTCTACATAGTTTATTGATGATCATTACATGGTTCAGAGTTACAAATTAGCATATGGCATATCATTCTGTCCATTACCAAATGAGTTAGAATGGAGTGATTACACTAGACCTCTAGTTGAAGTAGACTTATCTAGATGGAAATTTGGACGTATTCGACAAATGTCTACTTGTTTGCACAACGAGATGGATGCAAGAGAGGGTCATGCACATTATAGACGTGGCATATGTAATGAAATAGGTCAAAATAGAAAAACATGTTCTAATCGACAAGTATGTATGACAATACAATTGTATAACAAAACATACAGTTGTTAAAATATATTATGATATTTTTTTATTAAGCTTATCTAATTTTACATTAAACACATGTACTCTTACATAGGATGTCATGCACTCAAGGTGATGGATCGTATTCTCATATTGAGTGCCATATTATGATGATGACATTCCTTGAGAGAACGACTATTTTCATGGAGAGTTTGAGTCACAATACATGCCTACTAGACCCATAGACACTTTTGTCCTATAAATATTTTCACCTAGATTGTAAGAATATTTGATTTCAATAAATATTTTATTACTTAACATTAAAGGTATTATATATTTATTTAATTACATTTTAAATTGTTATGCAGGATAAGACCATGATTTATTCTCGAACTCATAAGCGAATGAGATAACATGAGCAGGTTCAACCATATGTTTTTCAAGCTGTTTTTTTTATACATCAGTTGTTTAGAGCACATCAAGTTTGACTATGACTTGATCCATGCACTAATTGAGTGATGGAGACGTGAGACACATACATTCCATCTTAGACATGAGGAGATGACACTGACCCTACATGATATGACAATTTTGCTTAGACTTCTTATTGATGGACAAAAAGACATATCTACTAGCATTCATAATAGGATTGCGTTATGCGAGTATGCATTTGAATTGGCACCACCTCCTTCTTAATTGAAGGGGGTACCATACGTTTTAAATATATTAAAGAGATATTTACCATACCACCATGTAATGCTAACAACGAGGTCTTATGGAGTTATCTATTAAATTATGATTTGAATGTTATGATAGTCTGTTAAGTATATGCAAATTAATATGATAATTTTAATGTGTTATGTAGGTATGCCAAAACATATATACCGCATCTATTTGGCATGTATTATTCACAAACTTCACAAGGAGACATGCGCCTTTAATTTATCTAACGCTTCTAGATGATTTTGATGTCATTCTCATATATAGTTAGGGATCTGCTATATTGGCATGCATGTACATACATATATGTCTTACATGCAAGAAGATGGCCAAATAGATTGATAGATGTTTGCTACTTCTACAGGTATGAATCAAAAAATTTAAAATAACTATTTACATTTTAAATGTTTAATATTAACATGAAATAAACAACTCATTTTTTTTATTTAATAACAATTATGATTTTAAGAGTATCTTCATATAGGTCGGTCTTAAATGCCCGATTGCCACTTATGACCGTCCGCATCGTGAGGGTTACAATTCAACTCTCACTAGGATATAGGTGTTGCAATGTTATTTTGTAATTATATGTATTTTATATTGTCTAATTGTAACTTTAAAATTGCAATTAAACTAACATATTTGTAATGTCAGATGGTATGCCAGTAGAGTAATTGATAATAATTCAACACATGTGTTGTTATTTTATCAGAACAAGCTAGATACGCAACATGCTATCCATGTATTTCTTGAACCATTTGTTAAATAAAAAGCTTAATTTCATCGAATTATTGTTGTTTAATATTTAAGAAACTTATCTTTTACAAGTCATTCGAATGCCTTATTTGGATGAAAGATTAGTTGTTCCAGCTACTTGCAATAACAGGATGAACATATGGACATTATTGGTCTCGTTGATATTTTTTTTAGATGGTTAAGCTACATTTTCCAGATCAGATAATGCGACAATTGATCTATGGACAACACATTATGGTCAACATCGATACAGGTGATGCGTTGCAATGGACATCATGGAGCTTATGTGTCATGGTGAGATGCACAAAGGAATGAGATACTTACAAATATGCATTGTGTGAGCATAGAGAAGAAGTATATGATTTGGTGGTTCAATATATATTTTAAGGTATAGATATGCATTGGTGGCTCAATATTTACCGCAATGGACTTGATACCTTTGAAGAAATATTAACTCTTGATGATACCATAAAGGGAATGGAGCCACTCATGTAGAAGCAGGATTTGATCATGCTATTGATGAGCCTAAACCATCCAGTAGATGATGTGGGCATAAATAGATAAATAGATAGATTATGTTGATATATTTTGAAATTTCAATTACTAGAATGTTGTATTATTTAAGTATTTAAGATTTATTTTGCATTTATATAAATATTTATCTTTTATAAAAAAAAATATTTAACTCCATCTGTTCGTTGGTTGAAACTTAAGTATGTTTATTAGGAAGAAAAAGTTTTTTAAAAAACTGAATTAGCATGAAATTCTTCAATAAAATATTAGAAATATAATTTGAATCTTTATAAGTATGATGAAGGAGTTCTTTGTTTTTTTTTTTTTTAAAAAAAAAATTCAAGATTGGTATAAATTGAGTTTGAAGAACTTGGTTACTGGAATAGTAGTCTAAATTCAAGATTTTTTTGATGTATTCAATCGTTTATTAAGAAATGAAGTTAAATAATTATGCTTGTTAAATTATATTGTCACTGTGTATTGTAAATTTATGGATGAAGTTAAAAGGTTATTAAAAATTGATGTGGAGAATGCATTATTAAATTTAATGGTGAATTCTTAAGATTGTCAGAAACTGACTTGGATAAATTATCTTGTGAGACAATAAAGTGCATGAATATTTGTTAAAACGAAAGAAATAAATTATGATAAATTAATTATTGGAGGAATCTTGAAAGATTAAAATGCATTTATATTTCTCTAGGAAGAGGAGAAAAAAAAGAAGAAGATAGAAATTGATTTGGTGAATTTCAAATTAGAAAATAACGGGGTGTTTGAGAGTATGATAACGATTACTTTTTAAAGTATTTTTTTTTGCTTGAAATATATCAAAATAATATTTTTTTAAAAAAAATTTATTTTTAATACTAGAAGTTTCAAAATGATCGAAAAACATAAAAAAATTAATTTTTTGAAAAATAGTGTTTCAATTCCCCATTGATCATAGGTTAAAAAGGGAGAAGAGAATATTGATTGTGTTGGGGTGTCAATGAATTCTTAAAAGATGTTAGTGGTACAGGTGATAGTTGGTCAAGTAATAAGTGGAAGAAAATTAAGTATTTTTTTGCCCAACAAGAACAAGAGAATGTGGTTTATTTCAAATGCAGCGGTCCAACACCAAGGCACGCGAAGATTAAGAATTAGTCTGATTTTGTACTTGAGGGACTAGTCGCTGTGGTTAATCGTGTGACTTGTTCCGTTCCCGTTCCGGGTTCGACCCTTTATGTGCACCTTGTCACCCCCGCGGTGCCTTACCTGTTCACTGGGCTTGCAGGATGTTCAGTGGGCCATGGGGAATAGTCATGGTGCGCATAAGCTGGCCCGGACACCCCACGCTAATAAAAAAAAAAAGAATTAGTCTGATTTTTTTTTTTTTATAGAAAGATAAAGCCTTTTGAATTCATGTTCTAGTCACATGCTACAACGACCATTGCATAAAATAAATAAAATGAATATATATATATCAATAAAATGAATTTAATTTAAATAAATAATCTTGCGTATAAGTTTAGAGTTTATTTCTTTAATTCTTAAATAAACTTATTCTTTTAGCCCTGACACCTAAAGAGAAGGCATGATTGTTGGTGCGAAAAGACGATTGCATGGAGGAGTTTGAGATCTTGATTTTTTAGAGTATTTTATATTAAAAATATATTAAAATAATTTTTTTATTTTTTAGAAATTGTTTTTAATATTAAAATATTAAAGCGATTTAGAAATAAAAAAAATTAATTTAAAGTAAAAAAATTAAACTTTTTAAATGTTTTGAAAATTATTTAAAAAACAGAGAAACATAGGGGGCGGCAATGCATGAAATGTTTGTGTTGCTTGGGGGAGGAGAGATGAGACGACAGGACAGCATGAGATAAATGGGAACACATGAAAATCTCGTGTAAGAGGGACATGGTGATGTCCCATCCTCCTTTTTTAATCCATCACAAGTCTAGGATTTCCCACGGGCAATTACCTTCACCTATCGTTTCCCCCACGTGGCTCTTATTAGTTGGTCGAGGAAACGTTCAATTGCCGCTTTCTTTTGTTTTTTTGGGAAAAAAAAAAAAAACAAAAGGAAAACCACAGGTATGGGGTGGTGCCCCACTCCCGGTCGTATTGTTTACCAGCAAGTCGGCACCGCACTTAACGCCGTTATTTTAAGCGCCGTCTACTAAGATTGTCGCGTTAAATTAAACGACAGTATTAATTAATTAATAAATTGGAGATGCCTTCAGGGGTCAGGAGAGGTATACAAGTAAAGTATTCACGTGTAACAAGTGCACTCAATCAATAAAATATTTAATCTCTATATACTTTAATTATATTCCATACCTAAACTAGAAAAAATATTTATCTATTCTTTATTTCATCTCCTAGTCAGTATATGTGTCTATTTTCTCCTTTTACATGCAAATTTGTATTTATAGTTATATTTGAAAAAATATTAATTTTATATTTTTTAATAATTTTTAATTATTTAATGCGTCGATGTTGAAAATAAAAAAATTATATATATAAAAATCCTTTTGAAAATTTAAATTAACAATGAGCTAGCAAACATGAGATGCGGAGGCAATTCCGTAAATAAAAGTAAAAAAAACGTGAGCAATATGATAATGGGAAGGCAGATAAAGATAATGAAGAAAAACGAAGGAGGAGAGGGAACGCAAACATCGCCGTTTAGAAATGCAAAGAAAACGTGTTTGAAATACACCAATAAATAAAACAAAAAGACGACTAATAATGGTAGCATTAAAGTAGAGTAATAAATTTGAACCATCTGCGAAGCTGCAAGGAAACAAGCTTAAAATGCCCATATAATCCTCGTGCTTCTTTTAATTTCCAGTACTCCTCCATAAAGAGAACCCTATCTCTCCCCTCTCCGTTCCTTGTGCTGTAACAAATACAGATTGCAAAGAACTGAATCATTCTTCCACACATACGCAAATCGGAATCATTTTAGTTCTGTCGTTTTCTTTTTGAGATTTGGAAAACTACAGAAGATGTCTGGCTCGACGGAATTCGTTGAGAAGATGGGAAAGATGTGCGAGAAGCCGAGCTTCTCGCAAACTTGTAGTCTGTTGAGTCAATACTTGAAGGAGAGAGGTAGTTTCGGAGATCTTAATCTTGGCATGGCATCCAACAGCGAATCAACCACGAATAAAAACGGTATGAATCCTCTCCTTTCTCTGTTCTAACCATCTCTTTTAGGAGTTCAGGAAGATTTATTTTTTGTTAAAAAAAAAAATTGATTACGGTTACCCTTTATTCCAGCCTCCCTCTCTCTTTTCTCTTTATAAAAAAAATAAAAATAAAATTGTTGTTTGCATCGATGAATGATGCCCTATCGATTTATTTTAGAGCTGAAGGGGATAATTTGTTGGCAATAATTAAGGCTTTTAGATCTGCAAATCACTTTGACCACTTTAGGAAATTGTAATGTTGATTTATCTTGAAGTATTTTTCTTTACTTTAGATCCAAGAATTTTTCAGACTTAATAATTTGACATTTTCCTGTTAATTATGGGTCAGAGAACGTGCCCTTTTTTTCCGCCGCTCCTCGGAATACTCAAATTCAGTTGTTTTTTTTTTTAATGCATGTGTCTAATTTAATTATAAGTCTGTTTAAATGTTCAAAATTCTGTTGAGATTATTTCTGTTTCGGTTAGAAAGAAACTCGGTCCAGATTTCTCTTCTGCCTCATTATAAACAAGCCACCGCTTGCTTTTACATGTCTGTCTTTAGAGTCAACATTAGTAGCTATACAAGTTAGAGAAACAGGAGAAAGAGATCTGATGTTTAGTTTGTTGTATCGTGATGTTGCAGGTCCGTCTGAGATGCTGCGTCGCTCCCCGTCTACCATGAATCTGTTTCCAATGAGCGAGAAACCAGGTCACATTTCGTGCCAAAACATGGGGGCTCCTCGGAATTTTACATCAATGGATTTGTTCCCTCAACAAGCTGGATTTGCTCCCAAGGAAGATGTCCCAAAGAAACTTGACCCAAGGTGTGTGTGGATTTACTATGTCTTTTATCCATGGGACTTGATTGGCATGTGAATCCGTTTTCTTAACATGTGAGATGTGGAAAATCGGACAGACAAGTGTGATCTAAATCAATTTATTGAGGATGTGTCGGTGAATTTACTGCACTTGAAGTTCCACATCTATGTGGTAACTCGTTATCTGTACTTGGAATTCTGCTTTTACTGATTAATATTTTTGAACCTTGTTTAGCAAGTCTGCCACCGCAGAACCCCAAACTGCGCAAATGACTATATTCTATGCCGGAAGAGTTATTGTCTTCAACGATTTCCCGGCTGACAAGGCTAAGGAAGTGATGCTCTTAGCCAGCAAGGGAAGCTCCCAGATCCAGAATGCCTTTCCTTCTATTCCAGCCAACAGTCACCCTGCCCTCGCTCCTAATATATCAAAAACTCCAATTGAGTCCACCATCTCAATTCCGTCTAGCTCAAATGCTCTTCCTAATTTTGGCAGTAACTTGATTCAAGAGGGCATGCAACCAGCCCCCTCAACCTATAGCTAATGGTAAACTCTTTCCCATGATTTCTTTATTTGCTGGACACAGATTAGGGAGAGTGACTGGATCTTTTGACACCATGTTTCTAATAAAGGGTTTTCTCTTGAACTTCAGATCTTCCAATTGCAAGGAGAGCTTCCCTCCACCGGTTTTTGGAGAAGAGAAAAGACAGGTAGGAGACCATGCCAAAAGAACATGAAAATCATTTGCCATTTGCTGCGGATTATGCACAAGATTCAAATCATGTTGATTAATGTAACTAGAAAATAAAATGTACGACTTTGTTGATTATATGTTTCATTTGATTGATCGTGCTGTTTACTTGTGTCCTTCGCTCAGGATCATCGCAAAGGCTCCATACCAAATAAATCCCGCAGCAACTACGTCTAAGCCAGCTGAAAGCGAGTTCTCGTGGCTCGGCTTGGCTGCTCCATCTACAACACACTAGTCCGTTGATAATTGTTTTCATTCTACTAGGCATATTTACAAATTTAGGCCTTGCTAGGCTGCTACCTTATTTGGTTTTTTTGGGTGGGTTGAAACCTGCTATTTTTCTCCCCCTTTTTTTAGCTCACGTACGTGATTGCTTTAAGCTTAGGCTTCAATGATTCTATTTGTAGATCATCTAACTCTATCAATCTCACTATTAGTTCATGTAAGTAAGCTTTGTTGATGGATGATTTTTTTTTTTTTTAAATGGAACTCTCATCTGCAATTATTATCACATTTCTTGTCCCTTTCGGTGGAATATTTGGAATGGTAAAAAACAAAATACCTTGGATATGGTTGTTGTGGCATGTAATGATGAATAGAGATACCTTGATCACACGCTAGATTTTGAATACAGTAATCTCTCCTCCCTGTAAGAAATGTCAAGGGAGGATTGATAAATAATGTAAAGGCTCAAACACCAAGAGTTCTATTGCCTGGTCAGCCCCTGCAATGACCGTCATGTTTGATATTTATTTTCTCCTCATCTTCCACTTTAAAATAAAAACACGCGTTTTGAAACCTGAACGCGGAATGGCCTCCAGTAAGATCGAATATCGAAGGACCAAGACGAATTTTGAGAGGAAAAAAATTAAAAATAAAAAGGTCGTCATCCCACAACATTTTATTCAAGATGAAACATATATCTTTTGTGTTTATGTTGAATTATCTAGCTTGTTAGGTATTAAAACAAAAAAAAAAGGTAAAGAATTAAACCAAAATCATTGCTTCAACTCTAAACCGAACTGAAAACTATGATTTGACCTGAAACTAAAGTAAAACAAACAATTAAACTAAAAACATATCACAAATCAAACAAGTTCTTATGCAATCAAGAACAAGATTTTGTTCGTAATCATGCATAAATTAAGAATCATGCATCTATTTTATTCGATTAACACTCAAAAGCCACAATTTAATCAAAATGTGTTTGGACAGTCGAAAAAATCCTAGAATCGAAATGCATGCATACGTGTTATTGATGCATTTTAACCCTAGATTATTTGTTAAAAATGACAGGCTAACATGACTGTACCAAGAATTAACCAAAAACAGCTCAAAAACAATAGGCTAAGGCAAAGTTCATGAGAATGAAAATTAATCCAAAATCTAGAAAATTTCCAAAAATTGAAGAACTAATACCAAAACCCAGATTTGGCCCTCTAGGCCTCTAAACACATTGCTTTTAGTTCTCACAAACTATATTACCAATATCAAACCTAGTTGAATACAAAGAACTAAAAAGAAAACATCAAATCATCACAAACATATATTAAATTTCAATTTCATAACTACAGCCTCAATAACAGTCAACAAAAACATCAAATTCCGATTCAAAATTGACTATTTGAACATTTGGAACCCAAACCATGTTCACGAACCAAGAACATACACTAACATAATAGAAAAGACATCAAACACCCACTGTCACCTTTTGAAAAAAAATCCAAAACTACCAGATTTTATCAAAATCAATCACAAACATATTGTTCTGATACTCAGTAGTATCAACAATAACTCCATATAATATTTAAACAATAAAAACAATATTGTTATGTATTAATCAAAACAAAACTAAAAAATATCATAACGCTAAAATAAGTTAAAAAAATCAACAAAAGAGGTTTAAACATTAAGAAAGTATGAATGGGTAGACCACATAGACTCCACCCTTGAGTTTTTACATGGTTATACATTCTCCAAATTTGTTGACTATAGAGGCTATTTTTTCTTCTTTTTTCCTTTCTTCTTTCCCTTTCATTCTCTTTCTTTTCAAAGCTTGTTAGACCTTCTATGTTAGGCTCTTGAACCTTCACAATAGGGTCTGTTAATAGAGTATTTCCCCATATATATTTTTTTTCTCCTTTGACTTTCAGGGATATTTATAGGGGTTTTCTAGGTTTTTTTGGTGGATTTCCTCAGAGATTGATCAAAGTGAAAGGGTTTTAGACAAAAGCTAACAACTGAAAGCTTTTATACTACGCTAATTTTGAATGATGGTTTTGGTTTTAGGTGTACTTGGTGGTTTTGTTAGACTTGGAGGGCAATGATCTATTTCTAGCCTTTTAATTTTGAGATGGAGGTTTTAAAGCCATTGATAAGAACCCTTTGAGAAGCTTGACATTCATTCGTTCAAGGGTACCAACTCAATCAACCTATAATCTGAAAATGTAGGGAAGCTGATCGGGGACAAGATATTGGAGACTTATATGAAAGAATTGAGGTGTAAACATCTAATTTCATGGGCATGGGGTTGTAGAGGGGGGTATATCTCAGTTGAATGATGGTAGTTATAAACCCTGAGGTGGTTAGAGATGCTACATTCATTCTCCTAAACATGCTCATTCGATCATCCAAAATTACCAAGGAAGGAGATGAACAATGGGTGAACCACATGTCGTCTAGGTTAAACCCTAGAAATTAGAGTTTTTTAATTTGGGATTTGACCAATTTCAAATTGATCTCTGCTCTTTCAATTTCTTTTAATTACACTCATAATTATCTCCCAACTTTTAATTACACTCATAATTGTCTCCCAACTTTTAATTGCATGCAATTACATCCCTTTCAAATTCAAATATCAGCCATAGAGTTCAACTCCTTTTACAAACGAGTTATTGATTTTTAATTTGCTCAATTTCATCCTTAATTGATCATTAAAATTTCAATTCTTTTCAATTTAGCACATGATTTGATCAATGTCTACCATCAAAATTGCACACCACTTATAGGTTGGTCTTTGGTGTTGAAAGTCTACAATTAAGTCCTTAATTGACCTCCAAACTTACTATTTTTCCTTGCAAACAAGTCCTTAATGAAATTAATTAAGTCTTTCAAAAATTTTATTGAATCCTTAAGCATCCAAATTTGTATTTTTTTTACCCCAAATACAAATATTTTTCACCGGTGAAGCTTTTTATCAATCAGAATTGGGTTGTCAATTTTATCAATCTTATACATTTTAATCTTCCAACTTTTCCATTTGTTATCTTAGTTCTCCATCACCAATCTTGGACAATCTTCTAAGCTTTTTTCATATATATATATATATATATATATATATATATATATATATATATATATTAAAACACAACAATGTACTGAACAAGATGGAAATAAGTCACAAATAATACACACACATGCAACACGCAAAGACCCAAAGATAATATTTTTATATTTTGAATATAAAACATGGGATACAATGAAATCAAACCTGAAAAATGTTACATAGTTGAAATAAAACACAACGCTATTATATAAAAATATGTCCACAACATCAATATTAGATGTGGAAGTCACCTTAAAACAAGGTACGTAGGATTGGTTTTGGAAAAGAATAAAAGAGAAGCTAGAAAATTGAAAATTAATTTTGAAAATAAACTCATAGCAGGCTGAGATTATCCAAAGGCTGCGTTTGTTTTGCAATTGCTTTTGTATTTGCGGTACAACAAATACGGTAAAATATTTGATAACAAAACAAATTGTGTTTTATACTGCGGGACTCATTAAAAATTGAGTTTGAAATGTAATTTTTGAAAAGGAGTTTTTACGTGTCTTTTTAATTGAGTTTTGTTTATACATGTTTTTTGCTAAACATAAACCTTAACCATAATTTTTACCAAACACGTATCTAAATCTAACCAACCACATTTTTTTTAAACTTAATTTTTTAAAACCATAACTATAAAAGCTATTTTAAAAATAAACACAATCTAAAAACCCCACACAGAACTAGTGGAGATAAACCACACTGGTTTAGTCATGAAGAAAATTAATGAAAAGTTCACACACAACCAGTGAGAAATAATCTACAATGAAATTAAAATTTATCAGATTAAAAATCATCTGAAAAAGAAATCTACACATAATGTCGAGTGAAATAAATCACATTATTTTAAAAATATATGAAAACTCTAAATGCAACGAATGGAGAGATAATCTGTATTGAATTGAAAATTATTTTGAAAAATCCACACATGTGGAGTGGAATTAATGAAGCACGTTGAATTAAAGAAAACATTTTGAAAAATCCACACGTGGAATTTTGAACTTAAACGCAACAAATTGAGAAATAATTCACATCATATTAAAAGTCATTTGAAATGAAATTGTGTGAAAAGGAAAAAAAAATCAAATCCAAAATAGGCTAAAGACATTTTTGAAGATTAATATGAAACAAACGAATAAGATCAACTCCTCAACGTGCTTCCGTTCCTCATCGCTGATGACTACTCCAATGACTCATGTAGCGCGTGAGAAGCGTATCGTGTAGCTCACGATCTCGTCAACCTATCACTAAAGTCACAACCTTCTAGCGAGGGAGATTGTGACTTGGAAAACTCGTGCTTATTTAGAGTATTCTCGAATCTTATTTAATACATTAAATTTTTTGTATTGATTTAATTTTTTAATATAATATTAAAATCTTCATAACCAAACAAATCATCTTTATTTTAATTAATTAAATTAATATAAAAAAATCTTCAAATTTAAGAAATCCAAGAGAAAAGACAAATTGGCTTTGGTTTTTCCAACGACCCTTACAACATCTGAGGAGGATGGTGGCTGGCCTGTGGAGTTCAGTCATGGATGGCAGCCAATGTGGTGGCTGTTTTAACATCAAAACCCGATGGTTTTGGTGGGGAAGATGAGAAGAGAACGAGGTGAAGGAGAGGGAGGTTTTATATATATATATATATATATATATATATATATATATATATATATATATATATATATATAAAACCTGGAGGTGAAAATAACAATTGAATGGCGGCAGGGGTTATTTATTTTTGGTATATAGTTCAGAATATTAATTAGCATCCAGCGGCGAAGTCAGATTCAGCAAAGGTGAGGAGGCATTCTGTGTGAACCTTTCAGAGCCTATCCACGAGTCCAAGTCAAATAACCCTTGATATTTCCACGCTGTTCATGTCTCACCGCACTGATGTTACCTATAAAATTAAAATTATTCGGAAAGCAAGAAAGAGAGGCAGCCATGTGCGGTGGTTGTGGCTGCCGAGGATAAATAAATAAATAAATAATACACTATAGAATATTTGTTAGTGGCATGCAATGTTGCAACGTGTGAGGGGTCGGCTTCATTTGACCTGTTCCACATGAATCTTGCCAGGCGTTTGCTTTGCCTCTCTCCGATCACAAAAAGGAGAGGACGTTAATTTTGCTTTCAAGGGGAATCCACGTTTTGCTTTGTCCATGTCTACAAGGCACTTATTTTATGACCACGACTTTGGCGTGGGATGCTCCTCCGTTTATTCTACCGTTTCTATTATTCTACCGTTTCTACCCCCACTTATTTTCTGCTCTTCTTCTTTTTTCTTTTTCTTTTTTCATAGAGTAATTGAAAGTATAGTTTTAAAATTTGGGCACGGATCCATCCAGCACCCAGCTAAGCCAGGACTAGAATTGAGTTTGGTTTATAAAAAAATAAAGGTAGTTAAAAACCCGGTGACCTGGTAAGACCAGGTCAAAAACTCGGCTACAATTCGTTGACTATTTTTTAATTTTTTACTGAAACTTGTGACCCGAGTCTTGGACCGGGTCGACCACCGGGCCGAGTTTAAAAACGCTGCTCGAAAGCGTGATAATAATTGTTTTTTAAAGTGTTTCGTTTAGAAATGCATTAGAATAATATATTTTTTAAAAAAATTATTTTTCACATAACCACATCAAACTGATCTAAAAACACAAAATATAATTAATTTAAAGTAAGGAAAAAGATAAAAATATTTAAAAATTTTTTAAAAGCGTTTTTGAAATATAAAAATAAACGGAATCTAATTATTTTTAAGAGGGTGTTTGGGAATGTCGTATTAATTATTTTTTAAAATACTTTTCACTTTTATTTATAAAAAATTATTTTTAATATTAGTATATTAAATCAATTTAAAAATATAAAAAATTTAATTTTAAACAAAAATAATTTTAATTTTCAAGAAACTGCATTCGTTAACGTAATTTTAAACTGCTGCTAAGTGGAAGAACAATTATATTAGGGCGGTAGTAATGGTATAAGATAATCAAATATTTGTGCGTGTGCCCTGTGGTACAAGAATACAACACTCTTGATTATATATATATATATATATATATATATATATATATATAACCAATTACTTGGAAATTGGCTTAGTGCTGCTGATATTATTAATAATATTATCGTAGTTATTATAATTATATTTATTTATATTTTTAAACATTGGGTTTAAACTAGATCGCATACCCATTAGAAATGCTTAACTCATGCTTAATATGATTTTTATGGTATATTATATTAATGTTTAATTTATTTATTGATTGAAATGAAATTAAAAAGATTGCCATCTTAAAACTAAAATAAGAAATAATATAATTTCTTAAAATATATAGAGTATAATTGAAGTTAATGGCATGAGCTTTCAACTGGTTTAACTGAAAATAATTTATAAGAAACTCGTGCTAATAAATTGTAATTGAAAGTCTTTTAGTAAAGATTTTCTCATATTTTCTATTTTTTCAAGTGGATATGGTAAAAGAGATCCAATCTATATGTTAATCTTCTAATATATAATAATATATAGTAGTGATTAAAATTTAAATGCATTAATATAAACAATCAACGTTTCTTAATCATACAACAATTTTAGAATTGCATTTGTTTTACTATACAATTTTGGAAAAGGTTTCATATGCTATCTATCTATCTAAATACCGAATAAAAAAAATTAAATATCTCTCAATAATTAAGATTCCAACAACATCACATTGATTTAGATGTACTTCTAAACAAGGTCTTTGAATCAAAGATTATGTAACTTAAATATCTCTCAATAAGATGAACTTAAACTCTAGACTTAAAAGGAAAATCAAAGCATAAAAAAAACACTAAAAATGAGATGAGGAAAAGTGTGTAAATTCTGAGAAATTCAAGTTTAAAACTCTTCCTTAACCCTTTTTTTATAGTGAATTTTGGAAGTTAAAAGGTTGAAAAATTAATACGCATTAATTTCTTTCATTATCAACTTTTAATTAGCCATTATAAATCAAGAATTAAATATATAAAAATCAAGAGTTTTTAAAGATGAATTTTTCATTCATTCATAATTGTTTTTAATTAAAACAAAATTTCAACAATCCCTCGTATAAATGAAAATTGTCTAACTAGTTTAAAGGTGACTCAAAGATTTGTTGATAAATAGGGATTTGGTAGATTACTACATTAGAATAGATAGTTTTTTACTTTGAACTTAGAGAAATATCATCGGATTTACTTGGTTAAATAGTAAACGTGATGTCTTGAGCTATTTAACATTTTTATATAAACCAAGACAATAATACTCACATAATTCTGTACCTAGAGATTTCCTTTAGTTCTCACATTTGTGTTCATTTTGGCCCGAAACAACTCTTGGATTCATGAGTGCTTCATAGAATTCAGCCTTTATCAAAATTCTTAAAGAAGCAAAAATATTTCTCGCTCATATAAGTGATCTTTCATTATATTATTATGTTATACTCAAGTTGGAGCACCAATATATGAAAATCATTAAAAGCTCACCTCACCCTTTTATCATGCTATTGCTAGCACTTATTTAATCATATGAATAATCAAGAAATAATAATTTTATAGTGTTACAAAGAATCAAGGTTGTTAAAATTGCGATTCAACTCATAAAATCGTACGATTTTATGAGTCAATGGAGGCTTTACGTGCTAAATCGTTCATAAAACTCGAAAATAGATAAAATCAAATTAAAATCGGGTAAAATCGTTAAAATCGGGTGAAATCGTGTAAAATCAC
Organism: Populus deltoides; assembly: GCA_015852605.2. Taxonomy (NCBI): domain Eukaryota; kingdom Viridiplantae; phylum Streptophyta; class Magnoliopsida; order Malpighiales; family Salicaceae; genus Populus; species Populus deltoides. The sequence continues at coordinate 14,882,525 of CM027575.2, forward strand.
GATTTCACTGCCGATTGAACGATTTTATCATAGAATATAAAATGTCATTATTGTTGGCCTATTGCTCCAGGTGTCCAGCGACTATTGACCTATTGCTATTACTGAACAAAAGCAAAATCACGTTCTGTCATTCTTTACTACTTTCACTTTCCCTCCCACTGTCCCACTCCCACACACACAAAACAAAATTGAAATCCCTAAATTTCTAAACCTTAGTCTCTTTCTCTCAGCCTTCCAAGTTCGAACAATTAACCACCACCAGGCTCCAACAACCCTCTTCTTTTTTGTTTTTCCATCATCAACGGTGTCTAGAAAACCAGCCACCGTTTATCACCTCTTGCCGAGCACCAGGGAAGTGACCAGCATGACCGGAGCACCAACAGTGATGTGACCGGCGTCTCTCAAGTCTCCACCAGGTAAGTTATTTTGTTTATATTTTTTCACCTCTTGCAAAAAGCATCATGATCTAGAGTGCACACTGTTAATTATTTCTTACTTCGTTTTTCACCTTTTGCAGAGCACTAGGGAAAATACATGACTACAGTAGTTAAAAGATTTGCAAGGCCCTTTTCATTGGTGCTTGGTGAAAAGTCTGGCTACAGTAGTTAACCCCCTCCTCAGTTGGTTTCAAAAGTCTGGCTTCCATGTTGTAGGAATCTCTCCTTTCATGATGCTTTTGGTCATAATTTGGATTAGCGTCGAGATCCGGTATGGATTGTTGATTTGGTTTATCCACTCTCATCTATTGATCTAGTATACAAAAAGTAGGAGAAAGAATGAAAAACGTGGTTTGAGGTGAAAAAAGTAAAAAAAAAAAAAGAAAAGAAAAGAAAGAAGAGATGTTGCAAAAGAGAAGATGAATCCATAATGAAAAGCAAAACAAGAAATTAAGAGATCTAAAATGAAATCACCTTTTGAATCCATAGTAATAGCTCTCAGTCTACAGTATAATCCTGAGCCCCTTTTAGTTTTTTTTTTTTTTGTTAAAGTTAATGTTAATTGTTTTTTCATCATATAAATGTGCTATGTCTGAGAAATATCCTGGTTTATTTGGGACGCTGTTTTATCTTAAGTAATCTCTTGGCATTATTGAATTCAACAAAAAATTTGTTACTTTTTTTAACAAAAATTTAATTACAATTATAAAATTTTATTTGAAGCATGTATTTTAAGGTGCTTGAACTATGTATGAATTTTTATTTGAAGCATGTGTTTTTTTAATGTATTTTAAAATTCCTTACGATTTTACGATCCGTTTTTACAATCCGAGTTTATTTTGTATTTTCCATGCCGTGTCAAAATCGTGATTTTAACAACCTTGCCAAGAATGTTATATGACTTAATTTTCCATTTAAACTTAGATCTTAGAATCTCTAATCAAATAGGTATTGTTACCATCACTACACTCTTTCATCTTTTAAAGGCTTTAAGTCCATTCCCCTCGATGAATTACACAAAAGCTCTTTTGATAAACCTTTGGTTAGCGGATTCGTAATATTTTCCTTTAACTTTACGTAGTTAATGGAAATAATTCTATTTGAGAGTAAGTATTTAACGATATTATGTCTATAATGTATATGTATAGACTTCCATTATACATAGTATTTTGTGCCTTTTCAATTGTTGACTAACTGTCACAATAGACACAAATAGTTGACACTGGTTTTGGCCAACATGGAATATCTTATAAAAAATTCTAAATCTATTCGACTTTCTTTCTAACTTTATCAATAGCAATAAACTCTAATTCCATTATGGACCTAGCGATACACATTTGTTTGGAGGATTTCCATGACACAACTACTCTACCTAGGCCCCGTTTGTTTGCAGGAAAATAGTTTCCTTTTGGAAAGTGAATTCCGAGGAAAGTGAATTCCGGGAAAGTATTTTCCGATGTTTGGTAGTGTAATGGAAAATAAGTTGGAAAATACTTTTCAGTGTTTGGTTATGTCATGAAAAATGACCTGGAAAATAACTTATTAATGTTTTATTTTTCTCAAGTTTATTAAAATAATAAGGAACAAATCTTACAAATTAAAAAGTTGAATGAGAATGAAATTGAAAAAAAATATAATTTCATAAATTATCTCAAATAAAATAAATAATAATCAAAATAATAGAAATCAAATCAAAAAATCAAAAAAAATGAAAGGTAAAGAAATTAAAATAATAATAATTAACATTTCATAAATTATTTCAAATAAAATAAGTAACAATCAAAAGAATGAGGACCAAATTTGATAGATAAAAAATTTAAATAAAAAAATGATAAGGAAAAAGCAAATAGTAATTATAAAAATAAAGGACCAAAATTAATATAAAAATTAAATTTTAAGAGATGGAATTGAAAAATAAATATTCAAAACAAATTATATATATTAATCAAAAGTTTGAGGATCAAATTTGATATAATCAGCAAATAATAACATTTCTAAATTTTTCACAACTTCCGGAAAGTGTTTTCCGCCCAAATTTTTCAGGAAAACACTTTCCTGAAAACCAAGCCAAATTTTTCTTTAACTGGAAAGTGTTTTCTGTTGACCAACTTTTCTAATGGCAAACAAATATAAGAAAGTTTGGAAAGTGGTTTTCCGGAAATCACTTTCCAAAAAACAAACACAACCAAAAGGAAAAACACTTTCCTGGAAACCAAACCAATTTTTTTTGACTGGAAAGTGTTTTTCATTGACCAGAAAGTGTTTTCGTTGACTGGAAAGTATTTTCTGTTGACCGGAAAGTGTTTTCCGTTGACCAACTTTCCTAATGGCAAACAAACACAAGAAAGTTTGGAAAGTGGTTTCCCGGAAAGTGAATTCCAGGAAACAAACATGGCCCTAATGTGAAGACATATTCACTTGTATATTTTGAATCATTAGTGTTAGATATCCAATTAGAACCATTATACCTTTCTAGTACTACTAAGTAACCTATATAATGTAGCCCATAGTCTAAGGTGTACCTCAAATACTCGAGTACTTTTTATTTTTTTGCCTTCTTCATATACATACTTGAATTACTTATAAATCTACTCAGTTTACTAATTGAGTTAGCAATATCAGGTTTTATGCAGTTCATAACACACTAATGGCTTCCAATTATTCGAGGATATTCCAATTAGTTTATTCCTTTACCTTTACCTTTACTCTTGGTCATATATACATTTATATCAATTGATGTTTTGACACTTCTATTTTCATCTTTAGAAAATTTCTTGGGAATCTTCTCAATATAAGGCAATTCCCTAAAATGCAAAGAGACAACTCTAATTCCCTAAAGAGACATAGCAGAATCAAATGCAAGCAAGTAGGTATGAAGAAACTTGTAGTCATACACTTGGAAGTAATTACCCTACCATTAGAAATGTTCATATACTAGATGCTCTAAATAAAGATCTATCTATCTCCATCTGAATCTAACTCACATAATCATTTAAAAAAAATCAAAATATGAGACTACATCAACAATTTTACAAGTTCCTGAGAACAAGCACAATCCCCGTCAAGTAGAAAAATTTTCACTTCATCACAAAATACTACACACTCATCTCTTTAAAGATTGCATCTTTAAAAAGGCTAGCCTAGACAATCACAATGGACTCACAAACCTTATAGAGCATATATAAAATGTGAGAAGCATCCTATAGCTTTTTATAGAAAACAAAGATGTCATGTGCAATGTAATTCCAACAATGCTTCGTATATCTTCTTATTCATGGTACCAGAGCCTAAAGCTTGGTTCCATCATAAACTTTTATGATCAAAGTGCCAAACTTATTTTGCACTTCAGTACAAACATCATAGCTAAAAATCTTCTCACTAAGATCTTTGCCATCATGCAACGAGAAGATGAGAGCACTAGGACATATCTTCAAAGATTGAATGAGGAAATTCTCAACTTGAATAGACTACTTAAACCTATTACCACTAAAGCTCTGATTAATAGAGTCTACAACTATTTTTTTTTAAAGAAAGATTGTATACTTTTCCTAATAAAATCCTCTCAGCATGAAACATGTAATGAAAACAATATCAAAGTGGAAGAAACAAGCATCCATAGAAAAAATAATCTATTTGATGTCATCATTCCCCTAACCAAGACATTCAAGAAAAAACACTAAGAGACACATCCATGATTGCTTGACTTTTCATGAGCTCCTAACCACATATTTGACCACTACTTATGCTGAGGTGCTAGCTGTTATCAAAGGGAAAGAATTTGTGCATTATCCTTCTTCTATAAAAAATAGCATGAATACAAGAAACTCTAATAAGTTTTGTCTTTTTCATTATAACCATGGACATCACACTAAGAGATGACATGTCCCAAAAAATAAGATAAAAAGACTAATTACCAGAGGTTTCCTTTAATAGTTATTGAAAATAAAAACAAAGTCAGAGTAAGAAAAGAAAAAAAATCTGTTGATTTGATGGGATACCTAAAATCAGAGGATCTTTGAAATTGTATCTCCACTTGTTTCGAAAAATATTTTGAACTTTTTAATAAAGTAATAGTTTTCTCTATAATCCCCGATGAAAAATATCCATAACCCCAATAAAAGTCTTTGTGGAAATCTCCATGTCTCTAACAAAATTATCTCCATGAAAATCTCTATATCTCCTATAAAAAGTCTACATGACAATATCCATAAAAGTCTCTAATGACTCACATGAAAATTTCCATGTTTATGATAAAGACCCCATGCAAATGTCTCTATCCATAATGTTTTGCCACGGTTGTCGAGTATTCTTTACTTATGAAAAATATTCTCTAACTATGACCTCAGCTCAATGAAAACTTGATGAAAATCTCTAAAATTTCTCACAATTCAAATATTAGAGGGGGAATGATAGAACATATTTTTTTTCCTTCAAATTATAGGTAACGTGTGCATGGCATGCACCACCTAAGCTAGTCGTTTGGGCATGATAGAACATATTTTTTTTCTTCAAATTATAGGTAACGTGTGCATGGCATGCACCACCTAAGCTAGTCGTTTGGGCATGGCCCAAACAACTAAAAATCATGGTTGGTTCTCCCAGAAGGATTATAATCTTGGTATTTCAGGCCATGAGTTGTCCACTACTATCCTACACACATCTCTATATGTTTTTTTTTTTTTGGATTCTCCGATAGTTGCACACATAAAATTTCCATACATAAAATTTTTTTCTATACACACAAACCATTTCTATACAGAGTAGGTAACCAATAACTTGCCACAAACATCTCCACCAATGGAATAGCAAAACATTATGGCCAATAACATCACTAATATCTCTATAATAGGTAGCATAGAAACATAAATGACCTAAATTTCTAGGAAATATTTTCCTTCTCCAAGAAATAAGTTCAAGGACTTAGTCTATAAATACCTCAATCACAACTATTAAAAGCCTGGTTATACGTGACCATCAACTTCCCAACAATTTCATGAACTATTATTAACAATTCAGCAATCCTATGAACCACCACCAACTCCTAGAACTATAAATAACAATCCAATAATTTTTAGAAACAAAAATAACTACTCTGAACTTGTTTTGTAAGAAAGCTCACAGACAAATTCAAGATTGTAGCTTAAAAAAGCTCAATTCCCATATGGGTTTTTTTTTCCTTCATCACTATAAAAAAATATTAATTAATTGATATTGATAATGATTTAAGAGTTTTGCATCATAAAAAACATTGTTTGTAGCTGCTACATCTCATTTTTATCAAAACTCTAATAAATCTGAAGCAAAGTCATCACACTATATTCTTAATCATTTCTATTATATTGGTATTGTGAAATTTCTATTATATAGATTAATTTTTTGAATTTCTCACTTTAGTTCATGAAGGTTAAAGAAGAAATAAAGATCAGTTATGTGAATATTTTAAAAAACTTTTATGGCACTCAAGTTGTAACTAATAGCATCCTATTAGTTATTTAATATAATCCACTTTAAAGAAAAAAACCGATACAAGTGATAAAAAGAATAAAATTCATGATTCATTAAAAGTATTAAAAATATATTTATTTAATATTTTTTTCTACTTGTATTTATTTATTTTTATAAAATAAGTTTTATTGTATAACTAATAGTATATCATTAATTATAATTTAAACACCATAAAATTTCTTGAATTTTTTGAGGAATGAAGAAAAGTTTTTACAAAAATTAAAATCGAGAAAAAAGAGCCCTGAAGTGGCATGCCCCGCATGCATGCTCCGGGCCCTCCTAATTAATTTTTGAACTTTTATTTTTCCTTTTTTTAAATAAGCTTTTTGAACTTTTATTTTTATAAAAAGAGTGCTACATAAGTTTCCAAAATACCCAATTATCTCTGTACATTCGTCTGTTACCTTTTTTTTTTTTTTTTCATAATCTGTTTTTATAAAAAATATATAAGACGTTATTTATCCTGTTCACTTAACAGAAGATTTAACGCTATTAATCTTAAATCTTAACTTAATAAGATTAAATGAAGAGATTAAATTAATACAGAAAAAAAGAAGAAGGATTTTACAAAAATAGAATCGAGCAGAGGGCCCTCTACAAGTTAATAAAATAAAGAGAATGGAGAGTCTTCCATTTGGGTTTTCTGCCATCTGTTGTCTTCTTCCTCGGCATGGTTCTTCATTGCTCTTTTTCTGTGGTGGACAAAGTGAACAATGGGCTCCGAAAAGTTTCTTTACGTTCTCCGAATGTTCGGCTACTTTTTTCATTGGGCTCTTTTCTGTGGTCCGGCCCAACTTCAATAGGTTTCTGGTTCTATGACAGCTTCAGAACATACCATGTTGATAAATAAATAAATAAAGGAAGGTAAAGAGTTAGCTTGAGAGAAAGGGAAGAAATTGTTGTGAGTTATAATCCTGTAGTTGCTATCATATATTCTCTTCAAAATAAATATGTCCATGTATATTACACTAGCTATTTGACCCATGTTTTGCCGTGGGTTGTAAAACCTTTTTTTGAAGAGAAACTAAAAAACTTGACCTAATAATCATTTATGTAAATAAACAAAAAAAGTCATTAACAATAACTAAAAGAGAAATTAAAAATATTAAAAGATGAATACAAATCAAGATATTTAATCCTGCAAAATAAGACATTTATCTGATTATATTTACTGAATTTGTTTATTGAGATCAATAAAAAAAATAGAAATAGAAACACACATGAAGATGATTGAATAAAATATAAAAAAATTACGCAAGGCCGAAAATATTAGAAATATTATTTACAAATAAAATTTTTTATTTTTTAAAACAAATTTCATTTGTATAAGATAAAAAATATTATGGATGAATCAGAATATCTTTAAAAATTAAATACAAATAATTTTTTTAAAAAAAACCCTATTAAAAAAAGACCTACAAAACTTATGACCTATATTATGAGACTGAAATAAATTAATAGAAGAGAAATTGAAGATAATCAAAAACTAATCTTTTTTTTAAATAATAATAATGTAGAATGATAAAATTATAAAAGAAAATGGGAAAAAAATTAAGATGTCAAATCGCATTAACTTTTCAGAATCGTGATCTGGATTATGTGATTAAAAGCACTACAAAAAAAAACCACGAAACTTAATCCCTAACAAATCAAATGCCAAATGATAAAACTAGAAAAAAAATTAATTACACAAAGGAATGTAAAACAAAAATTTTAATTAAAAGAATAGAGTTGAAAATTGAAATAAAAAATAAATTAGAGGGCAACAAAGAATGTTCAATTGAAAAGAAAAATAACATTAACAAAAGAAAAGGCAAATAAAAAAAATGAAGGTCAAATTGAAAAAAAATAAAACAATATAAACTTTGATTGAAGGATGAAATTGAAAACTAATAAAACATTAACAAAAAGGCTAAGGAAAAAAAAATTATAAATAAAAAAAATAAGGACCAAAATGATAAAAAAAAAACAATTATATATGATAAATTTTAATTGAAGAACTAAATTGAAAACAAATAAAAATTTTATAAAATGGATAAGAACGAAAATAAAAAATAAAAAGAATAAGGATAAAATTGAAAAAAAGAAGCAAACCATGTACTTTTTCGGGTAGGAGATTAAAAAGAAGGAAAAAAAGAAATGATCATCGACATTAAATCATCTATCATATGCCGTCACACACCTTACTAGGAGGAAGAGGACACGATGATATTTCTAAAGGCATGGCAAAATGGCAAGTTTGGCACTGGGTGGCACCTTATGTGTCACTTAAATGGTGTAGATGTCTTCCACTCGCTAGCAAGTAATGAGTATGCTTTAGCAGTTTTTTTGAATAAAAAATTAATTATCCAATGTAAAAAGACTAAAATACTCCTTTAACTCAGGAAATTAAAAAAAAAACGTGTGAAAGGATGAAAATATCCCTAGACCCATGCCTTATTTGTTTTCATGTTTTTTAAGGGCAAATAACTCTTTTTTATTGTATTCTAATAAGCGAAAATACAAAAAAAAAAAAAACCCTTTGTTCAATAGTTTTATTATTTTTTTTAGATGAATATACCATCAAGAATCTTTTAATGACCATTAAGCCATTGAAAAAGATAAAAATTACCCCCAATACCAAGGCTAGTATTTTTAAAAACCAATGGGTAAAAGGTAATTTCATTGTAGCTATTCACAATAATATGTATTCAGTGCTACAATGAAAAACTCACACCTTATATATTTTTGGTTAATATATATAGGGATGTAGTTAACTAACCCTAACTAATTCTAATGGGTTTTGTTTAGTGGACCCTAATATAATAAATATAGTATTAATCATGGGCCTAAAATTCTTTTTGGTCATATTGCTTCAATACTACTATGCAAGTTGAATGAGAAAGGCACCACATTTAACTTAGATCATAAGAACATAAATCAAGATGATGAGAAAGGATTAATCAGCATACCGACAATCCAATCATCAGAAGTAATAAGCTAAACTTGGAGTTCCTTCTAAGCAACCATATCATAAATAAAGTGAAAATCAATCTCAACATGTTTGATGTGAGTACGGAAAACTGGATTTGCAAATAAATAAGTTGTTTTTAAGTTATCACATCTCATATGAGGAGTTGATTCAAAAATACAAATTTCATGAAGTAGAGATCGAACTTAAATAAGTTTAGCAACAATATTAGCAATATCCTTATATTTAGCTTATGTAGAAGAACAAGCAACTGTACGCTATTTGCTAGATTCTCAAGAGATAAAGTTGCGACCAAGGAAAGTTGCATAACCAATAATGATATTTTGATCATTAATATTGCCAGACCAATCAAAATCATTAAATCCATTAAGTGAGAGATCACTCTAACAAGTCAAAATGCAACCTAGAGGATGAAGTATCACATATATAGAAAATGATGTGTTTAACTGTCAACCAATGAATATTAGTAGGAAAATACATGAACTGACATACTTTATTAACACAAAAAAAATATCATGTCAAGTGAATGTGAGATATGGAAAAAGACCCATTAACTATCTAAAAATTGATTAGGAAAAAGAAGAACCAATGACAATAAGAGTGACAACTAGTTAACACTTAGACATACTAGCTTTCTTAAGAAGATCATTTATGTACCATTGTTATAAAAGAAGCAAACCATCTATACTAGAAGAAACCTCAATACCAAAAAAACAATGAAGTGAACCAAGATCACAAATGTCAATTTCAATATCCAAATGTATAATAAGATGCTGAAGAAAGACTAGATTATCACTAATCCATAAAACATCATCAACATAAGCTACAAGAAATATTGTAGCTTTAGGAATATGAAAAATGAACTAGGAAGTATTAGCCTTGGAATTGTGAAATCCTAAGAAGACCAAGAATTGACTAAGCCAATCAAACCATGCACGAGGTGCCTGTTTGAGACCATAAAAAAACATTCGAGTTTGAAAATATAGATCAATAAAGCCAAAGAGCTTGTCATGGGTTGTGATGTAGAAGAGATTTATAAAGATTGACTTTGAGTGTACTAATGCAATAAACTAAGATACTATAGTAGAACAAGGGAAAAAGTTAGCTTGAGAGAAAGAGAATGAAATATTAATTATCTATAATCTTATAGCTATTGTCCTGTATCTTTTTTCAAAATAAATATGCACACACGCATACCTTTAACACCCTTAAATAGCTTTTTTGAGCTAGCAAGCTTCAAATAAAAAGAGAAGCAATTTTCAATAGAGATTCAATTTCAAAGGATGTAGTTTGTCAAAAAATAAAGATAAAGTAAATGAATGGATATCAAGGCTATCTTTAAAACAATAATAACAGTAACAGACAAACCATTAATTTTACAAATAACTTTATAGAGAAATTAGCAAGGAACTAAAAATTTAAACAATAATATAAATGATGTAGTTTTTCAAATATGTGCTAAACATAGACATATGCTTTAAAATATTTTAATAGGTTTAATGTTTCCTTCCAAGATAATGATATTTCATAAACATTACCAATTCTTACTATTATAGATAATCAAACTTCTAAATGGTTGCTTAATACTATAGCTTTTAACATATATGATTACAAATAAAAGTAAACTAAATAACTTTAAAACTTACATTGATAATGACTTTATCATGGTTGGAAATGGTAATATTCTTCCACTAACATTGATGCTAAGATTGATACTAATCCTAACACTATTTATTTAAAAAATATGCTCATTGTTCTTGATACTAAAAAGTTGTGAGTTATAGTTTTGGAATTAATTGTCAGTGAGGATGTAGAAATTAGAGTGTTTTGTTTAAACAATATATGTAATGAAGGATTTGGAACTTAAACTATTAAAGAATTAAAGAAAATAATTGGAAAAAGAAAACGAGAGAACCTTATGGTCAAAAGTATATGGATTAGGAAGGTCATTTAATGCAAAAAGGTGCTATTAAATTTGATTTAATTGGGAGCTCATATAGTGAATAAAGCATAAATTGATTAATTGAAATATGTTTAGTAGGATTTAAGTTGTGAAAATAAAGGATACAATTTATAGGTGGATGGTGTGGTAGTATGAAATTTAAAAATGAATAATCATATGTTATGAGATAAAAGAGATATTGATAATGGTACTTTCTCTAAATTAAAGAGAGGTACCTGGAGTGACATCTTCTGTAGTTGGAGAAGTGCATATAGTTGGAGGTGAAGGTAGGTGCCTTGTGTCTTTGACCAATATTATTAAGATTGTCTTAATTCATTTAATTGCAAATTCATTAAATGTATATTACATTGTTATTATTTTTTTATTGTGCAACGAAAAGGATAAGAATTGACTAATACTCGAAGGTACTAAAGGCGTCATATTTATCTGATGAACGAGATATGAAATTTACTAGTATTCATGGGGTGCTTGAGGCGTCATATTTATTTGATGACCGGGATATGAAATTGACTAGTATTCATGGGATACTAGAGGCATTAGTGTGACTGATGACCGAGAGTCTTCTTACTAGTTGTCTAAAAGAAGCTAGAGGCATCATATTTACCTAACAATTAAGATTTTTAATTGACTAGTATCCGTGAAATACTAAAGGCATGAGTGTGATTGATGACTGGGATTAAGAATTGACTAATACCTGAGGGGTACTAGAGGCATCATGCTACTTGATGACCGAAAGTTTATCAACTAGTTCCCCTGAGGAGTATTGGAAGTGCTAATGTGTCTATCGAGTGGATATATTATGTTTGTTCTAAAATTAAGAATGTTATTTTTAAAGGAATATGAATATTTAGGTTGAAGAATTAATTAATCATGAAATTAAAATGCAGTGTGTTATTATATAACTTGCCATATACATGTCTTAATTGTCTTAAATTAGTGTTAATGTAATTGCCATATTTATTACAGGACCTTTACAAACTCGTGCAGAATAGTTGGCCTTCTTATATAACTTTTTTTGATAAATTAGTAATGAAAAACAAAAATGTATTAAAGATTTAGATTGTAATACATATTCGAATGTATAAATGTATCTTTATTTGTGTAATCGGGATGTATCGTATATTATGTAATCAAATTTAATGATGTTATTGTAAATTAGATTAGAATATGTATGTCATATTTAATGTAATTAAATGAGGTTAGATCATAAATTTAATCATATCCATGTTTGTTCTCATGTTTTAAATATGAATATGTTCCATAACTTTTATTAATGTTCTTAGTTTATAATTGTCCAAGTATCGATTAAATGCATGCTATATTTTAGGTGGTTGGTATATGTATGTTTAAATTTGTATGCTTTATAATCTATGTGAAAGGTCAAAAGATGGACTGAGAGAATATATGTTGTCTATGCTTGTGTATAATGATATAATATTGATCCAGGATGATTGGATCATGTGATGAGATATTGATTTTAGAAGTATACAAGACTATGTCAAGATTTAGAATGCCCCATATATAAAGAAGACTCTGCTGAAACATTAACAAGAATTTTGGTAGAAGATAAATTAATCTTAAATGATTAATAACAATTAAAACAGGACTTGTTGAGAGAAAAAAAAATCTCATCTTCTTTATACATGCATTGAGTGTTTATTCTGAAAATGTATTAAAAATGGAGTCATTACAGTTGATAACTAAAATGATTTAACAAAGTATAATATTTAAATTGGAACATTCTTGATAATAATTACACTGCAAAACTGGTCACTGAAAGGTTATGTCAAACCACTTTTGACTTTCTTAATATTTAGGGGATAATGACAAGTTTCTAGACATGTACTTGGTCTTCAAATATAAGTCAATCAATTGTTAAATTGATAATAAATTAAATTGTTTAATTTATTTAATCTTTTTTTATTTAGGATTATGATTTATATTTGAACCAACTTATTAGGAAACCTAATGAGTCACACACATAAGAACTATTAGTTAGAAATCAAAATGAGATAATTAATCAAGTGTGACTTGATTGTAAATAAATTTTAGAAATTAAGAACTAGAATGTAATTAATACAAGGGATTAAAATTATAGACTTAAAAAATCAAGTAGGGACGTGATTGAATAAATTTCTAAAAATTATCCTGAAATAATATATATGATATTATTTAGAGGGAAAATTGATATTTTATTATTTATAGGATTTTAAGATTTCCCTATAAATAGAATGTTATGCCTTTTATTTTCTAAGGTGAGCGAACTATAGTACAGAAACACCTAAAACACAAAAGAAAAAAAGTTAGCACTCAAAGGTATATCAATTTATTTTTCCTAAAAAGTTTTATGAGATTTCTTATTAGTGGTCATATGGATTATCATTAGAGTTCGGACATTTGGATGGCTTGTGGTTTATGATAACCCAGCCTTGAAGCAAATATTCAAAGGTAAAAAGAACATCTAATCTTTAGGTAATTTTTTCATAAACCCTAAACAACTCTAGATCTATCTAACAAGATCCTTGGGACTCTTGAAAAAATTTAAAATTATTGTTTCCACTACGTGTATATATTTTGGAAAACCCAACAATTATGTTAAGAAAAGCTTGACTGCAAACATGAAAATAATCCACAAAACTAAGATAAAACTTATTGCAAAAGGAAATGACTCTTTTCACAACAAAATCAAGACTTGACAAAAGATCTCTTGCATTAAACTGAGCTAACTGACTTATTTTATGCAAGACAATCATTTTGTTTCTATTGTGTGGACATGATGTGAACAAAGTTAGATCAATATAGAAGATTTGACAAAGGCAATATCAAATAAAAGATTTGGACACTTTTGGAAAGTCACATTGGAAATATTTTTAAAACATGGTTAATGAACACATTTGAAACCAAATTAAAAGTAAGATCTACTCACTTTTGAGATTGAAACTTTATTGTAATTTAATCTCCAACTTAAGCTTTTTAACATAGGATATCAACATAATTTAAATAAATTATGAGTGAATGAAAAATTGATCTTAAAGAATTCGTGGCTAACATATTTTGGAGAAACCCAAAACCTTTTAAAAACCTCTATCTCAAATAGGAGAGAAACAAGGTTTGCTTGTTATTTATGTAGTGAGACGGTGCAAAGTTAAAATTGGGTCCAAAAGGCACTTAAGCTCTTAGATGAGAGATGACCTAAGTCAAGCGAACTTTGAGCTAAAAATCACACACTCACATGCATGGTTCGGCTTATGCTAGAGCCTTAGGTTTTACTGTGAACTAAAGTTTTGGACTAAAAAATATTATTTTTTGCAAATATAATATTGAGCTTGGGTCTAGTCCATGAAGTTTTACTTTCTCCAGCACATTATCTTGTCCAGCCTAATAGATTAAGATTGATTAACTTTTTTTTTTTTTTTCTTCTCAAGAACGATTCTTTATAAACCTAGACATTGTTTTATAGAAATTTAAACAAAAAATATCGGGGGATTAATTCTAGTATTATAATGGGTAGACAAAGTTGATTATAGCAGGAATGTGTTATGGTATTAAATAGAATTAATTCTTATCAATTTTGGTTTGAAAAATTAATATAAAAAGAGGTTGTAGGAAGAGTTACCTCCTAAATCTAGGACTTAGGTTCAGTCTTGTTGAGAGATACGTAAGTTGTATTTTCTTGGTTTATAGACCTTGTTTAGAAATGCATCTAAATAAAATAGTTTTGTTGGAATCTTGGAAGGCTCATTACAACATCATTTGCTCTAAAGGATAAACAATAAAGTTTTAAGGACAAATATATCATTACAATAGACTTTATGGAAAGACTTACAAAGTCTGAAGGTAAAGGCACTGTAATGGCAGTTGTAGATAGATTCACTAAGTACATTCATTTTATTATCCTTTCATATCCTTTCATTGCTAAAGTGGTAGCTGAGATATTTCTAAATTATTTTTATAAGTTCTATGGATTACCAATGATCATTATCACTAATAGAGATAAAATGTTTACCAATTTGTTTTAGAAGGAATTATTCAAGTTGTTAGGAGTCAAATTGTTTATGACTTCAGCCTACCATCCATAATTTGATGGGCAATCAGAAAATATGAATCAATGCCTTAAAATATACTTAAGATGTATGTCCATGGATAATGCTAAACTATGGTACTCCTTGTTGACTTTAGCAAAATGGTGCTACAATTCCAGTTATCATTCTAATATTAACATGAGCCTTTTTTAGACTATGTATGTCTATTCTCCACAAATAATAAAAGTGGCATTATAAGAAAAGGTAATCATGGCTATAGTTAGAGAATTATTGCATAAAAGAAATGGAATGAATCAGGGATTGTAGAGCCAAATAGATATAGTAAGAAATAGGATGAAGCAAATGGCAAATAAGAGAAGGATAAAAAAAACATTCATGGTAAGAGAATAAGTGTATTTATTGTTGCAACCTTACAGACAAACAACAATGGCCTTGAGAAGAAATATGAAGTTGAATCCATGATATTTTGGTCCATATAAAATCATTCAGAAGATTAGGTAAGTATCCTATAAACTTGTTACCTACAACAATCAATATCCACCCAGTATTTCATGTTTCCTTGCTGAAAAAGAAGATTGGGAATAATGCAGTAGTATCTTCAACATTTCCAGTAATAGATGAATAAGCCAAGATGGGGGTAAATCTTATAGGGATTTTGGAACGAAGGATTATGTAGAAAAAAGACAAGGTTATGGTTGTTGGACTAATTAAATGGTCAAATTTGTTTACTGAAGATTCAACTTAGGAGGATCTTGAAGAGCTTTAACTGTAGTTTCTAGAATTTAACATACATTCTTCAGGTTAAGAATGTTTTCAAGAAAAAGGCATTATTATAGCAATAACAATCATTACAACAATAACAAGGTGATGTGGGTTAGAAGAAATGAAGAAAAATACCAAAAGGAAAAGATTAGAGGGAAAAGTTGTTACATTTAGTTAATATAGGCAAGCATTTAACACAGTGAATAAAGTTAATTTGTTGATGATTGTAACAGAATTAGTTAATTAGTTGGAGAATCAGTATAAATAGAATAATGTGGTAAATAACAGTTATCTTGGAAATAAATAAATTTTTTGTACTGCAGAATTTCTTTTATTCTTCTCATTTATTCTAATTCACAATCCTATTTTCTACACTTAAAGTCTTTGTTAAGATTAGTTCTTGACATTCTGCTTAATGAAGGATTTCCATTGATAAAAAATAAAACCAACAAATATATCCATTAGTCTTGTTTTGGAAGTGAAGCTATCTATGTCTTCTTTTCTTTACATGGAGATCTTTCGATTCTCAATTTTCTACTTTTATGTTATGTACCAATGCATCTACTTTCTTTTTCGGCGAGCCTGTGAATAGAATCAATTAAATTAAAATTAATTAGTATATTGTATTTGTGCATATATATTTAATAAAAATAAAAATAAAATAATTAATTCATAAAAATTGTAAACAAAGTATGTTGATTATATCAAAATTACGAGGCAACAAAAAAATAATTCTGAAAAAAAAATAGAGGAACATCACTAAAATCATGAGAACTAAAATCCTTGTTTGATACATTACTTCCAGGTCCACTTTTAGTGTTTTAACTAGATAGGTGGCCTGAGCAAAGCTTTAAGCCAAACCGCATTTTTTTTAAATGAAAAAAAAAGAAAGAATGTACACTTAGGTTTCACGGCCTATCTGGTCAAGTTTTTTTTTGAAAAAAAAAAAGAGTGTCCACCCATAACAAAAATATTTTGAACTAAAAAAAGAACCAAAATCCCAAGAAGATATTTTTTAAAAAATATTAAGATGATGACATATTAGATCGACTTGTTTTTTGCAGCTAAGCAGTTAAAAAATAATTGAAAAAAATGAAGGTCCAAAAACAGCAAAACAATTTTGAAGTTAAAAAAAAATCTAAAGATGACATGATTGTTTTTAATATTAAAATGATAACATATTAGAATGACCCGAGTTTCATGGCCTAACTCGTCAAACCCTCAACCTAGGTTATGACCTCCAATGTTTTTTTTTCTTAATTATTTTTATTTAATTATAAAATACATGAGTCGAGTGATGGACTCAACTTGGTTTAACAACTCTGTTATTTCAGAAACTGTTTCTCGTTTAATTGTACAATAAAAAAAACATTCACAAAATTAAGCACCACTTAAGTATTGAGGTGTTTTTTTGAAACTGTGATAAACCTACAAATATCAAAATGAAACAAATCATATAGGCCAATTCAAAACAAATAAAATATTAATGAATAAAATTATGAAAAAACAAGAAAAAAATAAAGGTGGAAAAAATTAAATGAGAAAAAAGAAACAAAAACCACAAAAAAAAAAGCTCAGGTATGTAGCCCTGATTGGCCCAACACACTTGGTTGGCTTAGCACATTTGGGCCTAAAACAAGCCCATGATCACGAGCCTAGGGTAGGGCACGTGTCTAGCATGTTATAGTTTTTTTTAAGGATGGATGACATGTCGTCCGCCTCACCTAGTAAACAAAAAAAAAAAGCGACATGTTACCTACTATCATAGTTTTCGGCCACTATTGGTTCCTGGAAAATCAAGTAGTTATCCTTTATGAATTAAAAACTCATTCTTCAACCCAAAACTAGCAAACACCCCAAGGACCTCAAAAAACTTATTTTTGGTATTAAATCATCATTTAATCAATTAAAAAACAAAAATATCAACTTGAGTCAAGATAAAATTTTAAAGTACGAACTACTTTTTTTAGGCAAGGTAAATAGAAAAGAAGACCTAAATGGAAGCCTAAGTAAATGGAACCCATAACTCTAAAAAAAGGGCAAGTTTCATTGTTGAAACTAAATGTTTGTCAACAATTTCTTTTCTTCATTGTAAAACATCATTTCTCTCTCTCTCTCTCCTCTCCCAAGCTTGAGAGTCAAAATAAAAGAAAAATATAAGCATGTAATTTCAAAACTAAAAGCAACAAAAATTTGTTTTATAAAAAAGATAGCATAGAGGCACTGACAAATAATTTCTTTTAAAGGATCTTCAAATATTTCATAAATATAATGTTAGTCCTCTCATTTTCAACCCTGATCAAGAAAAAATAGCGAGACTAGTTTTTGTGATTGATATAACTACATAAAAATAAATTAAAATAAATAAATAAATTAAAAGATTTAATTGAAAAGAAAAAAATTTTGATAATTGAAGGGAGAAAAAGGGTTAGAATTGACATTTTTTTCATAAAAAATAAAAGGAAAGCTATTTTTCATTTCTTTGAATTTTGGTCCCTCACTTTTAATTTATTGAAATAAACCAAATCTAATTTTTTTTTATCATGACATTAAACACCAACCCAATAACAATTATTTCTCGAAACCTTAATAATCATATAAAAAAAAATAAAAATAAAATATCAATTTTAAATTCCAATCAACACATTATCAAATAATTAATTTGAAAAAAAATAATAACAAAGAAAAAGAATTAAAAAAAAATTATTACAATCCACGATTAATTGTCTCACAATCCAAAATGGAAAATACTTCTTTTATTTATTTATTTTAATTTTTAACTTAATTTTAATTTAATTTAAATTAATATATAATACGTGGCATATCAGCAGGTCGAATTGGGTGCGTGACGTACAGAACAGAACCAAACAACGTATATGGATTCTTTTATTTATTTATTTATTTTCATTTTTTTACTTAATTTTAATTTAATTTAAATCAATATATAATACATCGCACATCAGCAGGTCCAATTGGGTGCGTTACGTACAGAATAGAACCAAACAACGTAAATGGATAACACCAAGCCTTTCCATGTACTGAAGAACACATGATAACTTCTCACCAAATTAACTTGTCGTTTTTAGTATTTAGTTTTTAATTTTATTTATTTACAGTATAAAGCAGCAGCAACAAAAATGATGAAACTTGGCTCCATATCACTTATCCCTCCCTCTCGTTTTCTTTGATCTTTCCCCTCTCTCTCTCGAGGGTTTTTTCTTTTTCTTTTTTTTTCTTTCTTTCTTTTTTCTTTTTTTTTTAATTTCCTTTTTTTTCTTTTAATTTCGAAACCCTAGCTCTTAATTTTATTTTTGATTGGAAGATGATGCAACAGCAGAGGCTAAAACAACAGGCCATGATGCAGTATCTTCATCCTGCTCTCCTAGCTGCTCCTCAGGTTTGTTTTTCTCTGTTTTGTTTTTCTTTTCCTTTGGATTTATTAGGGTTTTTTTAAAGCTACTGATTTTTTATGTGATCGAAGTTAAAGCCTTTTCTTTTAGTTCGTTAATACTGATGTTTGTTTTGTTTTTTTCATTTTGACTTTTTAGTGCTTGAGGTATATTATTGCTGAAAAGAAAATGGTTTCAGTGTGTGAAAAATATTAATTGAGATGTGCAGTGTCTTCACAAAAAAATTATCATATAAATAATTTTAATTTATTGTTTTATCAAATGCTTAAACGGGTATGTTATGTTATTTGGAAGAGGGCTCTAAAATTTTAATTTCTGGTTTTTTTTTTTGCTTATATTTGAGTGAGCGGATGGCTGGTGGGCGTCTTGTCATGACAATAGTGTGATTGAATGGAGGAACTAATGAATTTAGCGTCTTTTTTTATAGTGCACATAATAAGCATAGGAATTTAGCATTAAGCTTACTTTTTGGTGTTGACAATTTGATTTTTTAGTCACAAGTGGCCTTTTGGTACTGTAAGGAAGACGTGGAACTACTGAATTGAAACTTAATTTATTAGGTGCTGCATTCAGCTTCGGGGATGGTGTTTTTCGAAACATAAATATTGAAAGTGTTGTGGAGTGTAGGTTTTTAAGTTTTAGGAGTTTTTGTTTTATTTTTTTTATTTTATTTTTTGCAGATAGAGCCTATCTTGAGTGGAAATCTGCCTCCTGGCTTTGATTCAAGTACTTGCCGCAGTGTGTGAGTGTTGTAGCCATATTTTTTTTTTAGCATACACTCAATTGTTGATGCTTGGACTGGATAACTTTTCTACTTGAAAACCTGACAATTAGAACTACTATTTCCTTTCTATATGTTCCCTTTTTATGTGTCAATCTGTGTGTTAGTGTTACTCTGTGGTCTCAACACACTGGTACTTCATCCTCTGGTCCTGCCTGCACTATGTGACAGGCTTTGTGTTTTTATTTTTTGCCAGATTCTATTTATTCGGTATTTCAATGGTGTATTATTGGTTATTAATATGACTTTTGTTTTTCATGGGAAACTGCAGGTATGTAGGAAACATCCACCCACAAGTTACAGATCCCCTTCTTCAAGAGGTTTTCTCAAACACTGGACCTATTGAAGGATGTAAGCTCATTCGGAAAGATAAGGTTAGGCTTAAGTTTCCAGCATAACTTGTTACCAAGCAATATTTGTCCAAAATTTTTCGAGTCATTGTTGTTTCTTCTTGTCAATTTTGTTTGATAGTGACTTCTTTGTTTCATTTGCCCCTTGATCTTTTTTTTTTGGATACTGATGTGGTGGCATCCTGTTTCTTTGCAGTCATCCTATGCCTTTGTGGATTACTTTGATCGCAGATCCGCCGCTCTTTCCATCTTGACCCTTAATGGAAGGCATCTGTAAGCTGGAAACAAACTAGGTTATTTTTTGGATTTTATCGTTCCTATTTCTTTATATGTTCTTTGACTGTTTGCAGGTTTGGGCAGCCTATTAAAGTTAATTGGGCTTATGCTAGTAGTCAGAGAGAGGATACATCAGGTTTATGCATGCATTAGTTATACTATTGTTTCTTACTGTTTTTGGTTTCATTGGCTAGGATATAACTATTGTTATTTGTTCCATGCGACATGCAGGTCATTATAATATCTTTGTTGGTGATCTTAGCCCTGAAGTTACAGATGCTACATTGTATGCATGTTTCTCTGCATATCCTAGTTGTTCGTAAGTTCCTTTCTACTCTCAACTTCTTTGATGAACAGTTTCAGATCATCTTGAGTTCTAAGTTGAATCTGAGACTAATTTGACATGCGTACTGGTGCTCGGTTACAGAGATGCAAGGGTTATGTGGGACCAGAAGACTGGTCGTTCTAGAGGATTTGGATTTGTTTCTTTCAGGAATCAGCAGGTATCAAATTTTTTTACTTGAATTTTTTGGCTACTCCCTTTCCACCATAAATTGTGTTCATTCAATTGGTTTATGTCATAACTTTTATTTGTATTTTTATTTTGTTCAGGAGGCTCAAAATGCAATTAATGACTTAAATGGTATGTGTTTCTTTGTCGTGAAGCAGTTTCCTTTATATTTGTGCTCTTAATCAGTTTGTATTTTGTTGAGATATATTAGCCCTACATTGCTAGATTAAAGAGTTGTTTTGTGTGCCATTTCTTGGCTGTTTTATAAACTATAATTAGCAGAATTACTCTATCTCTACTTGCCCATGCATTGGCGTATCTGTTATTGAGCACCTGGTTTGTCTTCTGCTGTCATGAATTACTTTTGAAAAATTGAAAAGTTAAGTACTCCTTAGATGTAGAAAATCATTGTTTGCGTGTCAAAGTTTTCCTGTCGGATTCATTTCACTACTATGGAGTTGTATAATGATGTTCTGACATGATGTTGTTGCAGGAAAGTGGCTTGGGAGCAGACAAATTCGGTGTAACTGGGCCACCAAAGGTGCCAATACTAATGACGACAAGCCAAGTACTGATGCCAAAAGTATAGATCTAACAAATGGAACATCAGGTGAGCTATTCTATGAACATTGAATTGAACCTGTGGTTGAATATCAACTTGTAAATTTACTGTCGTGAAGTTCCTCTCAACTTCATTGTTTATATAATTATTTTTGGAAGCCAAAATTTTAAGCAATTGGCATTTAGCTGAATTGTCTTTTTATTTTTTGGGCCAGATGATTTGTCTGTTTTTGCTAAAGGATTGCTAATTTGGTCTTCAACTTCTCTTCACAATGATTTCCAGCAAAAAAAGAACAAATGGTTTTGTGTGTGGTGTGCAGAATCTGTTGTCTTGTATACATGTTAGATGAATGATTCAGATGCATATCAGTATCCAAACCTGCTATAGAATTCGTTCTTTAGGTTCAGTTTATATGTTACTGTTCTTGCTGGAGGTGCTGTATCATATAAGCTTGAAATGCTGAAGTTACATATGCATCTTCTTACCATGCTATAGCTTAAATGGTTATTTTCTTCTATGCAGAAGATGGTCAGGAAAGGAATAATGATGATGCTCCAGAGAACAATCCTCAGTATACCACAGTTTATGTTGGCAATCTTGCTCCTGAGGCAAGAACTTACCTGTGATTTAATTATTATCCTATTCGATCTTTATGTAGTTGGCATGATGCACTTTTACTATGGATTATCCTTGCTGTCTTTTGAAAAAAGAAGGTTAAATTGTAGTGCGCACACCCTTGCTTGTTTATCAGATTATTATTATATTTCCTATACTATGTCACATTGCATACCCTTGCTGGGTTTACCATATTATTATTAAACACTGTTATGATACTCACCAACTTGTGAGTTAATTAAAACTTTTTACATGGGATCTTCATTTTTGTTATCATATAAGAGATTCGGATTTGCTTGGATCAATAGATAGTTAATGCAATGAGATGGAGCTGTGCAAGTCTGGTCGGGATCTTATTGTTCCATTTGTGTTTCTATACATGATGTTCCTCTGGACAGAAGTTGATCAAAATGCTCTAGGACTACCTCCTCTGATTGGTGTCTAACAAATGACTTGCAGGTTACTTCTGTTGATCTACATCGGCATTTCCATATGCTTGGTGCTGGAACTATTGAAGATGTGCGGGTGCAACGTGACAAAGGTTTTGGGTTTGTGAGATACAGCACCCATGCTGAAGCAGCTCTGGCTATTCAGATGGGAAATGCTCGAATTATGTATGGAAAACCAATTAAGGTATATTCATATGATGGTTTTTTTTATTGATGTGGGATCTTGTTTTCCCTTTTTGTATGTTTGAGATCTTTTTTGATTGATTAGGTTCTGAATAAGTAGTTTTGATTACTACAGAATGCCAATGCTTGTTTTCCGTGACCTGTATCGCACGGCATTTTGCTGTCTTTTTTCTTTATTGAACTTCTCTCAGGAAAGAAATATCATATGTATCCAAATGTTGCGTGCTTAAAGCTGTGTTAGTAGCAGTTATGCAGACTTGTTATGCAAATGTTTTGAGCTTGATGTCAAAATGGTTTAATCGCATGATATCTTGATGTTGCAGTGTTCATGGGGTAGCAAGCCCACTCCACCAGGGACAAGCTCTACCCCTCTTCCCCCGCCAGCTGCTGGACATATGCCAAGCCTTTCAGCTGCTGAACTTGCAGTTGCAGCCTACGAACAGCAGATGGCATTGAGCAAATACGGTGCACCGGCCCTTATGCATCCACAGGGTCATCATGCCCTTAAGCAGGCAGTCATGGGAATGGGTACTGTTGGAAGTAGCCAGGCAATTTATGATGGTGGGTTCCAGAATGCTGCAACAACACAGCAGCTAATGTACTACCACTAATGTTGTATGGAAACTCCCTTATAGCTTGGCAGGGAGAAATAAGTGGTTGAAAAACTTAGAATTGAGTTGCTTAAGATATTTTACTCCTCTGGAATGTTGCTGTATCATGTTAAATATTTGGCATTGTGGTGAGAACCCTGTTTTCAACTCTTGTGTTTTTTTTTTTTTTAAAAATTAATTTTTTTTAGTATATTTAGATTGTTTTGATATACTAATATTAAAAGTAAATTTTAAAAAATAAAAAATAAATCATCTTGATATATTTTTAATTTAAAATTATTTTAAAAAGTAATTATTATCTAAACAACTTCTATATTGAAAGTTTTAATCATTTCAATTTTAATCAATTCAGTACAAATCGATTGGCTTTTAGCATGGTATAGACATCTTTTGGGCATATAATTGATTTTCACTATGGACATGGACTCGTAGAGTAAAATTATTATCTTACTTTTGTTTGGCAAGCTGAAAGCTCGAGTTTAGGAGGAAAATTCTTTTCATAGTAATTATTGAAAAGGAGTGGGTTAATTGGTATTTTTATATTTTTTATTCACAGTGTAATTACTCAATCATCCATAAAGGAAAAAAAAAACGTGTTATCAAGTGAGAGGCTCTTTGGGGTCTTCTCAATTTTTTTTTTATCATGTCAAGTGAAATTACTTAGGTGCCTCTAAAATATAAATCTTTCTTACCTCTGCAATGAAATTTTAATTTTTGTTATATTTTTATTTTATTTGTATGCTGGGTTAGAGATAATTAAGTTTTTTAAGATATATAAAATAATATTTAAATTAAAAAATACACGCGCTAGCAAGCAAGTAGGTGTTGGCAATACTCTAAAAATCAAATTATATTTTTTTTATAAATTATTTAAGTTGCTTTTTATTTGTCAAGTTAATTGAATAATATCAAGAAAATTTTTAATATCAGTTTAATTTTTAAACGTTTTTAAATTTATAAAATTATATTTAATAACAATACTATATAATTATTTATAGCCTAATATTTTATATATAAAAAAATTATAATTCGATTTACAATACAGCGTGGCTATAAGAACTAGTATATTCTTGATGGATTCGCATGACTTCACCCGTCTCTTTTGGTTTTGTTTTCTTGCGAGGTATAGTATAGTTGTATTTTTATGTGGACCAGCATTGAGCTGTTTAACTTGTAAATATCTCTTTCCAAAGTCTCGAATCATTGCAGAGGTGCCGAGCTTGCCACATCACTCTTGGAACCTGTCATCAATCAGTGATCAGTCTTGATATAATGGACACTGAGTGTTACTGCCTTCTCTTGGTTTATTTATTTATTTATTTTTATTAATATGGTGTTCGAGCAAAATATATCGTCCTTTCAGTAATGGTGAGATTTATCAAAATTTTTAAAAAAACTATGCATAAAACCTAGTAAAAAAAAAACGTAACACAATACCAAGCTGTCTGTTGTTGTATTAAAAATCTCTATTCTCGCCCCCAATAAAACTGTTACTCTATCCTATGGGGTACAGCCTGCAGTTGAGACTTAGGATTTCGACTGCAGATTATGTTTAAACCCTGGAAAGGATTTGAGTTTTCTACTTGGAAGTTTAAACCCAGAAAAAAGATGGGATGAAATTTTTTTTTGGGTGAGAGAGAGCTACCCTTCAAGAACTCAAGTTTTCGTTGATCTCAAAAAGGGATAAAAATAAAATTGTGCCTGAACATGGCTTAATGATTATTATAATCATTTTGAAATGCAAAATTCGCTCTCTAAAAAATTCTCAACACATCATAAACTGCATATAGCCTATATGCCACAATTTTCTTTCGCCATGCTTGCTCTATATTATATTCAATATCGAGCTGATAAGATTGTCATATGTATAGCGTATTGCCGTGTAAATTGTAAAGTCCAGGACTGAGATGTGTTTATCCTAAATTGCAAGAATCCCAGTTGAGAAGATGGGGCTTGTTTTGAAAGGCGAGCTTGAAACATCTGAAGATCTCGCAACTTCTGATCTGCACTGTTCTTTGCGCTCGTCTATCATTATTTGACTCGAACGACACTCCACGCTGCAGAATGCTTTCTCTCCCCTGTAAACAGGTAAGAACACAAACGTTTAATTTCATGCTTCAATTCCAGTCTTGAAACCCATGTAAAGAATACACCTGCAAATAACTTCTAAAGAAAACTTCAAGGAGCCGGAAGAAAAATTGGTGTACCTGTAGATGTAGATGTCTCTGCCATAGAGTTTTTTCCTGCACAAGTGGCATGAACTCAGAAAATCTGAAGTGGGATATACGGGAACATCGTCTACAAGTCTGGCAGGAAATCCCTTAGGAACAGAAGTACATCCCATGTTCTCACATCTTCTATCATGCCCTCGTTTTCCATGTTCACCTCCATCATAGTAAGCCTTCGTGCATGATTGATTAGGAGCATGGATTGTGACATATGTATAGTCTTCCAAGCTCTTCATATCTATTTCCTCAAAACCACAGTTAAGCATCTCACAATCTTTACCTGAATTAACTGGAATTGGATTTGATCTATTCAAATTTGACCTGCAAACAGCATACTTGGCCAAAACTTCATGCCCCGCATCAGTATTAGAAGGCTTGTCAAGGGCTGCAACAATACCCAATCCAACCCCACCGAGATCATGATAATTCTTTAGACCTTTTGGTGACTGGTTTATGTAGTCCAGTGGACTTCTAGGACTGGTGTTAGCATCCATGAACTTGGCTCGGGTGCCTGAGACCAATAATTCCGACAATCTTCCGATCATAGGATTTGTTCTCTTGCCTAACATCTTTAAGATTAATGTAAATCTTTAAGAGAAAAAGATTTAGATGTTGGGGTGGTTTATAAAGGAAAAGGAAAATCACCCCAAATGATTTGATTTGATATCTTAGGCAAGTAGGCCTAGCTATGAGTTCTCTCTTTCCAATTTATTTTATTATTGTGGAGTAGGTGGACTTGGGGCCATGCTTTTTTGGAATTATATAATAATGATGGTTCAGTTCTGATTGTTTGCCAGGAAAGATCGACCCCACCAGTGAATTATTTCCCCCTTTTATTTTTATTTTTATTTTCTAGTTTAATAATAGAGATATTTTAAAATTATTTTGAATTCAACAATATCTCTCTCATATATTACTAGTCTTTTTTTTAATTATTAAAAGCTGTATGATATTTTATTAGATTTTAATTTTTTTAAAATTAATTTTTTTCATATTTTAAAATTATTTTATTATACTGATATAAAATCAATAAAATATATTTTCGAATAAAAAAAATCTCAGAAAAACACTACAGTATGCCTACAGCACACTTGTCAGGTGGGACCCACCACCAAGCATGAACTAATCTAATGATTGAGACTTCATCAAGCCCTCCAAAAAAAGATTCCAAGAAAAGTGAATACATCACATCACTGTCTGGGTCTCTGTAACGTGTCGAAAATCTTAAGGAAGAAAAGGGATGGGCAATTATTACCAACACCACCAACGGGCCCCCTGATTGGAGGCCACCGTACGAAGTGGTTTTCTTTTCCTTCCTATCTTTTCCGCTTGGAATTTACCCTCTCCCGCGTTCCTCTCTATTATTGAAATATTCTGATATTTTTTTTCACGATTTTGAGTTATTAATTAAAATTGAAAAAAATATATTTAAATTTATCTGTTGGATATTTTGTTGAATGCTTCGAGGGATGATGGATTTCGCCAAAACCGTGTGCTTGGATATACCGTGTAGTGGTGGCATAAATTTTTTGTTCACTAGAGAATAAAGATCTCACACCTTTTGAGTCCACTAATTGGAGAAAAAAAAGCATAATCTTTTGTAGATATTATTAAGGTACCAATTTGTTTTAATTATTATATAAAAATAGTACCAATTTGTTTTAATTATTATATAAAAATAGTTGCAATTTGTTTTCTTGAGAAAGTTATTTTAACTTTAACTTGGACATTTAACATAGTTTTCAAAGACACGGAGATAGAACGAAATCTCATTTATTCCCCTAAGACAAGAGGAGCTCTGTTAGATTATATTCGTTTGAAAAAAGAAGTGATTTTAAGTGCAAGGGAATAACTAGAAGGTTCAATTTTATTCATGGTGGGATGCTCTACAAATTAAATTAATCAAAGTTATAAATTAGTTAGGATTTACATGATTATCAACTATTAAAAAATTTAGATTGTACTATAATGAGCTTATCCAATATAAATAGCTCTTTATAGAATTAAAATTAAATATTTAGATAAAACTTATATATCATACCGATATAAATATAATATCAATAAACGAAAAAGATAGCCGACACCAGATATATAATTTTTTTTAAATGCAATTTACCTTATTTAATTTATTCAATCTATCTTTTTTCTTTTTTAGTTTCGCTTTTATTTCCTTTCTTTTACAAACATTGATTTACCCTTTTTGTTTTATTTGTTTTCTTATCCATTTTCATCTATTCTCTTTTTTTTTTATTGGCTTTAACTGCAACAGATTCACTGTTTTTAATATAGTTATCAAACTCGATCTAGGGTTAACCCGGTCAAGAAGTCGAGTCTCGGGTTACACGGGTTGACCTGGCCCGGAAAAATTAAAAAAAATATTTAAAGTTTTAATATTTCATATGAAAAAATTAAGAAACAATTTATGTGAATATAGGCTATACATGTTGTAAATAATGAAGTTTAAATGATTATTTTAAAAGGTTTTTTATCCCACATTTAAAAGATATTATGTTATTCTTTTAAGTTAAAGTATTTAAATCAAAAAAGTTTTTTTATTCCATATTAAAAAAGCATAATTTTTTTCTTGTGAACATAGAGTATATATACTAAAAAGTTTTAAATCCTATACTGAAAAAATAACTTGTGAACATAGAGTATATATACTAAAAAGTTTTAAATCCTATACTGAAAAAATAACTTGTGAACATAAAGTATATATACTAAAGAGTTTCAAATCTCATATTGAAAAATAAAACATTCTTCTAGTATTTATATAGTGAACTTTAAAAAGGGTTAATAACCAACTTAAAAATATAAAAAAGGAGGTCTCTGATTAGGAAAAAAAACATTTGAAAAAAAAGAATCTCTACTGGGTTTTGTCGGGTCGCTCGGGTCACGGGTCGACTCGACAGGTTGATTGGGTTTTTTTGCTCTTGTCGGTCTTTCACATTACCTGGATCGGTCCAGCCACCGGTTCGACCTACCGGGCCGGTCTGAGTTTAATAACTATGATTTTTAAGATTTAAAATCTTGAGAAACCTATACTCTGTTTGATTTTACAAGACTACTATATGTCTCCGCTAAGGATTAAATTCCTAACTTTAGATACTCCTTAAAGAAATGAATGATAGATAACATATTGGTAGGAGAATTAATGATTGGTTAATCGACTTGTCAACAATCAATCACACAATTATATGTTAGATCAACAGATTGACATATGGGCAGAATGACACTACACTTTTTTTTTAAGGAAAAAGTTATGATAGAATACGTTTTTTTAACTTGATGAAATGGGCAGAATGACTACTATGCCAAATATATGTTTTACATCTTTTATGCAAAAGTGTTTGGTTTTCATGACGTCTTATTAATTGTTGCCAATATGGACCTAAGGAATCGCTTAATAAAAGTAATAATACCTTTTCATAACCTAAAAGGAAAAAGATCAGATCTGTGAACCTAGAGTTAGCTAGTTCTTCCTAAAATGCATTGAGGCATAATAGCTAACCAAACATTTTAGTGTGAGCCATGAGAGTGGTACAAAATTGAGGCAAACTTTGAAACCATACATGTCATTGTCGATCAACCTAATCATATTCAGAATGAGATAAGATAGAATCGACCTTCCACATACACACTCAAGGGAGAAAAATACTAGGGTACATTCCCATGATTTACACTC
Organism: Populus deltoides; assembly: GCA_015852605.2. NCBI lineage: Eukaryota > Viridiplantae > Streptophyta > Magnoliopsida > Malpighiales > Salicaceae > Populus > Populus deltoides. The sequence goes on from CM027575.2 coordinate 14,911,867, forward strand.
CAATAGTGATGTATTACATATGTAAGTGTGGTTATGTCATCTCTATTTTTTTTTTAAATAGAAATCACATTTTCAACTCTAAATTAAAATTCTAACTTGTGGGCATGCTCTTTTTTTCCGTCAGTTTTCAAGTGAAAAAAGCGTTTTAAAGAGAGGTTCTCAATTGAAAATTGCCTAATTTTTTTTTTATGAGTTACAAATGCAAAACTATTTATTTGGATTGTTATGATGTTGAATGGAGTTTTTTGCATATAAATTCTCCAATAATGAATTTTTGGTGTAGCACCTTTGGTTCAAAACTTAAAATACTTGGTCTACACATGGTTTTATTTTTTTATTTTACATTTTAACCAATTTAATTTTCTTTTAAGTTTTAAAGTTCTTCTCAAATTTAAAGTTTGAATTCGGTTTATTTGACAATATACATGATTGCTATGATTTGCACTTATATATCGATGTCTTGTATATATTTATATGTTGTTAGATCCGTGTCATGTTTCTTTTTAGTTTAAAGTTATGTTATGCAGTAAAAGAAAAATGCCTTAAATGTGAAACCAACCCCTAGTCTTAAAATTAGAACCCTATTTGCTTGTTTAATAAAATGTTAGTCTGCTTATATGTTTGTTTTTGTTTTTATTTTTACATTATCGATTCATAAGGCCACCATATTTTCAAGGAAGTGGTTTAATTTTTTTTTTTGTATTATCTATTTATTTATCTCGTAAGTGTCCCTTGGTTATCATGTTTCTCAATATTGTAACCCTTGATTATAATGTTCCTCAGTTATTTGGTCCCTCAATAATGATGTTCTTCTATAATTATAACATGGATAGATAAATATATAACATTTTGTTTTATTTTATACTAATTAATATTTTTAACTCCTTGATTTTGATTTGTGTACCTAGATTAGCATGTTCGAGGGTGTCAACAATAATACTCATTTGACCAGTTATGTCAATTTTTCATCTAGCTATAGTTTAGTTAGTTAGGTCACTTATAAGGTGACTTTATTTATTTTTGTTATCTATTAAGATTTTAACATTTGATATATTTATAAATATTATTTTTTATGTACTTTTCATTTAACATGTAGAAGTTTGTATGGTTGTTTGATGCATTATTTATATTTCAGTTTTTGGTGTTAGAAGTTGTGCTTTCTCTTTCTTTCTGTTTTTTTTTCTTCTAAGCAAGCATGTTTAGAATAGGTTATTTAAACCCCTTATAGGCCCACTAAGTGCAATTGGTGGTGTTCAACCTTATTTTATGTTTATTAAAAAAAAATCTTTTAAAGCCAATTTTAATTTTCACCACTAATTTTAGCCCAACACCTGCTATTGTTTAAAAGTGAGGAATTAGACATTTCTTGTCATGAATCCAAAATCACTTTATTTTTAGGATTGATTAGGTTTTTTTACCTAATAACAAACACACTCGGTAGTTTAGGCAACTTGACATACAAACATGACCCTCAAAATAGTTCCTTAAGTTTAACAAACACGTAGCAACTTATCTTAGGTATGATATCTTAGGTGATTTTTATCTTTCATTTGATATAATCATCCCTTTATCATATAATCTCCTTGAGGCTAGTCTTTTTCTAAATATCATTTGCAATAACATGAAAACTCCATTTGAGAAAATGTTGTTATTCTTAAAAAGTTTAAGGTGTTATAATTCAACAACCTATCTTTAATTGAATAGTACTTATCTAACCCATATTTTTTAAAACATTCTTCTTTATAAGCTTCTAAAATAAGATCAATAATTGAATGTTTAAGGTCGGGATAGTTGGGGAAATATCAAAGATGAGTGTGGAGTTATTGGAAATTAAGTCTTGACAACAATAAATGGTGCAACTTGTTGATTTTAAAAGAAGAGATAAGATTCTTCAAGAGTGGTTTCAGTTGATTGATGGAAAAGAAAATCCATGCTATCATAATGAGTTACACTATAGTAGTTTCCATATATGAAGATTGTTCACTAGGATTTCCATGTTGATGCACTTGATCAAGCAAACCATTTAATCAATGCACTTCACTTTTCATGACTTCAATCTCTTTTTAATGATTTTGCTATAAGAGAGCTCTTTCTCTATCTTTTTTTTCTTTATCTAAAATTGCAGATTTTTTTTTAAAAAAGTTGTATTTTCTTTTATAAAAAAATTAATAACCTTCATATAATAATAATAATAATAATAATAATAATAATAATAATAATATTTAGAGCGAGAAAATGGATATGGAATAGCCTTCAATGAGGGATGATGAGAGTTTTTATGCTTCATTTTTGTTCTCTTGTTGGGACATCTTAAGTATTGTTTTAATATAAGTAAATACTCAACAATGACACTTTAAAAGTTTTAAATTCTAAAGGAAATGGTATCCTTTATATTTTATGATTTTAAAAAAATTATATTGCTTATTTTATTAGGTTATAATTTGCATTGACGATGTTTTCTGGGTGAATTCAACAAAAAACCATTTGAGGATCATTATCTATTCAAAATTCTATTGTGAATATGAATATGGATCTTCATTGATAAATCCATAAACAAAATCATTTGGGCAGATTTACTTATGGATATAGTCAATCAACTTGCTTTAGCACTCAATTACTTAGTATCGCCAATAAAATATTAATGATATACTAGATCATGTAGTACATTTTATACTTTTTTTTAAAGAAATATTATTTTTGTCAAAGTTAGATTCTTGAGTTATTTTGGATACATTAAGAGTACAAGCTTTGCATTTTTTATTTTCTTGTCATCCATCTCTAAAATTTCATGGCCTTATGATGTTTGGTCAATCTTTCATCCATATTTGGCTTGCCTATTATGACAATGCAAGAAAATTACAAGGGATGATTCTAAGTTATTAAAATTTACAGGCAAGCTAACTAACCTAGATTGGTCTTAAAAAGGAGTCATTTAATGCTCTAGGTTGTTCTAAGGTTTACTAGGTGTAAAAAGTATGGAATGAAAAATTCTATTGACTAACCATCACAACCAAATAAACTTTTCATGAGGATCGAGGTTTTTTGAGTGCTCATTAAAGATAAAGTCTATCATGGCATCATTGTTTTCTCATTCTAAACTAAAAACAAATGTGTGACAAACTACATTGATTTGAGTGCATGAGCATTTCTTAATATCCACTCTAATAATTAGAAAACATAAAGGATATATATAAGAATATTAAAAATAATTACAATAAAATACACATGAGCATAACAAATAATCAACCAGGTTAGGGACCTTTTTTGAACCTAGTAATTAAATATAATTGTATAAATAGATATTAACAAAATAAGTAAATGAGCAAACAAAAATAACATATACAACAAATAGAATCCAATCTTAAGATAATAAAAAAAGGGTATAGAAATAAAAAAAACAAATATAAACAAAAACAAATAGAAAATTAACATATTTAATAGTTTAGACAACTTGACATAAAGGTATGACTCTTAAAATTGGTCTTTGATTTAAACAAAATAGAGTAACTTAACTTAGACAAGATATCTTAGGATAGTTTATTTTTTATTTTTTTTCAGGTTTAATTAGCCTCTAACCTAAGACTTTTCAAGATCAATCTTAAATGTCCTAGTTACCTCTAAAAATAGGTGGCAACTCACTTATATCTTATTTTGCTTCTTATAATTTTTTTTTTGATGTCATGTTTTTGTTTTTGTATTTTTTACATCATAACAAGATGGAAAAACAAATTGTAAAAGATAAAATTAAAAATTGATCATTTTATAAAGTGATTAGCTTGAAGTGTAGTCATTTCATAGAGTGACATCCTTAAAAGAAAGACAATATATGCTCCAGGAAATACAAAAAAAGATGTCATTATAGGTGATGCAAACAGATCTCAAAAATGCATATCGAGGTAATTTTGGGAAAAAAAATAATTTGAAGTCACCATATAGTTGTTGAAGGAGACTATGAATGTTAAAGTATGCACTAGTTCTAGAGATTGAAGTAATTTTCCTTTCAGGGTGCTATCCTTGACTGGGCTTCCCTGGGATGTCAAGGTCTTAAACATTATTGAGGAGGGCACTTGGGCTTTTCCTTGGTAGTCAAAAGCTTTAGCCTATTTAGGACTCCGTTCATTCCCATCCAAGGATTGCATTGCCATATCACTATGTTTGGAAGGTCATTCATTAGGGATATTTTCTATTGATTTGGCATAAGAGGTTCTTGGAGACACGAGACCCATAAATTCTATATATCACCTCATCTAATTTCCATGTCATATCGTTTGTCTCTATAGGTTGCCTTCACACCATGGACAAACTCCATGCTTATTAGATCATCAGCTCCTAAATAAATATCTTTTATAGGTCGTATGTTGAGATACATGACCATCTATTCTTTCATTGTCCTTTCTTTGCTTCAATTTAGGGCCTATCACAGGTAGGATCTTTGTGAGTTGGCCTTTTATGACATAGTGACCTTTGCTTTAGTGGGCATAAATGCACTATATACAGAAGAAGGAGTTTATACATCCGCTTGTTTGGTTAGTCTTCTCAGCCATGATTTACTTCATCTGGTATTTTTTTTCTATATTTTTATTTGTATAAATAGTCGACCGACTCTGAGATTTCTAGAAACCAGTTGACATGCTTCTCAGTTGTTGTTTAGTTAGTTTTGTTTTAAGATCCTTTTGAGTTTTCTTTAGCTTTTGCTTTTTTTTCTTCCTGTCTAAAGTTAGTTGGATCTGGGTAATAGGATAACGTACTTATTGGGGTATGATCCTTGTATTTTTGTATAGTTTTTTCATTTTATACAATTACACATATCCATAAAAAAGGGTTAGTTATGCTTAAATAAAGATAGAAATCACCTTTACCGTATCCTTTCAAATGAAAGATTACTTTAGTCATTTAAGTGGAGTCAGACAAGGAGACCCCTTCTCTCCGTATCTTTTTATCTATTGTATGGAGTATTTTTCCAGGCTGCTCAAGCTTGCCTACCAACAGGAAGGCTTTCGGTTCCATCCAAAGTGTGAGGTGCAATGTATCAGCCGCCTTGTGTTTGTAGATGATGTTTTACTTCTCTCCCATGGTGACTCATCTTCAGTCTATTGTCTACTTCAACAGGTCACTCTTTTTGGCCAGACTTCTAGTTTGTACATCAACCCGCAAAAATCATCCATTTTTTCGGAGGAGTTGGCACTTCTCAAAAGCAATCTATTTTCACTGCTTCTGGCTTTAGAGAAAGGAGATTTCCTTTCACATATCTTGGGGTCCCTCTAAGTCCCCATCAGCTTCTTGCCAATCAGCTCTCCCCACTTTTGCAGGACTTGAAATCTTCAGTCTAAGGTTGGAATGGCAAGCACTTTACATATGCTTGTCAGTTGGAGCTCGTCCGGTCTGTTCTGTTTGGGAAAGTCCAATTCTGGCTCAATATCTTCCCTATCCCTGACATTTTAATGAGGAAAATTATTAGCATCAGCAAAAAATTTCTTTGGATAGGTGACATCAGATGAAGTACCTCAGCTTTGGTTGCCTGGAAGTCTATTTGCTTGCTTAAGACAGAGAGGGGTTTTGGCTTGTTTGATCTTCGGGCTCGTAACATAAGTTTTCTTGGCAAGCAATTATGGAATATTCATCTTAAAACGGATTCAGTTTGGATTCGTTGGATTCACCATTTTTGTTTAAACTCTGGCACCATTTAGTCTGTTCATACACATCACTCTTCTTCTCCAATGTGGAAAGCTATCATTTATGTTAGAGACCTCCTCTTACAGCTCTGTGGGGACTCTAAGTCGAGTATTACTCTGCTGAGTAGTTGGTCTACTAGTGCAGGTTTCTTTTTATCTTGTGCCTATGATTTCTTTAGACCGATTGGTTCAGCAGTCTCATGGGGCAGAGTGGTTTGGGAACAATGGTCTCTGCCTAAATACAGTTTCACCCTCTGGCTGGCTGTCCTAGGAAAGCTTAGGACTCGTGACAGGTTGAGGTTTGTCCCGTCTGATCCCAATTGTATGTTCTGTAGGCAAGTGGAAGAGTCCTATAGTCATTTGTTTTTTTGCCTGTGAATGGACATGTCATCTATGAGCAATGATAAAATCTTGCCTGCGGATTGGGAGGACCATGCAGACTTTGACCAGTGCTATTTCGTAGGTTACACTCTCAGAAGAATAACCTGGAGGCTCAGATGAGACGAGTTTCTCTAGGTATCACGGTGTATCTCATTTGGGAGGAAAGAAACAAGCGGGTTTTTAATGGGCAATCTAAGGAGAGTGCTACAATGTTCAGGTGCTTTCAAATCATTTTCTACATTGTCTTTCATTTCTATGAAAAGGATCATTTAATTCTGTATGTAGGCTGATTAGGTGGCCTGTTGTCTCTTCATTGTGCTGCTGAATCCCCTGATTTGGTTTCTTTATGATTCATGAGAATCGTCGCAACGTGTATACATGGTCCATGCATATTGGTTTTACGTGACAAAATTAAGCTGCAGGGCCCACCAGGTTTTTTCTTTGGGTTGCTGTGCTCTCTTGCTTATGGCTGAGCTCTTTATCATGGTTTTTCTCCTTAATAATTGCTGCTACGTGAATGCATGGTACATGCATATTGGCTTCACGTGAAACACTTTGCTGCTGGGCCCATTTGCTTGTCCTCGGGTGGTTCATGATCTCTAGCTTATGGCTTCTGGTGTTTTTGTGTAAATGGCATTTAAGCATTTATGTGTTGATGGTCTATCTTGGTGGTTTGTGGAGGGCAGTTGTTTTCCTCGGTTATCCTTAGCACCTGTAGCTTTTAGGTTCCTAAAATAACTGATGGTTTGTTCTTTTAGGTTATATTTTTTTTGTGCTTGCTGGGAACCTGTTCCCACTAGCTTGTTCTGTGTAAGTGTGTATATGGCTTGCTAGTTTTCCAGTTAGTCTTACTTTTTTATCTATAAAATTCTAACATTTGATAAAAAAAAGGATTACTTTAGTCATGTTTTTTTCTAAATTAATTTCATGTATGCCATTAACTATCCAATTATTTTATAAACTTATTCACAAGTTATTTATTATTGGTGGATGATCATTGAATTAACATCAAACCCTAGATATAGAGTATTGCAACTTAATAAATTCTTGTAAAATGAGATGAAACTAGTATTATACTAAATCTACTTTGGTCCCTAATTTAAAAAAAAAAAAACTCGTTGACTCTTTAAGGTTATAATATCATGCTAGGCGTACTTCAATCCTTGAAAACAAGGAGACTCATTGACCTAACTATTAAAATCCAATATCAATAAAAAATGATGTTAACTTGGTCGACTCATTATTAAGCTAGTTTTAAGGTTAAAAATATCATACTAGGCCTACGTCGGTCTCTAAAACTAAAAGACATGTTGATCTAACTATTAAAACCTAAGCTTAATTAAAACATGACACTAACTTGATTGAAAACTCATCAACATTTTTTCTTTAATAAATATTTATATGCATATGCATATATAAGAAGGTGGAAGTACAATTTTAAAAAATAAAACTAATGTGAATACAAAGATAATAAAAATAAAATAAAAAATCATGAGTGAATAGTACCTATTTCCTAAAATTTGCACTCACATGCACATGTAAAAAGGTGAAAACATGTTTTGCAAAATGAAGCTAATGTGAATATGAAGTCAATAAAATAAAAATACATAAGTGAATAATAACCATGCCGAATAATGAAATGTTTTTTTTTTTTGTATTTTTGAATAGTAACCTACTTTCAAAAAATGAATTTTTACATGCACATGCAAACATAAAAATGCAAACACTTAATTTACTAAACGAAGATAATGTGAATGTGAAATCAATAAAAATAAAATAAAATAAATAGATGAATAATAACCATGCATTAATAGTTAAATGTACTTTATTTTTCATTTTGAATAGTAACCTACATTTAAAAATAAATTTTTATTCTCTTCTTCATCTATTTATAGAAGGGGAAGGGCTTCTAAAAGCCTCCATGAGTGGTTCTAATTGGACAAATCCCATCCCTACAAGTCATTTTTCCTGTTAAAAATCATGATTGCCTAACCTCCTTTAACCTTTTTTATAGCGATTTCAATGGTATTTTCATTATGGAGATGGATGTTTATAAGGGAGGGGATGTCAGGGAAAGAAATAGGTGTGTTTAGGATGTGTTAGAGAGGATAAAATACAATCATTCAGGGGTGGAAAATGGGTGGTGCTGTAGAAAAAAAGCGAAGATGGTGCAAGGTTGCACCAAAACAACATTGTTTGGTGCACGCCTTTTCTTATTTACATGCAATAGCACCATTTAACTTAAAGGGGGAAGTTTCATTTTTTTTCAAAATAGATCCTCCAAGTTTATTGTTTTTCCATTTTAGTAATTGAATTTGTATTTTTTATTTTCTTTGCCAATCACACATTTTTCTTAGAATTTTTTTCGATTTAATCCCTAATTGCACTTTTTTACATCCTTCTCATTCCTTTGTTTTCTCTAGTTTAGTTCTTGGATTCATATTGTTTTTTTGTTTTTTTTGCCAATTGTACCCTTTTTTATTATTTCTTTCAATTTTATCCTTAATTGCACATTTTTTTATTTTATTTTCTTTATTGTTATTATTATTTTTGTCTTTTTTTCTCTTGATTTCCCAAAAAACAAAAATATACAAAAATGATGAAAAATAATAACACTTGAAATAATAAAAATTTACGAAAATCACTGAAATCAAAGTAAAAGCGTGAAATATATTTTTCTTTTGCAATTTTTGTTTCTTTTTAGGCAAGAAGATTTTTCTCTTTATATATATATATATATATATATATATATATATATATATATTTTAGGGGGGGTTAAAATTGAGTTATGATAATTGTCCTCTCTTTACAATACTTACGATATAAGTCTACAAAAAGTTCTTTTCTTGGGCTTTGTTTAGCAAGGTTGTAAAGAAAATGTATTTACAAGAACCTAAGAAATTATTCTCTCATTGCTCCTATTAACTTCACTTTTCCTCACATCCTCGCATGATTGTTTTGAACTTTTGACTTCACCTTTCTTCTTCTCCTTCAGTCTTAATTGATCTTCATAAACTTGTCTACATAACAATAGTACAAGTTTGAAATTTTTTCGATCATTTTCAAGAAAATATATGTTTCAAAACCCATCATGCTTAGCCTTTTAATCAAATTGCCAAGGATACCCTAACAGTAAATGAGTAGCATACATAGAAACCACATCATACAAAACCTTATCCTTATAATTTCTAATCGAAAAAAAAAATCAAAATTTATTTAGTAACTTTTACTTCACCATATTTGTTCAACAATTGAAGTCTATAAGGTCTTTAATGCTTAATGATGTTTAGATTTAACTTTTTAACAAGTGTTGCAGTAGTAACATTAGCACAACTCTCACTATCAATATATATACTACATACCTTGTTATTTATGTCGCTTCTAGCATGGAAAATGTTCTTCATTTGTTTCTCCACATCATCCTCCTTAATTTGAACATTAGCAATCTTCTAATCACCAAAGCCTCTATATCAACTGCATACTCAACATCACAGAAATCATATTTCCTATTTGTTCTCTTATAGCCAAAATAATCACATGGCAAAACTTACCCATGTCCGAGGGTTCAATGTTACCGAAACCTAGCATCATGTTCATGATCAAAATCCTTAACCTCTCTATCTTTACTTTTGTCTACATATTCATTTAAAAGTGAAATAGCTTGTCTCATAGGTCTTCTACCCTTTAGACCTCTACGGATTAGCCAATCTTGAAGGCTAGCTTCTTCGATTCTCAATCTAACCATCCCATTTATAACCACTCCAAACTTTATTTTCATCAACTCTAATTATTATTGCATAGCCAAATAACCCAATTCTAGATTATTCTTATCACTCGGTGGTGATGATCAACTTTTTATTGACATCGTTAAGATCTAAAAATCATGTTAGTAGTAAGATAAAATATATCCTTACACGCTGCCTCACGAGTTTACACTTAGTAGATGTCACTCCTCTCGTATTTCATATAACATTTTGGTTTTTCACATAAAATTTTGGTTTTTCACTATAATAAGCTCACCTTTTGCCTTTTACTACCCAATCTCAATTTTAGTTCTTTAAGGAACTAATTAACAATAAATTAGAAAAATTAACCACTTAATAGCTCAATCCAAAATAATAAGAAGCAATAAAAACTAAAAACTATCAATGAAAAACTATGAATATTGAATTGCAAATATCAGAATTTGTGCAAAATATGAATGATACAAAGACACAAAAAAGTTATAAAAATAAGAGGACTAATGAAATAAGAACAAAATAACCCAACTAAACAAAGACATTAATATATTTTTTTTTACCTAGCTGGAACTATTAAGAAAGCAAAATTGATGCAAAACTGATTGTTATTAACTTTTTTATTTTATTTTTTGAAGTAACCCAACAAAACATACCTAACCAACCCTAAAAGTCAAGATATGACAACAATATATCCCAAGAATAAAAAAAATAGATTTGAGTTGTTGAATCCAAGTTTTGTGAAAAAACCTTAATTTTGCGACCTTTACCCTACTTCTCGTCTTTGTGCAATTTCTTTGATCTTTATTCCTTTTTTTTTTAATTTTAGACAACCAGATCATAATTAGTATGCTTTTTTAAAGCTTTGCAGCAATTAGGTTCTAGATTACAATAACGATGAAATAAAGCATAAACTAAAAGATAAAAGGATATAAAATGATTTTAGAGCCTTGCTTTGATACTACCTGATGTGAATCCCATGAATTTAAATATGAAAAAATCAATATTCAAATCGACCCTTTCTAAGAAACCTAAATTCATGCTTGTGATTGAGTTTGACACAACTATAACCTATATCAAAATCATCATCATCATAATCATTATATAAATCTTGAAAGAAGTACATTTCTTTACGATAGTGCATCGACCACTATGTTTTCATTACTTTGCTTTTATTTTATCATATATGAAAATGTTTTTATGGCCTTAATTTGATGTTCAATTCCCTTAATAGGTGACAATTTATCTTGAAACCTTATCAGGGAAAATATCCTTGTTACTATGTAATAAAGAAACACAAACACTAGGAATACAAGGATCAAGTTCATTAGTGTTAAAATATATCTTCTTATACACAAGTAAAATCATAATCATGTCAGAAAAATAAGCAGTCTTAATCTCACTTTCTTTTTTCTAATTCTCCTTTAGCGGAATCTATAGTTGAAAATGCAAAAGAGGAGGCTGAAAATTTTGATCATGAACATGGTGTTAGGTTTCAATAACATAGGACCTGTAGACATGGGGGAGTTCAGCCACATAATGGTTCTGGTAAGGTTTTTAAAGCATGTGAAATTTTGGCATCTAAGAAGTTCCATCTTTTGATTTTTTTTTTCTTTCAATTGAATCATTTTTTTCTCCTTTCAATTTCATCATTCAATATTTGGTTTATTTTGAATTGATCTTCGTAATTTGTTTTGGTTTGCTTTTTTTGAGGTTATCACAGTCTCAAACAAATGTTCTTGTATTTGATTAGTGTTTAATTTTGTAAGGGTCTATTTTTATTATCATATCATAAAATAAAAAATAGTTTAAAAAATAACGAAGTTATTGAATACAGTGGAGTCCATGATCTGGGTAGTGGGTTAAGGTGTGATACCCTAATTGATCCAATATGTTGTTATCTTAATATTAAAAAAAAATGTCATCTTGAACTTTTTTTAAAAGCCAAACAATATTTTTTTTAATCAATTATCTAGGTTGCTTTTGAATCCGTCAAGCCAACTAAATCGACTAGATCATATTAAGACAACTTCTACACAAATTAATTTTAAATCAAGGGTAAGCAAAATGTTGGATCGAGAGGGTTCAAGGTTAGTACATTGAATTGTATTTAATAATAATATGAAATAACTTTACTTTTTTTCCGCGTTCAAATTATTTTTGATTCGAACCACATTGTAGTTTAGTCATGTATACAAGTTAGTTTATAAAAAAAACATAAATTCAATTGTACCCTTCCAAAGGAAACTATATTTGGCCAATAATATAAGGAATGACATTCCTGCAACTAAATGAGTTCCGGACTAACTACAAATCCCAGAGCCGTAGAAGTCGTTCCTTCAAAATCCCAAATTAGATAACTTGAAAATGTGGATAATGATGGGGTTGCCTATACATAGATAAAATTTAGAGATCAGTTTTTCGCTGTATTGGACTTGATACATTCCTATATATACAAGTCTCTACATATCTCAAAGCAAACATATCTGAATTTTTCAGTTTTATGAGAACAAGCAAACATGCCGGGTTCCTGGATTGGTATTCTTCTCATTGCTAGTTTAGGTTTGATAGGTTCCTGCTCAGCAGCAGCAGCAGCAGCAGCAGCAGTTGAATATGATTCTAGTGCTGTTATCATCAATGGCCAAAGAAAAATTATTCTCTCAGGATCAATTCACTATCCTCGTAGCACTGTTGAGGTAATTATATATATATTGAACAAAGAAAATGTTGCAGAAAATTAATTAAAGCATTGCATAGTCTTAAAATATGGTATATATACTCACTTAATTGAGTCTTGTCTACAGATGTGGTCAGATTTGATTCAGAAAGCAAAGGAAGGAGGACTTGATACGATTGAAACATACATTTTCTGGAACGCACATGAGCGTCGCCGTCGTGAGGTGGGAAACTCACCTGCTTTTATATTCGATCGGCCTGATGAGAGGCTGCCTTTGCCTACCATTTAATCTCGATTGTGCCATTCTTTGATTTTGTCATGACAGTATAATTTCACGGGCAACCTAGACTTTGTAAAGTTTTTCCAGAAAGTGCAAGAAGCAGGGCTATATGGCATTCTCCGAATTGGTCCTTATGCCTGTGCTGAATGGAACTACGGGTAATAAACTCTTACCTTTCCTTTTTCCCCCCCTTCTTAAGCTTTAATTTCTTCAATTGTGGACTTGTTACAGGATTTACAATATTATTTTTTTGTTCTCCACCTGACCAGGGGCTTCCCTGTGTGGCTACACAATATTCCAGAAATCAAATTCAGGACAGACAATGAGATTTTCAAGGTTTGAATTTGTCAACTTCTTCTGTTTTTTTTGCCCTAATGAACCCACTGTTGAACTATGCTAGACCCTCATTATCCATGGGAGATCATGTTGCTCACGACGACATGGACCACACTTATGGAAACTATAAAAAAATAGTTGTCCATCATGGCCATGGCCAGGCCTATCTAATAATTTCTCAAACTCAAGAGAATGGGCTTATAAATGTTGAGATAAAAGTCCAAAATTTATTATTGTTTTCGTCCCGTTACATTCCTTGGTATTGTTTGGCAATTATAATGAACAAGAAATAATCTATATTACATCATTATATAAATTATATTTTAATATTTTATTTAAAAGTTTAAGTTAGTGGGTTAAATTTATTTTTTTGATATAGTATTAGAATTTTATTTATTAAATTTTCACGAATTTGAATCTCATTATCTCTATTTTTATTTTATAATCTCATTTTATTTAATAAAAATTAAATATAATATAACATGGACATAAATAAATTTTATGTTCTAAAAGTTTTATCATGTGTTAAAAGAATTATATAAATTATTAAAATCCAGTCTAGAAACATAACCTATTGAATTGAAGTATTGAATTGAATGGGTTGTTTTACAATCTCAACTTTACTTTTCTTTGTACAGAATGAAATGCAGACTTTTACAACCAAGATTGTGAACATGGCTAAAGAAGCGAAGCTTTTTGCATCGCAAGGAGGACCTATAATTCTCGCACAGGTTTGCAGGCCTGCAGCCATCTTTTTTAATCCACAATTTCACACATATTACTAGTAGCATTACTTGCTTCTAATCTCACTCCTAAACATATTTGAATATATCAGATAGAGAACGAATATGGAAATGTCATGGGACCTTACGGGGAAGCAGGGAAATCATACGTTCAGTGGTGCGCACAAATGGCTGTAGCCCAAAATATTGGTGTACCCTGGATTATGTGCCAGCAGAGCGATGCTCCATCATCCGTGGTATTTATTGCATTTTCTTCTTCGCTTCTATCTTTTTTGTATCGGGCTATTGATCATTTGTATTTCAGTTTCATTATCCTGTAGATATCTTTGATCACTCGTTTTTTCTTTTCTTTTATGTTGCCCTAATAGATTAACACATGCAATGGATTCTACTGCAATACATTTACACCAAACAATCCAAAAAGTCCGAAAATGTGGACTGAAAACTGGACTGGATGGTAAGCACAGCTTTCTTCCCTACACTCATCCGATTAATCACACTGAGTTTGAATCCTGCCACACACTTGCCTTGTAGGTACAAGAAATGGGGCCAAAAAGATCCACACAGGACTGCCGAAGATTTAGCATTTTCAGTGGCACGCTTTTTCCAGTACAATGGAGTGTTGCAGAACTACTACATGGTCGAACTCTCCCCAACATAATCTGTTCTGACAGTTCTTCAAGCATGTGTGTTCTTCAAATGATTACTTTTATTCGTTTCTTTGTTTGTTTGTATTATTTTCAGTATCATGGAGGAACCAACTTTGGACGCACGTCAGGAGGCCCATTTATCGCAACATCTTACGACTATGATGCACCACTTGATGAATACGGTAATCACTGAATTAATTTAACCATTTACATGCCTGCATCAATATTGAAAGCATGCGTTCAGAAAATTACTTGTCTGCTCTTTCATCACCTCTAATGACGTTTTTCCTGGCATAAAAAATTGAGAAGATTTGTGCTCGAAACGTATCAATTGATCCTTTCTCTGTTGAACACTACTATGATTAACCACTATAAGAAAATTTCAATCTGAACTTTCAGGAAATTTAAACCAGCCCAAGTGGGGACACCTCAAAAACCTCCATGCAGCACTCAAACTGGGGGAGAAGATTCTGACTAACAGCACAGTGAAAACAACAAAATATTCAGATGGGTGGGTTGAGGTAAGTGAAAAAATAAATAAGATATCAATATAACAAGAATGAAGTAAGCATCAGTTTATACAAGTTCATGATGTACATCATCAGCTGACTACGTACACCAGCAACATTGATGGGGAGAGATTGTGTTTCCTGAGCAACACAAAAATGGATGATCTAGATGTTGACTTGCAACAAGATGGAAAGTACTTTGTGCCTGCTTGGTCTGTTAGTATTCTTCAAGATTGTAACAAGGAAACTTACAACACTGCAAAGGTAAAACCAAAGCATTTCCTATGGCGTTATTGTTTTTTCATTTCTAAAATTACTTGAACATTAAGACATGCTTATTGATTAAGAGTTGTTTTTACAGGTTAACGTCCAAACCTCTTTGATCGTAAAGAAATTACATGAGAATGATACACCTCTAAAACTCTCCTGGGAGTGGGCACCAGAGGCAACTAAAGCCCCACTCCACGGACAAGGTGGCTTTAAAGCGACTCAGCTTCTTGAACAAAAGGCGGCAACATATGATGAAAGTGATTACTTATGGTACATGACTAGGTATTAATTGATTTCTTCTTGTGCTACGCTTCAATTACTATGGGGATGACACCTAGAAAATATTTCACCGTCGTCATTCTCCACCTTCATCTGTGCAATACAGCGTTGACAATAATGGGACAGCCTCGAAAAATGTGACGTTGCGTGTGAAGTATTCAGGGCAATTCCTTCATGCTTTTGTTAATGGGAAGGAGATAGGTAAGATCTTACTTAATTCAGATCAATCTTTAGGATAATCATCAACATTGATATCATCATTGCACGGTCGTTCATGCTCGTCTGATTTGGCCAAATATAACAGGTTCCCAACATGGTTACACTTTCACATTCGAGAAACCTGCTTTGCTGAAGCCCGGGACAAACATTATTTCTTTGCTCAGTGCCACTGTTGGACTGCAGGTACTGTACCTATGCTTACTATAGTTCCCACAGTTTATCAAGTTCAGCTTCAATTTCCATTAGCATCTTTAAATTCAATGAAGCAATTCTCACACAATTCCCTGTCTTATTTTTCCACACAGAACTATGGTGAATTTTTTGATGAGGGACCCGAAGGCATAGCAGGAGGTCCCGTTGAGTTGATCGACAGCGGCAACACCACCACTGATTTATCATCAAACGAGTGGAGTTATAAGGTAAATTATATGGAAGCTGCCAGTAGCTATGGATTTTGTGCACGCTTGTAATGATTGACCTAATCATCTATATTTATTTGGCCTAAGGTTGGATTGAATGGTGAGGGGGGACGATTCTACGATCCAACTTCAGGCCGTGCCAAATGGGTCTCAGGTAATCTTCGTGTGGGGAGAGCCATGACCTGGTATAAGGTATACTTCTCAATCCTCAATAGCACCTCATGCCAACGAAATGCCTCTTGATCAGTTGATATTTGATATAAAATTAATTGTCTTGAAAAATTATGTCAGCAACTCTTGTCCGAGTTTCCAACGGAATTTTGTTCAATGATCATTGTTTTAAATTGTATCTTCGTCTAGACCACCTTCCAGGCTCCATCAGGAACCGAACCTGTGGTGGTGGACTTGCAAGGTATGGGCAAGGGTCATGCCTGGGTGAATGGGAATAGTCTAGGTCGCTTCTGGCCAATATTGACTGCCGATCCCAACGGATGCGATGGCAAATGTGATTACCGTGGACAATATAAGGAGGGCAAATGCCTGTCAAATTGTGGCAATCCAACTCAAAGATGGTACTGTGTTATCAATAACTGCTCTTATTATTCATTACTCTTATTATCCTAAGATCAGGTTTTAAAGGATGGCATTGTATCAGGTATCATGTCCCAAGATCATTCCTCAACAATGGCTCAAACACATTGATTTTGTTCGAGGAAATCGGAGGAAACCCTTCAGATGTTTCTTTCCAGATTACGGCAACTGAAACAATATGCGGAAATACATATGAAGGAACCACATTAGAATTATCATGCAACGGTGGACGAAGAATCATCTCAGATATCCAATACGCCAGCTTTGGAGACCCGCAGGGAAGCAGCTGCGGCTCATTCCAGAGAGGCAGCGTTGAGGCCAGTCGTAGCTTTTCTGCAGTTGAAAAGGTACTTCAAATCAAACAACATGATGATTCATTAGGTATTTGTTTTTCCCTTCCTGAAAGTTTTTCTGGTGTTTCAGGCGTGCATCGGAAAGGAGAGTTGTTCAATAAACGTCTCAAAAACAACATTTGGAGTAGAAGATAGCTTTGGCGTTGATAATAACAGGCTGGTTGTTCAAGCTGTATGCACATGATACAATGAGAGTCATAGTCAAAAGAATGAAAATTGATTACTGCAATTGGATCTTGCTATCAAAGATAAAACTGATTCTGTACACCATGAACACAAGTCCTCTGAAACAGAAATCTGTTTGATGATATCTCTGTTTCTTTACGGCTTCATGTTTTCATGTGGAGATTTACATATATCTGTACTCGAGTCGCCAGTTATTGTCTCCAGGTTTATCAAACTCGAGAACTGTCATTGACATTTGACTGTACAAAGATCGACAATTTCGTAAATTTCAATAGCAACCCTCTGGCAGATCTTCCCTACATTTTATGATAGCATTTTCCATCTCTTGTATCCAAATGCTGAATGCTCTTGCAGTTCTTTCCGAGCCTATTTTCAGCTACTACAAATGTGGTGTTGCCCTAATGACGACCAAGATCCAAACCAACCCATACACACACGGGTATTTGTTGATATGATGCATCATTTTCTTGATCAGTTGCAACCTGTTTTTTGTTTCTTTCTTCCAATAATAATATAGAAGAAAAAACTATAATAGAAACTTAACACCAGGCAAAACAAATAAATAGTCTACAATTTAGAAACTTAATTCCGAAGAAAAAGAAGTACCATTGTCACAAACCAAACGGAGTATAAGTGTTCAATATGTTATTCTTAAAAAAAAAAAGGTACGGGTGTCTAATATTTCATTTCCTAAAAAAAATATATTATTACAAATAAAACATAATTTAAAAAAAGCAAGAAGTAATAGTAAATTGCATAAATAAGAGTGGTACATCTAGATATGATCATCTTTTATGATAACTTGATTGGTCTATTTACATTGTTATGTAGTTCAAATCCTATATGAACTACAATTCCTTGCTCTTTAAAAATTATTCATGGAAACTTTCCTAGCAATCATGTATTCTTACTAATTTGTAAATAAGAGGTGAACATCTAGAGATGACCATTTTTTCAGTAATTGAATGGTCTATTTACATTGGTATATAATTCAAATTCTATGTGAACTATAAAAATTATCCATGGAAACTAGGAGCTTACAAAATCCTAATACAATTTGTATATCTATTAGTATGTCTCTTTCCTAGCAATCATGTATTCTTACTAATTTGTAATTTTTACAAGTATAATATGTTATAGACTCTTACTTAGAGTAGGACTTGATCTTCCTGTTAATAACTTGAAACACTATCTCTATGGTTGAATACTTTTTCATAGTCAATCATGTCTTCTAGCACTCATGGATGATCATGACATATAATCCCCTTGGTCAATTATTTCTTATCTTTTATGGTTGATCTCTTAAATCACGATCGATTTCAGCCTTCTATGGACGATTAATTTTCTTATATAATCAATAAGTGGATGTTTATTTTTGATATAAACAATGCCTCTATATTTCTTTGTTTTAGAAAAAAAATAAAGTGATATCCTGTGTCATTTAATGCTGAAATCGATCAAATTAATTGACCATAAATGACATGGAAAGGAGCACTTGTTACCCAAAAATAATGACCATGCTCTTGATGCTTGTCTAACATATCAATCAATTATTTCTTTTCAAAAATCATGCATGCTTTGGCTTTTAGATGCAATGTTTAGAATTCTACTGCTTTATTTTTCTTCGATTATTCATCTTGCATACAAAACCCTCAATTTTTCTTTTAAAAGCTCATGATAATTTTTCACAAGGAAAAAATTAAGAACCCCAAACCTTTTTCTTCTTCCTCAAGGACACCAAAATAATAGCCTCAAGCTTTGTTGCACCAATATTATGCTTATTACTAGTTTCCAAAATCATACAGATAGTTTATCCCATTTCAATTTATTCACAATCACTGTTGCAAAAAACACAAAAGGGGAATGGCCTGGCCTATTTTATAAGAAAAAAACAACCATCCTATGAAGAACACCCATTCATGTTGGTCATCGAAAAAGAAAAGACTTTCATTAAAAGATGACGATGTCAAATATTTAGAAGAAATGAATTTCAATATAGCCTAGTATTGTTGTTGCAGATTATATATCAAGTATCTGAATAGGATGCAATAAGACTTCAATGAACAATGGAAATGTCAAAATACTTTTTATGCCATTTAGCTATCCAAATTCACCACCAAACCTAACAAAGAATTATTGGTTGCTCTCTCTCTCTCTCTCTTTGTGCGTTTGTGTGTGTGTCAAAATCTAATAATGTTTTTTTATTTAGGTATAGAGTGAAAAATATTGACTTGTATGACCTGGCCATAATAGAAGGCTTATATCTAACAGATAAAGAGCTTTGTCCTTTCATTCAAATATTAATAAAGAGATTTAGTGTTAGGTGCTCCTAAATTCATTATCTTAATAAAAAGAGGGAAAGAAAAAACATACTTACCCTTACACAAAGAACAATAACTTTCCTACTATATTAGATATATAGCTATTTGATTTGTTCCATATCTATAAAACCCACTAAAGCATACCTAAAGACGACAATGACATTGGCTAAAGGTAGAATAATGACATTAGAGCCTTTTATTCTCAATTATATTTACAAGGAATTGGGAGAATGCCAAACTATATAAGAGGATGAGCCATTTATGATGAAGGAAAAACTTTATGGAATGTATGGTGGGTTCAGGCATAGGGAACTGCCTATTTTTAAGGGATCAACAATGTGAAATCAAGTCTTAATCTAGACTCTTACT
The DNA here is from genome assembly GCA_015852605.2 of Populus deltoides. Lineage (NCBI taxonomy): Eukaryota > Viridiplantae > Streptophyta > Magnoliopsida > Malpighiales > Salicaceae > Populus > Populus deltoides. Next base: position 14,931,859 of record CM027575.2, read on the forward strand.
TAAGAGGGAGCCTTTTATAATCCTCCTTTCATATTTTCTCTTAAAAACATATGTAGAAATCCTCCTAAATATCACAAATAAAAGTGACATTAAATTATCCCCTCTAGCATTAATGAGGACAAGATCTCAATGGGTATTTCTTCCTCAATGTTAAAGGATATATACTGAAAGGAAAGAAAACACTATATATTGAAAAAGTGTTATAACTTATTGAGATCTATAATTTGGGCTAGTAAAGATCCGATTTCAAAGAATAATTATTATTCTTGTGAACCATACAACCCTTAATTGTTAGTTATATAACTAGGATTCCTCTATTCCATTTTATTCCCAATGTTTTATACTTTGGATAAAACTCATCCAAACATGGGGACTTTTAATAACCTGGAAAAAGTTAAAGAAGTGACAATAGTAATAAAATATCATTTTAAATCTTTTCAAGTAAAAAAAAATCCTTTTTTGATGAAAAACAACATAGTAAAGAAAACAATAGAAAGAATTATGAAAACATAGTTAAGAGATTAAGTTAAAGGTATCCAAATGAATTCTTAGGTAAAAACACTTTACTTTTTATACCACCCAATTGTATTATTTGTCTTATGTTCTCACAGTTTCTTTTTTGTGTTGTCTCTCAGCCTATCAAACCTTTTTCTTCTCTAAACATGATAACTTTCTATAGCCTAGAACATACTAATACTAATGTATTATACTGTAAATAGAGCTTGTCCAAACATTGTGGTTTTTAAAGGCTTAGAACAAATCGAAGAAGTGACTGAAGGAATAAAATGTCACTTTAAATGCGTTCATGTGAGGGATTTCTCAAAGACTATAGGCCACTAGTCAAGATTTTTTCTCTTGTATAAAAAGACACTACATATCATCTTCAATGCTTCTATACTTGAGATATTAGAAAATTTCTTTTTTGATGAAAGACTACTTAGTAAAGAAAGCAATAGGAAGAACTCCAAAAGTATAGTTAAGAGATTAAGTTAAAGGTATGTAGATAAAGTTGTTGACCTTTAGGTCAAATATTCATGTTTTTATATATTTTAATGATAGCAATAAAGTAGTAAATTGACTAATAATGTGCATTGTTGAGGATAAGTTTTAAACAAGTTTATTTAAAGAACATATCAACAAGTATTAAGGATTTCATGAATAAATCAATTAAAAAGTCCAAAAGGGAAGAAAAATGACAACTTAGATTTAGTATTCATTTTAAATGCTCATTGTAAATCTTTATATCTTACTTGACAACACAATTAAAATGAACTCACACACCCATTTTGCATGCATTAAAGGATTGAAAAATAATCTAATATAATCTAAAATAGATGATTCTAAGAATTCACCTAAGTTAATTCTTCAAAACTAGAATTTTGCATGAATCAATCGACCATTTGGTATGAATAAATGAATTGGTCGATTGCTTATTCATCAACAATGAACACTTAGAAACTCTGCAGGAACTAATCAACCAATTGGCTTGACCAATCAAAACTGGTCAACTGTTTTAGCTGTTGGTGGAGCTATGATGACTATAAATAGTTAGTTTTTACTATATATATATATATATATATATATATATATATATATATATATATATATATATAACTTGTCTAATTGTAAAATTAGAAAGGGATTCTTAATATATATCATATACAAGTTATTCTAAGTGAAAACATAACAAAAATATCAATCTTTAATTATACTTAAAATTTATGTAATAAAACCTTCATAATCTAGCACAATAGTATATATTCTCATTCTTACTACATTTAAACACTTTTTTGTCCTATATATGCTATATTGTGAGATATTAGAAGTTTCAATTGTAATATTCATTATATTAAGAGAGTAAATTATGATAACAAAAATTACATTTGTAAACCTTTGAGAGTTAGAGAAAAACTTTTGGTTTTGATGAGGTATTTTTACCAAGAAAAAAATATTGAAGAGTGAATATCTTTAAGTGGGAGATAAATCTTGAAGAAAAAATATCTTCAAGTGGTGTAAAAATCTTGGTGTGGATTATCAAATGGTCATTGTACTCTAAAGCTTGAACAAGTTAAAGAATACAATACTCAAGTATAGTTTGGTTTTTGAAGTGTGGATGTAGACTATCAAACCACATTAAAAAAAAATTGCAAATTCTCTCCCTATCTCTTTACTTTAAGCAATATAATTATATTGTTGGTTATTATATATATTTGAATTAATTTGCATTATTTGTTAATATTAGTGATACACCTAATTCATCCTCCTTTTAGGTGTTACAGTTTCTTTAATACTAGAACAACAAGATAGATTTAGAGTTGATAATAAAATATTGGTTGTTCAAGTTGTATGCCTAGGATATAATAAAAATGATGAAGAGAGCCATGGTCAATGCAATGAAAATTTAGCATGACAATTGGGTTTTGCTACCAAAGATAATACAATTGATTTTGTACACACAATGAATACATGTCTTTAAAAATTAACGACCAGTTTGATGATATCTCTATTGGGTTTCCTAAAACATATAAATACAGTGAAAAAAAGTAATTTTAAACTTTTTTAGTCTCATGGATCTCGTTAAAAAATATAGGGTTGTTTAGGGTGTGAGCAAAGATTACATAAAGATTAATTCATCTTTCTAAGGTTTGGCTAAGTCTTTGAGGCTAGGTTATCATAAGTCATAATAAGTTATTCAATTATCGATCTCCAACAATAATCTATACAAATCACCATATTAAAAATCTTATAAGCCTTTTAGAAGAGAATGATTAATATATGCTAACTCTTTTCTTTTCTTTTGTTTTAGTTGTATATGTTAATAAAAATATGAGGTATAAGATTCTATTTATATATATATAAAAAAAAAACCTTATATTCCATATTAATTAAAAAAAAATCACTTTTCCCCTTTAAAAATATCACATATATTATTTAAAGAAAATTATTAGAAATTTATGCAATTAAGTCCCTACTTGATTTTTCTAAGTTAAGAATTGTAATCCCTTGTTATTAAATTTTAGTCTTTAATTTCCAAAACTTATTTATAATTAAGTCATACTTGATTAATTATCTTGATTTAATTTCGTACTGGTAACTCTTAATTTGTATGACCCATTAGGTTTATAATATATTAGCTAAAATATAAATCATAATCATAATAGGATCAAATAAATTAAATAATTTAACTCACTTTCAATTCAAAAAACTGATTGATTTATATTTGAAGATCAAACGCAACATCTACTAAAATGTCATGATCCTCCAAATATTAGAAAAGTCATATATAGTTTAACTTGACCTTTCAATAGCTAGGTTCTTAGTGTAATTATTGTTTATTTATCAAGAATGTTTGTATATAGATATTTAAGCATAGAGTATGTATGCTTTGTGAAATCATGTTTATTTTCAATATCATAATCATTGATTCTTCAAATAAGATTTGAGCCCTTTTCAAGTTTCATTTTGTCTTGCGCAAGAATTTTACAATCAATACTATTTAAAAATACGTAGAAATTTTTTTTTAATTCACCTACGGTGATGAATCCTCTCATAATCACTTAAATACATTTATATAGTTCATGTTATACCTAATATATGTCCATTTTTTACCTTTGATTAAGGGAACATATAGTTAGTATCAAAATATAACATTCTCTTTATAAGATAATTTAGTGATCTCAAATTTAAGAATCACTTACATAACTGTCACGTGAATCTTTCTATATATATATATATATATGAGTAATCTCTATTGGGTTTAGTACACTTGTTATTTTACAAGCACTTATTTATTAGTTCTAGGTATCCCTCACACATCACCTTATAAGAATATCTATTTCCTTTCATAAAGAAAAAAAACACAATGTGTATAAGTCTTAATAGCTCTGATTAATGTCCAATCTTAATAGAACATTGACTAGAAATATTTGGAACAATGCTTTGATACAATAAGATTCCTTATAATTATTGTCATACCATGACAAAAAATTATAGGACTCGACGAATGTTTGAAGGAAAAAACAAAAATAAATGGAGTCGCCACTTGGTAATTAAAGGAAACGAGAAATCCTAAAACAAACACTAGTTCTAGAAATTCAGGCACTACGTTAGTTATTCTTAAGAAAAAATAAACATCACCCTTACCGTATCCTTTCAAATAAAAGAATACCTTCAGTATGTGTTTTATCTTATTCATGATATTGATTGCCTAACTTTATTTAAAAGTTTATTCATGATCTATTTTAATGAAAAATGGTGTCGGTCCTTAAGAATAAGAGACTCATTGATAAAAAAAAAATTTGATGTTAATCCCTAAAAATAGATGATTTTGTTTATTTAGAAGAATGTTTTACGTTAATGCCTAAAAGTAGGCAATTTTGTCGGTTTAGAAAATTTTTGACATTAATCCTTAAAATAGGTGACTTTATCAATTTTAAGAAATCCTTATGTTAATCCTTAAAATAAGTGATTTCATCGATTTTATAAAATTCTTAGCATTAATACATTAAAATGAGATTTTGTCAATTATACATAAAGAATTTTGATTTCATTCAAAAAAAAAATTAATAATGAATCAGACTATCCTAAAACATTATATTAGACTTATCTTAGATTTTTTAAAGGGTTTTAGAATGTCGACCCATAAAGACCTTTTTAATATGGATCAAATCTTAATGGGTTTTAGAAACATGTTATAAAACCTTATATGAAAACAAGCAACATAATAATTAAGTTTTGTTTTTCTTCTTGTTTTAGAAATGAGGAGATGCCATAGTAAAATGAGAACATGGAAATAACATGTTAATTACAAAACTTGCATGAATACTAATTAAATGCAAAAAATTATTTTTGTTTTGTGAGAGGTTTGGCCAAAATGCATGAAATTTGAAACACATAGGAAATAAAACTCTAGATGACAATTAAATCCTAAGAATAAAATATTCAAATCTCATATTACTCATTCATACATCATCTAAACAAGAAACAACATGTCATAATTTTTTTCATAATCAAGGAAGCATGCAACACTTGAACTAGAGTCTTTTGCATGCATCATCATCTAAAAACAAAGCATATTTCAAAACCTTAACTTTATTATTCCAAGTCTAGGTTACAAGCAAACCTAAGAACACAAGTTTTGGTTTTTCTTTCATGTATTTGTCTTCTAATAAAAATCATCATATTTATTCTGATTTTTTTAAGAAATAAGAGGCATGAAAAACTTAAATAACACACAAAAACCCTAAAAAGCTCAAATTTAATTTTTTATCCATGCATTTTTCACATACTTAAACATCATATTTTTTGTATTTTTTATTAAAAAAAATCTAATGTCTAAATTTATCCTAACTAAGTCTAAAAACACCTTTTTTTTATGTTGTTCATGTATTTTAAAATAAAAGGTAACATTATATACTATTTTTTCCATAAACCCTAAAGAAAGAAAAAGAAGAAAAAGAGTTGTGACTTACTTAAATGATTGTTTCAACAGAATATGGAGGATTTATACAGGCTTCTAATGGTTGTTACAATGGTTAGCTAGTGGTGGAGATGATTATGATGGTTTTTTCTCTCTAAACAGGGGTTCCTCTTTTATATTTGGTTGATACTTTTTTTTCTTGCTTCTTTTTATCTTTTAGAACTCTTTGGTTTTAAATGAATTGATTTAATGACAAAAAAAAACATTATTTTCTTCCTCACAATTTGGGTTTTTTGGTGTTTGGGCATGGTCTCTTTATACCCATTATCTCTGTCTCAAGTTTGAATTCTCTCTCTTTATACCCTCCCTTTTCTTTCTCACTATATCCCTCTATTTATGGGCAGGGGATGGTCCTAGAACTTTTTTAGATGGGATAATCTTGTTTATTGATCTTATTAAGCCAATATTGGCTATCCACCATTCTTGTTCACTTTGTATAACATGCTAAGGTTGGCTACTTTGGCATTTATTTTCTACCATCACATAGAGATAATAAGGTGGGTCTTTGGATGAAAATGAAATACAAGTGCATAGGAAGTGGTGGATGTGTTTGTTGTCATTTAATGTTCATGTGAGAAAGAGAAACTTGTATTTAAAGTTGGGCTAAAAATAGCTGCAAAAAAAACAAGAAAAAATGCCATGCATGCGTGAGGGAGATGACAGTCGCACCATGCTTTTGAAAAAGCATTGTTGGTGCCTTTAATTTTCATTTTCAACAAGAAGCATAATTATATGTTCTTGTACTTGTTTTATTTCTTATGTTATTTTCATCTACATCAGTTGATATTAGAGCTCAATGATTCTTGGTGTTTAGTGTTATGAGCTGAAATAATCATGGTTGAATCATAAAGCATAACATGTTTGGTTAAGAGAGGATGAGGAGGTTTTCCATCGGAAGAGAAATGTTCAAGAACTGGTGATAGAAGAAATGCAAGGACATATTACAAAATTTAAAAGAGGTGTTCAAGAGCTGGTGATAGAAGAAATGTAAGGACATATTATAAAATTTAAAAGAGGTGTTCAAGAACTAGAGATAGAAGATATTCATAGATGGATTACAAAATTAAATCGTGTGTTGGCAAAGGTAAGAAGCCTTAAGAATTGTAAGAATATGGTATTGGAACTAAATTTTTTTATGATTCTAGTTCTTGTGTAGATTAGGATCAACCACAAAGATTCGATGAGGAAGAAACTCAAGATGTCATCGAGCATGAGGGTTGTATAAATCCTATAAATCTTTAAATTAGAATCTACAAGGATTCTCTCATAAAATGAAGAGCACTTTGATAGTCCAATAAAGTATAAGAAATTTTTGGCCTAAAAATTTAATATCTGGACTAAAAACAATGGACCAACCTACTATTTGATTAAAGCTCACCTAAAATCCAAAAAACGATGTCATATGGGGGGATATGATTCAAAGTTGATGTTTGAAAAATTTCAAGGTGAATTTGGTGTTGTCAATAAACCTAATTTCTAGATTTTTTTAATTTATTCAGATTAAATTTTAGATTTATTTAAGGGATTATAAACCTTTTAACGAGATAAATTATTTTTTTTCAACGTAATTCCATGAAATTATACAAATTATTCATAATAAATCAGAAGGAAACAACTTGTATTCCTATTAATACATTTCCTTTCTAACAATCATATATATATTTCATAATTTATAATTTCTACGAGTACAATCTACTATAGGTTTTTGTTCAGAATAATATTCACATCATGATGAATCCTTATAATTAATTACCTCGACATAGTGGATCACATCTTCTTCTAATCCCTTCTCGTGACCTCTTCTCAGACCTGATCTCTTTCATAGGTTCATAGGTCTATTTCATTATTCATAATTCGAGCTCTTACAAATTAAAAAAGATGTGTAACTATTTTGTTTCAAGAGAAAGAGGCATTCATTTTGTTACGATAAAAAGCTCTTTTCATCATTAAAGAAACACTAATCATCTTCTTTCCTTGTCTCCTAATCAACTTTTTTTAAAAAAAATACTGAAATGAAAATCTGATATCAAGAGCAAGCAACCTCTTCTTTTGCCATAGAAAGATGGTTATTTCATTAAAAAAAAAAAACTATTATTATCATTTTTCCTTTTTTTTTCTTTTTTACATCAAAGAAAAAGGTAGACCCTACATATATCAACCAAAATTTCCAATCAATTCCTTCGACCAAATCTTTCCTCTCTATGTCAATTAATTCTATCAGCTCAATCGACACTCCCAAGTCACGGGACAGTAAAGAAGAAGAAGAAGAAGAAGAAGAAGAAGAAAAAGCACCACAAACAAACTTAAACTGTCCACACACCAGATGTTTGATAACATACCCCACTCGAAACTCCCTCTAAACTTTCCGCCCCATCGCCTTTGCCACCCAGATACACCTCTCCACTCATCCCAGACGGCCCTTCAAACAACCCAGATTCCACAATCCTCTCTGCGGCTTCCAAAGTACTCCCCCTTCTTGCATGCCTAAAAGCAACCTCCCTAATCTGCGCGGGAGGCAATATCTCTGTCGTTGCAGGAATTTCTGGTACATTCGATGGAAAATTAAACGTCGCCGAAGGCCCACGTAAACATAAAACAGCAGCATCATATGCTCTTGCTGCTTCCTCTGCGGTATTATATGAACCTAACCATATTCTATTTCTACTGTTTGGTTGCCTTATTTCTGCTACCCATTTTCCCCACTTTCTCATCCTCACTCCCCTGTAACGCCGGTTGTCATCCCTTCTCTCCCTCTTCTCTCTCACCATTTTTTTTCCTTTCCTTCCAAGAGGGCTTTTCTTATCCTGCCAAGAAGAGAGACGGTGGATGCTTATAAATAACGTCACGGGAAGTGGGAATCGGAATGAGTAAGAGGGTGCGGATGCCTGTATGATTGTCACGTGGAGATGTTCTATCACATTGACTGAGATGGGGGCACGAAGTGCTACAAGATGCTTACACGTTGACGAGATTATTGTGACCGTCCATGCGCCTCTTTTTTTTTTTTTATAGTTATCAGGTGCTCATTGACTGGGTCAAATATATTCTTCTTTGCTACCAAACTTTATTGACGGCAGGACCTTTAATTTATTTTTCTTTTCAATGCTAAACACCACTGTATTTATCGTTTTTAAAAAAAAAATAAAAAAATAAAAGAAAATGTTATCCGAAAATGCCATAATCATCAGCCTTTTGGGATATGGGAAAATGGGTATAAAAAATTGTAATTATAAAGGCTTCTTCTTTTGACAACATCTAAAGGCATTTTTTCCTGCGTTGGGAGAATGTGAGCGTTCATGTTTTGAAAGTGATGCATACCCATTTTTAGAGAAAACCTGATTATCTTTATGACTCTGAATCCAATTAATTTTTTAATATAAAAAAATATACCTACGATGTTAACATATTTCCAAATAAAAAAATTAATTATAAATTCAAAACATAAAGTATATTGGATGTATTTTTTAAATATTAAAATAAAAGCATCTAAGATTGATCCAAGTTAATCTGTTAAATTTGAAACTTAAATCAAGAAACCATGTAACCACCTTATATATAGAAAATAAATCAAAATAAATTATGAAGATCAATTTCTAATCAATTTGATATTGAATGGTGGAATTTGAAAAAAAATATTAAATTAAAAAAAGAATTAAAAAACCACCCGAGTCAATGTAAGTTAATATGTTAAACCCGCAATCGGATCATGAGATCGGGATAACTCAATAGAAAGCATATATAAAAAAATTATGAAACCTAATTTCCAACCAACCTAATGTTGAATGATGAAATAAAAAAAATCAACTAAAAAAACAACTCAAGTCAACCTAGGCTAATATGTTAAGCTCGTGACCTCAGTCATAAGATTGAGATAATTTCAAAAAAAATCAAATAAAAAATTACAAAGCTCCATTTTCCAACAGATCCAATATTGAAGATTGAAATCAAGAAAAACAATTTAAGTATATTAGATCAGGTTAACTCCAAAAAAAAACCAAATTGAAAAAGAAATTACAAAATCTAATTCCCAAATAACTTAATATTGAAGGATGAAACTGAAGAAAAAAATATTAAATAAAAAAATTGATTTATTGGAAGGTGAAACAGAAAAAAAAACATTCAATTAAAAAAGGATCCCAAAAAATAAATCGAGTCAACTCGAGTCAACCAACTAAACTCGTGACTTGAGTCATAAGATCTGGATAATCCTATAAAAACAAAATCGAAAAAAAATTCAAAGTCCAATTAAAAAAATTCAATTAAAAAAAAGAAAAATAAATAAATAAAGTCAACCCGAGTTAACCACTTAAACTCACATGAGATCAAGATAATCCCATAAGAAGTAAATAGAAAACATATATGAATCTCAATTTCCATCCAGCCCAATATTGAAGGATGAAATAAAAAAATTAATTAAAAAAATAAAAAAATTACCTCAGTTAATCTGAGTTAACTTGTTAAACTTGTGACCTAGTCATGAGATCAAAATAAATTCATAGAAAATAAATCAAAAAATATTATGAAGCCTTACTTCCAATAGATCTAATATTGAAGATTAAAATCGAGAAAATAAAATTAAATCCATGAGACTAATATATAACCTAACAGAAAAAAATACGAAGCTAAATTTTCAAAACAACCTAATATTGAAGGATAAAAAAAATTGAATTTTTGAATGGTGAAATGAAAAAAAATAAACAAAAAAAAGTTTTAAAAAACCGCAAAACACTAATCCAAATATTTTATAGGTGTGGCTACAGTCATTTAGCCACACCTTTTAGTATTTTGTTAATTATTTATTTTTTATTTTTTATTTTTTTCTCTATTTAGTTTAGGAAATCAAGTATTACACTTGGTTAATTTATTTTTATTTAATTTATAAATCCTTATAATTACTTTATAATTATTTATTAGGATATTTTTACCACTAGTATAAATATGGTTAATTAGCTTTTATTTTAATAAGAACAAATCCATTAATAAATATGAATTAGAATTCTAATTGTAAGACCCTTTTATTTAGCTTGTATTTTAGCATACTACATTATAGAAAAATATTTAGTAGTAAAATATGAATTGGGGTTTTAATTTTAAGATCTTTTACACTAAGAAAATTTTATGTTTTAGTTTTTATTTTCTTTTTATATTCAAATATGTCAATTAATATTAAAGTTATCAACTATATCATCATGAAGTTTAAGTGCTTTATATTGTAACTATATGATATATTTGACCAGTTTTATGACGGTGATACGTTAACCTTGAGAGTAGTTACCATTAAATCAAATTAGGATCGAGTTGGGAAATGAAAGGAAGACAATCTTTAAGACACAAAATGAGTTTTATAAGTGGTTGGTGATAGTCATTTAGCATGTCCAATGAGCAAGTTTGTACTATTCTATTTTGATAATATCTCGATGAATAACCCATCCTCAGAGTTGCACAGGGAGCACTGTGGATTATCTTTAATACATTGATGTAGGGATAGTTCTAAGAAAATAACAAAAGATATATATTATTTACCAATACTATCACATTGTTAGGTTTTGTGGTACATGTGGTGGGGTAGGTAGATCAATCCAATGTGGTAACAATTATGGAATGGCATGCTTTAAAAAGTATCCATAGGCTAGTATCTTTCTATGGGCAATTCATCTACAATTTTAGTGCAATAATTAGACATGTACCAGACTAGATATATCTTGTTGCATCTTAGTGGACGTCGCGGCGGGGGTCAAAAATATATCTTAAAAAATTGGAGTTGCCACCTAGTAATTAGAAGAAACTAGAAATCCTAAAAATTAATATTGGTTCTAGAGATTCAGCTAAAAGGTTAGTTATACTTAAGTGAAGAACAATGTCACATTTCCAACATCTTTTCATACAAATGGTTATCATTAGTATGTTTTTTCTTTTTAAATTTGTCTTTTTGATTGCCAATTACTCATCCTAATTATTTTTAGCTTTTTATCTATTTTTTTATTTCTAAATACTTGATATCAGTTCTTAAAAATAAAAATTAAAATTAAAATTTTTCAAATATATTGACATTAAGTTTTAAAAAAGCATTTTCTTTGAAATTGCTAAAAGGAGGTGTAACTTATATTTGATTTTAAAATCTGGATATCATTCCCTTTAAAAAAAATGTTAATTAACTTTTTTTTTAAGTGGGCATTAGACCCATAAATTGGTAAAAAAAAACATTAAGATTGGGCTTTGGCATATAAATTTTGATTAATTTTTAAAACTAACTCGAAGGTTGCTATTATTTTATGAATTTTAACAAAATTATATTCATCTAACCAAAATTATTAAATCATATGTTTGTAAAATATTAAAGAATGATTTTTTATTTTTTTATGAGAATATAACTACCAATAATAAAAAAAAAATAAACTTTCACAATAAAAACATCAATATACATGAAATTTAAACACATCATTTATTCGGGATTCAAAAGTGATACTTGGGGTGGGAAAACACTAGAAATCGCTGAAAAAATAACACTGGCCACGTGGAGAGCGTGCAATCCACCGCTTGCTAAATGATTTTGCTGGATTGAATGCACGCTTCTGGTTCACGCGCCGGATAATTATTCCCTGCACAACAAAGATAAAATGCTCTGGTTTATTTCACTTTAGGCTGCAAGTTGTTATGAAAGTAATTTTTAAAAAATTATTTTTTTTATATTTATTTATTATTAGAAAATTAGATTAATAAAAAATATTTACTGATCAACAGAAAATAATTTACAGTAAAAAAATTTAGCTTAGTTTTTTAAAAAAATATTTTTTTTTTATTTTGTGTGAAAAATACTTTTTAGAAATTATAAAAAAATTAGAAATGTCATAGTATTTACTGATTATATCAAATTTGATCCTCATACTTTTGATTACTATATATTTTTTGTTTTGAATATTTATTTTTCAATTTCATCATGTAGAATTTAGTTTTTTTTATTAATTTTGATCCTTATTTTTATAATTATTATTTGCTTTTCTCTCATCATTTTATAATTGAAATTTTTTATTTATCAAATTTAATTCTAATTCTTTTTATTACTATTTATTTTATTTAAAATAATTTATGAAATGTTAATTATTATTATTTTAATTTCTTCATCTTTTAATTTTTTTTATTTTTTAGATTTAATCTCTATTATTTTTATTATTATTTATTTTATTTAAGATAATTTATAAAATTATATTTTTTTAAATTTATTTAATTTTTTAATTTCTAAAATTTATTTTTTATTATTTTAATAAATTTAAAAAAATAATATTAATAAATTATTTTTAAATTTTTTTTTCATGATATAATCAAATACTAAAAAGATATTTTTAAATTTATTTTTTATTACGCTTTTAAATATTAAAAAATAATTTATTTTTCTAGAATTTTTTTTCTAGAAAAATAACCAACTTTCCAAACATGCCTCTCCCAGAAAGATCGTCGGAACGGGCAGCCGTGAGGGATTTGGGTCTGGTGTTGGATTTGAGAGGAGATAGGCTGGAACGGTGGGTTTACTTCGTGGTATTTGGTTGTAGACGGAGCTCTCGGTCTGGAAATCGAGGGGTCGTCGTTTTGGGTCATTAGAGAGATGGGTTGTTGGTGTTGGAGAGCAAAACGAAAAAGGATAATAGGCTTGTGGTAACAAGGGCTCTTATGGGCAGTGGCTAATTTCGGCGTGGCTGTTGGGACTGAACACACTGTGGAGATGGCGAGTATAGGGGTATGGTGGTCTCGGGTGGAGACTGACTTGGGAGAGGTGGTTTGCTGTGGATTCTTGACCAACGGTGGGAGGCTGGTGGCTAATATGGTTGCTGAGTTTTACGGGTCTGTGGTAGCTGTTGAAGATGGGTTTACAGAGTGGGTTAAGGGTTGTGTTTGTGAGGCTGTTCACGGTGAAGGGACTTCTGGTTGCAGCTGCTGTGAGGGCTGTTACGAGGGTGGTTTTCGCTGCCTGTCGTAGTGATGAATGGCTAAAGAGGTTGGTGGGTGACACGGGTAAAGGGAAAAATCTGAGTTTCAATTGGGAATAATCTATTGAAATTAATTTTGAAGTTTTTATTGAATAGTTCTCTGTCTTCCAAGTATCTGCATATAAGTATATAACTATTAATTTAAGGTGTTTATTTTTTAAGTATTTTGAATTATTTTAAACTAGTATAAATATATGTTTGGAGTATTATAAGTCTAAGTTCAAGTCTACAAGTATTTCCTCTTTTAGGAGAATAATATTTATACGAATGATATTTGTTTTTTTATCATGCTTTTCATGTTTCTATTTTTACTTTTTTTTCTTTAAATATGTCTAACATGGTGTCAGAACTAGTTTAATATAGTGAGTTTTTAAAGAGACTAAAGAGTGTGAAATCTAAAAATAAACGTGCAAGATGATAGTTTCTAACAAGAGAATTGAGACCTTGTATCAAAAGGAAATAAAAGAAGCCTAACAAAGATGCTTAGTGCAAGTTGCACAAAAGATAAGATGTGGTATGAGAAAAGACCATGCATGAAAAAAAGAAGAGAGAACTCTTCCTATAAAAGATGAGAAATGGCCAAAAAGCCATGACAAAAAGAAGGCAGCAACCTGAAAAAATGGAATGGTCATTTGAAGAGCCAAATATTGAAAAAAGATGTTTTGCTAGAGAATTGTGACAACAATCACAAGAGGAGAAAATGGCTAGGAGTGGCCATGTTAAGACAAAAAAAATAATTAAAGAAATAAAATTAAAGAAATGGCAATGGAATGTCATTAGCTAACTATGATGAAAGGAGTGGCTAAAACAAAGATCCAGGAGAGATCTTCTCGAGATGAAGATGAAAGTTAATTCCAGAAAATTAATTATAGATGCAATGTGATAAAAAAAAATAAAAGAAGATATTGAAAATTATTGTGAAAACCTGCTAAATTATAATCTAAGTAAAATAAATAAAGTATCGAATAGATTAAATAAAAAGATTTCAAGTATTGTAATTGGATACAATAGAATAAAATATAAGATGTTAAGGTGAGAATTTAGTAAACAGAAGAGTTGAGTGACAAAAATAAAAATGAGAAGAAATGAGAGTCAATGTGTAAATAAGTAAAAGTTAGACTACAAATGCTCTATTTTTTTTCTCTTTTAGCCGTGAGCTTTAAACAAAGAGAGGGGAAGAATTGTGTGATTTTTTTACTTAAATTCTCATTAATTTCACTAATTAAAGTGAGTAATTAGAGACATTAACTTAATTAAACATCAAGAGGGGGTTGATTTTAAAGTGGTGAGTATATTGAAGGAAGGATTTCAAGCTAGGGTTTGAAGAGGGAGAAGAAGAAAACTTGATTTTTCTTGCATTCTTTCCTTAAATCCTTATCAAAGTGAGGTAAATAACATGCTCCAAATGATTAATTTTTTTAATTTTATGTTTGATGAAGGATTAGGCAAAATTATGATTATGTGAAATTGTGGATTTATGTTATAATTTATAGGAATGATGCAAATTATGTTTGAACCATGTTAGAAAGCATGAATTATAATTGGGTAAGTGTTTAATTTCAAGTAAAAGAAACAAAAATTATTTTTCCTCATTTTAATTGAATATTTGGCCAAAAGAGGAATAATTTAGGGGATTTGAGATTTAATACAATTGTTTGGAAAATATGGGAAGATGAAGGTTTATAAGTGTTATTATATGAATGGAGTAAGAATTTTTCAAAGAGAAAAGAAAAATCTTCACTTCCTTACCTAGGTTGTTTTTGGCTAAATAGAGAAGAAAAATTAGAGAATGGAGTTTAAATAATATTATTTAGGAGTTTTTGGCTAAATAGAGAAGAAAAATTAGAGAATGGAGTTTAAATAATATTATTGAGGAATCTTACCAAATTGAAGACAATTGATGTTGATAGGTTAAATTGTATAGAGACTTTTGTGAAAAAATAAGTAAATGTTTCAAAAAGAAGGGTTTTGTCCTCCTTGAATTAAAAGTCAATTAAACTTAATTAAAGGTGTTGGATTTAATCAAAGAATATGTAATGGGTATTAGAATTTTTAACGGTTCGAATGAATGAACAATGACAAAGTAATTTTTGTTGGTACAGAGGAGGCCGCAGGACCTAATCAGCAATAAGGGACATCTTCACGCGTACGGACACCAAGTAGGTGTTCGACACCTTGGAGTAATTAATTAGCATATTCACGCGTACAGACACCAAGTAGGTGTTCGACACCTTAGAGTAATTAATTAGTTCATATTTTTTTTATTGTAGAATGAATTTTTATAGATTGTCAATTCTAGTGCTGGTTACTGGAAATAATGCCTTGGTGAATGGGCAAACCTTAAAAATTATTTCCTGGTTACTGGAAATAATGCCCTGGTGAATGGGCAGTTACTGGAAATAATATCCTGTTGAATGGACAAGCCTTGAAGATCATTTCCTGATTACTGGAATTTATGCTTGGTTGAATTGTCATGTTAAGAAAATTAATTTACAAATTAATGGGATAATCACTTGATGTAAAATAGATTAATTGTAAAATTTTGAAGTTAAATATACTGGTTTGTGAGAGACACTCTTGATATTTTTATTTTAGTAGATTTATCCCTATGTCTAGAAGAGAATTTATGAAATTAGAAACTTCAAAAAAAAATAAGATAATTTATTCTATGATATGAAAGTCACTTTAATGTATATGAATAATTAGTCCTTAATCAATTACTTATTGAAATGTGCAATTGTTTTAATCATGTTTCATGCGATAATGTTTTTAGGTACATCGCACTCTCGATCTGGAAAGTAGATGCTTGGATAAATAATTTTGTTATGTGATTAATGTAATTGGAAGAACTAATATTTTGTTATAATATACTTCCCTATCTAAAAATGTAATGTTTAACTTATTATCTTGTGTATGATGTAATTTATAATGTTATTATTATTATTAAGTTGAATTATGGTTGGTTGTGTATACATATGAACACAAATACTTAAAAAAAAAAAAAAGAGACGATGCATGTTAAGAATTTATTAGTTTTATTATAGTGTTCTATACAAAATAGAATTGAGATATTGAAATATGCTTGAGTTTTTGAAGTCCAAATCATGGGACGAATATTATGATTAATGTTACAGGTTGAGAAATGATTGAGTTGATAACTTGGTATCTAAAGAATACAAAGGAAACTTTGCTAAAATTTCAGGACATATATATATATATATATATATATATATATATATATATATTATATAAAAAATAAATTTGGTAACTACGAATATATATCATATATTTTGAGTTTACAATTTGTGACTATTACAATTATTGGAAGAGGATGCTCCATCACAATTTAAATTTCAAGAATTGTGACACTTTCAAAATTAAAGGGGAGTGGTTTAATTAATTTTGAAGTTTTTATTCAAAGTGTTTTTTAGTTCTTCTATGTATCTTCTAAGTATATGCATGTTATTAGAGAATAATATAAATCATATTCTGAGACCTCATCTAATAACTTAAGCTTTTGGGTTGAGATGGTTCTTTGACATGGTATCAGAGTCTTGATGACCAAATGGTCTCGAGTTCGAATCTCACCATCCCCATTTATTTGATAAAAATTAAGCACAATATAATGTTGGTCTGTGCAAGTTTCAAGCCCAAAGGGCTTTCACTTGAGGGGGTGTGTTAGAGAATAATATAAATCATATTCTGGGACCTCACCTAATAGCTTAAGCTTTTTGGTTGAGATGGTTCTTTGACACATGTAACTATTAAATATATGTTTATCTTTTAAATCTTTTGAATTATCTTAAACTAGTATAAATATATGCATCATTGGTGAAAATGAAGTTTGAGAATTTTTTTTGTCATAACTGATGTTTAAATTGAAGAGTAAATTGAGAAAAAGGGCTTGGTTTGATTTAATTTGGCTAGATTTGTAATTCAATAATAATGTTGAAACAAATATATTTATGCTAGTATAGTATAATTCAAGTATAAATATATGTTCGACAAATTTTTGAATAAAATAGAAAATATAGCTATGGTTAAAACTGGGCCAATTTAGCTATATTTTCTAGTATTTTAATTTTTTTTCTATTTTCTATTTTTTATGATTTTTTAGTAATTTTAGTTAATTTTAATCATTTAAATAGTTGGAATAGGGGTGGTAAAACTATACATTGGGCAAGAGAAGATGATGAAGAAAAACTAGGGTCAGCTATTAAATTAAGACCATAGGTGTAAGAGGAGGATGACAATAAGAAAGTAGTACGAGAGAGAATACAAAATGGTGACAACGATGATAAGGAATTGGAAGAAAGCATAGAGGAATGAGATGGCAGATGACTTGATATTAGAATATTGATGATTAAACAATTACAAGTTTGAATCTCACCATCTTCATTCTAATTAATCAAATTAATAAAATTAAGTACAAGAAGATAATGGTTTTATGCAAGTTTTAAGTTTAAATAGCTTTTACTGAAAGAGTGTGTTTGAAAATAACATAAATTATATTTTTAAACCTCATTTAATGCTTTAAAATTTTGAATTGTGATGATTATTTAATATGGTGAGCTCTTTTAACTCTAGTATCCATAACCTAAATTTTTGAATTATGATGGTTATTTAATACCGTGATCTCTTTTTAACCCTAGTGTGCATAACCAAATTGAGGATTTTAGCTACATATATAGCATGTACAAATTGTAAGATGTGGTAATTTATGTCTTAGCAGCTCTATTTCCATATATAATAGTAGAACGTTTTCCAATGTTTCTGCTGGGAGTGGTATTTCAAATTCTCAACTTTGTTTAACCATCTCATTGGTCGAGTTTCTATGCTGGTAGCGAAGTTGTGAAGAGCCTACCTAGATCAATATTATCAAGAAAATCAAGAGTAGATGAGATGACTTGTTGCAGCTAGCATACAGAAGAAAATTATTAACAGAATAAAAACTTTGATAAACAGGCCTGTTCTTAGTAAATTAATGGCATCTATTTTTTCCCTGATTGTAAGCAGCTAGGAGTAAATGCAATTGATGATTGATCGATTCTATATCGTGCGACAGCTTCATTTTGGCTGTTAGGATTGTGGACATCTAGATTGACGTGTGAAGTAACTTAGATTTCTGAAATGCATGTTCTATTTTCTTTCCGGGCAACCGTGATTGTTTTTTATTTGTTATCAGAACAATAAGGTTGACAAGAATGCCATATCTGAAATACTGAGAGCAAGCAAACAAAGATTATTAAATGCTTTGAAGCTAGCTGACCACACGGTTGGAAACATAAAAGCAAGCAGACCATTCCCTTTGGGGTTCGCATGATGTCTGTTGTTTGATGGGGAGAAAGAAGATAATCATGGTAGACTTTAATTTACTTACTCTCCTTTGCAGCAATGAAGGTACACCAGCCTCCTTCCTTGAAAATGAGTGCTACAAGAAGTACGGGAAGAGTGGGAAAACGTTCTGCTATTCTCAAGTGGCAAGTGCAGTAAGGCGGCTATTAACCGCAACTGCTTGTGGAATTTGACTAGGAGTATAGAAACAAGAGAATATTGCATTTGGGGTTGATAGAAAATGCTAGATATTGGACTTTTAAGTGAAGGGGGTTTCACCAATGCGTGGTATTAGTTTCGTGTTTCTTTTTCTATACAATTCTTTGAAAGATTTAAGAGTTTTAATCATGGAATATACTTTGATGATACGGGAGTCTATGTATCTTTATCCACCGACTGATTTTAAGCTTTAAGAACTCGGTCTCCTACTCTCTCCTTGTCTGTGGTATATTAAGGTGGTGGAGCTTTAATTTGCTCTGTTTCGTGGAGGATTAAGTGTATCAATTTGGCTTAGCCTAACTAGTGTCTCCAGATGTTCATGCACATTCTCTTGAGAAAGTGGTTAAAAGAATAAAAAGATAACGCTTCGCGGTGGAAGATCTGTTCTGTATGGTCCACATCCACTGAAAGACCAGAGGACATGCCGCCTTCAATACTTAATTCCCACATGAACATCATGCCCTAGAACCCGCTTAGTTTAAGATATTAATGATAATTTAACAAGAAAAAGTTCTTTTATTGATATTAAATTTCAAGACAATAACATACAAAATCTACAAACTTAACACCGTAGTTGTGATGTTTAAGTCTAAAGGGAAAAAAGAATGTCTTTTAAAGATGGTCCCTCAAGTAATCCTTACCTGGGAAAAAAGAATTTTGTCAGTGATTCTAGGAACTAAAACAATCCAGAATTACCGACCAAAAAAAAAGTTTCTTTAGAAATTCCACAGAAACGAATCTTGTTCTAAGACACCATCAAGATTGGTCTCCTCTCCATAATCAAGATTAGGAATTAATGATGGTGGGAAAAAATCATTGTAAAGATCATCAAAACCCTGAAATATCCCATATTCCGTGGAGTGATTACACGAACCCGTATTCATTAACATATCCAAAAACGGCCCATCCCACATCAATTCACCACCTTCCATCTGGACAGTCCCATCAGATACAACCGAAGGACAGGGAGATTCTGCTCGAGATTCGGATACAGATACCGATTGATCTGTTTCAAACCGGTCCGGTTGGCTTCTCTGAGGCTCCGAATTGGCAAACCTTGCTGCAGCTTCTTGAATCTCAGCTGGAGAAAGTGACCTGCCGCCCGCTATGTTTGGAGGGTTCTCCGGAAAATTAAATTTCGCAACTCGACCGCGTAAGCAAAAAAGGGCGGCATCGAAGGCTCGTGCGGCCTTTTCTGCAGAATCATACGACCCTAACCAAATTCTTTCCCGGCTATTCGGTAGCCTGATTTCTGAGACCCACTTACCCCATTTTCTTTTCCTAACACCCTTGAATTTTGAGTCGCTTCTCTCCGCAACTGGCTTCTCGACGCTGTGCTTCACCATATATGGTTTTAGTTTGTATGCATGTAGTGATTTGTTTTCCTCTTTGTTGATCTTAGAAGAGGATGTGCTCTCTGCTTTTGTGGTGGTGTTTGTTGTGAAGAGAATCTGCGGCTCTCTGGTTTATATACGTGTGCCTGATGGCTGATGGCTGAGGGCCGATGGCAGTAAAGTAGGTCCATGACAGTAAAGGGTCAAAAAGGATGAGGCGCGTTGAAAAGAAAAGCCGAAAAAAAGCAGCGAAGCTGACACGTGGAGTATGAGTAAGTTATTGTCTTAACGCGGGGCTTTGAAAGCACGTGTGACTTTTATTTCTCGTGGTTCAAATTATCGACAACAAAAATAAAATACGCAAAATCCAGAGAGGGTGATGCTAAAGGACAAAGCTTTACAATCATCGCCTCTTCCATACTTATCATCAACTCTATGCTTGGGGTCAGGCCATTGTTTGTCCCTTGTGACGTGGAAACTCGTCCCCCTTCTTCGATCTATTCATTGATCACGCACTTATTTTTCCAAGTCGAGGAAATTATTACTCTTTTCAAGAAATAAAAAATCCTTACTACCCAGTTCTGTTCAGCTCCACAAGTAAATTTAATTCCTTTGTAGCTTCATCAAATTGTTAATGCATAGATTTATATTCGTGGTTGAAGCCTCAAGTTTTTAGAGGAATTATTACTATACAGATGCTTCTAAGTTCCAAACTACTGAAATGAGACTTATCAGGACGCCAAAATTCAATCAAAGATGGAAGCTCCGTTGTTGCTTCTTTAGTCGAGCAATGATCAAGTCACGGAGAACGTAACAAGGCAAGAAATCCATGCGTCATGGCTATAACGCCAAGCAATGCGTAAGCTAGTCTAACGCGTATGCCCAGCTCATGCAATGCGTCATGGATGAGCTCTTTGAGAGTCGATTCACGATGCTACTTAGAAATTCTCTTGTGAACTGTAAAAACTCAACACACAGGGATTATTATAACATTTCAAATTCCCATCCAACTAGCCAGCCAGCTAGTAGTATAACTATGCCGTTGACAAAAAAGATTAAAAAAAAAAAAAGGGCCCATCAATTTGGAATCAGGCTAGACTATTGATTGTCAAGTGAATAGTCTAGCAATACTTGTATGATTTGATTACCTGCTAACAAATTAGTTTTTAATACAAAAGAAAGAGGTGTTAGTGTTATAGGTGCTTTTTTTCATCATAAAATTGTTAGTTGAAGAATGTAAAGTTGATGCATGTATATCCTGAATACAATTGATTAAAAAAATATGTTAATTGATAAATTAAAAACAAATATATGAAAACTAGTTAAAAACTTAAACAGGAAGAGTAAAAAAGGTAAAAGGAAATAAAATACAAATATCTTATCTTATCTCGACTGTTTTTTTTATTTTATACACTTTTTTTATATTTATCTTGGATATTTAATCTAGTAGCTAAGTACACATGATTATCCGTCTTATAAATACATAATGTAAATACAATTTATTTATATTAAATTTATTTAGAAAAATCATTCAAACATTAATTACAATAGTCACTACCATAAAATTGTTCAATAACAACAAAATTAATGATGAAATATTTTCTGTCGGTAATGTCTGATGACAATAGCGATTGAAATAACCGGTCAAACATTACCGATAGCATTAGCGATGAAATATATTATGTCAGTAATGACGATGGAATTGTTGATAAAACAAAAATAATAAGAAATACTAAGTCAGTGATTCTGTCAGTAACATAACATGTCATTATTTTCCAATTAAATTATTCCATCACCAGTTTTCATCGAGAGTTTTATCAGCAAATTTAAAAATATTTTAACACACATAAGCCTTGCCCCACATCTTCTTTCTTTTTTTCTTTTCACCGCAAAAAATAACAACCTCTTTCCTCCTATTTTGTTATAAATCTAGGCCTCATCCTCATAAATTCAGCTACTCCAACACTCAGTAGTATCAACATCACTGTCTTGATTTAAGTTTTTCTAAAAATTTCATGCATCAAGTAAGCAAACCTAACCATTTAATTTTTATGTTAATTTATTAATATTTTTTATGTAGTGTGTTTATATATATATATATATATATATATATATATATAATACTTCTCATTGAGAATTTAGTTGTATTAAAGTATGATTTGGATTGTTTGGGATTTGAAAAAAAAAATTCATATATAATTTGATGAAAATGAGTTTCATTTTATAATTTAAGTGTGTTATACTTGAAGAAATGATGGGTTATCCATTAGATATTAATCATATTTTGTCAATTTTATTATTGAGTTAAAAATTTTAATAAAATTATTTTTTTGTGGAATTGATAACAATTAAATGGTATTAATTTAGATTGAATAAGTTTAAATTCAATACATGATAGATAATTAGTTGGGTACCGATTATTTGTTGCTAATTTGATTTATATAGTTCATATTTTAACACACCATAGAATTTTTATATAAATGATAATTGGTTACTGAATTGTGAATTTATTTTTAATTATCAATTTTGAATTTTAAATTTATGGTTATATTATTAATAGATTTTTTTTCAATATTCAATATGATCGTTTATGGATGAATCAAAATTCACCCTAAGAATTGTATAGGGAAGATTATTGTAATGAAATTCAAGATTTTATTAATTTTATACTTTCAAATCTAAATAATATTAGTGGAAGTAAAATTAAATGTCCATGTATTAAGTGTAAAAATAAAAATTCCACCAATCAGATGTTGTGACGATGATCTTCTAAAAAAAAGATTTGATGAGAAATATTTGTGTTGGTTTACACATGTAAAAATAAAAAGTTCCACCAATAATCGTTTTTATTTTTATTTTTATTATTATTTTTATTATTATTATTATTATTATTATCATCAAAATAATGATTTAATAAAAAATCTTCTTTTATTTATATTCACCGTCAATACAATGACCTGCAAAATCTACAAAAGGAACACCATTATCGTGAAACTCTTGACTTGCATTCAGAGCAATAAAGGCGATGGAGGATGGCCGTTTCAAGATGGTCCATCAATTACACCTAAGTGGGTCAAAAAGAATTTGTCAGTAATTCTGGGGACTAAAACTATCCAGGATTTCTGACCAAAAGCAAAGTCTCTTTAGAAATTCCAGAGAAACGAATCTTCTTCTAGAACACCATCAAGATTGACCCCCTCTCCATGATCAAGATTGGGTAAAAATGATGGCGCAAAAAAACCACTATGAAGATCGTCAAAACCCGGAAATATCCCATACTCTGTGGGGTGATTACTCGAACTCGTACTCATTGCCATATCAAAAAATGGCATGTCCCGTATCAATTCACCACCATCCGATCGGACAGTACCATCTGATGCTGCCGAAAGACAAGGTGATTCCGGTCGAGATTCGGACACAGATGTGGATTGATCCGCCTCGAGATTACCGGATTGGCCTCTTTGGGGCTCCGAATTGGCAAACCTCGCGGCAGCTTCTTGAATCTCAGAGGGAGAAAGTGAGCCGCCACCTGCTATGTTTGGAGGGTTCTCCGAAAAATTAAACTTCATTGTGTTGCCGCGCAAGCAGAAAAGGGCTGCGTCGAAAGCGTGTGCTGCTTTTTCAGCCGAATCATATGATCCTAACCAAATTCTTTCCCGGCTATTCGGTAGCCTGATTTCAGACACCCACCGGCCCCATTTTCTTTTTCTAACACCCTTGTATTTTGAGTCACTTCTCTCTGCAACTGGCTTCTCTGTATTGAACTTCACCATTTGTAGATTTTTTGTTACTTTCAACTATATATTGTAATGATTGTGTTCTCTCTTTGTTCGGCTTAAGAGAGGATTTATTTTTTTGGTGATGTTTGTTGATGAAGAGAATCTGCGGCTATTGGGTTTATATGTACATAAATGCTACAAAGGGTAGTGAAGCCTCGACTGTAAGAAGTCAGAAACGCCGCGTTCAAAATTTAAGCCGCGAAGACCAAGGGGTAGCGAAGCTGACACGTGGGGACTGGATGAGCTTTTGTTACGTTGGAACGCGGGGCTTAAAATGGGATGTTGAAAGCACGTGTGTCTTTTATTCCTCGTGGTCCTTAAATTCCTCGTTTATGGTGCTTATACTCACATTTTTAAAGTGAATTTCCATACTGAAATTATTATTTTATTATTTTATTTTTCATGGGCAAAATCATTTAGTTTTGTTATAGGGGTAGAGGGTTTTTTTTTTATGTTAACTATTAATCATTACAAGAATAAATAGGGTTAAATAATTTTTTTATATTTTTATTTCATAGTGTAATTATTTGTTACATTGAAAGCAAAAACATTTAACTTTGATCAGGGGCTTTTTAGTCATTTATTTTAGTTTAAAACAATTAAATTAATTCATTGCCTTTTTAATTTAAAAAGCTTTGCCTTTGATTTATGAGTTGTTTTATCTTTTAGATTTTGTTATTTGATAGTTATTGATTATCATTAAATCAAAGGCAATATGGTAATTTTATAAATAAGCCAAAAAAAGAGAGCGGAAGTGTGTGAACAATGTCCGTTAAGTTTGGATGACACATGCGGCATCGTTTGGTAGCCAAAACCTTGCTTCCAAGACGTCGATCGAAGTGTCTCAGTATCCACTCCACGTACAAGCAACGCGTGTGACATAATTATTGCTGATTTAGCGCGAGTGACTTTTTCCCCCCTCCCCTACTTAATTTTTGTATTAGCCTAAAAAAATCAAATCAACAATTGAGGTTTGTTATCCTTAAAATTTCATCGCTGTTCTCTTTATTATAATTTTTTTATTTAGAATAATTTATGAAATTAATGATTTTTTTTCAATTTTATCCCAAATAGATTTTTTCATCTAACAAATTTGGTTCTTATTCTTTTTATTACTATTTGTTTATTTGAGATGGTTTTTGAAATTATTATTTTTTTACAATTTTATCCTTCTTGAATTTTTTTTTCCTATCAAATCTAATATTTTTTTTGTTGTTATTTTTTTACCTTGAATTATGTATTATTATCTACCATGAAAATAAAATACTTAAAAAGAAATTAGAAAGTGATACTAAACGACAAGCTTTATAACCATGCCACTTTAGTCTTGGGTGTGCGCCTGGGGTCCCAAAGCGTTTTCCCCTCTTTGATGTGAAAATCTATTTGAAAAATTATATATTACACTAAATATTAGTAAATCATTTAATAATTTTAGTAAATTAAAAAATAATTTAAATAAATTTAATAATTTATAATAATTTTCTTGACTGGCCCCTGTTCTTAGATAATAGTTCTAGTAATTGGTATATATAGTAATTTTTCAATGTTAAATTATAAAATGGTGGTTACTTTGCTTTATTCTGAAAATATATCCTTGTGATTATCTACATTCATAGAGCTGAAATTTAAAATATTATTATTTTAAAAAAATCAATTATGAAACTCTAACCTTCCGAATACTTAAACTAATTTAGCAAGGAGATTTAAGATGAAAAAACTAAAAATTATAGATAAAAGCAAGTGTTTATAGCTTAAATTCACTTAACTCTTGCTTTATTCATCAATTCATTTAAATTGTTTGACTAATTTTAACAAATTTACAATTTGACATATAGGGACTTAATTGGAAAAAAAAACATATACGTATGGGTCTAAATTATATTTGCTGCGAAATAAGATGCCCAGAAAATTTTCAATTAAAGACTTTATAGGTAGAAAAAACAAGATGTGGGACCACAATACATTTTAAGAAAAACATAGGGACTAAAATGTATGTAAATGGGAATTTCATGGCGTGGAAACATGATATATGCCACTTTTCAATGGTGTTAGTGACACCATTGAAAATATAATATATAAAAGTAAAGGAAGTCTCCGAACATAAAAAATAAAAAAATAAATAAAGAAGAAGAAGAAGCATAGGAAGGAAGTAGGAAAGCATGAATCCTTTCTGCTATGTACTTGTAGTATGGTCAAAGTGGCTTGTAAGAAGTCCACACAGAGAGGTTACACTTTGAAATTCCTTCCCAGCTAGCTGGTACGTACGTGGTAGAATTTTCCACGATATCTAATTAGTCCAAAAAAGTAAGCAAGATTCTTGATATTAATTATATATATATATATATATATATATATATATAATCCAAGGGAAAATCACATCATCCAGAAGCCATGCACCCTCCAAGTTATTTCCTTAATTTTATCTCCAATTTCATAATTCCCAATTCCAGTAATTTCTTCCAAAGAATACAAATTTGACTTGACATCCTTCGCAGCCTTTTAGCCATTCACTCCTCTCCTCTCCTCTACCACGATTTTAAAGGTATATATATACACTCTACATCAATTTTGGTGTATTAAATAGAATAAACTACTTATTTGATAAGTGCTTGGTCGCTGTCGGATAATTGTTTTTGATAAAAAAAAATAAATATACAAGCTTTTTAAATGTATTTTTAATTCTAGTTATAAAAAAAAATCCATATATATATTTAATTAAATACATTGAGAACCATCGACAATAATAAAAAATTTGAGGATGAAATTGAAAAAAAAATAAAATTGATAGGAAAAAAAATCTTAACCCAACTGCTTACTAAGCTTGGATTTAAAATTTAACTACGCGGATGTTGCTTTGATATGACACAGTTAATTTGATTAATTTAAAAATAACTTGGTTGATTGGGAAGAAAAAAAAGTTTGAGGATAAGATTAAAGAAATATCTTAACGTGATTATCTATTTAATTCGTGTTTAAAATTATATTGTATAATAACTCAGGTAGGTGACTATTAAAAGAGTAAGAAGATGAAATTAATAAAAAAAGAAAAGTTGAAATATAAAAAGGAACGGTTTAAAAAGGAGGTGAGTTCAAAAGAAGAAGAAGAGGAACTTTACTGCCAGTGAAGCTACACGAAGTTTCTTAATTTTTTTACGGGATATTTGGCGCAGCTTCTGAAAGGATCTTCAGCTGTACGAAGTTTCTTAAATTGAAAATCCGAAACTTAATATAATCGAGATCCAGCAGGCGACCAATAAGGCGTCACACTTAAAACGTCAGGCAATTTTCTCTTTGACTGTGCTGCAACGCGCACAACCCCGTCGTATCCTATCGTCATGGATGAGCTCTTTCGATGGTCATTCATGAGAAAGCTATCGTCCTCAACCGCCAGTGTGTCCGGACAAAGGAATAAGCTCTCCAACTATATAGGTAGTTTTGGTCAAGCCCTCAAGTAAATATTTATCATGATTGGGTCCTCAATCTTTCAAGATTTCTCAACTACCATTCTTTTTCTTCAACAGTAATGATTTTAAGAACACGCTCCTCTCCATCCATAGAGTGATAATGCTGATCTTAAAGTTTATACTCATAATTAAGAATGTTTTTTTTCTTATTAATGTGGGTGTTCGGGTCAGCTTGCACGTACCTCATCTAATCACGCGGACCCTAAAGTTAACAATCATGTAAACTTCCAGTGGTCCTGAGAGAACTCAAACTCGTGATCATTGAAAAGTAAACCTAAGACCCGACCAGTTGAGCTGCTCCTCACGGTTCAGAATTAAGAATCTTATAATAGCAAGTCATCGTAATCTTTGTTTTAGAATGAACAAGATGGCATACCCACACGCTGCTGCGGGCTTATAAAATAAATGTACTTGATAATGTTATAATTGTGAACCAACACTAGATAAGTAATAGAAACTAAAGGTATGATAGAGCCAATATTTAATGACGGAAAAAAAAATTGTGCTTGTGATCAAAAACTTAGAAACTGAACAAAATGATTTGTAGCAATCTACAGTGTTTTGTAAAAAAATATACAGTGTTTTTGCTACATGATTTAGCTTTTCTGTTAATAAAAAGCAAAAAAAATTACAAAGCTAAATTCTCTACCAACTTAATATTAAAAAAAAATTGACAAAGATAATTTTGGAAGAAAAAAACCCATGAGAAAAAACGTTGTAGCAATTGACAATGTTTTGTAAGAAAAACTACAGTGTTTTCCGTAATACAATCGACGAAGATAATTTTAGAAAGAATCATAAAAAAACCATTTAGAGAAATACTGTAGCAATCTACAAGTGTTTTGTGAGGAAAACAACAACGCTTTCTCCATATGATTTAGTTTTATTGTAATTATAATTTTTAACCAACTCAATATTAAAAAAAATCGACAAAACTAATTTTATAAAAAAATTATAAAAACAATCATGTGGAAAAATACTGCAGTAATTCACAATATTTTAAAGAAAAAAATTAGGGTTAGGCCCTCATGTCCGGCAGGACCTAATAGTATTGGGTCTGGTTCAGCCAAACCCAAAACACTTCAAAACGGGGCTGGGTTTGGCTGCGCAGCCATACCCAAGGATATTATTATTTGTATTATAAATATTTTAAATTTTATTATTAATAATATTAAAAATTTTATTATTTGTCTTATAAATCTTATATTTTTATTATTTTATTATTAAAAATTTTTTTATTTTTATAATTAATTTTATTATAATTAATATCATAATTAAAAAATTTTAAAAATATATCGTTAATTTTGAAGGGTAAAATTATTATTATTATTATTATTATTAAATTTGAAAAAAAATATTATTACTATTAAAAAAAATGAGTTTTATTTGAAGAGATTAAAAACTATAAAAATTTAGGCTAAATAAGTTTAATATTATTATTAATGTTATAAATATTATTAAATTCATTAATATTATTACATTTAAAATAAATTTTATTACTGTAAAAAAAACATTGATTTGATTTAAAAGGTAAAACCAATTATTATTATTATTAACTTGGGTCTGGTGCTCCTCCAGACCCAAGAAACTTGGGATTGTAAAGGGATGTCTGATAGAAGTTGCTTGGGAGTGGCAGAGAAGCAGACCCAAGTCCCTTAGGTTTTGCAACTCACCTTAGCCCAAGACACTTGGGTTAGGCGTCCTCACCCAACTCTAATGGGTTCGGATTGCAACCAGACTTAAGGATTTTGGATCTGACATTCAACAGGGACCCAAAGCTCTCAGACCTAGATTTGAAGGCCGACCCACTTAAATTTGAGTAAGTTTAATATTATTATTTGTATTATTAATATTATTAATACTAAAAATATTATTATTAATATAAAAATACTATAAAAAAATATATTATTTTTATGATAATTAATATTTTTAATATTAAAAAATATTATTATTTGTATTAAAATATTTTTAATTTTATTATTGTTAATTTTATTATTTGTATTATAAATATTTTTATTTTTATTTTTGTTAATATTATTATTTGTCTTAGAAATATTGTTATGTTTATTATAATTAATATTGTTAATATTAAAAATATTATTATTTGTATTATAAATTTTATTATTTTTATTATAATTAATATTATTAATATCATATTTAATAAATTTAAAAAATATATCATTAATTTTAAAAAACAACCATAGATTTGATTTGTAAGGTAAAATTATTATAATTATTATTATCATTAAATAATAATATTATTATTAATTATAATTAATATTATTAATTATATTAATAATATTAAACACAACATTCATCTACTGTGTTTTTGTCAAGAATCGCAGCTGGCAATGTTGCTTTTTTTATCAAAAGTTATTGGATCTGTCTTGGTAACGAGACCCAATATTATTGGTCTGACTGCTAAACCAAACTCAAAATATTTTTAAAATTTATTAAAAGTATTGAGTTATGTTGCATAGCAAAACCCAAAACACTAAAAGGTTTTTTAAACTTAACTTAGGACATGTGAATCTTCCAACTTCGGGTGTGTTAGATATTGCAGTTGCTGTTGTGGTTGTGGTTTTAAAAAAGTTGTTTTATAAAAAGTACTTTTAGTTGAGGTTGGTTTGGAAAAAAATATATGTTTGGTTAAAACTGTGGTTGAAATTGAGGTTGAACAAAAAGTAGTTTAATATGTTTGGTTAAAAAAATACTTTTCAAATTGAGGTTATAAAATAATTAAAAAATATTTTTAATTTAAATACTGTAGATTTAACTACTATTATTACATCATGAAATAAATAATATTGATATCAAATATTTTTTATTATTCCATTAAACTATATGCAATGTCATCACATATGAAATCTATTATTACAATGACTATATTTTTCATGGTTTCTTAAGCACGCAACAACAAAAACTGAATTTTTTGTTACGTCATCAAGCGATCTCCTTCTATTTTTTTAAATAAAACACAATTAAAATAAAAATAAAAACTAAATTTTTTTTAACTTGGTCGGACCCGGCAAGAACATAATTGGAATTGTGATCAAATTCCACAATTGCTACGTCATCATGCGATATCCTTCTAATTTATGTAGTGTTATTAAATAATATTAAATACTAGTTTTTCGAGTAAAACTCAATTTTTTTAAAAAAAATACAATTTCATTACGTACAAAATTCATTCGACAAGAATTACAGTTTTCATGATTTTTGAGCATGCAATAAAATTAGGCAAAATATTATCAGGAATAAAATTGAGATTACAGTATGAGTAAATTTAATTCACCTTAAATTAAATTTAAAATATATATATATATATATATATATATATATATATATATATAAATAAAATCACGTTCACGTGAATAGTGCTAGGGAAATCACTTAACTGCACTGGTTTTTTAGAGAAAAAAAAACTAAACTTTTCATGTGAACAGTGTGAGTGAATAATTCACTTGCACTGGTTTTTTGAAATATATATAAAAAAACTGTTCACTTTAGTGAACAGCGCTACAGTGGAGCCATGCTCCACAGTTGAGGTTTCTCCCAGCTTCTCTGAAACTTGCGGTGCCATGTGGGTCATACGTGCTGAAAGCACTTTATTTTCTTAACCAAACATTTATTAGCGTGGCTGCCGGTGAACCTCACCCAAAGCCACGTTACCAAACGAGCACAATTGTATTACTTGGCCCTGGGTTCCAAAGTACTTTGCCTGAATTGTCAAGTACACCAAACAATTGCTTAATTATTGGAAAAAAAAACTCCCCATGTTAACATAAATTATCAATTAATTTATTTACGCCTAAAATAAAATACATCTAATGTAGAGAACACTTATTGTTCACCATAAAACATGAGAAGAGAGGTAAAATTGATCGTGAATTATATGAATTGACTAAGTTAGAAGAATCCTTATCCACAAATAGTGTTGATAAGAAAATTTATTGCATATATATTTTCAATTATTCTTGCTTTATTTTGAAGTATTTTGTAAATGTCTCACAAGTTGATTAGGATTTTAGATGCCTTTGAGAATACTTCTTAGAGATTCAACGTGTTTTTCAAGTACTAAATTATTGGAGTAGGACGAATCTGGAATTAAAGTTGAGCACTAATTAATTTTTAGGTTGTAATGGGAGTTACACAACTCTGTTTCAGGCGTTCTTTACCATTCTGAAACGATGAGACATAGGCCTATAAATCATATGAAGAGCATAAAACTCAGTTTTGCTGCTGTGAAGCCCAAAAAGCGATTTGAAAGACAGAGTCCGAATCAGACCTGAAGTTCCCGCGACCCAGACACTATCTCGGCTTTTGGCTCATATCTCGAGTTCTAGAGATCCACAAATTGCAAGATTAGTTTCATTAGAAATAAAATTTGATTTTCTACAATTATTCTAGAAATAGAGAAGTCTTCATTTGCATGTTTTTTGCTCCAAATTTGGCCCGCAATATCAGGAAGGGAAAGAATTCGAGACAGAGAAGAACCTGACTTCCTTTCCCATGGAGGATAAAGCCAGAATACACACACGCACACACCTTTTTAGACAGAAACTAAGGATGATTTTAGAAACCCTAAATACATTACGAAAGATAGGAGGCGTCACAAAAAGAGATAAAAATAGAACTGAACAGGAAAAAAAAGAGGCAGCGACAGACTTCAAGGCATCCAACTTTTCTACTGTCATCCTCCACTATTGAGTGGTGTTTATTTTATTAAGATTGTTTCTCTTTAATTTAGCTATGGAGTCTATGGAGTAGTCTCTTATTCTGGGATTTTTTTTGTGAAACCTAGTTATGAATATGTGAACAATTTCTTTGATTGAATTAATCCACTAGTTGTTGAGTGTTTCATTCTATGTGCAAAGCTTGCATGATTTGGGATTCAATTTGAGATTGAGAAGTGATAATTGTTTCAGTCATTATTTGAAATACCATAAGGCATCTATAGGATAGAGATACCTATAGAACCTGTTTTATGTTACTTAATGAATTTTGACAAGTCCAAAATTCTCATAAAGATGTATGGAGTTTGGTTGTTGAAATATTTCATTAATGCTCGATAGAGATTAGTATTAAATTAGAAACCTGATTATCAACTATAAGAATAAATAATTCAATTGAGAAAATTTGCATAGAAATAGTTATGGTGAGTCAGAAATCCTAGAATCTATTAAAATTGAATTCAATATTACTTAATTATTGATTGTTTGTTTTTAATTATTATTATTTATTTAGTAAACTATATCATTTAATTTTTCAAATAGATTATAATTTAAGAAATTTTGATAGTTATTAGTAATTTATAAATATGTATAGGATTAAAATTATCTATGTAAGTAGGATTCAAACTTTATAACAATATAAACATGGCTAGATACTATTGTAAATGATGGTCAACCCCACATATTTATTTTATTACTTGTTACGATTTGTGCATTTGCAATTTTGACCAATAAATGTTGAAGAAGTGACCAATTATCCAAACAATTAGAAGTCATTATCGACAAAAAGAAAGCGATTGATCTACAAGTTTTAATGCACACATAACCAAAGAGATATAAATCTATTCAGAATAAGGTCCTTAACATAATAATTAATTAGAAGTTAGATATTAGACCAAGATTCACGTGTATATCAATAAAAGGGGAATTTATCTTGCATTAAGATTCAATAAACATCTTTATTTGATACCGATATATGTATAGGATTAAAATTATCTATGTAAGTAGGATTCAAACTTTATAACAATATAAACATGGTAGATACTATTGTAAATGATAGTCAACCCTCGATATTCATTTTCACCAATTTATTTGTCTTTCTTTTTCCCTCTAAAGGGTTCTATTTGAAATATATTTTTTTATTTACCTTCTCTTTATTTTTTTCTTTATTAATTGCACTTTAATTCTTGTGATCATCTTTTTTATTAAGACTCATGTGTTTTCTTTATAGATAATGCTTTTAAAATAGGCTGCCCTTGCTAAGCGTCCGAGACTTGAAGTCTCTATTTTATTTCATTATAGGTTGTTGTCACCTCGTTACGGGTCCTAAAAAAAATTAATTTGAAACATATAGATTGGCACACCTAGTGAAGAAAAAGATTTAAAATATATTCTAAAAACCATTAAAACATGCCTCCTAAAAAAATACAGGTAAAATCATCATTGTTATACCAGAGGAACAATTAGTGCAAACAATTAAAAGAGAATAGCTTCTGGTCATAAAAAGATCTAAAAATCCATCATAGATGATGTTTTTTATTATAAAAAGTTGTTAACAAAATGATTAGAAAATAAACTACTAACGGGACTTACCTTGGTAACTATTTAGATACTATCATGAATACTCACTTATTGATTGACTCAAACTTCAATAAAGAGTTTGAAGAAGCTCCACATTAGCTTATATCAATCGTTGAAAAAAAAAATAGAGACCATATATATAAGGCATCTATAAACCTTATTATAAGGTACATCTTAGGCTTATCGAAGCATCATTTTAGTTTTTCCATGTTTTATGTACTTTTTCTCAGTACTATCATTTATGACTAACTAAGGCCTTTCTTTTAGTCAATCAAACTTTGTTTTTTAAAAAGGTTAGAAATGACTGACTCACCCGCCAACAATATCAGAAATCATCCAAGTTTAGTATTAGGAAGGAGGATTATCTTTTCTCCTATCATCAACATTTACTACATTTAAAAGATGAAAATAAAAACAATTTTCTAAAGCCTAGTTTAGGAGGATGCAATGCCTAAACACATTGATAAAGAGAGAGAAAGCACTATACACTTTGCTTTAGAATTAGGTAATAGATACTACATAAACCGACAAATTAGTAAAAAAGAAACAACCTCATTCACTAATTAGATTGTTTAAACAAGGTATCCTTGAAGGATTAACATTCTATAAGATATCAAATCTCTTGTACGAACTAGTAATACTAGTCAGTCCCTATGTCGTCATTGCCTTAAAAGGTTATAATATACCAATATTTACAAAGAAATAAATGATAAAAAGAAATCTTCAAGAAAGTAAACAAAGGCATTGCTATGATAGTGAAAAAGGCTATGAAAAGTAGTCAACCTCAAACTAAAAAGGTAACAGATGTTACCAAAATAAAATTAAGGACCGGTCAACAAAGTCATCGTTTATAAAAACAAATGCCTCAATAAAGAAGAACAAACCCCTATTGGATAAGAAATGACATTGATAGTATTACAGTATAATAAAAGTGTCGAAAAATAACCTTATAAGTTGTAAAAAGGCTTCAACAAATACCCTTATCTAAATAAAAAAGTAGATAAATGATGAAAATGATGTGATTATCGATCCTGGTAGATTTTTAAATGATTGCATGATATAGGGTGATTTGGAATTTTTTATGACCATATATAGTATCAAGATGAAAAACAGCTAGAATTTTCAGTTCTAATACAATATATAAGTGAATATAGTGCATTAAAGGACAAGGAACTTAAGAAACCTTCTTAAACAAAAGTGAGTAACCATGAAAGAGTTACATCAACCAATACTTTGCCATACTATTTCGAAGGCATGCCTATCCAGTTGCCTTATTAGATAGTGACTATTGTTACATGTATACGAAATTGCGACTATTATCCTCCTGGATCGATATAGTCAATATAGATATGAGTGGAAAGGATAATGAATTTTTGTCATTTATCAGTAAAAAAAAAAGAAAAAGGAGTTTTCACTTAGTATTATAGTTACGAAAAAACTTAATGGTCTGCGAGAGTTTGAGTAAGGGGATTGGTTGTGCAAGGAGAAGACATATCACCCTTAGTGCATCCTATCTATTGTAAATTGCTTTGTTGTTTGTTCTAAGTTGTGTTTTTATTCGTTAGTCTATTTAAGGTTTGAGAAAAATCTTTCTCGGTAAGGAAATCTTTATCTCATCAAGTTAAAACCTAGCTATTCTAAAGCATAGAAAAGTTTGTCTAAGGTTTAAAAAAAGTCCTTCTCAGTAAGGAGATTCTTATCTTCTCAAGTTAAAACCTAACTATCATAAAGGCCAAGAAATAAAATAAAAAAAAGGTTTTTATTTGAAATTTTGGCCAAATCTTAATGGATAATCATAAATTTGTTATAATATCTATTAACTAAGTTTTGTATTTTTCAAAGTATAATGATACATTGTTATTTGTTCGTATAAAATATACATGAATATTTTAGAATCTGGTCGTATATAATTAAAACATTTGGGTTAATTAATTTTTTTTTATCTTTCTATCTTTTTTTTAACATTTATTTAACACAACAAAAAAATTAATAAAAAAGTGCAACACACACACTTTTTTTTTTTTACTATATTTTTACTTACTTACCCCTCAATTGTATGTTTATAAACAATAACAATTTAAAATTTTAAAATAAATAAAATGCACATCAAACTTTTAAAATTCATAAAAATAAACCTCCTAAAATTCACAAAATAATCTGGAGAAGTTACTAGAATTCAGGAACAGTGTTGGGAAGCCCCTGGAATTACAAGAACAATAGCGGTGCATGGGTCTAACGCACCACCACCACTAGTAGCGCGTGAACCCACATGTTGTCATAGGTGAAGCAAAAATGGGTGGATCGGGTAGATCTCCTCTTCCTCTTCACGTCTCTAACAACGATGTCATATATCGTCACCTGTAAAGCTAAGAAAAACACAAACGATTGATTTTATCTTTCCTTTTTTTTTTCAGATCTAATTCATGGGTCTATTTCTCATTTTGTTTTCTTTTCCTTTTTGGTTGTTTCAACAATCAATAATGGAGGAGAGGCATGGTAAAGTCTGAAGTTGTTGGTAAGGTCTGTTGATGTCTCTCACAGTGGAGGAGGCTGGTTTTGATTTTTTAAGAGAATATGGTGTCTTGGGGAAAGGCTTCGGTTGAACTTGGTTGCAACTGGTGCTGGGTTTTTGTGACTAGTGGATGGTTGCTAGCTTGACAGTATTAATGGTGGGTCTCAATAGTTGGTTGAAGGTTAAGGCTGTTATAAGACAGGACACGACATATATAGTTGTCTTGACAATAGAGAGGGAAGTAGATGTGTATAGCGTGGTGTTTTGGATTAGTGATGGGGGCTGTGTAGTGTTAGTGTGTTGGAAGAGGCAGTGGTCTAGTGATGAGAAGCTGCGGTGAGGGGCCACGATAGCAAACCAGAGAGAAAACAAAAAGGAAAAGGAAGTTAATGGCTAGGTTTAGGTTTTTTTGGGCTAGGGGTTTTTTATGTTGTGTTGGTGTCTTTTGTTTTAGTAGATGAGAGAGTGTTTTGGTGTATGGGTGATTTTTTTTTAACTAATTCTCTTCTCAAATTCCTTTCTCTCCTTTTTTGTGTGTATGTAACTACTTATTTATAGGTAAGAACTTCTTTGGTTTAAAGGCAAAGCAAAGCAAGATCAACCATTAGATTTCAAGAATAAATCTTTACTAGGCGTGATAACTTGGAGGGAAAGCAAAAAAAAATGGACCTTTAGATTAAGAAAAATAATTGTGGACCATCTTATTAGAAATT
Organism: Populus deltoides; assembly: GCA_015852605.2. Lineage (NCBI taxonomy): Eukaryota > Viridiplantae > Streptophyta > Magnoliopsida > Malpighiales > Salicaceae > Populus > Populus deltoides. The sequence continues at coordinate 14,968,989 of CM027575.2, forward strand.
TGGTTGCTTGATGAGAGGTTTTTCAATTTTAGAATTGGCTTTTTTCCTTCCACAATTACAAATAGGTCATAAAAAAATAAAATGATTTTTTTTCTTTTTTTGATTTTTCGTATTTTATTTTCCTTGAAAAAGATGTTGAAAATGATGCAAATATGTCAAGAATATATTTTTGGGCTTTTATTTATTGTTTTTGTTTTGTTGCTATTTTTGGTTTTTTTTTTAAAAAAATAGGTAGCAACAATTACGAAGACATTGCAAAATAGAATGCATAAATTGTTAAAGTTAACTAATCTAAATTGATAGTTAAACAATAATTATGACTCACTTTCTATAAGCCAGCATTGCATCTAACTTTAATGATGTACTAGTGCAAAAGGTCTTAATTAAGAATGTTACCTCACTAAATATTATGCTTAAGTCCTAGATCACAAAGGTTAGTTGTTATAAGGCTGACATGATCTTATTATAATTGATCATATTAGATTTTGTAAGGGGCATAAGAGATACCATGAGGGTATTATAGGTATACCTAATTATTAGGTTTAGGACCTCTAGCATAACTTTTTTTATAGTAAAAATAAAGACAAGCTACAACACCCTACCTGAGGGAGATTAGATACATACTAATATATGAGTGCCATTATCTTTATATTAGGCTTTAATGTTTTGGTTCCCCAATGAATCAATTAAAATAGTCTAAAAAATTATAAAATATTTGTGGATAATTTAAGGATAGCAATGATGATGTTGATTTAATCTAATTTATCAATATGGATGATATGAATGACATATTAACTTCACTATTAGTTAAAAGATAGCATGCATAAAGTGACTACAATAGATTTTTAAAGGCTAAATAATCTATAATAGGAAGAAGATGACCTAGAGTATGAAACATGATAAATTCAAAAGTGGATGATAAAGATGTTGAAGTTCATAATATGTTCATTAAAGCTAGCTTAGAAATTGAAGAGAAGCGTAAACCAACCTTTATAAGTGCAAGCATGATATAATAACTTTAAAAGGAACTAGTAGCATTACTACATGCTTATATATATTATTATTTTTGTGGGATTATCATGAAATACCTGGTTTAGATAGAAATTTGGTCGAACATATTTTAGCAATTAAGCCTTGTTTTAAGTCATATTGATAATCTCTATATAAAATGACTTTAAACATGGTTGATTGTATAAGGGAAAAAAAAATCAAATGATCTTAGAAACTTGTTTTATTAGGTAAGATATGCTTAATGAAATTTGTTATTACATCGTAGACCCTATATCATTAATTTGTTATTAAATTTGACTCTAAACATGGTTGACTCTAAATATGCATGAAATTTGTTATTAAACCATATGTCTTATCATTAATTAACATTTATCTTTTCCTTTATAACATTTATCCTTTAATACATATCAAATACCAAACAATTATTTTCAAGTGGTTTTCATTAACCTTATTAAACAATGAAATATAATTTAATTTTTAAAAAATAATTTTTCAAATAAGTTATTTTACATGAACAAAAACTAAATTTATAACTTTGAATTTATGTCCAATAGTTTTCCATATATTTTTAGTCAAAACCAAAACTAAAATAAAGTTTGACGTTAATGGATGATTTATTTTAGGAAAAATTACACTTTACTTCTTGAATTTTATGTGTGCTAACATTTAACATTTAAAAAAAAAAACGTCAACAAAAATATCTTATTATTTACATAATTGTCTTTATTTTTTATTTGATAACTAAAGAGCCATTACAATATTATATTTTTTTTCCCATCAAACTAACTAATATTACAACTTTGCCAAAAACTAAGAAAGAACCTAAAACTTATTATTTCAACAAACACTTTCTATGCAATACAAAATCAACTCCATTTTTTTTAAGTTTTCATAAACAAAAATATGATAAAACCACCATTTGAGGCTTTTTTTTTATTGTTTAGGTTTTGTAATTGTACGGGTAACCATTGGCCTTGATTTTGGCTTCAATTTAAACCCACTTCACAGGCATTGTTGTCATCATGATTTTGGGAGTATTTGAGAATATGGTAGCGATTACTTTTCAAAGTTCTTTTCGCTTGAAATGCATTAAAATAATATTTTTATTTATTTTAAAAAAATTATTTTTGATATCAGCACTTCAAAACGATCTGAAAACATAAAAAAATATTAATTTCAAGAAATTGTTTTTTCAAAATTTGCCCACCCTCCATTTAGAATGCAATATCAAATGGAGTTTTAATGATAACTTGGCAAGCTTGATTCTTCTCTTCCCTAATTTTGTATGAATGTCAGCTTAATCGAACGTCTAATGTTGTCATTCAGAAAGGTGAAGGAAGCTCAAGCTTTAGAGATTGTTTGATATTAGGGTAGTAATTTATTTTCAAAATACTTTTTGTTTATAAATACTTTGAAATAATATATTTTTTATTTTTAAAAATTTATTTTTAACTTCAGTACATTAAAATAATATAAAAATACTAAAAAACATTAGTTTAATATAAAAAATTGATTTTTTTAAAGTATTGCCACGCGACGTAGACAAAAAGGCTCTCACTATGTTACTCTGATCTGATGCGCTAGCGACTAAGAGCTCATTTGACTATGCGTTGACGTCTGCTTTTCTATTTAACCACGATTTTATCCTGTTTAGTTACAAAATGAAACACAGTTTTTGAGAAGCTACTTCCACATGCTTTTGTTACGCTTCTCCTCTGCTTTTCATTGAGTTGTATTTTAATTTTTTTGAATTTGCTACCCAAACCAAAATAACCTTACCCTTCTTTGAACTAATCAAAAAATCAATGCTGAGCAGTTTTTGCATAAGTTAAAAATTTGATGAGACCCAAGTTTTTGTATCTGTAAATTATAAAAGTATATTTATGTTTTAATTGTCACCAATTATTTATATAATTTGATCCCCATCTCGATTTTATTCTTGAGAATGTTTTTAATTGATGTGGTTTCATGCTTATAACCCCATGAAAACTAGAGGCCTTCCATTGCTAGAATTCCTATATTTATCGACAGAATTTTCCGTCAGTATTTGTACTATTATTCCGTTGGCAATTAATTTACCGATGAAATCACAAACAAAAATGCCCCGTCGGTGAATTGTTCATCAGTAATTTTTTATCTGTCGGTAAGTCCATTGGTAATAAAAAAATATTATTACTGATGGATTTACTGACGGGAAAAGCATGTAAAAAATAAAATTATCCGCTTCATTTCTTTTGTATTTCTCTCGGGAAGATTGTTATATAACCAAAAAAAAATACCGTATGCAATTCCATTGGTGATTATTTAAAAATATTTTAAAAAAAATCTATTTAACAAAACTTGATTAAATTAATATAAATCAACACTTCATAATACTCAGAATTGAGTTGTTTGGGAAAAAAAATAACAAAATCAACTCAAACAAATTTGCAAATAAATAAATAACACAAAAAATAAAACAACAACATTGATCTCATATGAAAAACAAATCCTACAACAATATTCGTACAATTATTAAGAACAAAAAAATTAAAAATAAAATAAAAAAACAAATATAATGAAAAAAAGCACAAAAAAGAAGAAAAAACAAAAATCTTACCTTAATATAGTTGCGAGTGAATTTGAGAAGAGAAAAAAAAACAATTTCATAAAGTATGCTAATTAAAAAAAAACTGAGAGTGAAGGAGAAAATGAGTTTAGAAGAGGAGAAAGGAGAAAAAAAGAAATGGATGTTGATGTTTTTTACATAAGGGGAAGAAGAAAAAGAAGAAGAAGAAGAGATCCGTCTATTGTAAAATGAGAGATTCTATTTATTAGAGCATTTTACCGATGATTTTACAGACAAATAATTAAATATTAATGTTTCTAACCATTCCGTCGATGATTTCGTCTATAATATTTAATTTAAATTTTCAATTTAATAAAAATTTTTCAAAAACTGTCAAATATCACCAACGACTTTTCAATCCGTTGGTGATTCCACCTGTAAATAACAATAATTAATAGTACAATTGAAAAGTGAACAGTTCCAGAGCTCTCTGAAAAATATCGACGAAATGTTCTATCAATGATTCTCTTTGTAATTGACATGATGAACAGTGTCAAGGAGAAGTGAACAATTTACTAACGATTTTATCGACGAAATTAATTCCATAGGGAAGTCAATTGGTACAAATGACACATCATCATATTTTTTGGCTTTATTTTAATTCTTTCTTTTCCCACCGTAATTCCCTCGTTATATACTGAGAGAATATTTTCATCGGTAAAATTCACTGTAATTTACGCACATAAATATTCCATCAGTATTTATCAATTTTCTGGTAGTGTTCCTATATGGATTATGTTTATGATGACAATGTAGTAGGTTTAACATGACAATAAAATTAGTGTTGTAATTCGCATGATTATTTTTACAATATATTAATAATGAAATGAACATTAATGTAATTACAAAATAAAAAATTAATACATGTACTTTTAAATCATTTCATAACCAGCATCAATTTCAACAATTGTTTTAATTAAATATTTTGGACATTTATTCAACAATAACTTCAACTATAATTTTAACCAAACAAATATTTTAATTAAAATAATTATAATTAAAATTAATTTTTTTAAACTTATTTTTTTATATTATAATTATAAAAACTATCACAGTACCAGATAAAATTCTAAATGTACACACCGAGGCTTGCAGCTCAGTGACCTTGGCAGGCTTTGCCCTACCTATGTGCCCTGGGTTCGAGCCTTCGCGTGTAAGCCTGTCATCTCCGCGGTGCCCTACATGTTTACTGGGCTTGCAGGATGTTCAGCAGGTCCGGGGATTAGTCGTAATGCACGTAAGCTGACCCGAACAACCCGGGTTATAAAAAAAAAAATCTAAATGTACAACCGCCTTTACCTCAAGAAATGTTGCCGGTGGACCTAAGCACATTAGTTGCCCTGGAATTTAAGCCTTTCGTGATTCTAATCCCTTTTATGATCAACATAAATTCATTCCTGTTGTTTGTGTGCTCCTCCAAGGGGAATTGCCTTTTTTAAATTCAATGAAACCTACCACCTAGCTCTGCCACCCTTTAACACTGCATTCCTTTCATTTTGATTATTTTATAATCAACTTTTTATTTATTTTTTATTTTTGAAAGGAAGCCAACCATTCATGTCTTCCCCCACCTGCTAAGTTGGCTGCCAACCTTCCCTTCCTCGTTACAGAGAGTACTGTACTGAACAGGGGAAAAAATAATTGAAGTTTAGGGTTTTCAACGGACAAACCTAACGAGTAGCTACATGCAGTGGAGGAGACAAGGAAATACCCCTCCCTTGTAAATATTTAATAAAAGTAACTATAATTTTACTTGGCCCTTTTAATTTATAATTTGCCCCCCCTAAATTTTTTTCCTTGCTCCGCCCCTGGCTACATGGGTTTGGGGTTAGTACAGTAGAAGAAGAAATAAAATGATGGGTTTTTTTTTCCCCTTTAAAAAGATACATTGTGTGTACAAACAAAGACAGACATACTAACTTTGATGAGTAGTTTAACTAATTAGAGTTTTGATTTTCTCTCTCTAATAATTATAAGTTTCAATTATTTTAAAATTATTAAAAGTTTATATAATTTTTAATTTAAAAATATGTGAAATTAATTAAGATCCAATATCAATCTTTTTCTGATTTAGATTAATAATAATAAAAAATCAGAGAATTGAAATTGCTGTAGCGATCGCAGAGCTTAGCATCCATATCCTTGCTCTCTCTCTCTAATGGAGCTCCTTAGCTACAAAAGGTAGCCTTGGTATTTTTATCACATAGCATCCTTACTCTTTAATGGGCGTTGCGAGCACTGTAGCGCTCAGGCAAGCTCTGCTGAGGTTTGAAATGGGCAAAAAAAGGAGAATTGCTCTAGAGATTTGGGATATAGGTTTTGTGTTTTTGTTGTGTTTCCAATTATTTTTTCTAGCAACTTTTTTACAATTTCGACCCTTAATTCCAACCTCCATTTTTATAAACCGATTTTGTGTATGATATATTGGAATTCCAGCATCCATAAGAAATTGGTTCTGCATAGGTATTTACTGCTAGCAATTACAGCGGTGAAAATGTTTGTTTTGGTTGATAAAGAATTTTTTTTTTGAGATTAACGGGAGTGGTCGGATTAACTTGCGTGAATCTCAACTAATTACATGAATTTTTAAGTTAATAACCATATAAGTCTCCAATGACCTTAATATTTGTGAGATTCAAACTGATAATTTCTAAAGAGTAAACTCAAGACTTAATCAATTGAACTACACCCGATATTAACATTTATAGATCATAACAAGGCTTCTCTTATGCTAATAAATTTTGATCGTCTACTGGAAAAATAGTTCATCATGTTTTTAGGAACCCTGAATTATGTGAATTGTATGAAGTTATGACACTGGAAAGACCAGAAGCAATTGATCTTTTTTTTTTAATTATTGATTTATCTAAAAAAATAATAATAAAATACTTATGATTTTTTTTATTTTAGAGTGCAAGGAGTTAAAATGAAAATTTTTAACTAAAAAATAAAGAGGATAGACGAACGTGGATGCTAGAATTTAGAAAGATCAAAATTTTTTATTTTATTTTATTCAATGAACCACTTAAGCTACTTAAAAATGAATTGAAATTATATTTTTTAAAAATTAATTTTTTAATTTTAAATTAATTTATTTTAATTTTTATATTATTTTAAATTTTTATATTAAAAATAATTTTAAAAAATAAAAAAATATTATTTCAAAATATTTCTTAATAAAACACATTTTAAATAAAACTGCTAATACACTCATAAAAACTCAAAAATAACCCACCCGTTTTAAGAGCTCGACTCAGTTGAGAGTTGAGAAGCGCGTGAGTTTGGAGACAAAAACACCCCAACAAAAATAATTCTAGAAGTCTCTCCTATCATCTCATAAAACCCCCTCGAAAACATCACCTCATCACTCTTGCTAGCTAGGGTTTTATCTGCGTTACTCCAACTCTCAAGCATTTCTAGAACCGGGTACTTATGTCTCTCTTATGCCCTGTTCAAGATTTCATTAACTGCTGTATGATGAATCTGATTTTGATTTTGTTTTTGTTTGATTGATTAGTGCCCAAAGAAAAATACATAAATGGCAACAGCACAGTTGACAGCATCCTCAATTTCGGTTTCAGCAAGGAACTTGTCTTCCTTGGAAGGATTAAGAGCTTCTAATGTTAAGTTTGCGTCTTTTAAACCAGCTGGTGGCTTTGCTCTCTCTCAACGCCCTTATCGGTGCTTGGTAGTTAAAGCTGCCACTGTTGTCGCTCCCAAGGTAAAAATTAATTCTCTTTACTAACCAATTGCTTTTGTTTTTCCTTTTAAAGTGCTGAATGTATGCTTAGCGTGCTGTGTTGTATAAAATGGTTTAAATTAGGAATTAAAATGTGTTGTTTTTTTTATTTGCTGAGTGTTAGATTTGTTGAGTATTTTCTCATACCTTATTTTGGGTTCTTTTTCTTTTTCTTTTTGTTATCGATTGCATCGACAGAAGGTTGATTTCATTTGGTTTAATTTGATTCTTGTTGGGTTTTAATTCAATCCTTTTAATGGCTTGTCTGATTTGATGGTACTTCATTCCTGTAGTACACATCCATTAAGCCTTTGGGTGATAGAGTGCTGGTGAAGATCAAGACTGTTGAGGAGAAGTCTGAGGGTGGCATCTTACTTCCATCTTCTGCCCAAACAAAGCCTCAAGCTGGTGAGGTGGTTGCTGTTGGAGAAGGGAAGTCGATTGGGAAGACCAAGCTGGACATTTCTGTGAAGGTCATTTTTTTGCCCATTAGATGATTTCTAATTCTCTTATATTCATTCATAATATGCTACTGAATTATTGGGTGGGTTGGTGCTTTGCTTTAAAGACTGGTGCCCGGGTTGTATATTCCAAGTATGCGGGGACTGAGGTGGAGTTCGATGGCTCAAGTCATCTTATACTGAAGGAGGATGATATTATCGGCATCCTTGAGACAGATGATATCAGGGATCTTAAGCCACTGAATGATAGAGTATTCATAAAGGTACATTACCCTCCACTATCCATTGGTTGGTGCATATTGATTAGTATATTTCATTAATGGGATGCTGTTTGTCTTTGGCGGCGGTGTGATTTTAGTTTTAAAGTTGTGTAAAGTAATTGATCTTGAATCATTAATTCCCTTTTTTCACCTCATGTTTCCTTTTTGAGTGTCTTGAAAATGATGGCATGTTAGCAATAAATCTAGTATAATCTTCTCCATGCTTCATGGTTGTATGGGCACTTGAAGTTTCACAATAATTTGTTATTTGGATTTGATTGTAGATTGCTGAGGCAGAGGAGAAAACTGCTGGAGGCTTGTTGCTGACAGAGGCAACTAAAGAGAAACCTTCTATTGGCACGGTGAGATCAAGTGTTTCTTATTTCTCACATGCATTACTGGAAATGTTCATCGGTTGTGATGTATATACTGCTTTTTGATGAACAGGTGATAGCAGTTGGACCTGGACCACTTGACGAGGAAGGTAACAGGAAGGCACTATCCGTGTCCCCTGGAAGCACAGTTTTGTATTCCAAGTATGCTGGGAATGACTTCAAAGGGAGTGATGGTGCTAACTACATCGCATTGAAAGCTTCCGATTTAATGGCTATACTCTCTTAGTTGTCAGTATTCTCTACATGTGTGACTGAGTTTTGTGGCTGAGTTGCCTCAGGGCATACGGATTGTGATTGTAGTCTTTGAATGTAATTTGAACTGCTGGATTGTTTGAATCAATTTGTAGCACAAATTCTCACTAAGATTTCGGGCTGACACCCCCGGTGGGTGGGGGTGGGTTTGGTCACAGAAAGATAGGGATGATGATAATCATAAACTATATTCACTGGTTAAAGCAGTTTTAATCTAATCCAGTGGGACTGATTCCATCATGTGTGAGCAATAAGCCATTTGTGTTAAGGATCCAACCCTTCTCCTGTTCCCTAAAGATGAAGTGAATTACACAGGACTGGGCAGCTTTTCGTCGAAGGCGCTGCTGGTTCGATACAAGATTCGTATATGCTTAAAAGTGCACGATCCGTGTGACAGAGCCATCATTATACAGTATAGTATGCATTATACAAAATAACTAAAACAGGAAAAAACTAAAAAGAGATAGTCGGAAAAAAAAGGTTGTTCCTGTTTAAAAGTAGTTTTGGTTGTATAATTATTTTTTGAACTAAGTGCTTTAAAATAATTGTTTTTTAAAGAAATATATTAAAATAATATTTTTTTTATTTTTAAAATTAGTGTATTAAAACGATTCAAAATAAAAAAAACAAAAAAAATTATGAATTATTAAAAAACATCATTTCCAAACGAAGTCTTAGTTATTTAGCCTTAACAATTCTTTTTACATTAAAAAGGTTATTTTTTTAAAGATAGATCTGGATTTTAATGGTGTTATTATCAATTAATTTATAAAAAAAATTATATAAATTATCATTATTGCAAGATGAAATTTCCGAAATTCTTCCAAACAGAAATTCTCATTATCATAAAATTAAATAAAAATAGATTTTGGAAATTACCTCGCAGCAGATCCCGGGTATCTGGCTAGTCATTTCTACAACATATCAAAGTTTATATCACTAGTTCACGCACGTGAATTTCACCTAAGAGAGGGCGACAAAGCTAACACTAAAGGGTAGAAAGTGCTGTTCTATTAACAAGATGTGGAATTGCAGGTAATTAGCGATTGTTAATGGACATAGCATTTACAAGAGAAAATGTGTTAATCGGCAGTAGTAGATTGGCAAGATGCTTTCATGGATCCTTTGTCTCCTGTCCACTCTCCCGGATGTAATCCAAAGTTGAACTACTAGGAATACTACCATCTGAAGGCAAAAGTTGCAACAAAGGTGACAGTATCTGGGGGATTGCTGTTGGACAATCCACAGCTCTAGCACCTAGCACCACATCTGTGGCAGGAGCTCGACTACCTGCAGCAAGATAATGTAATTCCAGTCACATCTTCCCGAGTGTAGTCACATTTCCTTTGTTACACAACTTAAAAATCATTGACAGAACGCCTGGGACAGCTGCTGAGGGCAAAAAAAGGATTAACCATCAAGGGAAGTCAACTTTAGCTCAGATACTCCACCTGACCCATTTATCTGTTAAATGAGGCAGCTGAATTATCATCATACTGCCCCCTCCAGACATTTCCACTGTTAGTGCCACTACAAGCTTGATTGGGAACAGGCACATTACCAAGATCTCCATCCAAGCTCATCTGTTGCACTTCAGCAGATGACAGTATCTTTATGCTCTGAACACAGCTCACGAACTCCCTGAGAGCAATTTCAAAATGCATATTTGAGAGTTATAACAGGTCATAAAGGACACAGAAGAAATAATGTTATAAAGTACTGAGGTCAATGACTCACTCCCAAGGATCGTCTCCAACAAGTAATATGTCATTTTCATGATCAACATAAACCAGTTTCCAGTCTGAACTTTGTGGATCTTCTAGTTGCCCTTCAATGCCAAACATTCGGGCAAGATCATGTCTCAGCTCGTTATAACCTTTATAACGAGTGACATCAATAGATCTTCCAACTGAGCCACGCTTTTGGACCTGTATGAATTTGAACCAGCGTTAGGATACTTACTCGGGAGCGAGCAAAATTATCTACTCGGGAGCGAGCAAAATTATCTACAGTGGAATAATATTTGTTGAAGAATATTTACCAGTTACTGGTTAAAGAATAAATAACTAAAGAGTTGATTTCTCCTCGGACAAAAGGATTGTAAGCTGCTAATAATCAATAACACATACAAACATTGATTTTTTTTTCTAGGTGAGATTTCTCAGTCTGTTAAGCTGAGAGCTTCTCGAGAGATTAAAAGAGAGGGAACAGGCAGGATGACAAACCTTCGTATATGTACGCATCCGTTGAGTCTGGTTGGTCCACAATCCATTGTTCAAAACCCCAGTATCATTGATGGCTATGTCATTCGAACAACCAGGCTTGAAAGGTATGTTTGGCACAGCAAATGACTGGGAGCTAATTGCAGCTGTGGACAACTCTGTCTCAATATCTCGTGTAGTACCACCATAATTAGCAAGCAAGTTCTGAAGATCCTTTTGAGAGTCATATCCCCTTGACAATAAAGTATCGGGTGCCAAAGCATCAATATTAGATGCAAAAGGAAGACTGTTTCGAGGATGTGACTGGACATCACTATCCAAGCCAAAGGTTGGGACTGAGAAATTCTGCTGGATGTTACCAGCATCTAGGCAATATGATGTTCCGGAAGAGGAAGCTTCCAATTGATCAGTCACAGCACCTTTATATTTTAGTTGGTCTAGACCTCTTGAGCTGGGAAACTCATTCTTGACACGAATTTCAGACTTGTTTTGGAGATCTTGAACAAGATTACTTGCAGGCTCAATAGCTGAATCACCCATCAACATGGCCGGAGCTAGTTGGTTTCTGTTCAGGAAATTTTGTGGAGAAATCTGGCAATTATTAGTGGAAGGTGAGGTTGAACAAGATGGCGCTTCTCCATCTGTAATACTTGAACGTGCTCTAACTGCCATAGGTGGTTTCTGCAAGCCTTGGGGCTGGTTCATAGGAAAAGATTGTGTTTGCATAAGTGCAGCTGTTGAGAAGCTGTTACTGCCAAGTGGCTGCTGATTCTGTGATAGAGGTGACTGTTGAAGTTGCTGGTGTTGCTGGTGGGTCTGCTGTTGTTGTTGCTGTAGCTGCTGAGACTGCAGAACTGAGCTTGCAGGGGAGGGCAACTGCTGATGCTGCTGCAACTTCTGTAGTAACTGAAAGTGAAGCTGTTGCTCAGAGTGGCTGGGCTGTGATAGTTGTTGCAATTGTTGCTGTTGCTGTGGCTGTGCCCTCTGTGATAGGTTTTGCTGTATCAACAGCAGAGGGGACTGTTGCAATTGAGTCTGCTGCTGTTGTCTCTGTGAGAGGTTAGATTGTTGCTCCATTTGTTGATGAAGCTGTGAGTCTTGTGGTAAAGAGGTCAGTGGATATGAACTTTTATTAGCAGAAGGTATGCTTTGGGATTGGGTATTGCTTGCCAGTAACTGCTGCTGCTGCTGCTGAAGCTGAGAGTATACAACTGGTTGCTGCAAATTCTGATTTGGAATTTGGTTAAGGGCAACCACACTGTCATTGAGTGTAGGTGGTTGGAAAATCTGCTGCTGCTGTTGATGCTGTTGTATTTGTGGTGGTGGTTGTCGTATTTGTGGTGGCTGCAGCTGCGGCTGTTGCTGTTGCTGTGGCCAATGCTGATGCTGTTGCTGTTGGGAAATAGGTTGCTGTTGCTGCTGCTGCTGCTGCTGCTGATGGGGATAAGGTGGCTGCTGTTGGTTAATAGGAGTCTGCAATAATTGTTGCAGCTGCTGTTGTTGAGTCCATGCCATTGGTGGCTGAGGCAACTGACTGACTTGGTTTTGTGGATTTGTCTTGTTAAGTTGGACACTTGAAGAAGATAGGCCAGGGGCTTGAAAATTCAATACCTTTGATGGATCATCAGTGCTAAGATTATTATGCAGGGCATTGGAAGGAACCATCGATGGGAATAATCCTGATTGAGTAGCTGGAAACTGATTATTTTGCTGCATGCTCATCCATTGAACTAAGCTCAAACCAGGAAAGATTGAGCTTGGGGGATCCTTCATGCCAAATTCATCTCCAAGCCAAGGCATGGCTCTCTTAAAAGCATTCTCTATGTCAGAATCGTCATCTGCAAAAGCACTGCAAAAGATTTAGTTTACAGACACGCAGCAATCTATAATCAAAACAGATGGCTAATTAATAATATCAAGGATAGTATTAGAGTAAATGGACAAATGTTAGTCTATTTAACACCTACTTCATGGGACATGTTGATTTACTTGGATGTACTGGGCCTAAAAAATTGAATCCATCTATAGATTTTAAATTCCAGATAGGAAAAACTTGTCGACTACCAGGCAATATAGTTTTCTTTTCTTACATCCAATCAACATTCTTGCTGATCACAACTGTCACTGGTTATAATACAGTAACAGGAAAAACATAGAAGAAAATACGAATGTAAGTTTCTATCCATTTGAAATGTCTTAGAATCACTGTAAATGGCAGTAAGATAAATTTGCAGCAGGTGAAACTATTATATAGTGCAATATAAAAATGGGGTCGTTGATGAATTTACCTGGCATCCCTGGCTGCTTAGGGAACTTTGGTCTGAAAAACGGAGGTGGATATATGTAGAAAGGAGTTACAACAGGCTCAATCTCCCAAATCGAAACTCTGCTTGGCCGTTCACCTGCAGTTGATTCATCCCACCCAACCTATCACCATTTTGAATTGGTTGGGTAAGCTAAATAATTAGCCATTCGATTTATTCAATTGAGAAATGTCTCCATAAAAAAGTAAGGCATGCGCTTGAATGGGTATAGAGAAAATAATCTAATGACAAGTAAAACCAAAGTTAATAGCAACCAAGCATCAAACTGATATTTAAAATCAATGTTTGGCAGAGAAGCTACAATCAATACAACTCTAGAAGGTCACTAGACAGATAGTGCAACCAAGAAACTAAGTTCTACGAATGTATCTCAAGCACCGCATGCCTCTAAAATAGTCCACTAGACTGTTTTTTAAAACGTCGCAAATTGTTACACGAGAACACACAACACAACTAAGTTTACACAACCTCCGTATCATTCAAAATGTACAAGCAGCTAATAATACCTGAAGATTGCGCCACTGCGAATTTTTCCAGCGCACTGGATCCATATCACTGATACCAGTGATTGTACCCATGTATCTGCGGACTCCTGACTCTTCAGTCTCAAACATCATTCTAAATCTCATGCCAAGTGACACTTGAGTGTACAATGCTTTATTATACTTGGAGAAGGGAATCACAAACTCAGAAGGGCTTGCCCTATTTAAAGCAATTACATTTGTTAGGTCATGCCTTTGGCTTCATAAATTAACATTCTCCACTGACCAGATAAATTGTGAATTTGCGATAACACCATAAACAAGTTAGTGCAGTACCTTGGATTGTAGAATATAGTGAATGGGCTATTGTTTGCAGCAGCATGAGCTGCGGCAGCAAGAATTCCAATATGCATACTATCACTGGATATAACTGATGAAGAGAGAGCTGGTTGTTGTCTATTAGCGCGCCTTATACCCAAGAGAAGCTGTGATTTCTCATCTCTACATCAAACCAGATTATTTCGTCTCAACAGAATGATATTCCAGCCGAAAATCTTTCATATCAAACATTCAATCTCATACCTTATGAATAGAACGGAATCACCAGCAAAAAGTCTTTTTGTGCTGACAAAGACACTCCAACCTGTAGTGAGCAGGTGCCTTTTTGGTTGCCCTATGATCAAGGAACAGTTTAATGCACTTAATTCTAGTTTTTAAGTTATAAGAAATCAAATATGTAGAAACCTCCTAATATTTGATCAAAACTGTAAAAGATCTATTCTTCATAAGGCACCAGTATACTAAAGAAGATTGAAATTTCATTTTCTATTTGTTAACAAGTAGCGACATTAATATTAACATTGGAACCTGAATTTATAAACTCACTGGCTCAAAACCACATCCATATATACATCCACGGATGAATTTTGAAAAAACAGTCATTTTATTTCCATATGGCAACCCTGTTCAAGTGTTTCACTATGAAGTAGCATAAAGTACTTTATGTATCAAAAGGGGGCTGTACCTCGATAAATATGCCTAAACGTCCATGTATTGTCGTGTAAATCTCTGGCCACCAGCTCCTGAGCAGGTGGTTGCATTGAAAAGTCCTATTCAATATAATCAATGGTGAACATTTGTGAGGCAGATGCAGACACATGATCCATAAATATTAAATTTTAGTCATATTTGAAAAGATTGTACGCACTAGAGGAGGGAAAATCTTCTCAGCTGCTCGACGAGGTACAGAAAATCCACCATGAGTACTTGTATCACTAGCTGTAAGAGTTTTGCAGAAGAACTCGGCAGGTTGCCTGTTTTGCTTTAGCCCCATGTCAGACGCTAGCAGTGCTTCCTTCTCATACTGTAGATCAGATATTTTAATCAATCAACCTCACAATCACACTCATTTAGCCTTGCATAGAATAAGCGAAAAAAACATTTTATTATAATGTTAAAATTAAATAGCTGACCTACTTTGCTTACTGGTTGAAGGGTCATCTGTGCATAGACCTCATCAGTTTCCACATCAGCCTGAGCAAACATATACATAAATCATCAAATATAAAACTTTGGAATATCAAATTTGTGTTCCAGACAGGCAAGCAGATCTCATATATTGATTCTTCTCAAGAAAGACATCTAAGGCATGCAAGAACACCAGCTATTCAAAATATGCACCAATTTCAAGCAAGGCAATGTTTTTCGAAGATGTTTAATTATTACAAACTGCTGCGTGGAACAATGGAGGTCGTACATGCAATGTGACATTATGAAGCATACAAATCAACTTGGAAGGAAGGTTGGGGTAGCTGGGTATGAAATCAGTCTCTTTTTGCATTGATGCTGCAACCTGAAAGTTTTAAGTGTCAAAGTAACTTTTGTCAGAAACGACAATCCAGAGTAGCTGTTCAGTTAGATTTAGTGAAGCTGACATACCTGCTCACTGTGGCCTTGAGGGAAGTAAACTACGAGGCTTCCAACTGGAGGCAAGGAAACCAGTGGCCCAGCACAAGCATGCCACAACTCTGAATTGATGCATTTTCTTTCCCCTGCATTCAAAACCAATCAGAATGCTATCACAATCATACAGATCAAACTTTGATTGAACTAAAGAGTATAAAACATATTTCTCATAACCAATTCAGTCTCTCTGAAAATGCGAAGTACATATAATTTCAAAACAGGTGCGGTTCTTATTTCTGGCCCTGAAGATTACATGATCGATCGTGACCAAGATATATGTAAGAATCATGAATTGTATCAGCCACACGGAATTTATTTCCAGTGGTTCTGAAAGGGCTTACTGAATATTTCTTGCTAGTATATTTTTATCCTTAACATTAAGATTTTATGAATGTAAAAAATTTCAAGTGAGAAATGTTTTTCACTGGACTGAAAACAAGCTGTCTTTAAATTTAGCAGTGGAATGATGAAATTCAGGAATTTGAAAGGAAGGAAATTCCAAGATTCAGAAAATTTAAAATTCTGTTTAAAATCAAACAGTAGACTGCATAAATTCAGAAACAGAATAAATTGGAACCTTTGAGGTGTTAATTTTAACAACAAACTCGCGCACCGTACATATCTTCCTGCATATCCTATAGTATTATACGGAAACTCTAAGTCTTTCAAACAAAAATCTGATACTCAAAACCATATGAGATGCCAGGAAAGTGAGATACAAGTAAATGATCTACCAACTAAAAACCCCAAATGCAAACATGGATGCCATATAGCATAAAAAATCTGTGGTAACATTTAAAAAATAGTAGTTCTCACATAAAAGAAGGGGGGGGGGGAGCAAAAAATATCACGACTGCCAATAAAAACTCAATCTTCAATCAACAGTACATGCTAAGAAAAGTGGAATAAGAATTGAGTAATAAATCACCAGATTCCTGAACTCCCAAAAAAAAGTCTTCACCAGGAAAAAAGGAAGCATGAGCTCAGGTATAGAGAAGTAACCATGGAAATCAAACTAGCAAACCAGAAAACAGCTATAGCACCAACATGTATCAAAGAAATAAACTTTGACTAAAGACAACCTACCTTCTGCAAAATTTGGCAAGAATCCATTTGAAGGAACCTTCATTCTTGCAGATATGAATAAAAAAAACTCTCTTTTTTTTTCCAATCAACTCCTCTCTTCCAACAGGTTTTAACCATCCACCTCAAACCCAACTCCTGTTTTGTTTAGTTTCAGGCTCTAACTACATAGCCATTGCCAATAATTGCAGGATAACTTCTTTTGAAATGCTCAAAAAGAGTAAAAAAGAAGTCACCTTTAAACCAAGAAATCAAACCCCAACTAAATCCCTCAACATAACAAACAAAACCAAAATCATAAGGGAAACGAGCTTTCTTTCCTCGTCTACTTCTTTGTCTTCCAGAAATGACCCAGTAAGTTACTAATCTTGACCATCTAAAAAAAGATTGGAGATTCTGATCACCAAAACAAAACAAGATATCCCATTTTAAAGTTCATTTAACTTGACAAGGGTTAAAGAGAGATTGAAGCTGAATTGTCGCTGAGAAATCAGAGGTAGCAGAAGCAGAAGCACAAGCAAAGACAGCTTTTTTATTTATGTCAACAAGCCGACATATAATAGACTCAGGCTGACAATCAATCAGACCTCTATGTTTTTTTTTTCTTCTTCTTTCTTTTTTTTTTTAGTAAAATAAACATAACAAAAGAAAAGGTAAGAGGCATGATTATTAATTATTACCACATGGTTATAAGTCAATTTAGACTGTATTATGTTCATAGTAATTTAAGTTTCAGACCAGATATAGTAGTTCAGGAGGTTTTTTCGTATATTTTAGATTTAAGTATTGGAGTCATTATTAAAGGAATTTATTAGAACTCATTTAAGCATTAAAAAATTAATCTCCATTGAATTCGAAAATATATTTACTGTAAAACAAAATAAAATAAAATAAAAGACCATGAGTTCACCTCAATTTTCCAGCTAAAATCACTTTTTAGGAAATTATGTTAGTGTATACTTTTTATTAAAAAAATAAAGGTCAAGTTAAATTTAGTCTTCATTCATTGCATAGTTTTTTCCTTGCATTTGATTGAGTGGGAGTATCTCTACAATGATTGGTGTTGTGATATTATCCTTCTCTTCTTTAATTTTCAGTATGTGTGAGTTCCGTGTGAATTCTACAACAGGAAATATTGAATATTTATTTTTAATAATACTTTAACTGTTTGACCTTAGAATTTAATTTTCTATTCTCTTTAGTGCTACGTTGTCGTCCTGCCATTCAGCCTTTCTCCCTTGGAAAAGGGACCAACCAAAACATCAATTAACGAATTTCTTTCTCTAGTTATCGACTTTCTCTAGTTTTCCAATAGTTTTCGGGAGCTGTAGTTAATGGTGTTTTTTAAAATATTTTTTATTTTAAAATAATATTTTTTATTTTTAAAAAATTATTTTTAATATCAGTATATTAAAATGATCTAAAAACATTAAAAATATATTAATTTATAAAAAAATAAATTTTAAAATTTTTCAAAAATACTTTCTAACAGCAATGTTAAACCCTTCCAATTCATCTACTTAAAAATTTATTTAGAAAAGAATTACCATGTGTTTTTGCTTGTAAGGATTATTTTTTAAAATATTTTTATTTAAAAAAATATTTTTTAAAATTATTTTTAACATTAACTCATTAAACACAAGTTAAAAATATATAAAAAATAATGATAGTTATTTTATAAAGTGGTTTTAATTAAAAAAATTATTAAAATAATATTTTTAAAAAAATTATTTTTAATATCACTAAATTAAAATAAATTTAAAATATAAAAAAAATTAATTTTAAACCAAAAATAAAATAAACATTTATAGAAACACAATTCCAGCTGCCGACACCCAAAAGCTAAATATGTATAGCATATTTGTTGGACGTAAACATGAGTGATAAATTCTCTATCAGCTTGGAGCAGTAAAGGAGAGATAGATTGATAACCTTGAGCGTGTTTGGTAGTGTGGTTGTGAGTATTTTTCAAATAATTTTTTAGTATCAAAATATATACCAATGATGTTTTTTTATTTTTTAAAAATTATTTTGGACATCAGCACATCAAAACGATCCAAAACATACAAATCATATTAAATTTTAATAAAAAAAATTTCAAAATTTTTGGGAACGCAGCCACAGCCGCGTTCCCAAACAAGTCTAAAGCTTCTAGATTTTGTGTGTGAATCTATATACGGAAGGCTCCATATGAATTTTTTCTCTTTCTGGTCATAATAAATAATGAAAAATTCTTCCATGTAAGAACACTTTTATACAACTAACTTTTAAAGTAATTGAAGCTGAAAAGCTATTCCTTTATGAAGAAAAGTCAGATGATATATTTTGAAAACACTTTATTTCTTAATTGTGCAAGCATTTAACTCCAAATAATTGATAAATATTTGTTTCCACGAGAGTAAATAACTTGGTGGGTCATAGATTTTCTCTTTTAAAAGAATTATAGTAATAACATCACTAATTTTACATCCTGTGCGATGCTACAATGATGTCAAGTGAAATGAAGTTCATGACGCCATGTCGTCAATGGTTTGTTTTAGCTATAGCTTTCACAAGTTGAAACTTAAATTCATCAAGTTTTTTTATTATTATTGGTATGGAAGTTTAGACCAGCTTGCGTGTATTTTGACTAATCCCATAGTCCTTGAAGTTAACGACCATGTAAACCTCCAGCAACCATCATATTAGTAATTACAGGACTTGAATCTGAGACAATAGAAAAAACAAACTCTTTAATCTCAAATTTTTACTACTAAATCACCTATTAGATGGTTCTGAAATTCATTAATTTACACTAAAAACTAAAGGGTTCATGAGAATTCATTTATTTTTCAAACCTTAACCTAAAGTCTTAACTCGGAATTTAAAAAAATTATTTATGATCTTTATGTAATCATACATGGAAAAAAAATAATAAAATGATGATCTTGTATTATTTTAAATTATCAAAACACAACTAAAAAAACAAAATCTTGATGGTCTTGGTTTTTTATATTTGGACTCGCTTGACTCTCTTAATATGTTCTTAATTTATCCATGATTAATTTTCTATATACTGGAAAAAAAAACAATTAGTTTTTGAGTAGAGATTAAATAGATTGCACATTTTTTTAATATTTATTTCCTAATTTAATTCAAACACTAGGATTAACAACTCAAATTTAAGATTATGGTGATCTACTAAAAATTTGTGATGTGATAGAGATCGATAAATAGCGTGAAATGATCTTCGAGGGAGGAATTTATTTTCACATTAAAAGAACAGCCCACTAGCCGCAAAAGCAGGAGATGTTCACATGTCACGAGGTGTGGCGGTCCAACTTAGGACATCATTCTACATTAATTAAAGTTAAGCATATGGGCAATTAATTATTTTGGCAAAGTTTTTTAATAGTCGAAGGGGAAGCTTCTCTATTGCTATATTTTATCGAGCAGCTGGGATGCTTGGGAGATCCTGATTTCAAGAGTGTCCATATTCCCCATAATGCTGTAGGACCTGCCCACCTTTACCTTATATTCCTCTCTTTCGAATCAAATAAGCCATTCTCTTCCATCCCCTTCAAAATTCAAAGAAATTTTATATATATATATATATATATATATATATATATATATATATATATATATATATTAAAGAAGAGGCAACGACTCGAGCGTGCTAAACCAGAGGAATAATTGAACAAGGAAATTAAATAAAAGAGCTAGGAAAGTTACTCTACTCCTAGACCCAAAATACTATTTATTAGAATAGTATTACGATGAATTTGCATTCGTGGGGCATAAGACAATTGAACTAGGAGTTGGGGACAAGGTGATCTTATTAGAATGATACGATGTTATTTTTAAATTGAATTTTTGTTTTCTATTTTTTAACATTTAAATTACTTAAATGTCCTGGGAAAAAAAAAATTGCCTGACATAAAGGGGCTTTTATGTTTTTTTTAATTTTTTCTATTAAAGTTACATTACTTTTATTGCCCCTCGATGCAAAATTAACAAAACTATCATCCGGGGTTTTTTGTTTTTTAATCATGATTTTTTTTTTAATTTCAACTTAGCTTAGAAGAATTTTTGTATTTTAATCATTTTTAAATATTAAAAAACCTTGTTGGTGTGCTCTATGCAAGCATCAGTAGGTGAGCGGCTCTCACACCTTTTGAGCATCACGTGAGAGATCATCATTTGGTCATCAAATATCGCCTTCCACGGCAGCTTGTAAAAGGCCTCAACGCCACCTATGTGATAGAGCAGCGTTGGCTGACATTTCTTTTCTTCGTCTCTCCTTCTTAAATTCTATGTCAACCTCTTCAAAACCTGAGACCAACCCCTTCCATTTTTTTTTCTTGACATTTGGTTTCCATTCTTTTGATCACTATTTTGTTATTTTAAATAATCTATAAAATAATATAAATTTTTTCAATTTCACCCTCTTCATGTTCTAATCTTTCAAATTTGGTTTCCGTTCTTTTATTACTATTTATTTTGTTTGAGATTATTTTTTAAATTGGATTTTAAAAAATAAAACTCCATTCTCCTTTGGTTTTTTTTTTCCTATCAAGTTTGATTCATATTCTTTTTATTGCTATTTTTTTTTGCTTTGGTAAATTTTTTATATTCGTTGGAAATAAAATTTCTTGATTGAACCCGAGTCCAGGATTTCACGGGTTGCGAGTTTTAAAGATTCAACTAGATTTAGAAGGTTCACTCAAGTATGCTTGTTTTTTTATTATCCTATGTATAAGCAAATTCTTTTTCATTTTTATCTTTTAGCATTTATTCAATTGGAGACTAAGTTCCGTTCTTTTTACTTGCTTTTTTGTTGAATTTTTCGTTGGTCTTGAAAATGATCCTGGTTATCTTTAGTCTTTTTTTATATAGTTTTTTGTTAGGTGTTTTTTTGGCTAATTCTTTAAATTGATATTTTTTTCTCATTTCATCCTTCAATATTTTGAATGATTTTTAAAACAACTTATAAGATTATAATTATTTTTTCTATTTCATCCCCCTTTAGTTTTTTAATCTTTCAAATTTAGTCCTCATTCTTTTGATTTCTACTTGTTTTATTTGAGTGAAATTTTTAATTTTTTTTATACAGTTTCATCCTCCTTAAGCTTTTTTTTTCCTATCAAATTTGATCCTCGTTCTTTTTATTACTATTTTTTTATTTTTAAAAATTTTTTAAATTATTTTTTTCAATTATATCATTCGAAATTAGATTGGTTGGAAATTGAGCTTCTTAACTGAGCCCATGTTTAGGGTTTCACGGGCTGCGAGTTTTGGAGATTAGCCCAGGTTTGGGAGGTTCATCCGGGTTTGCTTGGTTTTTTCTCCCTTCATTAAACTCATATTCTTTAGGTTTCACACTTTAACATTTATTCAATTGGAGACTAGACTTTGTTATTTTTTTTACTTGCTTTTTGAAGGATTTTCATTGATTTTGAAAATGACCCAGGTTTTCTCTAGTCTTTTTATTTTCTTTGGATTTACTTGGGCTAAACAAAATTAAACTGGTTAAAAATCAAGCTTTTTGATTCAACGAGGTCTATAATTTAATAGGTTGCAAGTTTGGGACATTTGCCCAAGTTTAGAAGGTTCATCTGAGTTTGCTTGGTTTTTTTTTTTGTATTTTTAAGTTGATGTTTTTTAATTTATATCTCTAGCGATAAGACTTTATTTTTTTCTGTATTTGCCTTCTATATGATGTTTTTATGAATTTTCAAAATGACTAGGGTTATTTTGAGTATTCTTATTTGTTGTTTTTTTTGTTGGGTTTGCTTTGGAAAATTTTATAAGTTGATTTTTTCCTAATTTTATCCTCCAACACTATATCGGTAGGCAATTAGTTTTCTTGTTTTGTTCTAGCCTTCAAGTCTGAGATTTTTTGATAATAAGATTAATGATTTTCTCTGATTTCCTTTCAATTCATCTTAATCTTGTAGGTAGAGAATCTATACCTTTTCAGCCATTCTATAGAGATAATCCTATAAAGACAAAGGAAATTCAAAGGTGAGTGGAAGAATTGATGACAAAAAGGTACATAAGAGAAAGCATGAGTCCATATGCAGTTTTAGTGTTATTAATACAAAAAAAAGGATGAGATTTTGAGGATGTATGTTGATTATCGTACTAGCAACAATATTATGGTAAAATATAGACACTTAATTTCTAGACTTGATACTATTTTAAATGGATTTCATAGGTCTTATATGTTTTCTAAAATTGATTTGAAAAGTGGATATCATCAAATAAGAATGAAAGATGAAGATGAATGAGAAACTAACTTTAAAACTAAATATGATTTGTATAAGTGGTTAATGATGCCCTTTAAACTTACTAATGCTTAGTATTTTTATGGGATTAATTAACCATATTTTGTGTAATTTTATAGGTAAGTTTTTTATTGTTTATTTTGATGATATTTTGATTTATAAGAAAAACTTATAGGAGCATGTTGAACATTTAAGGAATGTATTGGTTGTTTTATGAAAAGAATGCTTCTATATTCTAATATGAAAAAAGTGACTTTTGCATGAAAAGATTATATTTCTTGGATATGTTGTTAGTCTAAAAGGTATTGAGATGGATGATGAAAAGTTTATGGCTATCCAAGAATGGCTTACACCTAAGTCAACCATAGAGGTAAGAAGTTTTCATGGTTTGACTAGTTTTATTGTAGATTTGTTAATGATTTCAGTACTCTATTGAAACCTTTAACTGAAATAGTTAAAAAAATTATAGGTTTTAAATAGGATAAAAAACAAGATCATGATTTTAATTTATAAAAGAAAAAAATTAATTTTGGCTCCATTATTATCACTACCTAATTTTATAAAAAACTTTTAAGATTGAATGTGATGTCTCAATGATAGATATTAGAGTTATTTTAATGTAAGAAAAAAGATACATAACTTATTTTAGAAAAAAGTTCAATATGCAACATTTAATTATCATACTTACAATAAGGATCTTTACCTTATGGTAAAAACTTTAAAAACTTGGCAATATTACTTATGCTTATACAGTTCATGATCCAAACCGATTATAAGTCATTTAAATATCATAAGGGCTAAAAAAAGTTGAACAGTCAACATGTTAAATAGGTAAAGTTCATTGAAATGTTTCTATACATGATTGAGTACAAGCAAGATAAGGAAAATATAATGGCTAATGTATTATCGTTAAGATATGTACTTCTTTCAACTTCAAGCATCAAATTATTAGGATTTGAGTATGTGAAAGATTTATATATTAAGGATATTGATTTTGGCCAAGTATATGTTACATGTGAACATTCGACCTTTGATTAGTTTTATAGGGTTGATGGATATTTATTTAAAGAAAAGAGATTGTGTGTGTCTAATTATTCTATATGTGAATTACTAGTTCATGAAGCTTACAGGGACATATTAATGGGACACTTTAGGGTTGCTAAGACTTTTTGCATGAGCACTTTTATTGAAAAGATGAAAAAAGATATATACAGAATTTATAATAGATGCATAGCATGTTAACAAGTTAAGTCTAAAGTTTTACCTCATGGTTTATTTACTTATTTGCTAATGCCTAAGAAACCTTGGATTAATATATTTATAGATTTTATGCTAGGTTTGTCTAGGTAAAAAAAGGGTAGGGACTCTATTTTTATAGTCGTGAATATGTTTTTTAAGATGACATATTTTATACCTTGTTATAAAACCGATGATGCAACCAACATCGCGAATTTATTCTTTAGGGAGATAGTTTAGCTTCATAGGATACCTAGGAGCATTCTATCAGACCATGATATTAAAATTTTTAGCTACTTTTGAAAGGTTTTATGGGGGAAATTAGGGATAAAATTATTATTTTCTACTACTTGTCATCCATAAATATATGGTCAAATTAAAGTAGTTAATATGACTTTAACTACATTGTTAAGAACTACCATTCAAAAGAATTTAAAAAATTAAAAAGATTGTCTGTCATTTATTGAATTTGCTTATAATACGAGTGTACATTCTTGATCATTTGACTTATTTACATTTGTTTCCTTTACCTATTAATGAAAGAGTTAGTCTTGATAGCAATAGAAAAATATAAATAGTAAAAACATTTCATATTATAGATATTATTTATTAAGTAGCATCCGAATTGTAGGTTAAAATATTCATATTATCTATTAAGTATCATCCGAAGAATAGGATCTTCTATTGGACCATATCATCCTGAGCTACTTAATAAATGATAAAAACATTGAATTGAGTTCGTAGAAATTAAAGTGGTTAGAGGGTGACCAAAAATTTTATTGATTAATATACTAGAGAACATGTATTAAATGATATTATTATTCACTTGTCGATGTTCAAAGAACAGGTCCAATATTGAATCATACCATCCTAAGTCAATTGATAATTAATAAAAACAATTAATTCACTAATCAAGAATTAATTGATACTATTATATGATAACCAACATCTAAAAGACAGGTTATAATATAATACTATTTCATCTGAGGTCAGTTAACAACTAATAGAAGCAATTAATACAAGGACAATTTTATTACTATTTTTGTTATTTTATTTAATTTATTTATTTTTATCTTTTTTATTTTATTATTTATTTTAAATTCTTTTAATTCTTAATCAACATCCGAAAAATAAAACCTAATATTAAACCATACTATATTAGGTTGATTAATCAATTATCATTCTTTATTATGTTTTTTATTTTTTATGGAAAATCCAACCTTCTAGTTTGAACCCACAAGCAATTCTACTGTTATTTAAATACTTCAATTAATCTCGAAGTTCATATCTTTTGAAAAACTAACAACAACAAAAAAATGCAATCAAACAACATTAATAATTTCTAATTTTATTGACAACTCTTCACATAATCCCTTATTACACAAAAACTTATCTCATATTCAAATTTATATTTTTTAAATCATGCTCTCAAAACTAAAGCTTATATAAAATCAACAATTTTTCAACGTAATAGATCATTTATTTTATTCTTTTTTATATTATTATTATTACTTTCTTAAAGAAATTACCAAAACATTTAACATGCCCATATATAATTCTAGAAATTACAATAAGGAATATAACCAATCAAACATCATCACATAAAATTTTCAAAATCTTTTGAAAAACATTAATTATTTTTTGATGTTTTGAGATCATTTTGATATGCTAATCTCAAAAATAAATTTTAAAAAATTAAAAAAATATATTATTTTAATATATTTACAAATAATCAAGATTCTTTTAAATGCATTAAATTCTTAAAAATGTTTAGAGAAAGAATTTAATCTTAAGTAATGAACAAATAATTTCATAGATACCCCTTGTTCTTGAATAAAAGAGTAAAGGCTAGTTATAAAACAACAATATCATTGATACGTTTTCCCACAAAGAAGTTAATCGACATCAACTCCAGTACAAGCCTATTATATACGAGGCTACCTGTTATTTTGATATGTTTCTTGACAAGGAAGTGAACAATTTATATGAATTCCAATTACAAGCCCCTTATATTTGCGTGCACTTAGTAAGTTGATCATTATAGCTATAAAATCATAATTATTAGACAATTATATCTCAATTAAAAAAAAATTAAATAGTTGTGTAAATCATGTAAATCAAAGTTTTTAAATATATGTTAGACTAATCTGTAAAGATATTTAGTTTATCATTACAAAAGCATACTAAATAAAATATATCCAACAAAAATCTAGAGTTTATGCATGTTTAAAACTATAAACATGTAAAAACATAACTAATGACAAATATGTTTTCAACACAAAAAATAATAATAGAATTCTGGCATGCATACTAAACATATAATTAAACTTGGAATTGATATTAATTCAAAGTTGTAGTATGTATCGTAGTAATAAAAAAATATCTATGTTTAAATTAAAGCAAAGAAGAATACTTACTTGATGAAGCATTTAGAGTAATAAGACTTTGTTGTTGTTAAGAATGAATCATTTGTTCGTGAGGCTTTATTACTCAATACTTGTACAACTAGAATGTTTGCAATATGTCTCTTAAGATTCCAACAACACCACCTTAGTTTAGATGTGCTTCTAAATAAGGTATAAACCAAAGAATATAAAACACAAATATCTCTTAATAAGATGAATCTAAGCTCTAGATTTGGAGGTAAACCAAAGCTTAAAATCAAAAGAAAACACTAAATACAAGGTGAGAAAGAATATGTAAGAATCTAAAAAATTCTAGTTGGAAACTTTTCCTTCACCACCACTCTTTTTATAGTGAAATTTGGAAGCTAAAACGTTGAATAATTAATAAGAATTAATTCTCATAATTATCAACTTTTTATTAGCCAAATCAAGAATTAAATCTAGAAAAAGCAAAGGCTTTTTAAGTAAAAAAATCAAGGGTTATTTGAGATTAATTTCTCATTCACCAATGATTTGTTCAAATCATGCTAATTAAAATAAATTTCCGTTAACCCCACATGAATGAATATTATGTAATCGGTTTGAAAATGACTCAAATATTTATTTAAAGATAATGAATTGACATATTATTACATCAGGATAGGTAGCTTTTGACTTTAAACTTTTCTTAGTGAAATACTATCGGATTTACTTGGATAAATAGTGAATGTGATGTCTTTAATTATTTAGCTTTTTGTGTAAAACAAAACAATAGTACTCATATAGTTCTATACCTAGAGATTTCTTTTCGTTCTCACTATTGCTTTTATTTTAGTCATGAACAACTCTTGGATTCATGAGTTTTTTAGAGAATTCAGTCTTTATTGAAATTCACAAAGAAAATGTCACATTTGTCACTCATATGGGTGATCTTTCAATAAAAATATTATATTATGCTTCATTTGGTGTACCAAGCTCTCTTAACAAATCATTAGTTAGTAGATACATAATATTTTCCTTTGATTTTAAATAGAGAATAGAAATAATTCCATTCGAGAGTAAGTGTTTAACGATATTATTTCTACGACGTATATGCCTAGACTTTCTATTATACATACTATTTTGTTCCCTTCTAATTGTTGACTAATTATCATATCAGAGACAAAATAGTTGACACTGGTTTTGGCCAACATGGAATATTCTCTAAGAAATTTTGAATCTATTCGGCTTTATATAAAAAAAAAACTCTGATTCCATCATGGATCTAGCGATACATGTTTATTTAGAGGATTTCTATAACACAGCTACTCCTGTGAAGATATATGCACTTGTAAATTTCAAATCCTTAGTGTCAGATATCCAATTAGCATTACTATACTCTTCTAGTACTACCAGATACCTAGTATAGTATAACCCATAATCTAAGGTATTCTGCAAATAATTGAGTACCCTTTTTATTGCTTTATAATAATTCATACTTGGATTACTTGTAAATCTACTCAGTTTACTTACTGAGTAAGCAATATCAGGTTTTGTGCAGTTTATAACATACATTAGGCTTCCAATTATTCAAGAATATTCCAATTTATTTATTTCATTACCTCTATTATTGGACAAATATACATTTATATCAATTAGTGTTTTGACAATGTTATATGACCTTTAAAAAATTTCTCGAGAATTTTCGTAACATTATTAGATTGGGACTATACCAATCCATTATATGTTTTAGAAATTTTTTTCTAGTATGACATCCGCAACACCTAAGTCTTTTATGTCAAACTTCTTAGTTAATATTTTCTTAATATACTTGATCATGTGATCATTATTACCTAAATTAGCATATCTTCTATATAGAGTGACATATAATGACATAAATTTTATCTATATTTTTTACATAAACACATTTATCAACTTTATTTATTTTAAATTCATTTGACAACATAACTTTATCAAACTTTTCACGTTATTGTTTAGGTGCTTGTTTGAAACCATATAATGATTTGACAAGCATAAATTTTGTCAATTGCCAACAAACCCCTCGTGTTGTTCCATGTAAACCTCATCTTCAAGGTTATCATTTAAAAAAGATATTTTTACATTCATTTAATGTATTTTAAGCTTGTTAATAGTTGCAATGACTATTAATGTTTGTATGGAGTTTATTATTGACACATGTGAATATGTTAAAATAGTTCACACCTTCTTGTTATATAAATTCTTTAACAACAACTCTAGCTTTATATTTATTAATAGTGCCATCAAATTTCATTTTTTTAAAAGATTTATTAACGACCTAATGATTTGCTTCTAGAAGGAAGATCCATTAGTTCTCATATATGAGTATGATTATTCATAATGGATCTAAATCATTAATGATTGCCTTCTTCTAATAGGAAGCTTCTAGATAAGACAGTACCTTAGAGCAGGTTTGAGGTTGATTTTATAATATGTTAAAAAATCAGGATCAAATGTTTTGGTCATTTTTTCCCTTTTACTCTTTCTAAGTTCAATCTCAACATCTTGTAATTGATAATGATTACTTGTGTTAGCCTCAACTATTCTCTTATGTGAATAATTGTCTCGTCCTTCTTTCCATGGAAACACATCTTTAAATAAAATAGTATTTCTTGATTCCATAATAGTATTATGATGAATTTCCTCAATACTTGATTTGTGTATAAGAAATTGATATGAATTACTATTGTATTCATGTTTGGTAAATACACAATCTATATTTTTAGGTCTTATCTTGACCTTTATTATGGTCATGTATTGCTATCTTTGTAAGACACCCTTATATTTTGAGGTATTTGTAAGAAAATCTTCCATCTTTTCATAATTTATATGGCGTTTCTGAACTTATCAATATGGTATTTACCATTTCTTTTAATGTTTGGTTCTTATATTTTGTAATTACATTTTATTATGGTGAATAAGAAGTAGTAGTTTGGTGGATAATACCATTTTAGAAACATAATTTATCAAATGGTGTTTTGTATTTTCTACCTCTATCACTTCTTACTCCCTTTATCTTTTTGTTAAATTGATTTTCAACTTCATTGTTGTACTGTTTAAATAGTTCAGGAGTTTTATCTTTGCCCTTAAACAAATAGGCATAACAATATTTTGTGCAATCATTTATAAAAGTAGTATAATATTTTTTTGCTACCTCTAGTTTACACAAACTTTAAATCACCAATATCTGAGTGAATTAAGTCTAGAAGTTCACTATTTTTTTAATTTATTTTAGAAAAAAGGTTTTGTGAATTTTGATTCTACACAAATTTCACACCTATGATTTTTCTCAAAAACCATATATACTTAGTATTAATTCATGGTTTATTAATCTTTGCATAAAATTATAATTTACATGACCTAACTTACCATGCCACACATCATAAGACTCAAGCAAATAAAAAGAAAAAACAATTTTATCATTGTTTTCAATATTGGTTATATTGGTCATTATATTCATTTTAAAGAAGTCATCACGAAGGTATCGCTTTCCTACAAATATGCCACTCTTAGAGAGTATAAGCACATCACTCTTAAAAACCATCTTAAAACCATTTTTTTTCTTAACAATAATGAGACACTAAGTTTTTTATATTGTCAACAACATGCAATATATTGTTAAGGGTGAGAAGTTTTCCAAGGTCATCTTCAGTATGACCTTTCCAACACTCAATACCTTAAAGGTTGATGAGTTTCTCATCTATAGGTTTTTTCCATCCATTTCTTTATAAATAAAAAAACATCATCTTCTCAGTACATATATGTATTGTAGCACCAATATCAATCCACCACTACTCGATATTATTGATAAGATTGACTTCAGAAACAACACAAGATAAGTTCATTTCTGAAACTTCATTATTTAGGTAATCAACTTCGATGACATTAGTTTGAGCAATCCTTTTCATAAGGTTTCCTTGCCTACCTTTGTTTCTACAATCTTTATTCAGATGCCTAGTCTTATTATAAATAAAGTATTTGTTATTGAAATTCTTAGTAATTCATTTACTTTTCATAGCGAGCTTCTTATTTTTATTTTTATGGTGGTACTTTACCACTTGTTACACATTATTTTCTCTTGGGGCACCAGAAGAGTTGGTTTTTCTTTTGGATAACTTGTTGTCCTCTTTTATCCTCAGTCTTAAAATGAGATCTTCAATTTCTATCTCTTTGTACTTATTCTTAAAATAGTTCTTCAAGTCTTTTCAAGATGATTATAATTTTTTAATGATTACAGTCATTTGAAATAAATCACTTAGAGATATATCTTCAACATGTATATCATGCAAGATGAATTGAGACTCTTGAACTTGGCTCGTTATGGTCCCTGAAACAACCATTTTGAAATATAAAAATTCATTCACTATGAATTTCTTCATACCGGCATCTTCAGCTTTGTAGTTTTTATCTAAAGCTTTTCATAGTTCTTTTGCACTTTTGATTGAACTATACACATCATATATTGTATTGTCTAACAAATTCAAGATATAATTCTTGCACACAAAATCAATATGATTCTATACATCCACAGTCACCACAGTAGTAGGGTTAGATTTATTTTTTGATGATTTTGGCACTTTTTTAGTCCAGAACTTTGTCAGGTTCAAAATGGTCAGGCATGATAGAATAATATCTTTTTTTTGTCACATTTTAAAGTTCAATTCATTGAACATTTCAGGTTTCTCACCATGTACTATAAAAAGTGATGGTGGAATCCTCACTGCCAAAATAATACTTGTCGAAGCAATATTGGTTGACACTACCAAATCTTGAGTAAAAGGAGTAAAAGACATGATATAATCTACAAAACACAATAGCTAATAATATTTATAAATAAATATTTTGGCTCCACAATAAAAAAAAGTTATAAAATAAAAAACCTAATAATTAAGCAATTTTTTAAATAAAAATATTTAACCCATGCAAAATAAAATCCACAATCATTTATTTTCCTGTGTTACTATGATAAGTCCTATTTTATTCACTGATATTTATTCAATTATCATCATTTCACTTATGAACTATACCGTATATAAAAATAGTATCGTGTGAATACTACTTTCACAAAGTAAGTTTCTAGAAAAAACTAGAGAGGTCATAAACGGTCCCGCTTAAAACTTAATCTCTTTGGACAAAACTTTCTTGACCATATCTATTCATTGCATAAGTTTTATTTAATTTATCATTCACACATAATTTATTTAAATCATGTTAATTAAAATAAATTTTCAATAAATTGAAGAATTAAAAAGAACTAATTTTTTCTATTATCAATTTTTTTAGGCATCAAAAATTAATAATTAAATCTAAAAAAACAAAAGGTTTTTTAAGTAGAAAAACCAATAATTTTTTAAAATTAATTTATCTTTCATATATAATTTATTTAAATCATGTTAATTAAAAAAGACTCAACGTGGCCATAGTGATTGTCCTAGACCAAAACAAAAACAAGAAAAAGGAAATATATGTGGTCTCTCCATGCTTGTTCATGTGAGAGAGAGAGAGAGAGAGAGAGAGCATGCATGGAGACTAGAGGCAGCTGCCAAGCAAGCCATGGTGAAGAAGGTGCAAGGGAACCCTCAGCCATGTGAAAAAATGCAGCTTTTGTCGGGCCAACTACCACCAACTCCGACCAAATTGTGGGGTTTTGGCTATTAAAATAATAATATTGGTTTTATATAAAATCCCATTTAAGTGGCTCTGGAATCTCCGGTTGGCCACTGCCCTTCTGCGTTCTGGCCCTTGTACGGAATACGGATCTTTTCTTTTTCATAATTTGTTCTTCACACGTATTTTTTTTTTTTTTTAGTATTGTCATGGTCGTACCATCATCCTGAATTGACATTGTGTAGCAAAATAAAACGAACCAGTGGTCTCAGATTCTGTATGTTATGACCATTGTCTATGCTGATAAAAAAAATAAATCTACTTGTGTATCTCTACTATTCTTTTTTCCTCTCATTTTTCGAAGGAAAAGGAAAAAAAAAGGAAATTAAAAAAAAAACGATGGAAAAGCGATACTCGGAAAAATTCAAGATAAGGACATTTTCCCTCTATTATATAAATGATGATAGAGATGAGTTACGATTTTTTTTAAAAAAAAATCCAAGTAAAAATGAATAAAATATAATAAAACTTATTGTTCCCTATGTATAGTAAGGTCTCCCATATATATATATATATATATATATTGCTAAATTCTTTTTTTTTTAATTTTTTTTTCTACATAAAAAAATGAGAATTTGACACACACTATACATTATTTGTTTTTTTTATTCTATTGTTTTATTTTTACTTTTTTTTTGTGCTTAAAAAAACCGAGAATTTTACGTGCTTCATCATACTAACACACCAAGTGTGATGTTTTTTATTTTATTATTTCTTTTAAAAAATATTTCTTATTATTTTGTAGGCTCAAAGAAACGAGAATTTGATACCTGTAATTTTACCTGTTGGGTTTCTCAAAACATATACACATAACGAAAATAATAAATTTAAATTTTTTTGAAAGTCTCAAGGATCTCGTTAGATAAATCTAGAATTATTTAGAATTTATGCAAAGATTATATAAAGATCAGATGTTCTTTTCAGTTTTGAATATTTGTTTATAAAATTGATTGTTGCAAATCATAAGTCATCCAAATATTCAATATCTAACGGTATTTCACATAAACTACTAGTGAAAAATTTTCTAAATCCTTTTAGGAGAGAAAGATTACTATACCTTTGAATTCTAGCTCTTTTCTTTTATGTTCTAGGTGTTTTGTATTGTACTCTACTCCTAGAAAATAAAAGGCATACCTTTCTATTTATAGGGGAACCTAAAATTTCTATATATGACAAAATATTAATTTGCCCTTTAAATAATATCACATATATTATTATAAGCTAGACTTAGAAATTTATTCAATCAAGTCCTTACTTTATTGTTTTTAAGTCTAGAATTGTAATCTCTTGTATTAATTACATTATAGTTCTCAATTTTTAAAATTTATTTACAATAAAGTCACACTTGATTAATCATCCCGTTATAATTTATGACCAATGATTGTTGTGTGTGTCACCCATTAGGTATTTTAATAAATTGTTCCACATATAAATCATAATCCTAAATAATATAAAGTTAAATAAACTAAACAATTTAATTTGTTATCAATACAATAATTGATATATATTTGAAGATCAAGTACAATGTCTAGTAACCTTTTATGATCCCTCAAATTTTTAAAAAGTCATAAGTAGTTTGACTTAATTTTTCATTGACTAGTTTCTAAGTGTAATTATTATCCTTTCATCATGAATGTTCTGATTTAGACATTGTAGCATGGAGTATGTCTGCTTTGTTAAATCATAATGGTTCTCAACATTATAGTCATTGATTTTTTGAATAAGATTTTGAAATTTTTTTCAAAACTCATTCAACATTGGCCAAGAATCTCACAATAAATATTATTAGAGAATAAATAGAACATTTTCTCTAATTCACCTAAAGTGATGAATCCTCTCTTAATTATTTAAATACTTTCATATAGTTTATGTGACACCCGATATATACCCATTTGTTACCCTTGATTAGAATAACATGTGATCAGGATCAAAACATAACACTTCATATATAAAATAACTTGGTGATCTCAAGTTTAAAAATCACTTACACAACTATCATGTGAGCTTTTTCATAGACACGTGTAATCTTTCAATATGAAATTCTTTTGTGGATCAGTTCAGTGTACATGTCATCTAATAAGTACCTGCATATTAATTCTAAATCTCTCATACATCAGTTTATGATAGCAGTTGTTTTCTTTTATAAAGGAAGAAACATAATATGCATCGGTTTCAACAGTTCTAATTAATGTCTGGTCTTAATAGAATATTGACTAGGAACATTTATGAACAATACTTTGATACAATAAGAATTTCATAGTTATAACAACTTTATAATTTTCTATGTAAATCATTTTTGTTTCATGAACTTTATCTTTACTTTAGATTCATTAATAAAATATTGGATTTATTAATAAAAAATAATTGACTATTAAAGATAAAAAAAACCTTTATTAATAACAATTATATTTTACATGAAATAAAATTAGTGCAACATGTAACTATCTAATTGATAATAAAATTTTTGACATTACCATACCATGCGTTCAGGTAATTAGATTGATTGGAAGTTACAAAGATAAATAAACAAAGTTAGTCAAAGAATAACCTCGTTAATCTATAAGTACATATAAAATCAAACCATACCATCCTTTTATATGATAATAATGATGGGTCTAAAAATAAAAAATAAAAAAAAAACTTCTTTTTGAATCTAATATATGGTTAATTAAAGGTAGTCAAGACAACGGTGGCAGCATGATAATTTGAAAAAAAAAAAAAAAGAAGTCTAAGTTCTTAAAATTATTTTTAAACCTAAACATAACAATTCTATCAAATAAATTTTCCAAATTGCAACGATGCTAAGGTATTTAACAGTTCTTCAAAATTAAAAATAAAATCATTTTATTACATTCATATAAATATAAAATGCTAGTTCTCTAAAAAGATAGAAAATTGTAGAAGGAATAGAAAGAATTAGCTATTTGATCCGCTTCTCTCACGAGCCAGATTTTTTTTTCACAAAAAAATTATATATACTGACTTTTTTTTGACATCTTTCTATACATGAAAACAATTATGTAAACCAAAAGGTTAAAGCATACATGTAATAAAATAAATCGAGAACTATATGTGTTAATAAACACAGAAAAAAATTATTAACGGTAACTAAAAATAAAATTGAAAAAATTAAGAGACAAATATATATCAAGTTATTTAATCTTACAAAACGGGATGTTTAGCCGGTTGTTCTTACTGAATTTGTATAATAAAATTAATGTTGTATTCAATTAAACGATAATAGAAATAAACACATATATTAAATTGATTAAATAAAATAAAAGAAAAGAAATATTATGTAAGGCTACATCTATTAAAAACATTATCTGAAAATAAAAAAAATTTATTTTTAAAAATAAATTTCATCTATATAAAAGACTAAATAAAATTATAGATAAATCAGAATAATTATTTTAGAAATTAAATACACAGAATCCATTATAAAAAAGATCTCTATCCAAAAAAGGTTAAATAAAAAAATAAAATCATAGAGGAGGGATATTAATTAAAATATAAATTTAAAAATTATTTAAAAAAAAGATATCAATTAAAAAAAACAGAATGTTGTGGCTTAACTCACCAACCCTACGCTCTGGTTCATGGTCTCAACCATGATTTATAGTAGTCATATTAATATTTTCTATATGTGATACTCTAATTATAAATAATAAATTTATTTCATTCAAATTAAAATATATCATGAAAAATATTATAATTTTAATTAAAAAATAACTTTTAATATTATTGAAAAGATTATGAATCTAACTAAATATAAAAATATATATAAAAAAGTAATTTAAATGTTTCTGCTTTTATATAAAGTAAAAAATTATATTATTTATTATTGTAGTTTTATTTAGAAAATAGTGAAAATTCATAAAGAAAAAGGGTGAAGAATCTCAAAAATATTTTTTTCCAAACTCGGTAAGATTTTAAAAAGCTAAAAATTATTTTTTAAAAAAGAAATATTACATTTGAATAGCAAGTTCCATTTTTTTTCTCACATAATATTTTTTAGAAAATTAAAGTATTATTTTTTCTTGAATAACCTTTTAAATTTTCCAGTGAGGTTTTATAATATAATTTTATATTATTTTTTAGCATATTTTCTTAAATAAAAGTCATTTAAAGTAGAAACTTAAATAAGTTCACTTCTATTTTATGCTTTTAATTTTTTTTAATTTAATTAGAAAATATAATAGTAATGAGAATTAGTAAAATAACCATTTCATTTGAAAATTTAGGTGATTGGTGGGTAAGCAAGAATATAATTTTACATTATTCAATAACAATTTTAATAATAATAATATTATTTAAAAATCATAGGAGGAAGGGTACCTGGAACCCTACCAGCTACTTAATAGATTTCATAAAATAAGAGAGAAGCTGCTCTGATAGAAAGCTGAAGTATTATTTTTTGAAGGATTAAGAGAATGCTAATTAAAATTAATTAAGCCAATGCTAAAGTTGAGCTACTTTTTACATGTTTAAAATTCTTCACTCTTTTGCCTATAAGAATGGTATTCTGCTTTTATTTAAAGATAAGATAAGATGATAAACTAAGTGGTTTAATTGATTCATTTTTGAAAATAGTACGTACTGGACTTCTTTAATTTCCTCACGTATTTGCTTATGAAGACACGGCACAGTGGGGTAGATGCCACTCTTATCACTAGTCACTTTTATATATATATATATATATATATATATATATATATTCTTTTGATAACCCGGAGTGTCCGGGCCAGCTTAAATACACCACAACTAATCCCTGGATTCATTGAACATCTTAATTATATTTGATCGTTTCAAAGAGTAATTAATTTCAATCGAAAATTAAATGAGGGAAACACTTACCTAATACAACTAAAGAACTTGGACATCAGGAAGGTTTTTTTTTTCAATTTAGACAAGTTTTTTTATATGTTAATTTTATTTTTTATTTTTAATTTTATTTGTAGATATTTTTTAGCGGATGTCCAACTTATTTCTAAACTAATCAAATCGATTGAATCATGTCAGAATAATTTTTTTATAGTTTAATTTTAAACTTGAGTTAAACAAGAAATTGGGTTATGAGGTTTTATCTATTAATTTCATTATTTTTTTAATTTTATTTTTAGATTTTTTTTATCTGTTAATCAGTTTGTTTTTAAACTTGTTAAGTCGACTGAATTTTATCAAATCAAATTTTATATAATTTAATTTTAAATTTAAAATAAACAAAAAATCAAATAAAAAAGTCTTGATATTAACTTATTATATTGAGTTTTTTATTATTATATTTTAAAAAAATTATACGGGCCAGAATATAGGCTGATTCTAATTTACTGGGAATCTTAAATTGGGCTAAATCGAAGATATTTATTAATTGATGCCAGCATTTTTTTTTTTTATATAGATTGAGAACAACGTAAAAGGAATTCCCAGGGATGACGAAGACTTCCATCAATGGAATTACAACACCTCCACGTCCAGTAAAGTAGACAAGACATAACTAACGCTTAGTCACACAATCTTGCAAGCACACTGGGTATATGTCCCCAATATATTGTCGTTTCCGATTACATAAGCCAAGCTTCTCATGAAAGTTGAAAATGTCGGCCATCACTTAGATTATGTGAACATGTAATATTTTCATGAGCTCAAATTTTTCCATCTTCTTTCAAATTTATTAGATTTTTTTTAAAAAAAATTATTGTGTATAAAACTATGGTTTGAATGGACAATTTTTTTTTGAAAAAAAATTCAATACAATCTTTGATCGAATAGTTTTATTTAAATAAAACATTACTCATTAGAGATATACAATGTAACATGTGTATTTGTATATTTAAAGCTAACAAAATAATAATATTTTCTATTTTACTCCATTTATCTATGGATCCTAACTGGACATCTGCAATGATATCTCCACTGGTAATAATTAAAATAAAAAAAATAAAAAGTCATTTATTGTATATGGTCTTTTTTATTTTTGTATTTTAAAAGTGTTTTTGAAAAAATTTAAATTTTTTTATTTATTTTAAATTAATATGTTTTTAATATTTTTAAATCATCTTGATATATTGATATCAAAAATAATTTTTTTAAAATAAAAAATATTATTTTAATATATTTTTAAGTAAAAATTATTTTAAAAAAGAAGAAACCACACTTCTAAATAATTATATAGCAACCACATGCAATGACAAGTACGAGATCCATTGATGACACCAGCAAGATAGAAAGCAAAATTCGGTAAGGGATTTCACAATTTAAGGCATGGAAGGAAGCAGAATGATTCGAAGATTTCCAAATTAATATTCCGTTACATGTGGCGCTTGACATGCAAAATAGAATCATCCATGTTTGGCATTGCACATGGCTTAAAAGGTGTTCGAGAAAATGATGGTGCAGAAAAGGAGGAGGGAGACAACTGAGGAATAAACTCATCTTGCGTTGTCCTTTTTGCTAATTAATGTACGTTAAGGTCTCTAATTAATCTAGCTAATCATGGGGTTATTCCCCCACTAATTAAACAACCTCAAACGCTTTTAAAGGTTGTAAGGAATTTCTTTGCACGAGATGTTAGTATATCTAAAGACAGTGACATGACAAGGTTAATCTCTATATATGATGGATCCAGCCACCGTTAAACACGAGTCATGAGTTATATGGTCCCTACAGTACAACAGCTACTAAGAATAGAATCGAGGGGAGAGAGAAGGCATCCACACTCAAATCTCAGAGGTGGCGATACGTAGCTTTATGAAGTTTCGGTACACTTGCCTGCTTAACCAGTGTGACATGGTTACATTAATATTGCTGGTTGCTACTCACCAGCCTGGAAAATTGGTGCTAGTCCATGGAACCTCGGGCCCTTTTGGTTAGTGAAAGAGGCAAAGGAGGATGTGTGCTTATCACACACATCTGTAGAGAGAGAGAGTTGATGTGGACACCACTGAGGTCTCCATCCAGGTGATTCAACTATATCTCGAGGAAGATCTGAAAGTTCTTTGTATTATCCAATTGGAAAGAGCAGCCACAATTTTTTCCTATGGTGGGGTCTTTTTTAGAGAGCATTTTAATGCACCTGCAGAAGGTGGGGTTCAATCAATCAACTTCCATTTGCCTCTTGGCCTAGCTCCTCCTCCGACTTGAGGATAGAGATCGAGTAAATTATGGTGCCGTAAAAAATATTTTCTTCTCAATCGGTTCGATCAACAGTCGCATTCTCCATCCCAAAATTTTAATAGCTTGACAATAATTTTGGAGCATTTCGAGTGAAGCAAACCCTAAGAACAGGAAGAGTATTTCATATATATACTTGTGCAAGATCCAAAAAAAAAAAAAACACAAAATCCATTCTCATAGTTCCTCGATGACAAATATTCCACATTAATCCATTCATATTGGGATCGAGCAGCACCAAATAATTATACTCCATCTATGAAATTAACTTTTAAAAATGAGGTCCATTTATAAATTAATTAGCAGTGATTATAAGGGAATTGAAAGTACAAAAACCAAGCCCTACAGCCTCGATCCCAAGCTATTTTTAGTGCGATCTTATTGATAGCGTGCCGGAGGAATTTTCCAGTTTATTAATTTTATTTTTTTTATTATGTTTTTCTAGTTTTTTCTTATTTAGTATTATTAAGATTTTCCTTTTTCCATGTAAGGAGTTATGAACAGCTTCTTAACAAGTAAATATTCAAAGAATAAAAATTAAATATAATCATAGAATAGTTGATCTTTTGGAAGTTTTAAATTTTCATAAACCCGATTGCATTTTTTACTCCTGTCTGTGAAGTAAATGAGCAGATAGCTTGGGGTAGCATGCACGAAGAGACTGCCCATGTTTATATCCCAAATATCTAAAACAGTAATGAAACCCTAGATAGAGCATGCCAGAAAACAAATGCTACTCACTGTGTACACACACACACACACACACACAGAGTGAACATTGAGTTAAAACTCATTACACAGAAAGAACCCTAAAAGGAAAGCAAGAAGCGGGATTTACGGCATAAATGACTAGTTTTTGTGGGTGTAGCCATAGGTAGCCTTCGTCAAAGTGACACCCAGGTTATAAAAACCGTAAATATGATTGCTCGTGTCTCCCATAGATGACACCATCCCACGCTTCCCTCGCTTAAACCCTGAATTCATGCCAAAAACTGCATGAAATAGAAAAAGGTAAAGAAGTCGGCTCTGGTTTTATCATCACACCGACAACCCTCAGCCTTCTTTATTTCCTTGCCACTAGTAATACACATGCTATTATTGTCCTTCACGTGGGGTTGATTATTAGTGAGTTTTCAATGTCAAGCAGCTTTTTACTCAAGGAGATACCTTAGAGTGCGTAAATTATTGTGCTCCAATTCCTTTCCTCGACTGTGCAGCGGCAGCAGCACATCATTAGCAATATTAGGCCATTAACCATCAAAATTATATTTAAGACATTTTAGGACCTTGAGACCCCAAGTCATTTTAGGACAACCCATGTGAGTTTAGGCAAAATATTAGGAAATACCAAATAGGTTTATTTTTACAAATTCAGAATATAGAAATAATTTATTTTAGATAAGATATTTTAGGAAGATATATCTTTTTTTAGTATATTCAACCTTTTATCTAAGAATCTTTGAAGACTATTTAAGATTCCTAATTACTATAAACTAGGTGGTGAATCCTTATCTATTTTCTATTCTTCCTAATTTCACCGTGATGTTGCGTGCGCCAAAATGACACCTCCATTACAAACGGTCTTGACCATTAGAGCTAAGCTTCACATGTTTGGTTTGTTGATGAATGTATCTAGCCTAATTTTGTTTGTTTATTCCTTTGTTTGTTTTAATTTTGCCTAGTTTGTTTTTTTTCTTTATATTCCTTTTTTTTTATATGCATGTGTTTTTTATTTTTTTATTTGGATATGGACTTAT
Organism: Populus deltoides; assembly: GCA_015852605.2. Classification (NCBI taxonomy): domain Eukaryota; kingdom Viridiplantae; phylum Streptophyta; class Magnoliopsida; order Malpighiales; family Salicaceae; genus Populus; species Populus deltoides. The sequence goes on from CM027575.2 coordinate 15,010,295, forward strand.
ACCCGTGCACATATTACACAACACTTTTCGCAAACACGTTGTTTAAGGCTAGGATTGGGGAATTAGCGATGTCCCAATGGTTATTCACTTGGGCAACACTCGTGAAACCACCAGACTTTCGTGAAGAGTCTACTTTATCGAGATTAGTACACCAATAGGGCTTCGCCCTGGTCAATTCTTTTCTGCTTGGTAGGCCTCTTTTCAACCTATTAAGGCTTGTCAATCGAGCAATGATATGTCTTTTTTTAAAGCAATTAATTAGTAAATTAATTTACCTATGCACATAATGGCCAGAACCTTTTCTTAGGTTGTCACCTTATAATATCATAATGGACATGCGTTGCAAAAATGAGATCTTGATTCAAAATCATGACATTTTCAAGAGGAAATGGATGATAAGATTGTAACATAAACCCCACTACAATTCCAACAAGAGTCTGAAACCTTGCAACGAATAAAGGGGGGTTGTCTAAACCAAAAACTTGATACCAAGCTCCCTGATTTGAAGAATAAAATCAGTTTTGTCAGTAAAACTGATAGGCTCCTTTAGTGTTTGAAAAGTTAAGTAATCAAGATCGTCATACTTTTACTGAGAGATATGAGAATTTGGTTGCAGTATTGAATATGCCTTTGTAAAAAAATCTATAAAAGCTCATATATTTTTGGGACATTTCTTATAGGTGTTTTTCTTTTAGAGAAATAGACACAATGTCAACTATTGAAGAGTATCAACAGTTATCGCAGATGCCCAAATCTCTGTGTGTGTGTGTGTGTGTAGCTTATTTCAATAACTGGCATAATAGGATTGCACGACAATTCATAAAACTTGTGAATACTAAAGATATGACAAGCAATTGGAAAACTTGGGAAGATATCTTCAACCAAAAGATGAAAAAAACAAGTAGCAGCATAGATAGAATCAAGATATTGGGCTTAGGCATCTTTGGGGTAATATTATTTTCTTCTGTAGCCGATTTGATCAGTTTGGAAGTAGAAAATATGTTCTTGGAAATGGAAAGAAATGAAGTTAATCTACTAGCCACAGTGATAACAAAAATTGTTTTATCTCTCAATCATTATAGAACAACTGGTAGAGGCTTTATGAGATGTTGTGTCATTTACTATACATGTGGATATCTAGTCATATGATAACTAGTGAAATAGTTTTCTTGTCAGTTTAATGGATCAATCAACAACCATTAAAGGGGTTTGTAGAGAAAAAATAGCAAACCCAAAATAAAAGGAGGTGGGTTGAGTTGTTTCATAAATAACCCAATGCTCGGTTTAGCTAGAGGGCGATTTTGATGGGGATTAAGCCTTAGCTTGCATTCTATAGTCAACGTCTATGGGTTCCTCTGATAGGGGTCACTAGGTATATTAGTTATGCATTATTTATGGTGGCAAGGCAATTCGGGTATATATAATGTATCCTAAGGACAAAAGGTTTGGCTTAATTTCAGGGAAATTATAAAGATTAAAAAACATTGACATACTAGAGAGCATAAGGAAAGATTGGAAGACATATGGTTTGGTTGGACAACCGGTAGAGATAAGCTATAGTTTTGGAGTTATATATACAATGACGTCGAAATAGAATAAATAATTTATCACCTTTGATTATCTTTAATTTAGGCACATTAAGCTCTACGTAAATGTTAGAAAACAATGGGTTAGGAAGTAAGAAAAGGAAAGTTAGCTAGCAACCACGAATGAGATTGAAGAAATCATTATGAAGTAGTTGAGGCTTGAAAACTAGAAGCATTAAGGACAAGTTAGAATACAGTCAGAATGCAAGTTGAAGAAAAAATAAAAAGTTTACAAGAAGAACTCGAGATTACCCAAGACTCCAATCAAGAATAGGATAAAGCTTATAAATATGCTCTAAGAGAATAAGCTTGCCTAGAAACACAATAAAAAGAGGTTAAAGAATAAGTAGTTAGGTTTGTTAGAGATATTAAGAGGATTCTGCTTCATCATTAGAGGCAAGAAGAGAACTAACGGAATCTGCATGATACCTTAGTAAAGGTTAATGATGATAATGTGGCAAATCTACAAGCCTTAGAAGACCTAACAACTTAACATCCTTAGAAGCTGAAAAGTTATTGCATTTCGCACGTCGCATTGCTAGTTGAGAGCAAGGATTTGGGCCAACAGAATATGAAGTCTATTTAGGATAATGCCATTTTTTTAGGGATTAACTATCCATGATGAAGTTTAGGAAACTTTGAGATGAGATATGAAGAAAGGTTAATGCAGAAGCATCTCAGTTTCTCACATGAAAAAGTTCAGAGAAAAGTTTCCTCTCTATAAAATGTTGCAAAATGTTCTAAAGATTTTGGGATTTTAAAAGTTATTGGGCTTTTGATTGGCAATACCACTTGTCACCCTTTATAAAAGGCTAATACATATTGATTATGATTATTTTAGCATGCATCATCTTTATTATTGTATTTTTAACTTGTTTTCTTTGTAGGGAGAGAAGGTGAAATAAAGGTTCCTTTGTAATCTATTTTCCCTTGAACTCTACAACATGAAGAAGTAAAAAAGCAAATGGAGCACAAAAAAATGGCCTAATTAAAAATGAATCCTCATAGAAAGTTTGACGACTTAAGGAAAAAGGTAGCAAAACTTACTAATCTACTAAAAAAAGCATTATAGGTCATCCCTGTAAAGAAAAATACACTTAGGAAAAATCAAGAGCATTCTAAAGAGAAACATGTTCTCAGTAGGCAATTTACATACCAAGTACAAGTAGTGCCCTTTACTTTTGCCCCATAAAGCCAAGAAGTAAATGATGACCCTATAAGGCCTTAATATGCTTAAAAGCCTCAAGAAACTAATCGGATGGAAGCAAATTATGCCCCTTTAATGTCTCATATGCTCAAGTGCCTTGATTATTACTTAAAAGTGCATTTTTATTAAGGTTTTATATCATTATTTTGCACTTGAAGTATCAATAACTTCTTAATTAGAGCATGTTTTATAATAACATGCTTAATAATATAAGATACCTTTAATTTATGGTAAATGTTCATCTTAAATATAGGCCCATCATATAAATCAAAGGATTGATTGATGAGTTTAACTACTAAAATTGAGAAGACAAAGAGAGGGCTAAGCTTAGAAAAGAGATGTTGGTTCAGTACAAACTAGAACACCATTCGGTGATTGGGTCATAACTGGAGCTGTGGAACTTAGATTTAGGTCTGGTTTATATGTATGGAAAGCTAAGACATAGGCTTAAAACTTTCATAAAGAGTCCAAGATTCAAAAAGACTGTTTTCAAGTTCAAATTATAACAATGGAGAAGTCGGAATCTGTCCTGCAGCCCAGATATTGTTCAGTGTTCAACCCGTATCTCAAGTTCTAGAAGTCCAAATGCACCGATTCTTATTTTGTTGGAAAGCTGAGACAATGTCCTAGAACTTTCATGAGACTATTTGTTCAAATTATGACGTTAGCAATGATGTTTTGTTCAGACAAGAAGATAAGAATTGTCACCAAGTCAAGATGTGGACATCCACTTAACAATTAGTCATCAAATCAATAGTTCCAAATTTTGACCTATAAAAGGAGGCATTTGCCGTGCATTTAGGCATCTAGGTTTTCAGATCAAAATCATGTTCTTGCTCTCTCCTTTTATATTTTTTTAATATTTAAGTTTTGTTTATATTAATCTCTTGTTTATGCTTTTCATTTCATTTCCTTTACTTAGTTAACTTATATCTTATTTATGTTCTTATCGTATTTATTTATGTTTCTCTCTTTTATTATGTTTAGCTAAGTTTATTATGTCAAGGTGAAAATGTTACACTAATAGTGTAAGAATAAGTATAGTATAAACTCAACATGGACTTTAATGTTTGATACTAACATGTTTTCTATTTGTGATAGTTCACTTTTAATACTTCGCTTGTCAAATGGTTAATCTAGATTTATGTTGTATAACCCTTGGTATAACAAATACTTGGCACTTTCATAGCCCAACCTTATGGTATTTTAGAAAGATTAACTCTTAAAATATGTATACTAAAAATATTAAGAATGAAGAAATTATGAATCTTGAACTCGATGGATTCATGTGGTGTTTATAATCCATGAGTTTTATCATTTTGAGAAGAGGAGAGACTGAAGAGTCATTTCACTACTATAAATTAATGTGGCATTTTTAGTTGTATTCAACTCAAAATAATACGTATAAGATCAAATATAAAATACTGAGGGAACCACGCAGGGATCCTGCAAAATTACTAAAAGACTCGCGTGGGGTCGTAGAAAAATCATAATAGCATGCTCGAGCCCATGAGGGTGTTAGGGTGCATGCTCAGCAAGGCGATGGGCATGCACCCAGTACTCCAACAATAATTAGGTCTAAGCTCTACGCTTGGACCCAATTAATTCAGGCAATAACCAAAGCTTATTTCACTCAGTAGAGGTTTTTAAACTTGTTAAATTTGAGTTTTTTTTATAAGGGTTAAGCCAGTTAAAATTGAATTTATTAATAACTATCTAAGTCTTTATGATATTGATAAGCAAAGACTTGTAAAAACTCTAGGCATTACGAGTTCGTCGAGTTTTCTTCATATGAGAAGAGAGGTGGAAAACTCTAGGATTTTTTTATTAGAAATCTCGTGTGTAGAGGCGTGCACCATGTTTGAAGAAATTTCCAAGTATATAGAGGGGAACTATGGAGGAACCAATATTTAGACAAATATTTAAGAGAGTGAGGTGACATATAAAGGACTCTATACTTAAAAAAAATTTCTAAGAGGTTAGGGGGAACCTATGAAGAAGAAACACCTACTTAGAAAAAAATTTAAGTGGCTAAAAGAAAACCATAGAGGGTGAGTTTGTACTAGAAAATTTTTTAATAGGCTGAAGGGAACATGTGAAAGGTCATTCCATGTGATAACACGAGGCGTGGAAGCCATGTACCGATCCGAGATTGTATTGGAGAAAGAAAGAAAGGCTTGCGACTTCCAAATCGATGGTAAGGGGGCTTAGGAGCTCACCATTAAGGATAAATCTCATCAAAGAGTGGGAGGCCTTTAACCTTATTGATGATGACGTAGGGGTTTAGAAGCTCCTACTAGAGAGTAGTCAAATTAGAATGGGGGAGGTATATGACCTTCCTTGCATTGTCATGGGGTATAGGAGCCCTCACTGGAGAGTGGTTGTACCTAAAAGTAGGAGATATAAGATCATCACTAGAGATAGCTTAAAGCCCTAAAGCTCTATTGGCGAATCATGTCAGTCCAAGACTGTACTAGAGAGTGGGGGATTCGAGATCAACCTCTGAAAAATTAGTGAGAGATCCTTTAGCATCATCTAAATAATGTGTAAGTCTGAGACTATATTGAAGAATAGGGGACCCGAGATCAACCCCTAATAACTTAGCGAGAGACCCTTCTACATTATCAAGTGTAGTGTCTGGACACCATTAATTGGGGCCCGAGGCGCACCAACACCCATTATTAGGGGCCATTTCAATTTATAGAGAATTTTAAACCAGTTAAATTTAAATTTATCATGGCTAGTAATTATATAAAAAAGAATGCATAAATTAATCAAAGTTGGGCCATCCAGCACCTGCACAAGATGTATCTGGCATGGTTTGAACATGTAGCGCAAGATTCAGACGGATCTTGGTTGCTTTTCCCCTCCTGGAAAAAAATCAAAAAGCAAAGTCACAATCAAAAGAATAAAAAAAAGAAATGAGGGATAGAGAGAAAAGGTGCCCCGACAAGGGAGACGTGGAGTGGGCCAAATCACAGGTTAGCTAGCTGGGCCTGTAATGAATTAAGAATGATCTCCATTATCATTCAATGAGGTCAATTTGGTCAATTTGTGGACCCAGAATAGAACCCAACCAAAGAATGCTATGAGGGCACCAAGACCTCATCATGCATGTTCATGTTCATGTTCATGGTCGTCCACATGTCAACGCGTATTGTACATATGACTAGCTAGCTACGAGCTTGTTAGCTTACAGGAGGGTTGGGAAGTGGGTGTGAGATCGATTGATGATGTTGGGTCCTCTTCTATGCACTCCATGTGCTTTTGATTTTGACTTCACAGCCAAAAATGAGGTTTGCTGCATTCCCCAGTTGTCCAGTTTTCATGCAATCACTCCTCTCTTGGCCGCTATGTTCTTTCTTTCTAGCATTACACCGCCATCATCTTGGCTTTCAAGTCTCGATTTTTGTATAAATATTGGGTTACTTAGACCGACATATGTTTTTCTTAAAATTAGGTTTTATGTTTGCCTCCGTCTTTCATTTTCTCTTCTCCTTCCTTTTTCGATATCGTGGAGAATGCTAGACCGATGATCCCGAGGTGATGCAAGAGGAGCTCCTTTTCTTTAGATAAGACCCACACCAAATCCAAATCCCAAAACCACCCAGTGCACGAGGTTTTCCAGCTAATGTATGACATGGGTTTACATGGTTTAGAGAATTGATTTATGGGCAAGCTGTCGTCCTTGACATGAAAACCGACTCCTTTATGACCAGCCAAATCTTAGGAAGGATAGAGCATGTGAACTGTCTGTCGCCAATGGATTTAGGCGACTTAAAAATTGAAGGATCCATAAATATCATTTTGTTCGACTCAAGTTTAGTCAAGCACAGACTTCTGCCAGCAATAAGGGAAATGGTGAACGCAGCCATGGGTCGATTAGATACTGATTTTTCCTCTTTCGATATTAGCCTTGTTTTTTTAGCAGCTTTATAACTGATGGCATTCGTTGAGTTTATAGCAAATCTCGCTCATAATCAAGAACATAGGAGGGATTACGCCAGGAGGTTAGCAGGAAAATGCGTTGTTTTCAATGACAGAAACAACAAAATGTTCGTAGAAAAAGGCCTAAAACTGCATGCCATCGTAGACATGTGTTTGGACTCGTTCTCAATGCTAGGAATTTAACAATTAGTTATTGATTATTTTATAGTGTTCTTTAAATGATAAGTTATGATTTATCTCTATATATTTACAAGAAAATAATCTATCTGTATTTTATTTAATATAATGAAATCAATAGTCACGGCAGCATCAAAATTCTCCTAAATCGTCTGTTTTTTGAACAGCTTACGCTTGTTTATAAGTAGCGTGAGATATTATTTTTTAAAATATTTTTTTTTTAAAATATATTAAATAATATTTAATTTTATTTTTAACATTAGCACATTAAAATAATTTAAAAACATTTAAAAAATTAATTTAAAATAAAAAACAAATTAGTTTTTTTCAGAATCATCCTGAATTCTCTGAAATTGACGGATCGAAACCCATCAGCAATGTTGAAAAGAACAGAACACACATTATTAAAAAAGTCCTGGCCCAATTTCACACCAACAAAATACAAGCTTAGCTTAGTGGAAGGTGTGGCCCAGTAGAAGCTCTCATCTCATCTCCTCAAACAAATAATCTGAGCCACGTCTTATAAAAATACAAGTATATCAATTTAGATGGAATGAAATATTTAAAAATAAGATATTATATAAGAATATACCAATATATAAGAATACATCAAGTTATTTATCCTTAGAAAAAGAAAAATAATGTATAATGGGAATTCGAGCAATTGTCAAGTTTGATAAGCTTAGTTAATATGATTAAAACAAACATAAACAATAAATAAAGATTTAAAAAATCACAATGATTTAAAATACTAATACTATAAAAATATATTTTTTTTCAATATTTTAAGTTCTTCGTGGTCTTATTTATTAATAAGGGGAAAATTAAATAAGAACTAGAAAGTAAAATGAAAATTAAATAACAACCAAATGCACAGTAATTTCATCTCACCGTTTTTTTTAATTATTTTTTTTGTTAATGTGTCTTCTTTAACATAAATAAGGAAAATATCAATAAAAAGCTTTTTTGCTTTTATGTTTAAAAAATATTTTATAAAAAAATTATATTTTTTGATTTTAAATTAATTTTTTTATATTTTTAAATTATTTTGATTTAATAATATTAAAAATAATTTTTTAAAAATAAAAAATATTATTTTAATATATTTTTAACATGAAAACACTTGAAAACAAACATACAACATTCGTAGACCTGTCACTGCTCAATATCACCACGAAACTTTAGAGTGCTCGAGAATTAATTATCAATACTTATTCTATATAAAAAAAATTAGACATAAGAAAATGAGGGGGAAAAAAAGAAGAAAAAATTGAACTAAGACTTTTTCATTTTTTTGTGGATCCATACATAATTTTTTGAGTCATCATCTATCCCTGTGTTTGAAGTAGACTGATAGATTAGTATCTTAAATTTTCCACCACCACCACGACCACCTACTGGTCCGAGATTTTGGGTCAAACTGAAAATAGCAGTAGGACTACGAAGGAATCTCGTGTAGGAGCAGTTTTCATTTCAGCTTCCAAATTCCAACACAAGACCAGACAAGACTCCGCCACCTAAACACTCAAGGGTAGCATTTTCTTTTATTTCTCTCTCCGAGTCTGATACCTCAAACTTTGAAGCAATGGCTACTCCTGTTAAAAGAAGATTATTTTCTGATGCATCATCGGTAACATTTCTCTATTCCTTACCCTTTTCTTCTCTCTCTTTCTTTTTTCTGGGGTTTGACTCCTTGCAAATCTCTTGAGATTGCCATCTTTTGATCTTGATTTAGTTGTTTTCTTTTGTTGATTCAGATGGGTGCTGGAGGTGATGAGGTTGGGGAAATTGAAAGTTTAGAAAAGGGTTTATTGTCTCCTAATAAAGAAACAACTGAAGTTGAAGATGACCCAGTTCTTTATACTGCTTCGTTTCAAGAAATGGAAGACAAATACGTCAAGTACCAAACGGCACAATGGGTTATGTATTCCTTGCTTTTAGTACTCGCTTGGGGCATTGGTTTCTTCATGCTTTTGTACTTGCCTGTGAGGAGATATATCTCGAGGAAAGATATTAAATCGCGAAAGCTTTATCTCACTCCCAGTTCCATAGTTTACAAAGTAAATCATCAATATCTTACCCAAAGCCCTTACGTTCCGAAATGTACTTGATGCTGTATTGAGTTGTGCATTTGTTGATTGCATTGTTAACGTCTTTGGTTTTTTAGCTCAGGTTACAAAACCAGTGCCATTTCCATGTTTCGGGGTGTTAAAGAAAGAGAAGCATGTTTTATTACCTTCAGTTGCCGATGTCATTGTTGAGCAAGGTAAAAGGCTGGCTCCACTTATTTTGCTGTAACAAGTGCAATGTTTCATTCACCTCTTTGACTGAATTGCAATATTTGTATTATTTGGTGTGAATGTGAAAAAAATATGTACTTGAAAAGTGTTGACGTTTCCTAGCTTTGCTATTGTTTTAGTTTTCTTGACATTTAAGAAGCTTGTCAGTAATGTTGCAGGATACCTGCAGTCTCTATTTGGTGTCTACTCTCTGAGGATCGAGAATGTTGGTGTAAGAAGGCCACCAAGTGATGATGTTAAAATACAAGGCATTGCAAATCCAAGTGCTTTCAGGAAGGTACTCCTAGTCATCGAATTGGTAATTGTTGTCTGTGACTTTAAAAAAGAAGGAATTTAACTAGTCTATGCCCCTTGGTGCCCTTTTCAGGCAGTCTTGGCACGACTTTCATATATGAGAAGTGAGATCGTCTCTAGACAAGTTTCCACAATTGAAGACATTCCTAGTTTGAGGATTGATCATTCATCAGCACTAGCTTGGGTATGCCAAATGTCACTATAAAACCTTTTGCAAAACTACTTTTAGTCTCTTTTTTCATTACAGCCCTTCTGCTAGTGATTTTAAGTCTGTGAGTGATTTTATATTCCTTGTGCAATTTTATGAATAGTTAATTGGTATTCTTAATTTATTAACCGAGACAGCCACTTAGGAGCATGAAAACTGTTAAAGAATGTCAGCCCTTTTCACTGTCACCATATCGAATGTGTGGAGCTTCATTTTTCTCTGTCCTTTCCGCTTTTATAATTTCTTCTTTTCCTCGTGTTGTTGCAGACGTCCCCTTCAAAATCACTCAAACATGATTCAGTTTCTAATTCAGGGTTCCTGATGCTACTCCAAAAGCTAGATGAAGTTGGAAGTTCTGTGAAGGTAAAGCAAAAACATTCTTGTCTATAATTTTTACAGCATGGTTTTGTGATTTCTCTTTTCATAGACATGTTCCTGACTCCTAGTCTTCACTTGCAGAGGGTTGAAATGTTAATCGAGGAAAAACATTCCAAAACATCAGAAACCATTAGTTGAGGTTAGTGGATTAATATGCCAAGAAAAACACCTAACTTTCTGGCTTCTTGTGTCTCTTCTATTAGAGATTTTCTTTTCATTTTCTAGTGATAATTTGCTTTAGAATATCAGCATCAAGTAGTACCCGGAGCAGTTAATACAATTTGTCCTCTGTGTCCTGATGCTTTCAAGGAGTCAATAATATCACCATTGAGAATGCTAACTGCTTCAGCAAGATAGCTTAAGAATGCTAGGATCGTATTACATAAGTTTCCAAGTAGTTGAGGTAAGCATTTGAAATGTTGTCAAATGGAAAACTGAAACATTGTGTTTGAAACTGTACTTGGGCCTGGGTGTTGGCTAATTGGTTTGAAGATAACATCCGCTGTCCAATGAATTTCATCCTTTTTGAGAAAACAAAACTTAACACCCCTATGGATCCATATCTATCCTTCCCCAATAAAAGAATGAAACTATGCTGCTCATGCAAATAGGATAGCTTTCTTAGCGTAATCAACAATTTGAACCTGGTTTTTTTAACTGCCAATGATAATTTTTCTTGACAGCTAAATTTTGCAGGAAAACTTAAATTTGGATGTCTTGAATCTGTCTTTCCCTTTTCTTTTTTTCTTTAACCTCATATAATTGGTTTGAAGATAACATCCGCTGTCCAATGAATTTCATCCTTTTTGAGAAAACAAAACTTAACACCCCTATGGATCCATATCTATCCTTCCCCAATAAAAGAATGAAACTATGCTGCTCACGCAAATAGGATAGCTTTCTTAGCGTAATCAACAATTTGAACCTTTTTTTTTTTACTGCCAATGATAATTTTTCTTGACAGCTAATTTTTGCAGGAAAACTTAAATTTGGATGTCTTGAATCTGTCTTTCCCTTCTCTTTTTTTCTTTAACCTCATTATTGTACCCTCAAATTTGGTTATAACTCCATTCTATATCTGGAGATTCATCCATATCATATATTTTTGACATTCGCACATGATTGCTGATCTGTGCTTTTCAGTTATGTTTTTTGCATTTGAGCAGCAGTTATTTATTAGAAGATGTTACTTCCTAGGTTAATTCAAATTGTGACTCTGTTTTGCAGGATACAATCAGGAGATGCAGGCAGTATTTTGCCACTATTCAAATTGTGTTCCTTCCTTCCTTGAGTTGTCATTCCAAAAGTGATAATCTTCACTGTCAGTATAAATATTTCCAGCGAGTAAAGCATCTTACATTCTTCTGTATTTACCTTTGAGACCCTTTGACCTTAGCCAGTTCTTAAATTTAGGTTGCAGATGTAATGAAGGGCACGGTTTTTTTTTTTGAGGAGCACAACATCATGTTATGAAGTCTAGTGTACTAAACACTGCTCCCAATTTTTCTTCTGGTTATGAAAGTTACAGCTATTTAATGACCAAAAAATAAAAAAAAAAATGCTAATGATAGAAGGATATTTAAAAAATATTTTCAGCTGTTTTTTTTTTTTTTGTAAAACGGGATTACATGTAAAAATTAGCCCATTGTTACTTTTAGAGCCGTCTATTTTTTTGATTTAAAAATATTTATAAAAAATGTGATTTGTTTTTAAAAAAACAATCAATCCCACGCCCAGCTTTTAATATTTTTCATGGTTATGATTAGCCCTTGGGCCTCGAGCCTGCAACATGCTTAAATATGGATGTGATGTGCCACCACAAATCATGTGGAGAATGTCTAGGAGGGGCCGGCTGAGTGTTATACATCTGTATCCTTCCTCTTTTAGCTTTTTTTTTTTTTTACATTACAGTGAAATTATATTTTTTAAAAATTTTGATTTAAAATTTTTTTATATTTTAAATAGTTTTGATGTGCTGATATCAAAAATAAATTGTAAAACATAAAAAAATTATTTTAATTTATTTTCAAGTAAAAAATATTTTGTCAAGTAAGTTCTATTATACTAATAAATAAATAAATAAATATTTAATAAATACATATTTAATAGTAGGAAGTTCTATCATACTAATAAATAAATATTTAATAGTAGTATTCTTAGTAATAAAAGAGGAGTTAGCTTGGCCAACTTAATTAATTATTATAGTTATAATAAATCACACAATTAATAATAGGAACCGAACTTAAATTAAGTCTTCAATAATTCTAGTGGGATCGATTATTAGGCCTCTCTTTTATGATTTGTGTGGCCTCTACTGTATACTTGCATAAGATTAATTAAACATTTTTTCACGAATTCATTTTAGCTCAAGAACTCTACCCCGATATGATCCTTCCTCATTTGCTTGGCTCGATTTATTTCAATTCCAAAACCGGCAGCCCATCCTCAACTCCTCTTTCTTTTTTGAAGGGTTTTGCATGTGATTTGACTCTGCATAGCGAAGGAAAAGAAGAAAAATGACAGAATTCTTGCACCATCTTTAGTAAAATCTAACAATGGCCTCTACCTCTGAAGATCATGAAATTAAGGAAGAACAGTCTCTTTCTTTTGTCTTTTATTATCATCATTATTATTAGTATTTCAGAAAGATGGAAGGCAGCGGCTATTAAATGGCGCAGGAAGGGCTTTGTCAAAAGGGAATGTGATTTCTAATCAATGCTTTCGCTGCTGTAGTTAGGTAAAAGGAGAAGGTATCCTATATTCTATGGCGCGCGCAGCAGATATCTGTTTTTGTCCTGAAGGATATAGAATAATTAAGCATGGAGACGAGGTTGTTCGGGAAAAGGAGGGCAGTTGCATGTCCTTCTCTATATTCCATGGCTTTTTGACAGTGAGACTTGCAAGCAAGCTATATCGTCGATGGAGTGAGGAGAGATTTCACGGATTTGGTATAGAAGATCGGAGTTTGGATTACCAGTTCTTGACTTCCTGCGTTCTTATGCCACTGGTTCTCCATTTGTTAGACTTGATCGTGACGTCTGGATCATTTCTAATTTCTATCACATTTTTATTTCGAACCCTGTTTTGGTTTCGTTTCCATCGGGTAGATTGAGACTTCTTCTTGTAAATAAATAGCAACAGAGCCATAAAAGCATATCCGTGATTTCTCTTTTCTGAACTACAGTTGCTTCTTTTGGTTTTTTCTCAAATAGTAAGAATACACATAATGTAAAGGAGTTTCTTTTCTTCTTCTTTTTATGAATTGTTCTATTTCAAGGGATTTTTTAATATTAGTGGAGATGCATGGTAAAAAGGAATAAAAAACAATACGAATCTTTTCATTTAAAAGAGTTGAAAATAATGTGTGTGTGTTAAGGATATGATTTAATCATGTTATTTGTTTTTGTTTTTTATTTAAGCATTTTTAGAGTTTTGATTAGGGGTGATATTTTCGGTTCGGTTCGGTTTTTATAAAAAAATAATCAAACTAGCGACAAAAACCGGTTTTGCTCGGTTTTTTCTGGTTTGGCTCGGGTTTTTCGGTTTTGGCTCGGTTTTTTTCCTGTTTGGCTCGGTTTTTTCCGGGTTTTTTCGGTTTGGGTTTGGTTTGGTTTGGTTTTTTCGGTTTCAAGCTTATAAAATCAAAATGGCCGGTTTTTTTAAATTTTAATTGGTTTTTTTCACGATTCGGTTTTCTTGGTTTTTCAATTTTTTTACTCACCTCTAATTTTAATAGCCAGAATAAAGTGTCGATAAGGTTTTATATAGGTCATTAGCGATTTAAGAATCTTAATTTATATTATTTAAGGTTTTATGTGTTGGATAGATAGCCTTAAAAAAAAAAAAAAAGAGGGTTAATCTATTCTTAGGAATTAAATTAATTACAAAAGAACATTTTCCTTTTGTATATAAAGTAGAAGTCTTTTTAATTTTAACACATAGAGTTATTTTAATATAAGACATAATATATTTGATATTTACCAATAAGATGTTTATATGTGATAAGTTTTAAGAATTTAAAAATATTTGTATAGAATAAAAAAAATTTTCGAGATATAAAGTTCATACTTTATTTGTGTTTGGCATAAACTAGCCAGCCCCATGCGGCAATAGGTGAGGTTAACATTTGAGCTACGCTTCTCCCCTTTTAAAGAACATTAAAGTCATTAAAATATGCAACACTTGTCCAAAATAACTTCAGACGTTGGAAATTTTTTAGAATGAAAATGACATATAAAACAAAAGTGTAAGAAATCGTATTATTTTATACAAATTTTGTTAATAAATGATGAGAATACTTTATATAAACTATGTCAAAATGATTTTTTTCCCTTTTTTTTCTTTTGTTGCTAGAGAAATCTCAAAGAACTATAAGGTATTATTGTTTGTTTTGAAAATAAAAGATGTTTGTTATGCTTGAAAATTGCATAGACTGTCATGTTTTTATTTAAATTTAAAATAAAAAAGTGGTTTTAAATTTGGACTTGAAAACGATGTATTCTCTCCTCTAACAAAAGATAAGCATTCAACCCGCATGAATGACGAGTTATTGATAGGTTGTTCTACATTATATTGATTAAAATAAACTCAAAGGCCAACACTCACTATTAATGGATTTATGTAGAATTACGTGAAACAAGAAATATATTCCACACACAAACAAATAACACATATCAACATGGCATAAATGTGTATATGGTAATTCAAATACCTGATAATCAACATCCAAGGATAGAAGCTAAGAATAAGTCATCTAATCTTGGGTTAGTGGTAGGTTGTCCAATCCATCCAAATATAAACTCTTAAAAATACATGTAATAGTGCGAGTAAGAATCGTTCTCATAGAGAATATCTAGAGTAGTTTTATGCTACGTGAACAATGATGAAATGGGGGTTTGAATGTAACAAAAACAATTAGGGAATGATTATAATTAAAGTATCAAAGTTAACTAGAAGAACAAACCTTGGTCTAAGTCAACATCCACCATTAGAATTTTAAAATTGATCATCGATGCAAGTATAAATCAATTCACACTTTGAATTTTTACCATTGTAATTATTTTCTTGTCTCTCCTTAATTCTAATTAATTAGAAACAAATGATTTAATTAATCCTTACTACTAAATAACACAAGACAAGAGCTGGAAGTTTGATCTAATAGTAACTTTAAAAATTAGAGAGATCAATAAAACTAAACAACATAAGCATAAGATATTGCATTTAATTTAGTCGAATATTCTTTCAAAGATTTAATAATTTTTGACGTAGCAAATCATTAGACCTTAGTTGCTTCACAAATTAGAGGAATCAAACAATTATGGATTTGATATCTAATCTAGTAGCAGATTGCAACAAATAATACACCAGTAGGCCTTCTAATAATTAAATGAGACAATCATGAAAATATACATAAAAGAATATTCATTACTCAAAGTGTAAATCGAACAATAAAAATAAATCAAATCTCATATTTCTATTGAATCCAATGCTTATGTCTCTTTCAACCGATTAGAAAAGTTTAACCACATAAGGCCATGATGAAAACCTGAAGGAGTTGTAAGGGAAGAGGGAAGAAAAATAGATTCCTAGTCTAATGGTTTATTCATTTTTAAAGTTCATTCCCCGTATTATAAGCCCACCGAATCTCCTAAAAATATTCTAATATTATCCTCAAATAATAATAATAATCAAATTTGACTAATTAATGAAAATATTTAATAATAAAATAGAGTCTGAATATAACAAGCCATGTATTAGATTTGCAAGCCAAAGAACATTTCAACACGTTGATAGCTTAGGTGCAGCGATTTTATTTCTAATTTTGACCTCGATGCAGTTAGTATATCTCAACACTCAAAAAATGAAAGTTGTAGATATTTTTCTTAGAGTTCCACGACATCTTGAATCATCTTAATCGGATCTTGTATGAGAGAGTTATGCATAAATTACAAAGTTATGTTGAAACTATCCAAAATCACCCAGTTAGCTTTGTTTTGCACTTAACAACTCTATTTGCATCCTAAATCAAAATATAAAAATAATGAGTACATTTAAGCATAAGTATAAGAGACTACACATTAAAGGAGAAAAATATGACATTTTTCATTCTCATTAGTTGAGTTCTCAAAAATAAATAACAGCTTATATACCATAACAAATACACAAACATAAAAATAACAAAAATATGTATTCACCAATTTAAATATCCGATAGTCAACATTCAATGATAGGAGCTGAGAATGGTTCAATTGCTATGAAACACATATTTACAACATACTCTTGATCATCACTTAAGCTAGAGTCTCAATCATCACTCCATATTGCTTTCATTTCTTGTTTATGATGGCGGTTCTTCTTCTTGTTTTAAAGAAGAGGGCAATTGACCTTAATGTGTCCCGTCTTGTTGCCTTTCATCCTTTTTTGAGGTTTAGAAACTTTTTATTCCCTTGCTTCTTTCTTAGAAAATTTCAGAATTGTCTTGTTATAAGTGTAATGTCCTCCTCCACTTCATCATCATCACCATTATCACTATCAATATGGTGTATGGTTTTAAATGCTAAATTTTTATTTGGCCTCTTTTCTAGTTCTTGCTTATCCATGGTGATTTCATGAGTCATTAGTGAATTGATGAGCTATTTTAATTGAAGTTTAGTGAGATAATTAGCTTCTCGAATTGTCATCACCTTTGTTTCCTAAGACTTTGACAATGACCTAAGAATTTTGCTCACAATATCGGCATTAGTATAAATCCTACTAAAAGCATCCAAACTATTAGTGATAGTTGTCATTTTAGTAAACATAGTAATTATGGATTCATTTGGAAGCATTTTGAGTAACTCATATTTATGTACAAGTATATCAATTTTGGATTCTTTAACTTGATTAATACATTCATGAGTTACTTCTAAACATGTCAAATATCCCTAGCATTTTTACAAGATGATATTTTATTAAACTCACTTACACTCAAGCCACAATACAAAGTGTTCATAGTTTTAGCATCCATAGAAAACAACTTCTTATCATCGTCGATATACTCACTTCTAGGTTTAGGAATCACTATATTGTTTTTTTATCTTATTAGGCTTGTGAGGTCCATTTTCAATAGATAGCCATAAATTATAATCAATAGATTAAAGATATATAATCATCATAGCTTTCTAATAGACATAATTATTGTCATCAAAGAAGGGTGGCCTAGAGGTAAATGATCTTTCATTTTGAACATTATAGCTAATGGTTGTCATTCTACTCAAGTCTAAGCAAACTTATATATGTGAGAACCTAACTCTAATACCAATTGTTGTTTTAGGATTAAGGCAACAATAACACATAAGGGGAGTGAAATAGGTGTTGCACTAACTAAGTCAAATAATGCAAATAAACACACTAAGCACATATAACACAATAACCAACAATATAATTAAAGTGCTTAAAGTAAAAAAGATAAGGAAAGAGAGATTGCAAACCCAGTTTTTAACGTGGTTCGGCAAGCTTGCATCTACATCTCAAGTACCAATTGTACTTGAGAGTATTGTGCTCTTTCACTAATCCAAGTGAAAGACACAATGCCCTTGATGAATCCATACCAAACAATTAAACTACTTAAAAATGTTTTCTTTTCAAGATTTTTTCTTTGGTGACAATACCTCACCATGTTAATAGTTTATCCAAACTCCCAGGTATTTATAATTATAATTTGTTTATAACAAGATTCACTCTCTCAAAGAGTAGATTGTTTAATTGGAAACTATAATATCTATAACTTACTCAATAGCTCTTAGGATGATTGAAGGTGTGTAAGTGTAATAAGTGTGAGATTTTAAACTCTTGTGTTAAAATATAAAGATTTAATTTACCACAATTTAGAGTATGTTAGGATTGATGATTTCTAGTTGATTTTTCTTTTGGAATAACTTCTATATCATGTATATCCAGAAAATCTTGTTTATTTTGCATAAAAGAGAGCTACATATATGTTTCCAAAAGAAACTAGCCGTTGTAATGCCTCTGACGGATAAAGCAGTCAACTAGTTCAAATGGCTATATCATTTGGTCGACTAGTTCCTGCAAAATTCTCAGGTGTTTATCACAGATGAACAACGGTTAACCGGTTCATTTAGTATGCCCAAAGAGTTGACCAGTTCAACATAAAAAAAAATTTGGTAGTTTTAAACTTAGTGAAAATTGAACAGATTAAAAGTATATTAATCCTATTTATGAATGCAATATGAAGTGTGTAAATTCATTTTACTTTGCTATTGAATAAGATATAAAGATTTAATAAGAAGTATTAAAATAAATCCTTAAAAACTAAATCTTCACTTGATTTACATCTTGGACTTATTGATGTGATCTTCATATAGATTTGTTTAAACTTAATCTCATTTATCAATCCTATTTATGAATGCAATATGAAGTGTGTGAATTCATTTTAGTTTGCTATTGAATAAGATATAAAGATTTAATAAGAAGCATTAAAATAAATCCTTAAAAACTAAATCTTCACTTGATTTGCATCTTGGACTTGTTGATGTGATCTTCATATAGATTTGTTTAAACTTAATCTCATTTATCAATCCTATTTATGCATGCAACGTGAAGTGTGTGAATTCATTTTAGTTTACTATTGAATAAGATATAAAGATTTAATAAGAAGCATTAAAATGAATCTTTAAGAACTAAATCTTCATTTGCTTTGCATCTTGAACTTGTTAATGTGATCTTCATATAGATCTGTTTAAACTTAATCTTATCTTAACATATCATTACTCCATTTTCATTTAATAGTTATCATCAAAATACATAAAATATTAATATGTGATCCAAAGGTCAACATCATTGACCTATTCTTCTACAAATTCAATTTAGATTTATTTTTTAAATTAATTTTGTAAAATTAAAAACTATTTTTAAAAATAAACTACTTATTTATCTATAAATTATAAAATAATGATATTAAAAACTCATGAATTTTGAGAGTGTTGGATAATGATATTAATGGATCAAGTTAGAGACATAATAAGTTATTTTGCATTATGCATCCTAATTCCAAGTATTTCTACCTCTTTTTTGACTTTATCAAATTAAGTTAAATATTTAAACCAATTCAGTTTTTAAAATAAAATCTATCTTTTAATAAAAATTACTTCTCCATCTATAAATCATAAAATAGAGTGTGATGCATAAGATTATACAAAAAATTCATACAATATATTAAAAAATAATATTACAACTAAAAAAAGGCTAAATAATTGGCTTGAGGTAGGGATGACAATTTTATCTAAATTCGATAGATATCGATCTTATCCAACCTTGAATAAATGAGTATTTTTTGGATAATTATCTTACCCGATAGATAATGAGTAGGGTATGGTTATTATCAAACCCGATCTAAAAACCGCTTGAACCTAACTTCGAATATATATTTATATTATATAGATATATTTGTAGAATATTTATGTTTTTTTTAATATGATATATACATATCTCAATATTGACGTAAAACAAATATATGTTTATAATATTTATTATTTTATCATTTAATATACATATATAAATACTTCAAATATATATTAACTATTTTATGTTTTATTAAATAATAATAGATAATTTATATTCATATGGATACTCAAAAATTGATGGATAGTTTATGAATATCTGAATTTTTTACCCGATAGATAATGAGTAGAGTATTGACAACGAATACCCATTTCCATCCCTCGATTGAGGGGTAGTTAGGTTATGGGGCTAGTAAATCCCTCACTTGCCTTCACTTTCAATTCTGGTCAATCCATATTAGATTTTATTAGTTCTAATTAATTAGATAAAAAAAATTAATTTGATCGAATCAAATACATCATGAATATGTTTGACTATATTTATGGCATGCGCTTTGCTGCCATGGTTAAATTAGTATTTTTACTATATAAAAAAAATAATCAATCTAACCCCGTACAATTTGCAAAAGATAGTTGTGTTATGGTAAAAAGATCACTTTACCCCTAATGCCTTGTTCAAAGTTTTAATGGCTAAAGGCAAATTTAGTAATTATATTATTATAATGAATAATTTTTTATGTCTAGAAAGACAATAATTTTTCTTCCCCTAGTTTTTTTTAATTTAATCTATTATTCCTCGTGTTAGAGTATAAACCAAGAATCATGAGGTCTCAATAAGTGGGTAAAGATGATAATAGGTATGTCTAAACCAAGAATCATGAGGTCTCAATAAGTGGGTAAAGATGATAATAGGTATGCGCGAGTTAGATTTCTAGATATTCATACTTTACTCATTATCCATGGAATAAAAAATTTAGATATTTATTAACTATTTATCAATATCCAATTAGTATTCATTATCTACTATTATTTATTAATAAATAAAAAATAAAATAGCTAATAATATATATGAGTTTAATGTTAATGTTAAAGTATATTATATTATATTAAAAAATCTAAATATTTTATAAATATATTTATATAATATAAGGATTAGATTCGGACGGTTTCAAATCAGATTTATCTACAGAGAGTCATGATTGAGTCTTGATTAAATTGTTGCGGTAGGTAAAAAAAGAGCATCGGCATAATTCTAGAGTAGAAACCAAGACTGTAGCATGGATGGGAATGTCTGATAAGGGAACAGGAATACAGGTGGCACCACGAGAGAGAGAGTGAGAAGGGAAAGACTAAGAGATGGCAGTGAAACTCCGCAGAACAGAGCATCCCATCGCAACGCTCCTGGATTTCGAAAATTAAAGGAAATAAAGAAAAAGTGGAGATAAATAAGCAAGAAACAATATTTCTGGTCGTCGTCAGATACCCTGCGTATTTTTGTATTCATTTTGTCACTTAGCCCAACAAACACACCAACGCCTAGAAAGAAAATAAATAAATAAATAAATAAAACGAACTTGGCTGTGTACGTACAGGAGGAGGGGGAGCGACTCAGATTTTGCCCAAAACTTGGCGATACCACTCTTGAGAGAAACACGCGCACACACTCAATATTACTTACTTTTACTATTTAATTACCATTATAGTGGGGGGGAGAGATAGATAGGAAAGTGGAAAACAAAGACAAACAAGAATCAAAACAAATAGAAACAGGGAGGTCTCTTGCATCCTTCCTCTTCTCCTTCTCCTTCCCCTTCCCCTCCACCTCCCTCAACCGCCACCTCGCATCTCCTTCTCCTTCCTTCCTTTTAGATTGATTCTTGATCATTAATAGCATCTCTCTCTTGTCTAATCTGCACTAGTAATAATAGATAGGAGGAGAGAAGGAGGGGGGTGAGATATGACGGGGTCAGGTTCATTGTCATCTCCGCTCTGCACGTGGATTGTCGCGGCGTGCATGTCGGTCACGTGCGCTAAGGAAAGCAAGCACGCTCTGTCTCCACCATCCTCGACTACTGGTAATAGAAGTCGCAGGCGGAAGGCTGCTGCTGCTGCTGCTTTGAAATGCAATAGCAATAACAAGTACAACAACTACGGCAGCGGTATGGGTGGAGGAGGACCGAGCCTGCAAGGATTAGTGAGCTCTTGCTTGGCCTTTGAACCTTGTAGTCATTACTACGCTTCTAATGGACTCCTGAGATCCAATCGCAAGCTAAGACGACTCCATCCTCCCGCTCTTTCCGGTATCTTCTTCACTTATTCGAATCTTCCTTTTTAATCGTTTATTTTCTATTATTCCTGCTTTTGTTTGTGTTTGGGTTTTGTTTTGCTAATCGGTTTAGGCTTGGATTTGATGATGATTTATCGCTTTCATCTTCTTTTGTTTGGATGCTTGTGTAATATATATATTCTCTCTCTCTCTCTTTGTTCTGTTATGTAACTGGGATTTTTCTTTTTTTAAAAAAAAATAAAATAAAAAAGGCGATAATATGATGGGCTAATCAGAAAATAATTCAGGTAAGTAACAGTGCGGGGCAGCTCTTGTATCTGCTGCTGTTTGGAAATGGAGCGAAAGCTCGGCAGGTTTTAGTTGCATGAATTTGCTGTTTGTGGCTCTGTTCTTATTATTTTTATGTTTTCTAAGCGAAGCAGAGTATGGAGATAAGAGTCTACTGAGTCTTTGTTTTCCAATTCTTGAAACCATGTCTCTTTCTCGCTTTCGCATGCTGCATTTCTGGTCATCCACGATTTCCTTTTTTATTCATAGAAGAAAACTAGCCATTGTGCGTGCGTGCGTGTGTGTGTGTGAGAGAGAGAAAGAGAGAGAATAGTTGCCTTCAGCTGCCTGCAAATGACAGACTCACACCATCTGCCTTGATGATGTGTATAAAAATTTCAGGGCAAGCCATGGCTGTAGCTGTGCAACCTACAAAGGAAGTTGAGACAAAAAAGAAACCACATACAAAGCAAAAGCGAGTAGTTGTGACAGGGTTGGGTGTGGTGTCACCTCTTGGTCATGAACCAGATGTCTTCTACAACAATCTTCTTGAAGGTGTCAGTGGCGTATCTCAGATAGAGGCTTTTGACTGTGCTCAATTTTCCACGGTAATTGATTACTTCAACACATCTTTTCTTCATTTTGTTGCTCTGAATAAATCTTACCTTCACAAATCTCACTTTTCCTTTTTCCTTTTTTTCTTTTTTAACAGAGAATTGCTGGAGAAATCAAGTCTATCTCGACTGATGGATGGGTTTCACCAAAACTGGCTAAGAGAATGGATAAATTCATGCTTTATATGCTTATTGCTGGTAAAAAAGCTTTGGCAGATGGTGGGATTACTGAGGATGTGATGGATGAGTTAAATAAAGCTAAGTGTGGAGTTTTGATTGGCTCAGCAATGGGTGGGATGAAGGTAAACCTAATCTCCTCAGTTTAAGATATTTTGTCTATGATAGTGAAAATGTTGCAAAAATGACTTGATGAAGCATCTAACTGTCAGCTTTAAATGGTATTCTTACAATTACTGAATCAAGAAATATGTATTTTGTTGTCTCTTTTTCACAATGTCAACTTAATGATGAGACCACCATTATTTATTTATTTTCTTCTGAACATATGGAAATTAGAAAATCGACTCTGTTTTCAATGTTGATTTTTCCCCTTGGGAATCATTGGCTCGTGTCTGTCTTTGTCCTTGATAACGTTGTTGATTCCTCTTGGAACAACTTCTGGAAGGAAATACGAGTCTGGAGAAGGAAATATTAAGTTATCCTTCTTGAGAGCCATAAGGACATGCTGATGTTGCTGAAAACCATATTCATGGTGCCATAAAATTTATTTATTAATTAAGTGCTC
Source organism: Populus deltoides (assembly GCA_015852605.2). Lineage (NCBI taxonomy): Eukaryota > Viridiplantae > Streptophyta > Magnoliopsida > Malpighiales > Salicaceae > Populus > Populus deltoides. Next base: position 15,033,647 of record CM027575.2, read on the forward strand.
CTTCTGGGTGATTATGGATAGGTTTTCAATGATGCAATTGAAGCTTTAAGGATCTCGTACAAGAAGGTGAATCCTTTTTGTGTTCCTTTTGCAACTACAAATATGGGTTCTGCCATGCTTGCAATGGATCTGGTAAGCTATAATCTTAAGGATGATGTAATTTTAAAGCATACACTGATCGTTTGGGTAATTAAAATTGACCTTTTTAACTTCTGTTTGGCATATGTAACTGCAGGGATGGATGGGGCCAAATTATTCAATTTCCACTGCTTGTGCTACCGGCAACTTTTGTATTTTGAATGCAGCGAACCACATCATTAGAGGCGAAGCTGTAAGTATCTTGTGTTCAATTCATGTTCAACAACAAAACTTTGGGATGCTTAAGTTATTGTGCATACCACTCGTTAATGCCTAGCACCCAATTTTATGAACTTTCAGGATGTTATGCTTTGTGGTGGTTCAGATTCAGCAATTATTCCCATTGGTGGTTTTTTCTTCCTTTCCTGAGTTATACCTGTTCCATGTTCCCTGGTATAGCAGGAAGCTCATATGTGTTTATAATCATTGGTGCAGGATTGGGGGGTTTTGTGGCATGCAGAGCACTTTCGCAGAGGAATGATGATCCGACAAAAGCTTCACGACCTTGGGATATGGTAATTTATCACTAACCACTGGGCCCCCTTCATATGCAAAAAGGAAAAGAGTAACCAATTTTTTGTAATTTGTTTCTTTAAAATGGTTGAAATTTATTCATTTGAAATATGATTGTACTCAAGCCAGTGGAAGAATTATCTGGTGAGTAAATGATATAGCTTTTTTTTTTTTTTTATTCACTGCTCTATTATCTACAAGTAGTTTTGGATATGAATTCTATCCTTTCATAGTTTCTAAAATTTCTTAGAAGTCATTGGTTCAATTGTATTTGTGTCGTAGTTCTAGTTGCAAAATAGCAGCGAGCCTGATGTCTTAATTTTATTAGATGTGTGCTACATATAACAATGGCACAACATGAAGCCATCACAAATCACACAGCATGTCTGATATGTGGGACCTGGTGGCAGATCCCACGGATCAAATGGTTCATAACTTGATTCACATTGTGCCATTTCTTAGAAAGGGAATATCCCGTTTCTTTATTTACTTCGCCTGTGTTTCTCAAACTTGAAATGTCTTCTTTTCTAATAAACAGAATCGGGATGGATTTGTCTTGGGGGAAGGAGCTGGTGTTCTGCTTCTAGAAGAATTAGAACATGCTAAGGTAATTTCTTATTTAATCCAAATAAAGTCATATGCTTTGATGAGAAGCAGAAGTGGAAGAGAATTAGACCATCCATTGGCTTTTTACTCTCTCTCTCTCTATCTATCTATCTATCTATCCATTTAAATATCTGCATTGCATGCTAAATGCTATACATGGTGATGGTAGATTGCAGTTTTTTCTTCAGTTGGTAATCTATGGTTAATTTTTGTTTGCAGAAAAGAGGTGCCAATATCTATGCAGAGTTTCTTGGAGGGAGCTTTACTTGTGATGCTTATCACATGACTGAGCCACGTCCTGATGGTAACATGCCCTGTCTAAAGTACCTAGAATTTTTCACGCACAAAATCTATCTATGGGCATGAAATTTAAAGATACGCTGAAGGATCTTGACTCTCTCTTTCATTTTGATCCACCTTATGATTATGTAATCAATTGCGAGCCAGCAACGGTATTGGTTGTTATTATGAACCCATGCCTGCTGGGTTCATAGCAAATTGGTGCTTGCATTCTCGTGATTGCTTTTCATTATTTATCGCAGTAGAGCCATGGGGATTTTGGTACTTGTTTTCTACATGTGTTTTGCAAAAGGAATTAGTGGTCTGGCCCTGTTTAATCCTTTCATCAAAGTCTTGGGAAACACTTCTCGAAAAACAAAAGTCTACCTCTTGTCCTATCAAGGCTATAAAAGATTAGTAGGTAGAAATAACTCTAATATATCTATTTGAGGTAAATTCTAATGTCCTTTACAAGATGAGTCCTCAATGTAGCATGGATCATTGCAGCAATCCTAAAAAATCAGCATGAGGCATTTTCCAGTTGAGTTGAATTTCACAGGCTTTTGGGATAGTCTGCCGCGCTTCTTCTTTATAGTTATTTCTTTGAGTTGAAACCTGCGAACCCTTCTCCTAAATGTCGTATTTCCCAGATGTAATGCACATTCAGTTTTAGGTTGTAAGATCGGTGCTTGAGTTGGTTATCACTCTCTGAATTACAGCAAGCAAATGAATAATTTCCATTGCAATTTGTTATCTTGATTATATAGTTTATCCATGCAGAGTTTTTACAAGCTAACTAATGTCGCTTCTACACCACCTGAAAACAGGGGCTGGTGTCATTCTCTGCATAGAAAAGGCATTAGCACAGTCTGGGGTAGCTAAAGAGGATGTGAATTACATTAATGCACATGCTACATCCACACCAGCAGGAGACCTCAAAGAGTATCATGCTCTCATGCATTGTTTTGGCCGTAACTCTGGTGTATGTACCATAAACTATTTATGAACATCACCTAATTTTTGCATGGCCATTGCCAGTGTATAACACTCAATTTTTCTTGTGCATTCGCAGTTGAGGGTGAACTCAACGAAATCTATGATTGGTCACTTACTGGGAGCATCTGGTGCTGTGGAAGCCATTGCTGCAGTACAGGTAAATTATATAGTATTCATGACCTTTTTATCCTATCTCAATTTTAATCACGTATAGAGAGTGGAGGAAAAGGTTGGTTCAATTCTTGAACCCAAGATAAGTATGGATATGACATTTACGATGGAGTGCGAAAACATCCGCCCTCTTTTTTTGCAAGGATAAATGTATTGTCAGAGAGAAGGAACATTGAAATTGCATTTCTCATTCGTTAATAGTATTGAGTTATTATTCCCCTGCTCCCATCAGAAAACAAGTTTTTCATTGGTTGTTGATATTGTATTTTGTTACTTGTACAGGCAATACGGACAGGATGGGTTCATCCAAATATCAATCTTGAAAATCCAGAGCAAGGCATGGTATGTTTGCTCTATTATTTTTCCTGTTTACAGCTATGGCATTGTAAGTTTGTTTGATGGTGTTTGTTTTCAATTTACCTAATGCTGCAAAAATAAAAATTCAGGACACGAGTGTATTAGTGGGCCCAAAGAAAGAGAGACTAGACATCAAGGCTGCACTGTCTAATTCGTTTGGGTTTGGTGGCCACAACTCGTCTATCATTTTTGCCCCATTCAAGTGAAATAGAGCTTCTCCAAGGTGCGTAGATTTGTAATTTAACTCTCTGCTATAATAATTGAATTTGAGAAACACATCAAGCTGGGGATAGGAACATCGAATACTGCACTAATAGATTTATCATTAATGTATGAATTGACGCCTAGGCTCATCCCATCATCTCACCATTGCATGACATTTTACAGCAACTTAATTTTCAGTGAAGGGAAAACTAAAAGCAGAACAAGTGTTTAAAATATCAAGATGCGGAAGGTCTGGTAGGGAGATGTATCCTATATAGCGTGCTAACTTGCGAAATGTTCGGCAAGTGACTATTAATGACATAGCTACTTCTTGCAGAGTGTACTGGAATCCTCACTGTATCCTGTTTTCTGCTGAACTTGCTGAAGCTCAATTGACCGTTGAAATGTAACTAGTTGGACATCTGATATCTCGAGGATAGATTGATTAGATGGCTATTTGCCCGGGAAGGGAGAATAGTCAGATTTCACCAGGTGGCGACTGGAAATACTCTTTTTTTTTTTTTTTTTCCTGTTGTTTTTATAATCCTCTCTCATAAATAGCCACAGTGGGCCTTGATCTGCTTGTGAGCCATCAATCAACGATCAGAAGTGGCCTTGTTTACCTTTTGTTCCGTGTACCAAAAAGATAGCTGTAAGGGTATTGCATTAGTTGTCAGTTGTAATGAATTTTTGAGCTAACAATTTGCAACTTTACCGTAGCATAGCGGTGGTTTATGTGCATGCTTCTGTTTTGTTTCTCTCTGTCGAGCTTGTACGCTTAATGTTTTGTCATGGTACGTTGTTTCACTTCATCACCCACAAATGACGGCTGCTGGGTAATTTGGGCAGGCGAGCTAGACATTTCCATGCTTGCACCCGATCATCAGGATCTTCTTTCCTAGATATTCGCTGATCATAACAATGTCATCGACTTCATGAGTTTCCAAGATCCGAGGATATGTGAGAGAAGTTGCGGTGCGGGTTCTTATGATGGGCAGATTTCACTCAACAATGTGTCGGTGAGGTTTGTTTTCAACTAATGAGTCGCGAAAATGTCATGACTTCAATCAGTTTCTTAGCAATTATTTGCATGACTTGTTCTAGTTAGTTAGTTTAGTGAAGGCACGATGCGATGGCGTGCGCCCAAGTGAAGCAAGGCATTTCGTTTATCTTGGAATTTATAATTATATTACAAGAAAGATGACAGGTTGAAGTATATGTTTAAAAAATTAACAAATATTTAGCCTATGATAACGACCTTGTGGCAGAAAGATCGGCAGATCTGAATTTAACACCACTCAAGCAGGGGAGCACAGTCCCATCTTATCCATTTGAGATGTACTGTATGATTTTTTGAACTTGTATTTTTACGCTAGTCGCAACAACACTTGAATAAAGACATTCTTGTAAAGACAATAAAGAAAAAACCCGGACGTGCCTTTAATTCTAGGATCCAAATTTGTGAATTTCCATTCGCTTTTGAGAACTGGAAATGCGAGTGGTGATAAACACCCAACATTTCATTGAACAGCATAGCTGGCCAGACATAACAACATTACATAAGATCATTTCACAAGTTCAACCAAACTAAACCCAGGTGCGTGTACGTTCACGCGCCAAAGAAAACCATGATGAATCAAGAGCTCTGCTAAACATAAAACGAAAGAGAGAGCCAATCATGTTGCAAGCAAAGTTGCTACGTCATTGGAAATTGGCTTCCCTGTCTGTCATGTACATTTCCGCAAGCAGAAGAATCAGTGTCAAAACTGGAGCACGCAACTGTGTAACTGTAACAATCAAAATCTCACGACCTGGACTGCAGATCCTTCTTGATATATCGACCAATCTAGATGGCTTCACCTGCTCTTTCTCTTGTTGCCTTTCTTCTGACTGTTAGATTTGATGAGCTTCATAGACAGCGCAGCTGAAGCACTCTTGCCCTCAAGCTTCTTGGTCAATTTTACAACACTAGCCATACCTTTCCTAGCAGCTGCACGATGCTCTGGTCTCCGACTCATCATCTTGCGATCCAGGGGCCAATATGCATATGGCTCAAGCTTGTCCTTCCTCTTCACATCCCCACCAGCTTTCTTGCTGGCATATTCACTTCCAGTGTAAGCCCACCCAGAATTTGAAGTTTTCCTGCGCTTCTGAGTTTTCTTGGAGTTCAGTGACTTGAAACTGCCTGCTTCACTCCTTGCATCTGAATCGGGGTTGGAGGGCTTCTCCTTCTTGGGTTTCCCTCCTTCACGAACTATCAGCCGCCCTTCAGAGTCAATCTCTGGATCATCATCTGATTCCTGCTTTCTTTTAAGATGCGCGGTTGATCGGAGGGCTGATCGTGTTTTGTACCGATCAAGCAAGTCAAGTGGCTCATCTTCTAACTGGTCAAACAAGTCTTCTGGCAAGCTCTTGTCTGACCTGTGTATTATTTTGGACCTGGAAAATTTTGGGTATATAAATATGCAATTTCAGATTGTTTTGAGCAAGTAATTACTAATAGATATGGTGCAGTGGCACCCTCTACCAGAACCATTAGACACCATCTATCAGATTCATCAAGAGTCCAGTATAAATTCAAAGGCTGAAGTAGTGCTCTTGATTCGGTTGATGGGTTGTTAATAATATCTAGTGGAACCCAAAAACACCCTAAAATGCAAAGTGCAAGATCTTGGATGTACAGTTGGCATACATCAATAAAGGAAACCTTTAGTCACTAAGATAGTAAGGTCACCCATGATATAATAATCTGAATATAATAGCCCATGCCATGAATCCATAACTTTTTTAACATCATCAAAAGTCACTGACCTTAGTGAAGCTTTGGGTTTGAGCTGGGAGGAAAACTTGCTATGCCGACCTGAAATTGTCTTTGTATCCATATATTCACCATCACTGTTCTCTGTCTCCCCATCACTAAAATCAGAGAAGATCTTAGTATGGTTCCATCTGCTTATCCTGTCAGCAGAGCAAAAATTTTCAGAATATCATTAACAAATTCAAAATTAGAGAAGAATCCTTAAGAACACGGACATAGTGTTGTTCTACTAGAAACACCAGATAGGCTGATGCATTTGGAATATAGCACTGCGGTCTGAGATTGAATGCAATACAAATCTATATTGTGACGCTTCCTATTGAATACAGTTAGGACTCGGTGTTTCTTGTATGTACAAGATGAGAGGATGGCAACCATACAGAATGAGCCAAGTTTTTTGAATGCAATACAGTATTTCATGAGCACACAAAAATTGGAGATGCATTGCCCTTTTTTGTGTGTTTTGTTCTTTCAATATATTGCAAACCATCATTGCAATCATGCGAGAATTGAACAAAATACGAATAAAGGGAGAGCATTACAAGCAATTGAGAACATTTTAGACATTTACATGAGCATAAAATTCACTATTAATCCATATACTAATATGCCTGAGACCTGGATGTAGTAGCTCTTGACATGTGAGATTTAGTTTCATCAGAGCTTGCTGCATGCTTCCTCTCTCCCCGCTCCTTTATCTAGTATATATTCAACAATCATGAATAAAAAAAAAGAAGAACAAATTGTGCTTTGGAAACTATAAAATGGCATATTAACATGATGTCATTAAACAAACCTTCCGAATGTTAGTAAGGAGTTTCATATGTTCTTCAGGCATCACTGCCTTCACAGCATCCAGACCACATTTCTTGACTAGCATTTCCAGGATATGCTTAACCTGAAAAGAGTTTGGAAGCAATGGAAGACATTATAGATAGTTTGGAGCACATTTATGGCAACCACAGACCTTCCGAGCAATAAGCATGCACAATGCTGCAAAAGCTTTTAGACTTGTGTACATGCTGTCCAACAGCATACCCAACACCACTATAAAAGAACATAGTAGCGTTAAATAAAGCATGTCCACAAAAACAATTCTCAACAACATTGGTAATAAATCTGAACCACTAGAAAAACAGAGAGGCAAACTTCAAGAAAAACACAACTGACACCCACATACAGGCACCAAAGAGCCAACATGAAAAGGAAATCTCTTCCAGAAACTCACTTAAACACCACTATTTATGGCCAAAGTAAAGATAAGTTCAACACAGTTTGTGTTGTCAATACCTTAGCTTTGAAGTGGTTTTTGGTGTCATCTTGCCATCTCAGCAAGCCTTCCACCACACTCCCCAGGAACATTTGCAGCCCTTCAGCTTGTGATTTGGCCACTAGTACCTTCAACAAACCTAAATTAGCCTGAAAAGAAAATTACCAATTTAGTCTAGAAAGAAGGCAGCATAAAAAAGACCACAAAATAGAAAGGTAGAAAAGAAATGATAAGTTTAATTCACTCGACCCAAATAAACATGATGCTAAACTGCACACGTCAAAAAGATAGTTAACGCACTTTGATAATCTCCCTGTTCTTTCTCTGCAGAAGGAGAAATGTGGATGGAAGCAACTTGTAAGCAATAGAAACCAGGTCTGAAAACTCGTATGCCAGACGAGCTACGCCTTTCATTGCTGCACTGATCATATGAGGACTTTCAAGAGCCAGGCCTCCAGCAACCTGTGACCGCAAAAGTTAAGTGTTTCCGAAAGCAACACGTGGTCAATTTACCCACATACATGTAAAACAATTTTTTTTTTCATACAAAATAATAAAATAAAAATGGGATGATTATATCATATTCTTGAGATGAACAGATCATGGCTGGTCTGTCCAGTAACAAGTGGGATCTTGGTAGAACTTCAAATTTGTATGAAAATGACAACAATTTCAATCAACATAGTAATAAAACTTTGGAGACAGAAATACAAAATTGATACCATGTTAAAAAATTGATACAAGTTTTCTTTCTTTCCGCCATTCTCTTCATCTCCAAAAGTATGACCAATTTGGACAAGCACATCGTAAGCTCTATTTCTTGTTCTTTTGTTAACCTGTAATAAAACCATTAACAAAAACAAAGAGCAAGATATTTATCAGCATTTATAAACTACACATTGCGAGAAGTTCAAATCCAGCATGAGACACGTAACAAGTTTGGAACCAGCAACATAGATAGTTCTTTTCATTAATATCTTCATTTTAAAGGGCACAAAATCTTATCACATTCGCATTTACCAAGCAATATTATCTCAAGCATGAACATGGGGGTCTTTGCTTAATTTTATAGTAAATATCTGGTCAATCACAAAGGTGTATGTTAAGTTTTGGGAACCACCACTTTGTACGAAAATGATTATGGGTAGAGCATGAACCATGCACCACTTCATTACAAATAGACCTAGAATAATTTTATTTCTTGGGCAAGAGTTAAATAACAACGTAGAAACATGAGACTTGTATATCAAGCTTCTGCTTAAGGAAAGCCAGTTTAAATATTAACAAGCACAAGCATACCCTGGCATCAAGAAAGACAAGGCTGAGAGTAGTGAATAACTTAAAATGATGAAATTTAAGGAGACTAGAAAGGGTGATGGAAAAAGATAACAGCTTATATAGCATAGTGAGTTCAAAAATACCCAACAACTTATGGCTGCTACAGTCAGTCAACTTGACCATGCAGCCAAAAATCAAATCCCTTCCCATGTTCTCAATTCAATCTCTTAACAATTTTAAGGCAAGACCTATAAATCTTCTATTAGCATTCCCTAAAAGCTGTACCTGATTATAGACACGGCATTCTCAACATAGACAAAATGTACAATCTTCATATAATCTCATATCCAGTTGGCAGTTAATAAATTGGAGCAACACTATAATAGTCAGCAAATGACACAGTTTTATCTCTACAAGTTTTCCTATGAAATAAGGTAATGCTGTTATTCAAATAATCTCAACCAGCTTCTGTATTGCATGCTCAAAATGAGGTAATTACTTTAAATGTTATACAAAGGATCTCCAAAGAATCAACATCATAACCTATCACAGCTTCTGTATTGCATGCTCAAAATGAGGTAATTACTTTAAATGTTATACAAAAGGATCTCCAAAGAATCAACATCATAACCTATCACAACCAGAAAAAAAAAAGATTGAAAAATGACCAGTGCTCTTGGTGATAATATAATACCTCTTTCAGAGCAAGTATTATCTCAGTAAGGAAAGAAGTAAGGATTTCATGCCTCCTCTGCTCTGAGTCCTGTAACAAGAAATTCAAGTAATTCAGGTATGGTAGGTGTAACATACCAAAGAAAACAGTAACAGATTCCAACATCCAAACTGCATTGTTTTTAAACTTTAAGAAATAAACAGTAAGGGAAAATCATGTCTTACAACCTTGGGGATATGAACTATTAGACAGTAAATACAATCAAGTCTGTGTCGTTTGGCAGAGAAATGGCATGAGGGTAGCACATCAATCATGAGCTGAAGCAGTTCCCCAAATCGTGGTGTAATAAATCCATCGTACCTCTGACCATTCAGAAACCCGAAACAGAAAAATAATCAGAAAAGTTGAATTTCACAAAATGTAGTAAGATTAAATCTTTGCTATAATAGTAAAACATTGCATAGCAGAATATTCAGCAGAATTCTTTCTTAAATATATAGAAAAAAATAACACTAAGAGTATTCCAGGAAAAATCACAATTAATTTATGTCCGTAATATTTGCCACCACTGCTAGAACTTCGAACATGTATATCAGTCCATTACGAGCAGTTGACAAAACTCCACTCTAACTATCCATGAAAATTGTGGTGATAACAGTGGAAGTTGATATGCGATAACAAAAAAAACATCCAAGAACTATGGAGCTTTTGCAATTATGGAGGATTTACCTGGAGAATAATTGAAAGAACTTTGTATGCCCTCTTTTGGATCAGACCTTCCATATCCTTCACATCATAATAACAACCATCAATGTAATACAAATAATAATATATATGAGGAAGAATAATTAAGATCATTCTCATGTGAAAACAACGAAGTCTCTAAGAAGTAGCTGGAGAATAGGACACTTTAGGAAATGACAAACCTGTAATGCAGGCTTTACTGCACTATATAAAACATTGATCTGTTCACCATCCAATCCTGGCAAAAGTGAAACTGCCAGGTCAAATAGCCTTGCTCTGCAGTAAAAATGAAGTTATGTGAAAAACAATGAAAAATTCCATGACATCTATCATCGTATGTGTACACAAATAGAAGGGCATTTGGCTGGTGGTGGGTTGGGAAGACAATTCATAAATGCATATGATATTAAAGAGGACAAAATGAGATATCACATGAAATAAAAAACAAAGCAATATAAAGAGAAACAAGCTAACCTCGAGTCATTTGATGAATCATCAATCCGCATAGAATTGGAATCTCTAGAATTCTCAGCTTTTGTGGCCTTTTGTGTGACAGCCAAAAGCTTCTGCATTGTCTTCAAGTAGATCCTCTTAACTACTTCTTTATCCGCTATTGAGGAAAACTCACGAATTGTAGACTGCAAGAGTTTTACTTGTATTATTAAAACTTCACTGAACATGCCAAATAATTATGATGCAATTTTTATGAAAAAGAAATCTATAAGAAAAGGAGAGCAAACAAAATAAATTTGAAGAACTCATCCTCCAAACGAGCAATCTAGGAGCAGCGACAGAAAACAATATAATAACCCTCCAACCTCACAGACTATCAGCAAAGGGAAGTGCCTCTTAAGGCTCCAACAGCATTACACCAAAGTGATGCAAGTAACAAAATATAATAACCCTCCAATATCTCATGTTGCTCAACAACCAATTACATCAAAAGGACTGCACTGACCACACAACAGAAATAATGGAGCGAACAATTGAAGATATGCTTATCTAAAGAAAAAAAATATAAACACCTATTTTGCATGTTCTTATTGGCAATAGTACCTGCAAATGAAGATTTACAAAAGGAAATAGTCGTGATGTTCAGAAGTTTCTGGTGGTTCAGATAAACCATCCAAAAAATGTTATGAATCTAACAGATAATTCCCATATACCACGGAAACAGTCTACAAAAAATACAAGTTACATCTTCTCTAAAATGATTTTTGACAGTTAGACTATGTTGGCAAAATTGATATATAAAATAAAATCATGAAACATACCCAAAAGAAATCAACAATTCTAATGTGACTCAATGAAAAATAAAATGGCATCTCTTATTCACTGGTTGAGATAGCAAAAGTACCTGCAGAAGACCACCGTCATCTTTTGGAGATTCCAGGAGGATCCCAGACAAAACAGTCAACAAGTTACTGAGCAGAAGACCTAAGCACCCTCAAATTATCTGTTGCAACCTGCAGGGTATAGCGGGCAATAGCATGCTGTTCAGCTATACCAACTTCTGTAACAGTTAGATCATCTTGCTCCTCTATTATTCTCTTATTCTGTTGAATAAGGACCTGCAGGGCAGAACAAACTATTCCACGAATATCACATTCTTCACTAAGTGCACCACACAAAGCTTTCTCCAGATCCTGGAAACTTTCTGCAGTATCCAAAGGATAGTTGCAAAAGGAAGGTAATAAGGACCACAAAGAGTATACAAGAGCATCAGCACTCCTCGCTGAGATGATCCTTCCATCTAGTTCCAGCTGCAACAGGTAAGAAGTCACTACTAAAATGCTACGTAGCAGGAAAGTACACCATATTACCTAGTAATTTTATACCTGTCGAGATTTTTTCTTTATCAGACCAACCATACTCAGAACTGACTCTGTAAAAAAGCTTAAACGGGCACCAACAGTATACTGCTTCAGAATGGGAAAGAGCCAGACATTAACTTCAGATAGGTCATCGACCTCTAATTTAAGAGGTAGGAAGTTTAAAAATGTCTCAGGACCCATTGCACCAAGCGCAGATCCAAGGGATTCGTGCAACTGCAGATCGACAAGTACATCCACGTATCAGAAAAGGGCAGGGTTGAGATTATGGATGAAGCAATCAACAAGTACAAAAAAAAATTGCTTTCACTTATTTGTGAAAATGGAGTCAAGTTTTCCTTGAGCTCAATTACAAGTAAATTAAAAATTTATACCCTGTTACACGAGGCACTTAATTAGAAAGTGCAGGCTAGAAAAAGAAAATCCTAGCAAACCAATCACTGTAGATATGGACCATTGTGCAATCAATGCTACTTCGCAACAATGCTGAAGCCATTATGGAGGCCCACAAGAACTAGACAATGGAAAATATGCCCAGTGAACTATTTGTAGTGGACCAAAACACCCTCCCCTCCTCTTGTTGGTTCTTGAAAGGTTTAGACAAAGCAGATTTTTTAGTCAATGACCACAAGATATTAAGGACAAAACTTTAGCGCCATCCCAAATCAGGGGAGGCTCTTGAATATTGAGGCCTCTAAAAATGCTCTATTCTATTGGCATGCTGCATTATGAAATGTTGGAGTTCCAACATGGTGAAGCAAGATAGCTTGCATTGAGAGTGCATAAATTTCCAAATGACACGGAAAGTCATATTTTAAGAATGTCAAGTCCTAACAGATTTATTTTGATGTTATAAGACCAGTAAAGTTGACAAGAGGTATAGTAAAAAAGCTAAAGAATATCAGAAATATAATGAGTGTGTATTAATAGCATATAATGAAGGTTGTGCAGAAGCAAATAACTACCTGTTTCCGGTAAGGAAAATCTTCATCAGGTAATCTCTGCATATCTGCCAAGTTCTTAAGGGTTCCTCTCATAAAATAAGAAGAATAGTTTCCTGGAAAATAACAAATGTTGACTATTGTGTATTCCTAGAAGAAACATTGAACACAAAAATACAGAAGATCGATTATAGAAATTGAAAGGTTCCCCCAATCAAGCTGCTGGAAGAACTAGCAATGACACACAACTTCACCAATTCTTATGGCAAGAAGTAGTCCAATGGCATAATAGAAAAGGCGTGAGAAAAAACAAGAAAATACCTAATTTATCAAACAAGGTCGAAACCACTTGAAATACCATGTCCCAGACTGCACTGTAATGATAATCAAGTAAGCTTTCAATGATTGCGCACACTTTTTCTATAACTGTAGGCCCACACTTTCTAGTTTCGGCATTTTTGTTGATTGTAATCTGATCTACTCCCTGCTTGATCAAGCTTTCATCAATACAACTATTTATTGAGTTCTTCAATGCCTGTGTGGCCGCAAAGATGGCCTCCTCATGTTCAGACGCCAAAATATCTGCCAAAAGACAGAAAGTGAGAAACAACCTAGTACGCAAATTGGAAACGAACAGAAACAGCGCCCATTCTTCTAGGAAAGTAGCATCTAACCTTTGAGTGTACTGAATACAATTGGTAGCTTAACAACGCAAATTTGCCTATTTAAGGAATAAACTTTTTTCATTCCAACATCCAACAAGCTGGCAGTGAATGTCATGTTATCCGCAGACGTCTCATTTGTAGAAGCATAAAGAGCTAGTGAACATAGCAAGTCGAGTAATGGTTCAGCCGGAACCTGTAAACCCGGGTGTAAGCAAACTACTTTCAGACTATCAGTCACACGCCTAGTAACAACAGGTTGCCGCAGCTCGAGGAGAGTTTTGAAGTACTTAAGAATTGCAGTCACACACTTGATTGATAAAAGAGGAAGACATTCTTTTAAGGCATCGAGAATATATAGAACGTGTTGGGCTCCTTTAGGCCCATCAGTAGAAGCAACATTGGATCCACCGGCAAGAAGAAGAAACTTTTCGAAAGAATTGGTGATTGCTTCACTCGCCGGAGCTAATGCTGGTGTACCTTGAAAATTTAGCAAGGTGTCACGGATACAAGAGTGGGATTGCCTTCTCACCTGTTCAAAAAATCAATCAAGATTTCTTATAGCTTACAGAATCAAGAATCGGAAAGCAAATTAACAAGATAAAAAAAAAACCTTTATGCGAGAATCGGTCATGAAACTTAATAAGACTCCGAATAATTGAGAAATATCATCCCAATTAAAACTATCTCTGATACTCAACAAATGAGCCACGCATTTCAATCCCGAAACAACAGCTCCAGCTGTAACAGAATAATTTAATTTCAAAACCCGCACAACAACATTGGAAACCAATTCTCTTTTTTTCTTCAATATTGGAATTGAAATTCGAGGAAGAGCTAGAGAGAGGATGGTAATAAGAGAATCGATCACGTAAGGGGAAGGATCAGAGTAGGAGGAGGAGAGGCGGTCTAGGGAGGAGCATGCGGCGCCGAAGTAAGCGATAGGTGTGCAAGGGAGGTTTTGGTCTTTGAGTTCTTGTGACATGGTGCCGATTATGGCGCAGAGGTGGTGGTGGTCGTCTTGGGTGGAGGTGGAGTAGCGTGAGAGAATTGAGTCGCAGAAATCATTCTCGGGGAAGGAGAGTGACGGGGCATCAAATTCTATGCCTTCCATTTTGGTGGTGATGGTGGTGGTGGCGGTGGGAGTTGCAGGGAAGAGAAAAACAGAGGAGCTGTTTCGAGTTGAGTAGGTGAGGTTTGCTAGGGTTTATGGAAGGAGAGAACTAGGTGGCGTATAAGGAAAAAAAATTGTTTGAATTTCTATATTTTTATTAAAAATATTAAATATAACTCTTATAGGCATAGGTTTTTTTACCATCACTCAAATATTTATTTTTTTACATATTATTGAAGATGAGTTATGTAATCTTTTTTAATATGCTCTTTAAATTTTTTCATATCCAATATATTATAAATTAAATCCTTGTATATGATTTATATTTAAATTTATAATTATACTTGATAAATATGTTCAATATATGTTTGAATTTGATAAAAGTCTAAACATTCAATTAATTATTTATTTCACAAAAAATAAACTTATTATAAGAGCTCATAATCTATGATTAATTACTTTAGAAGAAGGCAAACACAATTTTTCATTTTCTTTTTACATTTTGAATTTTTTTTTTATCTATTATTAGATCCTCATATTCTTGAATTTATTTTGATTGAAGTTTAATACTCTTTTTTATATTGATTGAGCTTTTTTTATTGGTGCCACATATTTATGATGAGATTTTGATAGTAACATGCACATGTACAAACTAACAACTTTATAATGGAGAGACGATAAAACAATATAAAATGAAGAGTAGAGGGACTCAATCAATACAAAAAATAATATGGGTTTTTAATCAAAATAACTCAAAGAGTACATGGACCAAATATATTGTTTAAAGAATTTTATATTTATTAATATTTATTTGTATAATATTAATAAATAAGGTGTGTGGTGTGAATAAGAATTTTTTATTTTTAAATCATGAGGGATATTAGTTTAATTGGTCAGGCCTTAAGCTTGTTATTCAATGGTCACGAATTTGAGTCCTATCAGGACCACTGGAGACTTACATAGTCGTTAACTTTATGGCCTGTGAGATTAATCGAGGTGTGCGCAAGCTGACTCAGACAACCACATTAATAAAAAAAATATTTAAACTACAAGAAAAATCAAGATATTTTAGTGACAAAATCAAAGGACTTGTTTTTAACCTCACATTTTCTTTATAAAATTTCTCGAAAACAACAATAAAAGTTTAAAATTAAAAAATATATTTTTTTATTTTTCAAGATTTTATCCATTTTCAATATTGCATGAGTTTTTCTATTTTAACGATCCTCAAGTGAGAAAGAGAAAGAGAAATAATCTAGAAGAGAAAAAAAGAAATGAAGAAGAAAAAAAAAGGAGAGAAATTAAAATGATCATTATAAAATCAAAGCAAGAGCAAATGAGAATAAAAATCACAAAAAATAAATTGAAAATGAGAAAAATAATCAAAATATTTACGTAATTATTTTTCTGGTGAAGACAATATTTTTAATTTTTTCATTAAATTCCATCATCTCATTTAAGTATAGCAAACAAACCTATCGAAACATCTTAATTAGAAATTAAAACCTGGAGCATCAATCAAGAAAAATAAAAAGACAAAAAAACCATAAAAAAAGGAGAGCACAAGAAAAAAAGAAAGAAAATGAGAGAGCAAGAAAAAAGAAAAAAGAAAATCAATAGAAAATCACCTCCCTCTCTCTCTCTCTCTCTCTCTCTCTCTCTCTAGAGCCCCTCCCTTCTCCCATCATCCTTTATCACTGGTTCTACAACTGGCATCATCCAAACATTTTCTCTCCTTTCCCTATATTTTCTCCATCTCTCTCTCTCTTGGCGAAACTCTTCTCTTCTTGCAAAAAAAATCGTGATGGAATAAGCAGTCATGACTGGCAATCCTCCTCTCTTCCGTGCTTCCATGAGTAACAACATACCTTTTCATCACTAACAGCAGTAATGACAAGAGCTCAGCAGGAGTCACTAACGACGTGCACAATGGTGGTATGTGATAGCTACAAGCCAGAGGATATTTTCAGCATGTTATAATTTTTGACGGGTATTTCATCTTTTCTTTGAATCTTTTTACCTATTTTGAACAACTTTTGGTATTTTTTGTCATGATTTTGAGTGTTCGAATCATGCCATTTTATGATATCCCCCAGGAATATGTTTAATTTTACTATTGATTTTAATTTCAATAACATGAATATTGCATATGCTCAAGGTGAGTAAAATATAAGTTTGTTCATCTAATTAAAAATGTATCGAATATGTTGGAAAAGAAGGATATTTTGAAAACAAATTCCATTTTTTTAAAACAAAAAATACCAATAACTTGAATACATTTTCTAGTTATCTAAAATATCAAGAACATATTCTATAATTTTTATTGCATAATGAAAACTAAAAATAAAATAGAAAATAGAAAATAAAAATAAAAAAATGTTTCCCACCTTTGAACACATTTATAATTTCTTTAAATTCTATTATTTAATAGTCCTTAATTACAACCATAAAAAACGTTACATTAAGAGATTTTTTTAAAAAAATTAACTAGTTTATACACTTGCGCTATGCTATAGATCAAATAAAAATAATTGAACGTAAAGTAAATGTTCAGGTTGCAAGGACTTATTTGGCATTGTTATTAAAACCAACTTAGCAGGTTAGTCTTGAAATCTCCTTACCAGACTTTTGCATAGCCTAGATTAAAATTAAATTATGTGGGAGTTGTCATAACATAATCTAGTCGACTTGGCAGGTCAAAAGACAACTTTGATGACAAGTGAAAAACATGGTTTGATTTAAAAAATATTCAAGATGACATCTTTTTTTTTTAATATCAAGACAAAAACATATTGGATTGACCTAGGTTTTGCGACTTAATCCATCAAACTCGTGACCTAGATCATGGAATCCATTGGGTTTAATCCTAGTCCAGGTGTAAAATCAAACTTTATGGAAGTTACCCCAATGTGATCCAATTAACTTGATGGTCCAAAACAAGCCCGCACAATAAGTAAAAAGCTTGGTTTGCCTTTAAAAAGATTTTAAGATGACATTTTTTTTTAATATTAAGGCGGTGACATATTAGATCGATTTGAGTTTTATGGCTTAACCCACTGAACCTGCAACCCGGGTCATCGACTCTAATAACTTTGTTTTTATTAAAAAAAAATTTACCTAATTATACAAATACGCTCACTACCAGAAATTCGCTAAATAGCAACGGATTTACCGACGAAATATTTCTGTCGGTAATTTGAGGTCGAAATTATCGACGAACAATATTCCGTCCGTAATTCAGTCGGTAACTACCGACGGACAATTTCCGTCGGTAGTTACCGACTGAATTATGGACGGAAACGTTTTCATCATAAAAAAAATGGGTCACTGACATGGAGGTTTTGACGGGTTATTTTTTCAGACGGAATCACCAATGGATTCAAAAAGACAGCCCGTACAGCGACCGCCGTTTATATTGCCGATGGAATCACCGACGGATTTGAAATGGCAGATCCGTGCGGTGACGTGTCGATTGTTCCATCAGAATCATCGACGGTTTCACCGACGGAATATCCGTCGGTGAAACCGTTGATAAAAGTTAATATATGTCCACTCCACCGACCCTCTCCTCCCCTATTTCTCCTTCTTCTTCCTAATCCCAACTCTCCCCATCTGCAAACAACCAGCCCCCTTCCCTCCAAACAAAAATCTCCATCATATCAGCACAACAAGTTATATTTCTTGAAGTTTTGTGATCACAGCATCCGTGTTCTGATTTACTGAAGGATTTTATCAATTTTTGTCAGTAATTCTTTCTTTTTAAATTTTAACGTTTAATTAAATATCAATTTTATCATTTTTTTATATGTATTTTGTTAGTAAATGTACATGTTTTATTGTTATTTTTCAAACAAACTTGTAGTATATGAATGTATAATTCTATACCTGTTATGGTTTGTTTTAGATTTTGTAAGATTGTATTTGTTTGTAAACTGTTAAAACTTGATGAAACTATCGAAGTACATGTGCTGTTTTGAAATAATTAATAGCTTACTTAATGGGTCTGTTTAAAGTTTTGTCAATGGTATTACGGAGTGGTAATTTCTGTAAATTTATATATTTTAAGTTGTATGGACGTTGGTAAATGATAATGAATATTTAATATTTATGAGAAGTTTTGATTGGTTTGTTGGATAATCTCTTGGTAAAGTAATATTCTTGCAAGTTTATTTACCTAACTTAGTTAATTAATATATTATGTCATCATAATTTTATAGAGGTTCGATATACATCATGGATGATTGTTCATGGATGTATCGAGATTCACCCCAAGGATTGCGGAAGATGGATTATTGTAACGGGGTTCAGGGTTTTATTAATTTCGCAACATCTATTCCTAGAAATTTTACTGGAGGCAGTATTAGGTATCCATGCAGGAAGTGTCAAAATAAAAAGTATCTGCATCCAGATGTTGTAATAATGCATCTTCTACACAAAGGGTTTATGGAGAATTACCAGTGTTGGTATGCACATGGAGATGTATTTGTTAGCAAGAGTGAGAGGAGAATGAAAGAAATGGTGGTTGGGTCTACTTCTAGGAGAATGTCATTACAAGATTCTCGTTCATTTATTGTTTATTGATGTACATTACATACAAGGTTTATCAAATGGGAAGGAGTGCGCCTAAGTCATTGTCTTCACTAAGCCTGGGGCCTAAAAGAAAATGTAAGTGCTACAATGGGAATTTTGTCAATGGATATGTTTTCCATACTGAAGAATACGGGCAAGGAAGAAAGACATACAACAGCGGTGTTTATGTTAAGGGATCAACTAGTAGTGAGTTAGAAGTTGACTACTATGGTAGATTAGAAGAGGTTGTCGAACCGCAATATCATAACGAGCAGAATATAGTGTTTTTATTCAAATGCTATTGGTATGACACGACTGACAAAGGAATCAGAGTTGATCTGCACTATGGTCTGGTCGAAATCAACTTAAAAGCTAAACTCCGCAACATAAACGATGTCTTTGTTTTCGCAAAGCAATGTCAACAAGTTTATTACACATACACCCCTTCATTTAGAAAGGATCGATCAAGAGTGGATTGGTTGTCCGTTTTAAAAACAAAACCCCGGGATCGTGTTGAGGTTGTTCAGGATGAGAACGAAGACATAAGTGTGCAAGATGAAGTCTTTCAAGTTAGTGAGGTGGTTGAACTATATCGAATTGCTCCTTCGATTGAATTGGAAGAAAATTCAAATTTTCGTGTTTTCGATGATAGTCTTGTTGATGTTGACGCAGAGGAGTTGAATTTTGTTTTGAGCTCTAGCGGACAAGCAAATATTGATGAAAAAGATGATATTTATATTGAAGATGGCGATGAAAGTGATGACAATTCAATTGATGACGAAGAAGAAGAAAATTATGACTAACTACCAAAATGAAGCCTTATGTAAAACCTTTTTTTTTTTCATGTAATTTAGATTATGGATGATATATTTTGAAACACAAAATATTTATTACGTGAAATAATTAGTTGAAATGCCACAATTAGGAAATAATTACTTGAAATAATTATTGATCATGGATGATATATTTTGTAAAATGAAATAATTACTTGAAATGTCATCACATCACCGACGACCTTAAGTTCGTTGGCATTTCACAGAGAGTTCGAAAATAATTACTTGAAATGTCATCACATCACCGACGGCCACACTGACGGCTTTAAGTCTGTCGGCATTTCATAGAGAGTTCGAAAATAATTACTTGAAATGCCACATTCACCGACGTCCATATCGATGAATTTATATCCGTCGGTACATTGTCGGTGGGTCAATTTTACCGACAAAATTCCCGACGGACCGCACGAATTTCAAAGGGTTATGCATTAAATGCATCTCTGACCGCGTCATATTGCCGACGGACCATGAAAAATATGGAGGGTCATTGAAAAATTTGGTGCGAAATTCAAAATTTACCGACGGATTTGTAACACCTCACCAATGAAATAAATTAAAATAATAATTAATTTTATATTTGTCGGTGAATCCGTCGATAAAACTGCAATATAAGTTCCAGTGACCGCCCCTTCAGTTTATTTTTTCTTCTCCTCAGTTTTTCAACTTAAATTTCGATTCTTTTCCTCTCTGTTCTTCAAAACCGACACTTCAATTTCAATTTTGTGAATCTTCATCATCTTCATTAGTTTAAAAGGTATGTGGCTCTTCTATTTCATTTTACTTTAAGGGTTTTTTTTGCTTTTTTTTCGTTATGTTTTTTGTTTTGGTGTATTTTTTGTAATGTAGATAAAGTCTATAGTTTTGTTTTTTGCATAATTCATTGCTAAAGTCTATAGTTTTTTTTTTTGAATTTATTGAATATTTTTTATTGTTGTATTGGCATAATTATTATTAGTTAATTCGTTGAATATTTATTGTTAATGTTGAATTTACCATAGAATTAGTAATTGAATATGTTGGAATAATTATTAATTTTACTCTATTATTGCATGCTTTGTGTTTAATTTTTTCCATTTATTTTGATTGTTATTCTATAGTTTTTTTTAATTTATTGTTTTGTTGTATTGGCATAATTATTGAATAATTTGTTGAATTGTAATGCTTAATGTTGAATTTACCTTAGGATTAGTAATTGTAGTATAGATTGGGTAAATTGGTTATGACGATTGTTAATATGTGCAGGTTTGTGAATTTGGGTAGTATCCGGTATAGGGGAGGTGCTGTCGATTTTTTTTTTACATTTGATTTTAATTATATAATTATTTGTATAAAATTGTGTAGATGCGTAGAACGAAAACCAAAGCTGGTTGCTCAAGTATAGTCGCAGCTAGTTCGTCTAGCAGCGAGGATGATATTTTCTTAAGTGCCTCTCAAGAAGACGCACCTACACCACCTGCGCCATCAACCGATGCTCCCTCTTCCAGTGGTACTTCACAGCGCAGAGGTGGCGTGCCTTCGCAGCGGAATCAATTTACCCGCAAGTACGAGGCACAGTGGAAGGACGACCTTTCAATGTAAGTTTGTTAAGGTTTTAGTTTTTTTTTAAATTACAACATAATTTATGAAGTAATCACTATTGAATTTATTTCATTTATTTTCAGGTTCACAAACATTGAAGCCGCCCGAGTAATATCATCGGCGTTTAAATCGTCGATAGAGATTCCATTGTTTCAATGGAGTCAGATATCCAAGCATCCTAAATGGATGCCTCAAATCAATGCATGGTTTAACAGGTTTGAGGTTGATATTAATTTATAATTTTCAGCTTATTAATATAATTGTAAATAAATTATTATTTTTATTTACACTTGTTTATTTATACACAGCATAAATTCTACTGGGACAGTGAGCATAACACTATTGTGAGGAGGGTGTGGGAAAATCACGCGGCAACTAGGTAAGATCGAAAACAATACAAGATTTTTTTTAGACAAAAATTTATGTTTTGAAATGTAATTTTTGGTTGCGTGAAGTAGGTTGCGTGATTTTTGGTATGAAGCACAAAAAAAGGCAAAAAAACCGCGAGGGATAGGGGTTTCCAAGAGTGGAACGATGTTGCAGTTTGGAGGGATTTCAAACCGATATACATCCCGGAAGATATATGGCCGCACTATCTTGAGCACGTGACGTCTGAGCGATTCACACGACGCTCACAGTCCGGTGCTGGCAACCGGAATCGGCCAATTCATGGCAGGGTGATAACTCACACTGGCGGCTCCGTTCCGTTTGCTGCACATGCGAAACAGATGGTAAGATTAATTTAAATGAAATATATCGTTAAATTCAGTTGTTGTTAATATATCTTTTTTCATTATAGGCTGTGTATCTTGGACATGAGTCGAGCCCGATGGAGCTGTTTGTGGAGACGCACGTGCGGAGTCAAGACTGCCAGAAGGGGGCACAACAGTTCGTTGATAACCGTGCTCAATATTTCGTGGTATGTTTGTTCAACTATTTTATTTTGTAAGTTATTATGTAAGTTATTATGTTTATTGTATTGAATATGATGATTACTTTTTTTTTTTCAGCAGACCTATAATAATCGGTTGAGGGAGAGATATGGGGACGATATTTTGACCCATCTGGAATTCGATTCGGATTTGTGGATGGAGGTTGGCTCGTCAGGTGGATCCGATAAAAATCGGGTTTACGAGCTCTCCAACACTACGGCTGACAACTTACGGTCGACCCGTAGTGTTTCAACCGTTGAGAGCTCCCAATCAATATCGAGTTCCCAATCTAAGGAGTTTGTGGCCTTGCAGCAACACACGACTCAGCTCACCGAGAAATACGATAACCTATCAGCGGAGTACGCACAACTCAAAACGTCTCATGCACAACAAAGAGCGGAATCTGAGCAAATCAAAGCATCTCAAGCACAATAAAAAGCGGAGTATGAACAACAAAAAGCAGCTTATGAACAGCTTCGCGAAATGATTATAAACATGACAAATAGTGGAACATGTGCGCCTAATCTTTTTTGGCCGTATAACCACTAGCCTCCTCCAGGATCTCCTCCTCCTCCACCAGCTCCACCTTTATATTAATTTGTAATAAACATTATTTACCTTTAAAACTTCATTTAATATTTTTCTTGAAACATATTCAGTTTGTAATGAATATTATTTAACTTTGTTTTTTTATGTTTAATATAAATTTTATTTGCATAATTGGTTTGTATTACAATTAATTTATATAGTTTTATATTATATATCCTAAATAGTTTTTTAAAAACAAATTCAAAAAAAAACTATTATCAAGGATTTTACCAACGGATTAATTCGGTCGGTATTTTAAACACTCACCGACAGACTTACCGACGAAATTAATCCATCGGCATTTAACAGTAGTTGCCACTAGTACCGACGAATTTACAGACAGATATATTCGGTCAGTATTTCATACACTCACCGACAGATTTACCGACTGTTAGTTTCCGTCGGTCAATCACAATATCACCGATGGCATACAAATCCGTCGGTATATTTCAAGCGAGAATCTTTTTTTTTTGCGTGTAAATTCCGTCTGTAAAACCATCGGCAAATGATTTTTTTGTTTTTTTGACCGATATAGTGACGGAAGGGGAAATCACCAATGAAAGGAAAGCTGACGGACGTAATCCGTCGGTAAACAAATCACCGACGAACTTCTAATCACACTCCGACGGAATTTTTCCGTCGGCAAAACTGTGAAATCTTGTAATGGCTTGGAAATTGAGCTTAAATGTTTCCATGAGATTGTGATAACCTTATGAAAAAATCAAAATAAATTATGAAAAAAATAAAATCAATCAAATATTGAAGGATAAAATTAAAACAAAAATAAAAGAGAAAAAAATGAAGTGAAAAAAATGGACGTGGGACAAAAAAAACTAGGCTAGATGTTTGGGCTTGACCTTAAAAAAAAGACTTAGCATACAGGCCAGCCAACCTAGCCCATACACCTAGGCCATCTTTTGTTTTTTTCTTTTTCTTTTTGAAGGAAAATAACTTGTCATCTATCTCATAATTTATTTGAGAAAAAAAGAAGAAGAATTGTACAACATATCATTAGTTGCCCATAATGGTGATTGAAAAATCTTTGAGGCTGTTTTTTTATCTAAAAATCTATCTTCAACTTATTTTCATATAAAAACACCTATTAATCAGTCTTAAAACCAATTAATCAAGCTCAAAAACCCTAAAATGGTCCAAAAAACCAAAATCAAAACAAGAAAAAATCTCTTCTAAGATGGATATACTTTTTCAGACAAGATGAAGGTAAAAAACTATAACCATTGAACTCCCCTCATCTAATAGAGCCCTTTTACACCAAGATTTATTATTTTGGTTGCTGCAATCGTGATAAAAAACAACTTTTTCTCTCGATCATTATTTTCTAGTGAGTTTTTCTCTTTTTTCTAAAACCTAAGAATTTAAAAATAAATAAAATGAACTTTTATATATATAAAAAAAATTGATGAAATATGAATTGAGTAATGTGTTTTCTCCGCATTTAACTTTTCAATCATCTATATTTTAATTTGACACTTCCCCTCATAGTTTCAAGCTTAATTTTATAGCATCATGATATAAAAAGATTTTTGGCCGTATGTACACCCTTTTAATATAGATTGTAACTAGTTTGTAAACATGTGATATGCTGCAGGGGGACCGAAAGTTTTGCAAACCTAAAATAAATGTTCAGTTCTTAATGAATTGTAATTACAACTCATTAGCTAATTTTTGTAGTCAATGTCGTGGGTTCGATGCCCGTCCATTGTTTTCTTCCATTTAATTTCGACATATTCAATACCATATAATCAAAGTGCAAACATAATAAGGGTTTTTTTTTATTAGTATAATTAATGAAAAAGCCAATACAATTAGTTTCATATAATAAAATTGTTAAATAATTACTTTAAATTCACATGATTTTTTTCTCTTAAAAAAACCATGAATTTATTAAAACTCGCATAATTAATTAATAGAACAGATTGGGTAAAGAAAACACGACAAGGAGCTTTTATTTCTTACACAATCCATCTATCAATGAGTTTCATGTGATAAAAAAAAGTAGACATCAAAGAATTTGATTTTTAAGAAATAAATAAATAAATAAAAATCACGTGAGTTTCCCTTAATTAGTTGATAGTTTTGTTCCTTGAAATTAACTGAAAAATCCAACTTAGATCCGAAGAACAGCTAACATACATGTCCTTGTGCCTGCAATTATTGGGACGTTTGTCTTTTTCTTTCTTTCTTTTTAATACGTTGGTAACGTTTGGGAACGCGACTATAGCGGTGTTCTTTAAAAATTTTAAATTTTTTTTTGTTAAAATTTAATATAGTTTGTATGTTTTGGATCGTTTTGATGTGCTGATGTTAAAAATGATTTTTAAAAAATGAAAAAACATCATTGGCATGCATTTTGGCACGAAAAATTATTTGAAAAGCACCTGCAATCACATTGCCAAACACGCTCATAAAGTATCTAGCATGGCTTTTGCATATCAAATTAAATCTCTGTACCCTGAATAAAATTCGTAACAGATCAGATACCATAAAAAAAAAAAAAAGCATATTTATAGAGTAGAGGATGTTTGAAAGTATGGTTGTGGTTTTTTTTAAAGTGTTTTTTACTTAAAAATATATCAAAATAATATATTTTTTATTTTTTAAAAATTATTTTTAATATCAGCGCATTAAAATAATTTAAAAACATTAAAAAATATTAATTTAAAATAAAAATAATAATTTTTTTAATTTTTAAAAATACTTTTAAAATATAAAAATAAATTATAAGTAATTTACTAGTAACACCCTGTAGTCGGTGACTAGACAGCATTCAGCTTCACCCTATTTATCATCTCAGCCGCCCAACCCATCTTTTGTCTTCGACTTTCAATGTAAATTTATGTCGTTGCTGGACCACTAGAAATATGT
Organism: Populus deltoides; assembly: GCA_015852605.2. NCBI lineage: Eukaryota > Viridiplantae > Streptophyta > Magnoliopsida > Malpighiales > Salicaceae > Populus > Populus deltoides. The sequence goes on from CM027575.2 coordinate 15,059,629, forward strand.
GCTAAATGTTTCAGCTAGATCTATATATATATATACGAGTTGTTACAAACCGAGTATAAACATATATATATATATATATATATATATATATATATATATATATATATATATATTTAAAAAATAATTTTAAAAAATAAAAAAAATATTATTTTAATATATTTCTAAATAAAAACACTTCAAAAAAAAAAACAATCTCAATCACCCTAGCTCGCTATAATCACAAACTGGATTAATATGTCGGTGAAATCTTACATACAGCTTCCATATATAAAAAACAAAAAAAAAAAAAAAAAGGGGTACAAAATACGAAGATATATTACAAATCACAAAAGCTTTCCATGTTCAATGGCCCAGCTTTGGCCTCCCACGACTTTCATCAAGACGATTAATCATGTACAAAGCATTACTAGTAACCCTAGCAACATTAGTGATCTTTCTCTTCACATCATCCTTGGCTTTGCTTTCAACTTCGTGAAACCCATCAAGACACGTGTCCTCGTTAGTCAAAGCAGCGCTGACCCATGTCTGTGCATTACTCATCTGCCACCCAAACGTTTCCTCTCTCAAATGCTTCAACTCACCCAGTGTCTTGCTCAGCTCATCCACCGAGTCATATATCTGCTCAATACAATCACTCAGTGCAACTCGCTCTCTCTTTTTCTTAAGACCCGAGAGTGTGTTCAAGTAGTTTGACACTTTCCTGGCACGTGCAATGCTTACCTTGACAGCTGCTTGGGCCAGGTCACGTGGGGTGTTGGCAGGGCCTGCATAAGAGGAAAGCGTGCGGAGGCAGAGGTTAGGGTAACTAGCGTGGACGCAGGATGAACGGACTAGATCTCGCGGTGCATTGTGGGACTTTGCAGCGGCGGAGTAAGGAGATGTGGAGAAGGAAATGAAGATGAAGAGAAGGTTAAAGAGAGAGAAAGGGGGAGACATTGTTTCTAGCTCTTTCATATGTGGCTAGCTGTAGTAGTGTAAGAGAGAGTGAGTGATGCAATTACTATGGCAGATGGATTTTATAAGGGAATGGTGCTAGAGTATGGGCTTCATGTAGCACCTAATTACGGGATTGACCTTCTATTCTATTTTTTTTTATTAACTTGGATATCCAGATTAATTTGCACCGACTAATCTCACAAATCTGAAATTAACGATCATATAAATCTTTAGTGATCTTGAGATTTATGAGACTCAAACTGATAATCTCAAAAAAAAAATAAATTTAGAATCTTAACGAGTTATAATCTTTGGAATTATTCTTTTGTATGTGTGTAATCTGTTGGACTGTGCACCACGTAATGAAAGTATCTCTTTCATTAATATTTTTTTCTTAATTTTTCTTGTAAGCTAGGATACATGGATACAAGGTAGTTTAGTCCAGGATGATTGTGCTATACAACGGAGTAAATGCACCGTAGTTGGCAGCTAGTCGGCATGCACCAAGTCTCCTGTACGTATATTAATTGACCATGCCCCCGCAAGCTCTCTCTGTAAAACGTTGCCTTCCTGGAGAGACAAAATAGTAACTCGATGGGTCAGGTTTTCATGGAGGAGAGGTTAGGTCCATCATTTTCAGGTTTTAGGCATGAACATAACATGTGAGTTATTGCCATGAGACAGATCACATCATAATAAGATCCACGGAACAGTAGTATAACCACAGCAACGCTATCTATCTTCTTTCCTGCAATTTAATTAAAACGAGCAGCAGCAGCTTATTCAAATCCAAAAATTGTTCTTTAGTGTAATTGAAGGACTGTTTTTTAAAGTGTTTTTTTATTTAAAAATATATAAAAATAATAATTTTTTTTATTTTATATAAAAACAAACGGTATCTTCCGTGAAAGTGAAACCACGCAATTATTTGTATACATGGGTCCTGCCATGACAAAATAATTGAAATAAGTGTGTAGAGAGAGAGCACAATGTCAGCGGCTCCAGTTTGATCTAAAAGCAAGCAAGCACGGGCATCCATCCAAGTTCTGAAACAGGTCATGTGGGCATGGACAGTGTTCAAGGGGCCATTCTCATCCCACATATTGCCATATAGAAGTAATATTGGGATCTGGTTTTGGTTCAACTAATTCAATGCAGCTCGTTAAGATCTTGATAAGAGGAAGATATTGTTCGGTTGGTCCCATTTTAGAGGAAAATTGCATTCCTTGATCATTAAAAGGTTTTAATTAACAATTAATAATTAATTAAAATACTCAAATAAATGGGCGGGGTTACTGTTTATAAAGAGAGAAATGCAAAGAAATTGTTTGAAGGACATATTAACAGTAGATAAATCATGTCGGTTGTGATCTTATACATATTATTAAACAAAAAAATAATGAAAGATCAATAAACTAAAATATTAAAGAAGGTCACTTCGTATAATATTGGTTTAGTAAAATTAATTAATAACACAAGAGGAAATTATGAGTTTAGCAATTTTTATGTTGTTAAATAAGAAATGGAGGTAGGAGTTTCATCGGATTCCGGTTTGATTTCTAACGATCCAGGGGGCCGGGAGGGTATTTCTAGATCTGAAAAATATTAAGGGGCGGTACGGATTTAGAAGAAGAAGGAGGAGGAGGAGGTACGTAGAGGAGTGGGAGTTGCAATTAATGTAGCTTCTTTTGGGGGCAACGCAACATTAATTGGAAATTCAAAAAAACATGACGAGTTCACGGTCCTCAAGGCATGTGGTAGCTATGCCAGCTGCTCTCCTCATTACCGAAATTAGTTACAATAATAACTTGGTTCCTAAAAGGTTTGATGGTTTTGAATTTTGATTGCTTACTTAAATCACTGTGTGTTTGAGAGAACGATAAAGATTTTTTTTAAAGTATTTTTAATTAAAAAAACTTTAAAATAATATATTTTTTTATTTTTTTAAATTATTTTATATTAGCACATCAAAAAATTATCCAAAAAACCAAAATCAACACGAAACTAAAAATCAAACCGAACTCAAATATGTTTTATCATGAACTTTAAAGGTAGAAAAAACACTTAATATGAATTTTTCTCATCAAATGAAACCATTTGACACAAACATTGATCGTTTCGATGGTATAAATCGATGTCAATGATATTTTTCTCTCTCTACCATTGAAATTCAGTGACTTCTCTCTCCGCTCTCTCAACTAGGGACTAAAAACTAATAAAAATGAATTTTTGTACCACAATTGAATTTGAAAAAAATTGAGGCACCAAAATCATATAATTTGTATTATTTTAAATGTTAGAGGACCAAAGTGTATTTTTCCCAAAACTTCTAGAACACCACCCATGTTTGACGTCTTTTTTTTTTTTTTGGTACCTATTCTTCCAATCCCACCATTGACTAAGAAATCAGAAGAGATCAGCCTTAAATTTGGATCAAATTGCCTAAAATAAAAGTTTGATGACCAAAATGAATTGTCAAAAAATGATCAGGGTCATCCATAATGATCTGTGTGTGCGTGAACAATGCTGGCATCTGCAATGAATATCCCACACATTTTAATATTTAGTATAATTATTACATTTCTATTTTTGATTTTACTTAAGCTCTCACACTTTACTTTTTTATTAAATTTTATTTTCATTCCCTTTGATATGGATTTGCATGTCTGTTTAATTACTTTATGACGGATTAACATTTTTTGTTTTTTTTCTAAATCCTTCCTTTATGAATAAATGAGCAAAGTTTAGGCTGATAACCTACCATTAATGAGCTTAACCAAGTGTTGAGTTCAAATATGTATGGGTCTAGCAAACTAGCAGACCCATCGTCTCCAAATTCAACCAAATGCTAAGTCTAGGCTTATGTAGGTCTAACAAAATGTCAGGCCTATTATTATTGGGCTCTACCAAGCGATGAGCCCAGGCTTGTATGTTGTTCTGGTGAACCACTAAACCCATAATCAGAGATATTTTACTCTAATAAGTCAGAAATATTTCATCATGGCAAGTGAAAGATATTTGGCTGATATATAAACCTTCCCCCTTTCATGAAAGAAGGGATCTCTGGAGCTATAAAAGAAACCAATGTAACCAACACTAATGAGGTTCGATTCTCTATTACAAATAATATAAATCTATTTCTAGGGCTTTCTTCTAAAATAAGATTATTTTTCTCTCATATGATATTGACATAATCATTAGAGAATCTCAAAACTCTAAGGAGGAAACCTTTTGTGGGTATTGAGAATAATCTATCAACTATTTCATCAAGAAAAGATAGATTAGATTGTCAGAACCAAGACATTGATAATCTTATCTCAAGCCTTGACTTGGCCTTTAAACCCATGAGATAAAGTCGGACCTCATCACTTTCCCTTATAATTATCATCTGAAATAATTATTTCTTTTGAGGTTTTTTTATAATTATTTTCGTTGATTTTTTTTTAATCTTTATGTATAAACAACGGGTCACCGAGCTTGGATATATACTTATGCTAGCTTTAGTTGTAAATTGATGGATTAGAAATTTCCATCAATTGGTTTGAAGCTTGAAATGGGTTTCTTAAGTTGATAAAATAATTTGTGCTTATAATTATAATTGTTTTCTGTGGTATAAAAAAGGTTTAAGAAAATATGTTGTACAATTATGTTGTACTAGTTACTATGTAATGCTTATAAATATTTAAAGCAGGTTAATAGGATTTGGTTATATTTTATTGTTATGCATGCTTTAGATATATAAAATATCAATAAAGACTATACTAAATATATGTAAACAAATGTATTTTTTTAAAAACTAAATAATTTATGATCTTTTAAACTTATATAAGACGTGAACATATTTTTTATGAAAGTAATTCTTAAATCATAAAAAAAACAAGTTAAATAGGGTGATAATATATATAGACACATCATTTTAATAAAATCAATAATTTTCTCTTGGCATGGTATTGTTCATTAGTGGTATATGCAATAAACAATATTATGAAAATTACAACTTTAAGTTTTTTTTAAAAGAGATCCTTTTCTTTTAACTAGAAAACTAAAAAACAAATGTAAATTAAGACATTTAATCTCATGTTGTATGGCAAAATAAATCTTTTTATGTAATTATATGCTGATAAATTTTGTTTAAGAAAAGTAACAATTTGAATTTCATTCAAGTTTTTTCCTTGCTTATCTCTCTCTCTCTCTCTCTCTCTCTCTATATATATATATATATATATATATATTGAAATAAAGATAAAAAAGGTATCTTTTTAACCAAAATCCCTTCAACTTATTAACCCACATCTTTTATTTTGGTACTTTTTTAACCAAAATATTTATTTGATAGACAACAACTTATAAAAATCATAAAAGGAAACTTTAATTCAAAAAACAATGTTTTGATAATTTTGATGTAAATATATTTTAAAAAATAAGCAAAACACACTGCTTGTGCATTGTTGCAAAGAAACCTTTGGAATATTTCTTTTATTTAATCAAATGATGATAGGATATGTAATAAAGATAGGAAAAAATTTATGAAAAAAAAGGCTACAGAAAAAGATCATTTGTTGATATTGAAAACGTAAACTATAATTTCATTAAAAAAAAACAAAGTACTTAAGTCCCTTAACAAGCCTAATGAAATTATGCTAATGCATGATTAAGGCAATAATGCCTAAATCTAATAATTAAGTCCCTTAATATTGCCTTGTTTTTCTACGTCGTTGATGAATAAAACTTAAATTATATAATTGATGAAATCAGGAAAATTTCATATAGAAATTGGATTTTTTTATAGTTATATTTAGGGATGTTGGTGTGATTGAGCTTGACCACGAGTCCATGAGTTTTCATGCAAAACAAGTCCCTAGTTGAAATAAGAGATCCTCTGATAATTAAGTCAATAAGCACAAGATGGATGTGGTGAGTATGAAAAACAAAATACAAATAAAAATGTATAAAGAGAAAGAGTTTATGGCCTAAAGCTGGCCTAAAATGACATGACCTTGTATGAAAGACTTCGTATAGCATGGTCTTGAATGACTTAGATTTTATTTTCTAGAATGACATGGTTTTGCATAGTTGGTTTTGTACAATCTAAAGTGGAATTGTGTGTTGCTAGGCTTTACTTTCAATGGTTAAGTCGAGCTCTATCTTTTGTATGGCTAAAACTTGAATGTCATGGTCTGACACATTTGCATGGCTAGCTTTTGGCAAATGATGGGAGATGGATTTTGCATATTGACTAGGTGTATTTATACACCTAGATCTTGGATTTTTTTTTATAGACAATGAGACGTATCATTAGTGAAGAAATTTATGTGCCGTTATAGCTGAGTCATGGTTGCTCGTTGGTTATTGTGTTATTCCTTGGTTGTTTGTTTCATGTGTGCTATTGATGATGAGTAGTATCACTGGCGTATAAAATGGTGTCTACTCTGCATATGAAAAGTTGTGTATGTATTTAAAAAAGTGTTCATAAAAAGATTGTGCACATAGCATGGGACTCTGGGAAACCCAAGAAAATTTATAGAAAGGTATATCGAGGTAAGATTGGACAAGCTGGGATTGATGTTGGTATTAGGTTGAAAATTGTGACAGTTTTGGCAATTAGATATTTTTTGTAAAAAAAATCAGGTATTATCATTTTCCCCTCCAAGACTTTTAAACAATCATGTTTCAAAGACTTTAACCAATAAAAGTGCAAGAGTAAAAAACTCGTTATATAAACATTACATTTGTGCCTAAGTATGTATGAAAAATGTTTTCATTATGGCTATGCCTTTATAACTGTGCCATCATGAAAAATAAATGTTTTATTTTTATGGCTTTTGTTAACATGAGAGTTTTTCCTACAAAGGAGAGATGATTTTATCAATTTCCATTCCAGAACATTATTATCTAGAAAAAAAGTGCTTTGTCATCATAAAAAGTACTATATAAGAAAATATTGTGTGAAGATGTAGAGATTTGAATAAAGATCCCCGATGAAAATTTTTCATGGAGTCATGTATAGAGATGTCAATGGAGATATAAAGATCTCATCTGTGAAGATTTTTTATAGAGTCATGGAGATTTTAATTGAGACATGGATATCTCATCATGAATATTTTTCATAGAGATACATTTAAAGACATGAAGATCTCGTAATGGATATTTTCATGGAGTCTTGGAGATTTTAATAGAGTCATAGAGATCTTGCTATATAGACTTTTCATTCTCACTTGAGACAAAAAAAAGTTACTATTTTCATTTAAAAATTTCAAAAGATAGAGATATAATTTTGAAAATTATATGATTTTGGGTAGTACATGACAAAGACTTTTTAATGTTTGTTTATGTTACATTTTCTTCTTTATAAATTGTTAAAGGTATCCTCTAGAGATCAATTTTTCAATCTCATTTTTTAGGGCATGATGTTCTTCAGTGTCATGATTGTGGTCATAATAAAAATGTCAAAACTTGTTAGGATTTCTTGTGTTTGTGCCACTTTTTATTGGAGGTAGATACCGTATAAAATAGCAGTAATTATATGAGTGGTTAGGAGCTCAAAATATATTAAGCAATTACAAATGCATCCCTTGGTGCTTCTTTTGAATGATGCCCTAGTAGAAGATTAATGACAATGTAGAGATTCTAATTTTTAAAAATGAGGTTGTCCGTGTCTGGTGACACTTTTTTCTTCTACTCAAATATGATTATCTATTACTTGTTTTATATATATATAAAAAAAGTCTTATTAAAAATGATAACAAGTGTTCCTATAATGAGTAGTTGTAGACTCCACTAATCAAGTCCTCAGTGGTAATTGCTTTTAGTGGATTTTTCCTGTTTAGCATTTTCTTATTGAGTATCTAAAGATAAATTTTGATGCTTTCATCTTGTCATTAAATGATGTGAAAAAGCTTGGTCGTGCTCTTTTTAGCTGGAATGCTAGTGCTGAAATAAAAGATAAGCTTAACATACAAATCATAAAAGCTAATGATAGAGTTAGGTTCAAGCTATGATACCATATACTAGTAGATCCATGAAATATTATTAGGATAACTTTTACATAGTGTTACACTTTTGTGCGACAAGGTTTGCGATGTTTGTGACACTTTGGATATGCCTTTTGGGATATGTAAAACCATCATAATTGTCAACATTAGCCTTCGCGGTGACACGATCTTTGAAGAGATGAGTGTGTAACACTTTGTGATAGAGTGGAGAGTCTCTATTATGGTGGAAATGGTGTTCATTCTTAGAATGCCATACAATCATTGATGTTGTCTCATGTCTGAGTCTTTTTGTTGATGAGCATTATTGATGGAGATAGTCATGCTAGTGGATAGGATTTAGATGAGTTTTTTTTTTATAGACACGACGACTTCTTCATAAAGTATGAGTATCGGGTATACTTCGAAAGTTATTTTCCCAAAATTTTATCAAACTAGAGCTTTCTATGACCTTTAGTGCACATAGTGAAGCTATATGTTGTATTTTCTATTGATGGAATGGAAAGTGCGATGTTGTTCTTGTATGTTTAGAAGCACATTATTGAGCATTTGCACTTAATGAGATAGTTGTTAGAGAGCTTAAGGAGTTGTATTTTATGTGGCAGGAAGATCAATTATTTTTTCATGTCCTAAAGTTTTGTTAGTCATGGGAAAGTATGATGATTGAGAGGGAATGAACTAGCTTTTGTTTAGTTCCTTATAGACCGTGCTGCTAATGAAATTAGAAAAAATTTAGACAGAAATTGGATTTTACATGGCTCTATCCCCGACTGTTAGCGTAACTAGGCTTAACCGCGAGTCCACGAGCTTTCCTATAAAACAAGTCCCCTGTTGGAACAGATGACTTTCTGTTGATTAAGTTAACAAAATTAAAAAGAGAGTGGTGTGTGTAAAAGAAATATATAAAGAAAAATGTATTAAAAAAAGAATTTATGGCCTAGAGTGAGCCTAGAATGGTTGGTTTTTTATGGCCTATAATGATATGGTCTTGCATGGCTAGCTTTGTATGGCCTAGAGTGGGATTGTGTGTTGTTAAACCTTATTTTTAATTGCTAAGTCAAGCTCTATCTTTTGAGTGGATAGAACTTACATGGCACGGTGTGGCACCTTTGCATTGTTGGCTTATAGTCAATGATGGGATCTGGATTTTACCTAGTGATTAAGTGTATTTATACACCCAAATCATGAGGTTTTTTTATAAAAAAAAAAAACATATCATTGATGAAGAAATTTATGAGCTACCATTGTCTAGTCATGATTGCTTATTGGTTATCATGTTATGCCCTGGTTGTTGTTTTATGCAGGCTAATGGTGGAAATATTAGTGATGAGCAGTCTCATTGGCATAAAAAATGGTTTGCTCTGCATATGAAAAGTCTTGTATGCATAGAAAAAATATGTGCTTGAAAATTTTATATGTGTGGCTCTTAGTAACCCAAAAAAATGTGTGAAGGGTGTGCCAGGACATTATTAGACATATCAAGGTTGGTTTTGGTATTGGGCTGAAAATCCCTACTATTTGGGCTAGAATTCAGCCTAAATAGGATTTTTTTTTTAATTTAGGTATTATTAATAATGATCAATTTTTTATTTTTTATTTTTTATTATATAATTATACTGGGAAAAATTAAAGTCCTAGGATTCCAACCTTGTTTCACTAGAATAATACATCTAATACACTAAGTTATGCTTGTGTTCAAATGCCTTCTTTTGGACTTTAAATAATTGTAATATGATAATCTTCTATCTTTCTATATGGTCATCAATCAGGTATAACCATCTTTTCTAGGTCCTATTACCTTTCCCTATTAAAAGATATGGTATATTTAGTGGAGCTTCATTATTCATATGAATAGTGAAGCTTCTTCTTATTTTTTTTCTAGTTCAGCTCTTTTTTTCTTTCTATTTCTCTTTTTTTCCCCTTTCAATCTCGTCTTTTGTTTTCTCAGGATTTTTTAATAGTCATCTGGGTTACCTTTAGACTAGTTAAATCGACTGAATGATATCGGGACAACTCTTTCGTAATTTAATTTTAAACTCGAGTTAGACAAAGAATCTGGTTAAAGGTTTTTTTTGGTTAATTTCATTCTTTTATTTTTCAATTTCATTCTCATAATTTTTTTACTAGTCGTTCGGGATATCTTTAGAATGGCTAAGTGGACTAGGTCACACCCGAGACAACCCTCACATAATTTAATTTTAAACCCGACCCAAGTAAGGAGTTAAGTTGGGAGGTTTCTTCTGTTAATTTCATCATTTTTTCTCAATTTCATCCCTAATTTTTTTACTGGTCAGTCAGGTTGTCTTTGTACCGGTCAAGTCGACGGGTTACGCCGAAACAACTCTCACACGATTTAATTTTAGATCTATATTAGGTAAAGAGTCAGGTAAAAAAATTTCAAGGTTGGTTCACTAGAATGAGTTAAATAACAATGCTAAATAATTCTCTATGTCCTAAATATTTTTTTGTTATGTAACTGGTTTTTAATCAAATATATATTGTAGTGGTGTCCTATATAAAATAGTTAGAACATAATCAAGATAGCCTCGTCATCTCAAAGAGAAACATTGATCTTAGTAGCATACTTTTCATACATGGTATAAATGGTGTTGACTTATGAAGTATAGTTTGGAAGGTTAAAAACACGAACATAACCACACTTCATTGGTTTTTAAGTGTTTGTTTGGTAGTGTAATGAATATTTTTTAAAGTATTTTTTTATATGAAAATATATTAAAATAATATATTTTTTATTTTTTTAAAATTTATTTTAAACATCAAAACCATTTAAAAATACACACAGAGAATAATTAAAAACTAAAACACTTTTAATTTTTCTAAAAATCACAGTTAGACCGTGAAATTACAAACACCACGTCATGTGATCACTCGTGTCTAGGGTCTACTTTGGTGCACTAGAAACAAGAGAGACCGAGGGGATAGCTACCGTGCTAATTTGGCTGGAATTTGCAAGTTTTTTTGTCTATGCATGTGAAGCTGAGTTGCCATCACGATTCACGATTGGCAAAGTCGAGAGGTAGGGTTCTAGAATCACCATCAGCAATAGGATGGGTCCTCTCCAATTTAATGGATGTTTCTGTTAGTCATGATGGGACCCCTCCCTCTTTATGACAAAATCTGATTGATTCATGCCTCGTTGAGCAAGCCATTGCCTTAATTATTGTCTTTTTTGTAGATTTTAGTTCGTAGACTTTGCAATTAGCATCCAGGAAATTCATCTGCCAATTCAAGTAATTATGTCCTTTGACGAGCTTATGAGATCAATTAGCAAAAGACTATTGCTTCATATGGTTAGCGTACAGTGCACAAAATGTACTGACGGCACCATCATGTTTCTTCTTTTATACTAGTATAGTATAGTTTGTTTGAGAGTCTTGTTGTGATTGTTTTTTAAAGTATTTTTTACTCGGAAAAGCATTAAAAATATATTTTTTATTTTAAAAAAATTATTTTTGACATCAGCGTATTAAAATATTGAAAACACCAAAAAATATTAATTTGAAGTAAAAAAAATAAAATTTTTTTAAATTTTTTCAAAAGTGTTTTTGAAACACAAAAATAAACAGAGCCATAATACAATTGCCCGCCATTACCGCCAGAATTTTTTGAAAATATTATTAAACTCCGCAGTCTAATAGCAAAATGAAGGTTTATCAACTGACCAATTTTTAAATTAAACCAATTATAAATGAATAAGATATGACATAGTTGATTTGATGGGTTTATACACGATTTGATTCACTTGATCAAAATTTAGTTTGATTTAAAAAAAACAATTATTTTAATAAAAAAAATTAATATTGAAACGATGATATTTTGAGTTTCTTCGAGGTAATCCATAAAACTATAAGTAAAAATAGTTAAAAATTGAAAACAAATCACCACCTACTTTTATGGAGACTAAAAACCCTAATTAATCTTTAGAGATTCTAGATAAAGGACTTGTCATATAACAAGAAAGATAATAATCACTACATATATCATATCTAAAGTAAGTTGCTTTATATTTATCTTAATGATAAATATACCTAATATGCTTACACGTTATGATTTTGTCTAAACTAGTATGTGTGTATTTGTTATTAAAACTAAAAGAATAAAGTAAACTACGGCATTGATTTGGGACATAGGCTTAGTAGTAAGGTCAAATCCTTTTAAAAAGTGAGCATTGGACTTATTGGATGGTGAGAAATTGATGGGCATAAGCCCATATGAAACTATATTGATTGAAACAGGTCTAAATGCTACCATTTACACTTAATAGGTCTATGTGAGATAACACCGATTCATCCCAAATCCACTTACATCTTCAATGAAAGGTGTCCCAAACAAATATATATATATATATATATATATATATATATATATATATATATATATATATATTAAACAAACACCATCATGAACATAAAACGTCCTGATTCAAACAACAATAGGATTATTTACAAATAATATTTGCAATTAAAACTTAAAGTCAAGATTTTACAAATATTTTCATTTATAAATTTTAAAAAAATATTGTCACCATAGGTGACTTTATTTTTTAAAAGTGACTAACTAGATAGCTAGAATAATAGCTTTGAAGGGTGTTGTTGGAGTATCGTGAAAAAAAAAAACAAAGAAATAGCATTATTATACATATTAAAAAAAAACAAAATTACAAGGAATTATGTGTTATTTTAAAAATATTTTGAACCCAATAATGTAATGTATTAAAAGATTTCATTATTTATCAAACAACATTCTAGGACAATGCTTAATGGCGATTCATTTTTTCTAGGTGGGTATGTGAATAATAAAATCACTAATACACCATAATGATACAAAGAGAAAGATGTTACAGAGATGTTTTGAACACAATAAAGTAATATATTAAGCAATTTAATCAACACTTTAGAACAATGCCTATTGATAGTTTATTTATTTTAGGTGGGTCTGTGAACAATAAAACTATTAACACACCATAATATTTTTAAAGGAAAGGTATTTCAAATATATTTTGAATACAATAATGCAATATATTAATAAGTTCCATTACTCATCAATTAATACTTTAAGACAATGTCTAATAATGATTCATTTATTCTATGTGGGATTGTGAATAATAAAACCATTAATATACGACAACATTGTAAAAGGGAAAGATATTCCAAAAATATTTTCAATACAATAAAGTAATGTATTAAGCAGTTCCATTACCCACCAATCAATACTCTATGATAGCACCTAGTGATGGTTCATTTATCATATGTGAGTATATGAATACTAAAACTATTAAGAAACCACCATATTTCAAAGTGAAAGATATTTTAAATACAATAAAGTAATGTATTAAGTATTTTCATTACTTATAATCAACACATTAGGACAGTACTTAGTGATGATATATTTATCCTAGACGGGTCAGTAAATAATAAAACCAGTAAAACACCATAATATTCCATATGAACACCATTAAAACACATCATAATAATTCAAGCACAATGCCAACACATATAAAACTTCATTATGAGATAAACAAAGAATTACATCCAGGATCGTGGTGTATTGATTTAACCTTATTCCACCTTAAAAAAAAACATTGATGGTATCATGACCCTAGAGTTGCCACACATCAATATGTACCCCAAAACTTCTAATAACCATAACAAATCATTATAATATACATGGGAATCAATAATACATTAAAATTTATCAAAAGCTTATTTTTAGGGTTTGAAATTGACTTTCTAAAGTAGCTAGGTTAATTGGACGCTACTAGAACTAGTTCGACAATGTTAGCATGTGTAGCTCAAGCACTACCATGACTGGTGGTGTGTAGATAAATGCTCTAATGATGTGGGAAGTGCATGGTTTATTGGTTTAGACTTGCCTTTTTTCCTTTTTGCTTTTGTTGTGGCTATAAAACAATCGCTGGTAGAGGTGGGAGATCATTGTTGGGAAAGATCTCGATCTTCTCTCCTCTCTTCTAATCTCTCCTTCATCACTATTGCTTATAGAGTTGTTGTAGCTGGGTATTTATACTGGCTGTTATTGTAGTGGTTGTTGGTGTTGACAGTGGTCTTTATAAGAAACATAGAGTTCTCTATGTGCAAACCAACATAAGTATTTCTTGATGAATCATTTTTAAGTAAATGAATCATCACAATATTTTTATTGTGGAACTTTTTATTCTTACACTTCACACATGGACATCTAATTTTACCTGCACAAATATGTTTTGGATTATAAGATATAAAATTTAATAAAATTACCATCAACCCTTTGAATATAATATTGCCTATAAAACCTTCAGGTGAATCTCAATACATCCAAAAATGATCACCCATTGCGTATAAAACCTATATATAATAATATTGATTTTATCAATTCCATAAAAAATTAAATTTCTCTAAATTTTCAACTTAACAATAAAACCGACAAAATATAATTGATACCCATTAAAACAACCCATCATTTCTTCAATTATAACACATCTAAGTTACAAAATCAAACTCAATTTCATCAAATGATAAAAAAAAAATAAATCAATTTCCTCCAAATCTCAAACAAACTATAACATACAAATCATACATTAATACAATAAATTTCTTTAAGAAAAAGTTTTGAAACACTTAAATATATAAGAGAATTATAAATACGCATACAAATTTAATAAATTAACCAAAAACATAAATGGGTCACAAAAGAATAGGTAGGTTTTCTTATTTTGTATATCAAAGCTTCACAAAAAAAATCAACAATAAATGTTGAAACTACTAATAGATGTAGATCGACACCAATGAGTTTGGGTGGCTAGATTTGTGAGAAAATAAGGAGCAACCTATATTTTGTTTTAGCAGGAGGATGACAAAGAAGAAGAACGAGGGGGGAGGGAATTGATGGTTATAAATTATTTATATTTGTTGATGGAGTTATCTAATTTGCAATTTTGTTGGTAAATAATGATGTGTTGACTTTCTGACAGAATTTTCAATGATATTTTTATTGATTTTTTTTTATTTTTTACACTTCTTCAGCAATTCCATGGAAAATTACCAACAAAACATATTTCATCATTATTACCATTAGAAATTGTCCATCACTATTTCTATTAGAAAGTAGCGATTAAATATTATATGTTGGTGTTTCCATTGCTATTTGTTAATTTTATGGTAGTGTTTGTTTTTTAATTTTGGATGATTTGCAATTTTGCTTTATGATTTTTTACAAGTTTGAATTTTATGGGGTAATTTAGTCTCATAACCTATGTTATTAATTTTGAAGATTAGCCCGATTTGTCTTTGATATTTGTTTTAGGTTTTTGTTTTTATTTTTCCCTTCAACATTAGGTTGTTAGGGCTTCAATTTTGTGAATTTTTCTGTTTTTTTTTCTATGAGGTTATTCTAATCTCATATTCTGAGTCGCATGTTAATTTAGTTAACCTTGATGACTCAAGTTTTTTTCATTATTTTTTAATTGGTTTTTGTTTAGTTTCACCTTTCATTATTCAGTTTGCTTAAGAGGTGGCTTTCATTATTATTTTTTTTTTTTTTTGTATGGGGTTATCTTGACCTTACAAGTGGGTTAGGAGTTTGGCATGCTGACTAAAGTCAAGTTTTTTATTATTTTTTAAAATTAATTTTTTTCAATTCGTTCTTCAACGTTTGATTTAGTAGTGAGTGAGCTTTAGATTTTCTTTTTTGTTTTGTCTTTATAAGATTATCATATTCTCATTTAATTTTTTTTATTATGAAATAAGATCGTTGAGATCTTTTAAGAATATTTAGATGGTATATTTTTATAATATTAGCAAATTTTTATTTTTTTTTATCGATTAGTCATTATTATTATCATCATCATCATTATTAATTCTTTTTATAATTATATTATTAAATTTATTAAATCTATTTCAATCAATACCCGAATCTCAAATTTTTGTTTATTCTTTAGAAGCGCTATCATTGTATAATTATTTTTTTATGTTGTAAAAAATTTAAGGAGACTTATCTCGACATAATGAAATCTACTTGTCCATATGAAAAGCCTGCTCAATTGCGCCTTGCTTTCATGTGATTGGTGGTTGGGCTCTATTTGGGTTCGTGGGAATGGTAACTTAGGGCTTTACAAGTTCGCGATTCAAGATTTTAGCTGATAGAGATAAGAAAGTAAGAACTTTGGTCTCCAAAACAAGCCATGTCCTCTCAAACCTGCCGACCTGCATATATGGAGGCTGCGATTCATGTTTAAAATGCCAAAGAATATCCCGAGAGGGGCCTCTCATATATAGGAATGCATTTTCAAAGAGTCAAGATAAAGAGAGGCTAGGTATGATTAAGAAGGCTGCTTGTTGCATGGCATATCCTAGTTATTGGAGGCAAGATGCTTTGGCCACTTTGATTTTCCAAAGGAATATACCACAATGGAGCACCACCGAGAACGGCCGCTGCTAATATTTTATTGGCGGACAGGAGGTCAGCAAAATCTATATATATATATATATATATATATATATAGAGAGAGAGAGAGAGAGAGAGAGAGAGGGGGAGAACTTCTATATATTTCTCTGGAACCATGAGGCCAAAATGAAACAAACCACTAATAGCACGCCTGGAAATATGTGGTATTCTCAAAATTCTATAGTTACATCATCCATGCAATGTACCTTTCACGGATATAACATATAAATATTTTATACTTGAAAATATATTAAAATAATATTTTTTTTATTTTTAAAAATTATTTTTAACATCAATATATAAAAATAATATGAAAACATTTAAAAATATTAATTTAAAATTTAAAAAAACTAAATTTTTTCAAAACAATTTTAAATCACCAAAATAAATATGCTCAGTGGCCCATGCAAATCTTCACATGATTGATTGGCTTGTGGTTTAGCCTTATCCGTAGAAATTAGTTAACAATCCTTTTGCCTCACTGTGCAAATGATTCGCGGCACCTGTGATTAATAGAGAAGCAAACTATGAAATTAAATATTTACATTCTATTCATTTAATTTTAAATATTTTTTATTTTTATTTGGGTATCCTTCATTATTTTAAAGAATGAGACTAATTTCATTCGAAGTTTATGGTTGCTCTTTCTAATAAATGTGTTTTCTGAAAATTAAATTTATATTCTTACCGCTGCATAGATATAATAAGAGTAACACTTCATTGATATTCAATCTTGAATATGCATGCATGTATAGTTCAAGTAATATCTAACTTATGTTTTTCCCTGGTATAGTCTTTTCTGATGGATTTATTTGCTTACCTTTTTCTTCGTAATAAACTTGGATCTGATAATTTGCAGACGAGAGAGGAAAATACGAGGAAAAGAGAGCAGAGATGCTAGTCTAGTGTCCCGCAAATTTGCATCTGTTTGTTTGTGACAAGGAAAATATACGTCACAGAATGCTCTCGGCACGTATAAACACAACCTCTGCAGTATTGGCCTTCGTAATCTTGGCACCTTTTCCTCTGCTGCACCACTACGTAGTACGTACCCCTGGTTGATATCTCATACCGATTTGTCTTTTGGCTGCTCGACACTCTACTCTTCAACAGTGCCGCGCGTGAACACTGGTTGGTTTCAAGTGTTTTTTTTCTTTTTCCTTGCTCTGTTATTTCATGTGTTTTTGGTATCCAGCTCCTTTTTTTATTATTTATTTTGTTTTGTTTTTATTTTTTTTTCTCAGTGGCCCCTCATAATTTGGTTTATTTTTATTTTTATATTAAATTTATTTTTTATTTTTTATTTTTTTCTTTATCCCTTTCCTAATTAAATTTTATTTTTATTTTTACCCCTCATCATTTGATTTTAAATTATTTTTGTGTCAAATCTATCTTTTATTTTTTTAATTGTTATTTTTTTTTGTTTTGAAGTTTTTTTATTGCATTTTTTTATTTTAATTTCATCTCTTGTTATTTTATTGATTTATAATTTTACTTTGTTATTTTTTTGGATTTACTTTTTATAAGATTGATCTCAGACTTATGAACAAGTTTTGAAGATTAACACAAATCAACTTTGATTTTTTTAAAATTACTTTTATTTTTTTAAATTTTATCATTTAATATTTTATTTATTAAAAATTAATTTTATTTTCTTTTCAATTAAATTATCCCAATTCTTTTTCCGTTTTCTTTTCAATTAAGTTATCCCTTTTCAATTAAGTTATCCCGTCCCAATATCACAAATAGATTTTAACCTTAATTCATTTTTTTTTTTACTTTTTCTTACATTGTTAATTTTTTTAATTATTTTATTTATTGTAGTTGTATTATTTTATTTGTATTACTTAAATTAATGGAACATATCAAGCTCAGATTGTTTTTGATTTTTTTTTTTTTTAAACACTTGCATCTCCTAATCAATTTTTTTCGTTTTAGATGAAACCGCAGTATAGTATAGTATAGTATAGTACTAGCAATTAATGATTAAGGATATTTCATAATTATCTATAAAAACAGAAGAGGACTCCTAATTAATAATGGAAACCAAAACCTAGCAGGATTCAATTGTTGTTCCAACCACCAATTGATGTATTTACATTTATTAAAACAACTTAATCAAACATCTAAATATTCTCTGACCACCTACCAGGCGAGCTGTTCTTTTCCCTTCTAACCCCATCCCATAACCTAACAACGTTGCCGTTAATCACCGTCAAATCCTGACATCTGTTCCATCCATATTCCCCCATTCTCACCCTCAACATTCTCTCCCACAATGTTATCTCTCCCCCACACCTACCCCACTGTCCAAGAACCGTTAACTCCTCCTCGCCGTCGTCAATGCTACCTTCATTTTGTCTGTCATCATCTTGATAATAATACACCACAAACTTCCCTTTTTTCGCTCCATTGTCTTCAAACACTGATGGACTTGAACTCGTTGAACCGGGAGCTGCTGGTTCTGTAACTGACTTAGGCGTTGTTGTTGTTGTTGTTGTTGTTGTTGTTGTTGTTGATGATGATGATGATGATGATGATGTTTCGGGATGAGATAACTCAGTGATTTTGCGTTCAATGTAATCCGGTGAAGGTGATGGTTCCGCCAGCGTTTTGACGGCTCCGGCGGCCCTGATCCTCCAAAAGCTAACGGCAGCTGTTATAACGGCAACCCACGTCCATAAATTGTTAATGATAGTAAGGATCCCAAGATTCACATAATCAAAAACCAAAGCATCAATTGGAGAATCTAAAACATCCATGATTGAAGAAAATGAAAACCCAGAAGCTAAAAAGAAAACGAAAATATGCTTTCCCTTTTCCTCTGTGGTTTTTGAGGTTGTGAGGGTGGTGAATGATACGAGGAGGGTGACTGATTATTTATGTTAAGGTGTGAGTTAATGTGGACTGTTGGATTTATAATCAAGACTAGAGAGTCGAATCTGACAATAGATGCCGAGAATCGAGAGCAAAGATGCTAATCTTGCTGTGGTAGATCCAAAATATATACCAAATTCGACACTTGGATTTTTTAATTTTTTATTGAATATTATATGACACGTGTACGGTCAGACTGGGCGTCTCGCTCGTCCAGTATCCTCCTTTTGATTTAAAGGAGATAAATAAAATGGGCAAAGTGCATTTTGGGTCCTCTATTTTCAGTAATATTTTACTCTGACATCTATTGTCTCACACAGACATTTTCAAATAAGTTAAATAATCATTGTGGCCCGGTGTAGCAATGATTTTTTTTTTTTTCAAATTAGGATCATTACAGTAATAGCTGAGAAAAATAAAAAATTCTTGTTTTTTATATAAAAAAAATTAGAGTTGTCATTTAGTACCTTGATTTCTAAAAACCCTAATTGATTTTAGAGTCTAGATAAAGAGATTGATTGTGTATAGGAATAATGTATCACCCATAATACACCGTACCTAAGTTAAGCTGAATTATTTGATTGTTTAATATAAATTAAGGTATTGTTGTGTTTTCTAATTGTTTATTTGTCTAGTGGTTAAAGTTGATCCATCCTAATAGAGTAGATCTAACTTTATAGGTCAAAACTAGTCATTCTAAATTCAAAACATATTTTTTACATCTTTGATATTCGAAATACGTCTTCGTATAAATTCACAATCCTTGATATTGGAACAAACAAAAAATTTTATTGGTATTTTTGAAATATAAGTCAAGTTCTTATAGATTTCATAAACTGATTATTAAATTGAGAAGTGCATGTAAAGATAAAAACAAACTATTTTTTTTTAGTTTTTTGGTATTTAACAAATGTTAAATTATGCAATGTATTTTAAATATGATTTTTTATTTATTTATGAGAGACTTGGTCATATACAATTTAAAATAAAATTGTATTTTTGAAAGAAAGATTTTTTGTTATTTTTTTTTGAAGGAAACCGATTTACTTAATACTACAAAAGCATCCCACGTGTATATCATAATTCCAAATATTAAATATAAAAAGGTAAAAAATATAGGGAACTCGAAATTAATAACAAGATGATCTTCCAAAAAATTTTAAAATTTTATTTAACTTAGACTAAGGCCATCTTTAATCAAATTATTTTAATCGGGATAAAATCTCAAGACAAATTATCGTGCATCAACTCAATACCAGGTAAAACAACAAATCCACATGAATCTTGTTAGTTCATGATTCCATTCAAATTTCATGCTAATTTAAATAAATCAACACCAACCTCAAAATAACTCATGCACCAACATTTAATGACCACAAAGCAATCAAAACCCAAACAAATAAATCAACAATACCACACAAATCATTAAACCATTTCAACTGAAGAATATAAAAATCCAATAAACACTGGTTATCTCGGGTTTTTTTATTTATTGTTCATTGTTATTTTTTTACTATATTGTTAAAGTAACTCGACTTAATGGATCCAGTCAAATAAATTACTCGCGTCTTGAATTTTTCTTTCTTCTTTAAAAAAATTGGTCTGAATGTCATAAAATGAGACATTGTTTTAGGTTTACTTGAGTTATTTTTTTTTAATGGTTTTTTATTGAATGTTTTCTTCATTTCAGGCCTTCAATATATGGTTAATTTAAATTGGAGTTCCTAATCTATTTTGATTTGAATTCCATGTGTCATCACATGCTCATGTTCTAGACCAAGAGTTTCGCGGGTTAAACATGGTTAATCTTAATCGATTCAATATGTTAGTGTTTCAATATTTTTTTTAAAAAAAACTTATCATCTAGTGTATCATAATTTCAATATTTTAAAAATTCTTCATATGTTGTACATTGAACTTTTATCTCCATAGTATTTCTATATATTTTTTTATAAAGTTATAAAAATAATCTAATACACAGCACAGCACAGGTAAAAAAAAACTAGTCAATAACTGTGACATGCACCTAAGTGATTTGTTGTGTAACTTTTAATCTTTAATTCATTTTTATTCACTAGAAGGTTTTTAAAATCATCACTAGAAGGTTCTTAAAACTTTCAAATGATCAGTGGATGCAAACTCCTAAACCAAGTTATACACCCTATATACATCCAAGGAAAACATTGAGTGGAGAAAATATTTCTATTAAATTGAGAATAAATCTGTCACAATTTCTATTGTTATTATTATTATACATATAACTAGAAGGGATCATTATTTCCCTACACCCAAATACACATTACAACATTAATCAATAATACATTTTTTTTTTCTCTTTTCTCTTTTTTTTTTT
Organism: Populus deltoides; assembly: GCA_015852605.2. Lineage (NCBI taxonomy): Eukaryota > Viridiplantae > Streptophyta > Magnoliopsida > Malpighiales > Salicaceae > Populus > Populus deltoides. Next base: position 15,081,244 of record CM027575.2, read on the forward strand.
CCAACTTTCCCTTTTTTTTTATTTTTTTTCTAAAAGTACTTTTTTTTTCAACTTTCCTCTGTTTTTTTAAATTATTTTTATTGATTTTATTTTTTAAATATTAAACTGATTAAAAATTTCGCTTTGTAATTTTTTTTCTACATTGCATTCCTCTTTTTTTTTTTTACTTTTTTTTTGGATTTTCTCATTATTTTTTCCAACTTTCCTCTTTTTTCCTTTTTTTTTCTTTTTTATTTCCAAAATTACTTTCCTTTGTTTTCTCTTTGTTTTTTTTTTAAATTATTTTTGTTGATTTTATTTTTTAAATATTGAGCTGGTTATAAATTTTATTTTTTAATTTTTTTCCTTTAAAATACTGTTTATTTCTATAGTATTTTTCCACATAGTTTCCTATTTGATTTTTTTATTCTTTAAAATTATATTTGTCGATTTTTTTAATATCAATGTTTCCCCAAACCCAAATGCACTATGGATTACAACAGTAATCCACAGTGCATTCCTTTTTTTTTTATTTTACTTTTTTTTCTTATTTTTTTTCCATTTTTTTTCCAACTTTCCCCTTTCTTCTTCTTTTTTTTTGTTTTTTCCTTCAAAATTACTTTCTTTTTTTGTTTTCAACTTTCCTCTGTATTCTTTTGTTTTTTAATTTTTTTTTTAAAATTATTTTTGTTGATTTTACTTTTTAAATATTGAGCGGATTAAAAATTTCACTTTGTAATTTTTTTTTACTACAGTGCATTCTTTTTTTTTTTTTTTACCTTTTTTTCATTTTTTTATTTTTTTCCAACTTTCCCCTTTTTTCTGTTTTTTTTTAAATTTTTTTTTGTTGATTTTACTTTTTAAATATTGAGTTGGTTAAAGATTTTGCTTTGTAATTTTTTTCTTTAAAATCAAATTTCCTTGATTTTAATTTTTTTAAAATCAACAAAAATAATTTTTTTCAACTTTCCTTTGTTTTCAATTTTTTTTTCAAAATTATTTTTGTTGATTTTATTTTTTAAATATTGAGCTGGTTAAAAATTTTATTTTTTTAATTTTTTTCCTTTAAAATACTGTTGATTTCTACAGTATTTTTCCATATAGTTTTCTATTTTATTTTTTTATTTTTCAAAATTATATTTGTCGATTTTTTTTAATATCAATGTTTCCCTAAACCCAAATGCACTGTGGTAATCCATAGTGTATTCCTCTTTTTTTATTTTATTTTTTATTTTTATTTTTTTTCCAACTTTCCACTTTGTTCTTCTTTTTTTCATTTTTTTTCTTCAAAATTACTTTCTTTTTTTGTTTTCAACTTTCCTCTGTTTTCTTTTGTTTTTTAATTTTTTTTGTTTTTTTTAAAAATTATTTTTGTTGATTTTACTTTTTAAATATTGAGCTGGTTAAAAATTTTGCTTTGCAATTTTTTTTTTCCTACAGTGCATTCCTCTTTTTTTTTACCTTTTTTTTTGTGCATCTTTTCACTTTTTTTCCAACTTTCCCCTTTTTTCTGTTTTTTTTAAATTTTTTTTGTTGATTTTACTTTTTAAATATTGAGTTGGTTAAAGATTTTGCTTTGTAATTTTTTACCTTTAAAATACTGTGGATTTCTGCGGTGTTTTCTTACATAGTTTTTATATATTGTTTTTCAAAATTATATTTGTTAATTTTTTTTAATATCATTGTTTCCCCACACACAAATGCACTTTGGATTACAACACTAATCCACGGTGCATTCCTCTCTTTTGTTTTTTACTTTTTTTTTTCATTTGTTTTCAACTTTCCCCCCTTTTTTTTCCAAAATTACTTTCCTTTTTTTTCAACATTTCTCTGTTTTTTTTTGTTTTTTTAAATTATTTTTGTTGATTTTAATTTTTAAATATTGAGCTAGTTAAATATTTTGCATTGTAAATTTTTTCCTACAGTGCAATCTTCTTCTTTTTTTCTTTTTTTCTTTTTGCATTTTTTCATTATTTTTTCCAACTTTCCCCCTTTTCCTTTTGTTTTTCCAAAATTACTTTTCTTTTTTTTCAACTTTCCTGCGTTTTTTTTTCAAAATTATTTTTGTTGATTTTACTTTTTAAATATTGAGCTAGTTAAAAATTTCACATTGTAATTGTTTTTTTTAAAATACTGTGGATTTTTGTGGTGTTTTTCCACATGGTTTTTCTATTTTATTTTTTAGTTTTCAAAATTATATTTGTCAATTTTTTTTAATATCACTGTTTCCCCATACCCAAATGCACTATGGATTACAACAGTAATTTATAGTGCATTCCTCTTTTTCTTTTTCTTTTTTTTTGTTTTTTGCATTTTTCATTTTTTTTTTTTTTGCATTTTTACATTTTTTCGGTCACAGTTTTTAGAACTGTTTGGTTTAAAAAATAGCTACAACGTAATGTTTTTATACAATTATGGAGAGAAAACACAATTTATCAATACTGCCATTGCAAATCCTCTCTCTCTCTCTCTCTCTCTCTCTCTCTCTCTCTCTCTCTCTCTATATATATATATATAAAACTATTTTACCATCAACAACACATTTCAACCGAATATTCGTCTCGCTCAATTTCTTTCCAAGATGTTTGGTTCGGAATCCTTTTTTTTTATATATAAGAAAAACAAACACAACATCAAAATCTAATTGCTAAGCCAAACTGTCCCTTAGCAAAGAAATTTTTAGAAATGTTTCCAGTTCTTAAGAGATGGGAAAATGCCAATTGAACTCATCATCTCCTTTATTCAGAGAGAATAAAACTTGTAAAAGAAAAGGAAAATGGAAGATAAAAAGTGGGAAATTATTTTCTACGACTGAACAGGTCCTTTGTGTCTCATTATTAGCGATTGATTGAGTGAAAATGACATGCAACATTTGCAAATTTACAATTTGAATTGCAACGTTCGTGCTTGCTTGCTCTAACGTCAAATATTTAGCTCTCTTTCTTGCAAAACATCGGGTTGAATTGCACTGTAAAGAAAAAGATCCAGCCCTCCATTTTCTACTCACTTGATTTTTTTTATATAATTTTATCATTTCAAATTGATTTTATTTAAGATTATATTTCACATTTTTTTTATACGGGCATCCCTTGATGTTGAAGAATAATTCCAAGGTATGGTTGATGCTGAGTGCTGCAAAAAAAAAAAAAACAAATACTTATTGATCTTAAATTTGAAACAAAAACATTTCTAGGGGCCAAAAAAAGGGTAGGATAACTTGACTGGCAAATGTAGGGGAGCAGTCGTGCTGTTGATGTTTTGAATTGTTCGTCTGAGTTGATTTAGATTATCTTAAGTTTTTTTATTGATTTTTTTTTAACTTTTTTTTAATATTTAATTGATTTGAGAAATTAATTTTGTATTTTTTTTTATTTTTTATTAAATTATTATATTTTTATGAACCAAGTCACGGGGGTTTAGTTGGCTTACCTTGATTCACTATAGTTGTTTTTATTTGTTTTATCCTTTATTTATTTATTTATTTATTTTTCCCATAGGTATCTTCCTTATTCATTAGGGTTGGTTGTTGCCTAATTTTTATTATTTTTATATGTTTTTTATGGGGTTTTCTTGGTTTCACGACCCAGGACATATATTTGACAAGCTATCTCGGGTTGACTCAGGTTATGTTTTCATTTAAATCTAGACAATTTTGTATTTTTAATTTTGTCCTCCAACATTGCTTATGCTCAGAATTGGGATTCATAATATTTTCCGTTTGTTTTCTATAAAATTATCCTATTCTCATGATTCATATGACTGGTTTAACATGTTAACTTGAGTTAACTTGATTTTTTTTTATCTTTTAATTTTTTTTTAGATTCCTGTAATTCAATATTTTATCAATTGACTTTTTTTTTTGTTCTTAGAAGACTTAAATAAAGCATGTTTGTTGAATCTTTGTATTTTTAATTTTATCCTTCGAACATTGGTTATGCTCATAACTGGGATTCATAATTTTTTCCCTTTATTTTTATAAGATTATTCTATTCTCATGACTCATATGACTGATTTAGCATGTTAACTTGTTTTTTTTTTAATTCATGTAATTCAATATTTTGTTAATTGATATATATTTTTTTTTATCTAGGCGAGTCTATAACGACTGGAGCTGCCATTTTTTTTAACTTTTTAAATTATATTAATAGTAATTGAGTTTTTTTTTGGTTGAAAAAAAAAATGACATGCTCATGATGTCGCGTAGGCACCAATCTAGCAGTATACTAAGGAGTTGGAGCAATGGTTAAAAAAAATTATTTCTTTTCTTAATTATCTGGATTCAAACCTTGTGCTCAACATTCAGGAAAAATTATTGAATTATTTTAAATGCAACATGTCGTTATGAAGGATGCGTTTTTAATATCGTCCAAGGAATATTTAGTTTCCATTGAAATACTATTGAACCAAAAAAAAACTCACACTCTTCTGTCTAATATCATATATTTGATTATGGTTGACATTCACAATTATATTTAGCTTTTTTAGATGTATTCATATTTACATTTTTATATATTCATTACTGTATTTATTTAAAAGCTAAAACTCTTTAAAAAATTTGATTGACTATATATTTTCCCTTTAATAAAACAATATCTTCAATACCAAATAATTTATTATTTAATTTTTATTCATGTTATAAACCTTATCCACAACATAAGCACAATTTATATGAATAAATCTAGACAAAAACAACCGGATCAACCGGGTCATCCAGGTCAATTTTTTTTTAAAATCAAAACGACATCGTTTTAGTAAAATAAATAAATAAAAATCAACGGGTTGCAACCGAGTTTTTGATCGGATCTTACCGGATCACACCGGTTTTTCCTTTTCTATTTTTTTTCAATTAGGCTCGGTTCCAGCCCCGGATCGATCCGTCAAACCGGGCCGATTTCAAAACTATTTTCAAAAGTTATATTGATGATAACAAATTGTGTAGGAAGACGCGTATAATATTTATTGGAGATAATTTCCATGTTCCACAGTATTGGTATGGTATTTACGAATTTCTTTTAAAGAACGAAACTCATTTTTTTTAAAAAAACTTTTTTTTAATAAGATTATATATAAAAAGTGGATCATTACATGAATTTCTCTTAAGGATTATATCTGGGCTTATAATTAATATTGGTGGATTTATACTAGTTGGGCATACTAAAGAGATTAGAGAAGAATGCTTATCTATGATCCAAATTAATGCATGGATTTACTAATGCGACTGAAGTCCAAAGACTTATTATAGTAAGCCCAATTGTCCAGATAACCCATCGTATTTGAATTGCAAAATAGATTGGATTGATTTTTAGTTTGGGTTTTGAAGAACACAAAAGGCCATTGCCCCATGCATTTCAGTTTATAAAAAGGATTAGATTGATCGAAAAAAATTGTCTGAGCTTGAAAAAGATGATGATTTGGGCCTTCAAAGCCCTCATTTGTTTTCTTAAGCCCATTTACACTGTTTCATTAAGCCCATTTCCCACTGGATTTAAGGTGCCCAGCATTTAGAATGTTTGATGATCTTTGAATATTCAAAAGTTTCTTTTGAAGATGCACGCTAGAATTAAGCAAGCCTTAGGAATTGATCTAATTACCCCATTGTTTCAACCTCCCTTGAATGGAGTTTACTCGTATAAATAGCTCAACAAGATAATCTAGTCGATATCTTAACTTGAATTGAATTTCATTTTAAATTATTTTTTATTTATATTAAAATTATATTGTTTAGTTAATTCAAGTTAACTTATTTAACTGCTATACAGGTTTTAAGTCAAATTAATACTAAATTGAGTTCAATATATAACAACCTCAACTTTTAGCAATACAATTCCCCCCCTCTCTCTATATATAAAATAGCTCATTATCAATTTTCTCCTATATTTCTATAATTTCTCTTATTGATAAATCAAACAGTCGACCAGTTACATCAACCAATTGAGATAATAGTGATTTTTATTGTTTAATTTAATCAAACAGTCGATCAAATTAGTTGGTAAATCTAATCGGTCAATTGATTTTGAACAAAAATTAACAGTGTTTTTATTTATCTTTTATTCACTTATTGTGTAACACTTAATTTCTTGACTTCACAAATTCTATACCAAATCATTCGGTAAAATTCTTTTTTTATTCTTGAATTATACAAGATTATTTGTACTAACCCTACATTTAAATTTAATCTTCCATTACTTAATCCAATTATCTCGGATCAAATTTTACAATTCAACACTTTCAAGAATAGACCTCATTTATTCTTTTGACCCATCATTTTATACTTCCATCAATAATTTCAACGTATTCATCACACAATAATTCAACAATAATTTTTAGGTTAAAGAATCATAATTTAAATCTCATGCATTTGTAATCATAACTAAAAAGGACTAATTTAAAAATCTCTAAAGTTATAGTTTAATAAATTTAGTTGATACATGCATCCTATTATTAAAATTTACTTACATTCTAAAAGAACATACTTGAATTTACAAAATGGGTTTATATTTTCCTTAATTACAACTTTAATATCTATTAACAAAATTACAAAATTTATCTATTGCAGATCAATAGCTTGTGAAGATCCTGTAAACAATTTATTTTATAACAATTAGCATTAATTACAATATGATATAGCATGATAAGAAAGTTTGCTACTTAACTTATACACTGAGCGCTTAGGATCACACTGGAGTAATAAGACGACCAGAAAGACCGGTTAGGAGAGCAAGGGATATTCTAACAACGGAGATAATCGATTATTAAACCAATCTCTTTTCTTTGTTTCCAGAGTTAATTCATATCCCGGTCATCAATTAAATTGATGCTGTACTATGTCAAGCACTAGTCAATTTAATATTCCTGATCGTCAATAACATTGATGCCTCTACTACTACCCCAAGTACTAGTTAATTTCATATTCCCGATCATCAATTAAACTGATGCCTCTAGTACTACACTAAGTACTAGTTAATTTTTATATTCCTGGTCATCAATCAAACTAATGCCTTCAGTATTACACTAAGTACTAGTCAATTTCACAATGTCATCAATCTAACTGATTCCTCTAGTACTACACCAAGTACTAGTTAATTTTATATTCCCGATTATCAATCAAATTGATGCCTTTAGAACTTCACCAAGTACTAGTCAGTTTCATATTCCTTTTCATATTCATCTCATCTCTTATACAACTAAATACATTTAATTTTACAAAAACTAAAATGCATGATCATTAATAGTTCTAATATATTTATAATAAAGGAGTTAGTCTTCTACTTGCTACTCATGAAGGTCTTACCTCTTCGACTTGCGATCCTATTCCAGCAATCTCTCATGTATAAACATGTATATGCATCTCTCTCCATTTAGTAATTCAATGTAAGTTCACCTTGTAACTTAATCTTGAATAATATTTAGCTCATAATGAAAATTCCATTCTCAATACCTCCATTTTTCATTTCCTATAACATCATTAAATACAAAAACCTAATAAATCAATTTATCCATTTCACATCCTACTATAAATAATTAAAACTCTCTGAAAGAAGACTCATTCATTTTCTTTAATATTTCTTCCTCAAACCATTATACAACATAACCCCAAAATCTTATAATTCTTGCAAAGTTTCAATGGTTACAATTTAAGGTATAAACAACATTTTCATTACCATTTAAACACAAGATTTTCATTTTTTTCAATTCATTTTCCACATCACAATACATGCTATATTAAGTATATATAAAAAAGAACATTTATGCATTGTTTTAGTTTCCTCAACTCTTTCCCTTTATGGCCGGAACTAACTCCTTTCGATAACACTAGGATTTTTCACTTCATTTGTGTATATTCTAAGTTATTTTCATTCATTTCTATTCAAATTACATAAAAAAAATAAATTTCTCATTTCCTCCTCATTTCATTATTAACCCTAACTTAAAACTTACAAATGAAGCATAAGTTCCTAATCAAATTCTTTTAGGCTTGCATATTTAAGTCGAGTGCCTCTAACCTAATAATAAAATGGTCTTGGAATCCTAACCAGTTGAATTTTTTCTATATTTCTCTCTTTTTCCTCTCTTATACCAAAATTGACTCTATACGAAGGATACCTTTTTTTCTCTTTTTAATTCTTTTAATTGAATTGATTTTTCATATAATTAAACATTATTCCATCATAATTTAACATTTTAACTAACAAATTTTTGAAATTCAACATCTACACAACACAGACACATTCATCCATTCATATATTGTATAATAATTCAAACTAAATATTTTAAATGAGCTTCTCATCTTCATTGAATGCTAATCCAAATGGGAAAATGCTTGTTCTCTTCCCTCCTCTTTGTTTTTTTCTAATCTCCCTCACCCTAACCTTTATAACTCTTTAAAAATCCCCAAAAATTTTTTTTTTTATCACACGACAACTTATTTAATCACTATTTGCTAACCTTTTCCAAGAAAATAGAAAGAAACCTAATCCCTTTTCCCCCTTTTTTGTTTCTTCCCCGCCTAGTGAGGCATTGTTTTTGCCAATATTTGGTTATTTATAATTTTACCCCTCATTTATTCTGGATGAACCATTCGATTGTTTGAGTTATTAAATGAACCAGTCGACTGGTTCTTTACTTAGTCTCCAGAATCAATAATTAAAATGTCTTTTCTTCTAATTCATGAAATATCAATTTAAATTCTTCATTTTCATTTCTAATTAAATGAGAACCCGGGGTTCATAGAATAACTATTTAGAAAAACTATTATCTTACTAGTAAACTTTATTATGTAGACATAATATTTAGGTTGTCGATCTAAATATGTCTACTCTCTTCATGTGTTGTGTTTTTCATTATTAAAATTAAGATCATGTAAGGAAAAAATTATAAAATTTAACTAATCATTAAAAAAAAATAAAAAATAAAACTGTCCAAAATAAGTCAAGAAATAATTTAGCGCAATTTCGGTCTAAATTAAAGATGGAGATAATTTAGGATTCCAAAAAAACCCTTTCTTTAAAGTTTTTATAAAATTAATTTAGGTTTATTTTTAACTGATTTCTCAATTTTTTTTTATATATTTGATCAAGATATACAAAAGTTATTATTCAATCTTCCATGTGTGCATGCGTCTCTAAGCATATTTTCATGGGTGTGATTTTGAATACTTAGATGCCAGTGCTGAGATTGGGCACCGAGAAAGGTCGCCCTCTGGCGTCAAGCACCGTTGATGGTGGTTTAATGGGCCAGCTGGGGTTGAAGTTATTCACACTTACACGAACTCTGGATAGCTTGTTCAAACTTCCCATTCAATTTTCAACCTTTCATAATATATCATTTAATTAGAAGGAATTTTGATTTTAAATTTCCTTTTTCATATAATTCTCGACCATTTGCTTAAATTCCAAAGGTCATTTTCATAACTTTTTTGCTTGAAATTAATTAATGGTCTAGGTTGAGATATGATCTAATGCAATTCCAATCTAGAAACTTGAAAGCCATCGAAGAACAAGAACTTTTTTTTTTTTTTGGAAAAGTCAGTATGACTTGGAAATATTTGAAATGTATTTTAGATAAATGCATCTCCACCGCATTCTGTTCAAAGAATCTGGACTTGCAGCGAACAAAATAGTTGGATTATTATGCAATTATGTATTTTCTTCTTCAAATTGATACAAATCGTTGCCTTTTTTTTCTTCTCCTCCCAAAAGTGTATTTGACCGTACATGGTGGATATATATAATTATTCTAGAATTGCTCCCCCCCACTTCCTTCAAAAGCCGTTTGAAATCATAATAATAATAATAATAATAATTTTTTTAAAATATTTTTTATTTAGAAATATATTAAAATAATATATATATTTTTTAAAATTATTTAAAAAGATTCAAAATCTACCCAAACCCATTTAAAACACACAGTGTCATGCAGGGTTAGTTTAAAATGATTTAATTATTATTATTTTTAGAACGGATCCCTTTAATTATTGAACTATATATACGACATGATGATTTTATACATGGCAGCACGTTATTACAATACTTTAATTATTTATTGGTAGTGGTTGGAATACAGAGGCTAACTTAACTTTTCATAAATCAAAAAATATGCATTATGCATTTTCGTCGAAACCTACCATTAATTTGCAATATGCATTTTAATACATTTTGTTGTAATAAAAAAAAAATATTTTTTGAAACATTATGCAATCAAAATTCTTACTCTCAGGGTTTATTATTATTTTTAATTATAGAGTCAAAATTGCACAGAGCTCATGAATCCAGCTTAATTTGAAATTTCCATGGCAGTTTCAGGCATTCTTGGACCAGGACAACTTTAACTCATACTTTACGTTATGTTCTGACTCGTGTGAAAGAAAACATGAGAACAGTTTAAATTCAACAAGTTGATAACCTTTTGTCTTAGTGGTTTTTAAAATATAGCTTATATATTAGGTAGTTAAAGAAACTTGACACTTGATATTATTTAATATAAATAATTTATTATTATTATTTTTGGAATTAATTAATTTAAGTTAATTAATTAGATTTTCGAAACTAATTAATCTAATAATTATACATGACACCTCCTCCTGCTAAATTGTTCAAATAATTTGTATGAACTCTATAGACATATTGGTTTGAAGAGGTGTGTCTATAAACTTTATAAGCAAATTGGTTTGAAAAGGTGTTATTTTATTTATAAATATCAGTTTGATGTTGAGATAAATAAATTAAAAACAATCTTTTTTCCTCCTTAATTTTTCTCTATAAACTCTTTATTTATGTTTATCAAAAATAAAATAGAATTTCTTAATAAAATTATAGAAGTTTATGTCTATAAGTTTAAGGTTTTGCTATATCTTGAAAGTATATTGCTTTAACCTTACAACAAATATAATAAAGACAATTAATACCTTAAAGATACTAATTTTCACACCTCAAAACCTATTTTTTATACCCCTGACATTACAATTAACAAATCAAGATTTCACAGACATGTTTTTTGTGGTGGCGAAAGAGGTTATATGTATTATGCCAATATTTTTTTTGTCAAAAAGTCAATTCAACCAAAAAACTTAAGTTCTAAGATATAATTTATACTATTTCCTAACACATCTCCTCAAGTGAAAGACATTTGGACTTGAAACTTGTAAAGGCCTACATTATTTTGTACTTAATTTTTATAAAATAAATAGAGATGATGAGATTTGAACTCATGACTACTTAGTTATCAAGGCTATAATATTATGTCAAAGAACTAATTCAATCTAAAATTTTAAGTTAATAACTAAAATTTTAAAATATAATTTATATTATTTTCTAATTGCGTTATGCAGCGCAACATCCAAATGGGAAGACTATAGACTAAAGTTCTGCTTTTTGTTTCACTTTTGTTTCTTTTAAGAAGAATCATTCGGGTTTCCCCAGTCAAAGATTGGGCTGTAAGTGAGACATCTCTTCGTTAACATATAAACAAGTAGTTGTTCGTGGAGATTTCCATATATAATAGAAGAAAAATAAAATAAAATTGAAGTTGAATCTTTGAATCAGCATGAACTTTGTTTTTTTAAATTGCAACCAACTTTTTTTTTTTGAACGATCAATACCAGCCAGCAGACTGATCTTTACCAGGAACTTGAAAACCATGAGCATCACCAAACAATATGGTCACTGCATCTTAATTCGGTGTGGACTTTGATTTTAATTAGGACTAATTAGGTGACGTGCACACTTTGGTTTTAAGAGTCTATATCTATGTTAAAAATGCAAGAAGCTTTCTTTCCCGCAACCTTCTTCCAAATTTCCTGCGTATGTCCCTTCCTCAAAGTAAGACTGCACTTGTATCAGGAGATATTCATTTTATTTTTCTTTGGGTAGCTAGTGACATGGATTCATGCATGTTACTCGTTCAAATCTAGGTTTATGCTTACTTTTTTTTCATCACATAAACAACCATACCTATAACCTATGTTGAAAATAGTACAAGGCTTCTGTGATAATCTTACTAGATTGTCAAAACAAATCGAGAACTGGCCGGTTTATGCGTGGGATATATCAGCCTAGTTGAGGAAAAAGAAACGGGTATAACTTTTGACTTGTTTCTAATTTCTAAAAGCAAAGTCAAATTCAGAGTTACAAGAGCCATCATGACCTCAGCACTGCTGCAGCCAAGAAGCGTTTCAGCATTTTTAGACCACCAAAGGTAGTCACTGGTGGTGAGGTTCACCTGCATTCACACATAATATTATTTGGTAATGTAGAAAAAAATGCTTTATGCTGGTAGGACCCACTAAAATCAAAGATTGTGTCACAAGTTTTGAGAAGCAGTATTTTGCTGCTTCTTGTGGGAGAGGAAGCACAATAGTAGAGCATGGCTCCACTAGTTGTCGCACTGTTCACTAAAGTAAACAGTTTTTTTTCCTCGAAAAACCAGTGCGAAAAGTTTAGCTTTTTTTCCCTGAAAAACCAGTGCAGTTAATTGATTTCACTCGCATTATTCACGTGAACGTGAACAATAATTTTTTTTTAAAAAATTAGTTTAAGGTGTATTAAATTTACTCGTACTGTAATCTCAATTTTATTCCTGATAATATTTTACCTAATTTTATTGCACACTCAAAAAATCATGGAAACTATAGTTCTTGTCGAATGAATTTTGTACGTAATGAAATTGTATTTTTTTTTAAATTGTGTTTTACTCGAAAAACTAGTATTTAATAGTATTTAATAACACTATAAATTAGAAGGATATCGCATGATGACGTATCATTTGTGGAATTTGATCGCAATTCCAATTATGTTCTTGCCGGGTCTGACCTAGTTATAAAAAATTCAGTTTTTATTTTAATTTTAATTGTGTTTTATTCAAAAAATTAGAAGGAGATCGCTTGATAACGTAAAAAAAATTCAGTTTTTGTTGTTGCGCGTTTAAGAAACCATGGAAAATATAGTCATTGTTGGATAGATTTTGTATGTGATGACATTGCACATAGTTTAATGGAATAATAAAAAATATTTGATATCAATATTATTTATTTCATGATATAATAACAGTAGTTACATCTACAATATTTAAATTAAAAATTATTAATATTAATATATATATATATATATATATATATATTTTTAATTATGTTATAACCTCAATTTGAGAAGCATTTTTTTAACTAAACACATTAAACTATATTTTGTTCAAACTCAATTTCAACCATAGTTTTAACCAAACATATATTTTTCCAAACCAACCTCAACTAAAAGTACTTTTTATAAAACAACTTTTTTAAAACCACAACCACAACATCAACCTCAAAACCAAACCTAAAAGACATGACTTGGTTTTTTTTTTGGCTTGATTGGCCCTTTCTCACCCAAGGATCCGACAAAACCCCTTCTCAAAGAAAAACAATTCAAGACAACACAACGTAAACCCCTCCATTTTTGTTGTTTTACTCATTTGATTTTTTTTTCTCTTTTAAGAACAAAACATAATATTTCATTAATATCAAATTAGCTTTCTGTTAATCTTACAACCCAAATAAACATCCAAATCAGAGTTATGAATGTTTGGAGCAAAGGTGCTCACTTTTGACGAGTAAACTTGACTCACGAGCAACTCATATGCAATACCCATATATTCTAGAAAAGAAGAAAGTTTTATAATGGTATAGGCACAACCATTATAGAAGGACGAAGAAGATAGTTGGAGACACAGTAAAATAGGTGATATAATCAATGAATATTTTTTATTATTTCATTTTTTATAAATAAGTTTGTAATATGTATTGTTTAGTGTGTGGAATGATCAAGAGAATCACAGAGTTAGAAAGAGAGATTCATAAGCTTATGGTTTTATTGATTTTAGTGTTTGTTGTGTGAATTTCTCTTTTTAGAGGTACACCAATAGCAACCTCAATCACACACTCCACCAACAAGTGATATTAAAGCATAGAAAAAACAAAGCTCTCAAAGATGATAAAAGAAAGGATTGTAAAGTCAAAGCAATCCTATACTAGGTTTAGGTTTTTGATGAAGCAATATTTGAGATCGTATCTCTACGAAGATATCAAAAAATGTTTAGAAGATAGAATGTAGAGCAAGCACAACACTCAAAACTACACATCAATACAGAGAGGTAAGTATGGGGGAACATCATAAAAAGAAAGAGGTCTTAACTCAAAATCTAAAGTAAAAGGTGGCAGAGGATTATTTGAAGGAGAAAGAGGATGATTTAATTATAAAGGACAACGAAATAATATTTCGTGAAAAAATGAAGATAAAGGAGAAGTGGTTACAACAATCATCAAAATATTGATAAAACAAAAACATTTAATGCTATAAATATCATAAATATGGACATTATAGCAATGAATGTCGATCATCACCATCAAATAAAGCTAACAACAAATCCCACTTTATAGAAAAGAAATAAGTTACTGGAGATTCGATGAGTTTGATGACATACAACTCAACTAAATAGGACCAAGGTATTTGGTATTTTAATTTTGGTGCCAGTAATCATATGACCAGTAGAAATATTTTTTTCACTAAAATTAATGAGAAGGTTTATGGATAAATCATATTTAACGATATTTTGGAAGTTCTACTCCAAGGAAGAAGATATATTCTTATAAAAAAAAGATGGTAATTGTCGCACGTGTGCGGCGTTGCGGCGATCGTCTACTCTTGTATTGGGAAAGTGGGGAAGATAAGAAATTTTTGTCTTTTATCAGTGGAAAGAGAGAATGAGAATCACCACCTAATATTTTGGTCACTAGAAACCCTAACCGGTCTCAGAGATCGGGTACAGGGACTGGTTGCGTAAAGAAAAAATATTAGCACCTCAAATACATCCTACCTATTGTAAGCTGCACTGTTTGATTGTCTGATAAAAAGTTAAGGTGTTATTGTATTTCTAATTGTTGGTTCGTCTATGGTTAAGAAAAGTCCTCCTCGGTAAGGAGGTCTTTATCTTATCGAGTAAAAACCTAACCGTTTTAAAGTTAAAAGAATTTAGGAATACATCTTACGTATAAGTTCGTAATCCCGGCTATTGAAAGCAAACAAAATATTATTTTTGTATTTTTTGAAATATTGGTGTAGTTCTCATGGTTTTAATAATCTGGTTATTAAAACCAAAATGCATCTAACACATATTTTTATTTTTTTTGTTTTTTGTATGAAAATATGATATGATTTTATTTTTAATCTTTTAAGAAACTTGGCCGTATGCATGAAAACAAGCCTTTTTTTATTTTGAAAATTTTGCAACATTTCAGAGAAAACTAGGTATTTTAATACCAGATTTGCAACGGCCCAAAAGTTTTTTTTTTTGGACTGGGCTGGACCCGACCCAGTCATTTTGGGTCTTGGTCGGTGTTGTCTGACCCAATGAATAGTGGAGCAACTCTCCACTATTCATTTTGCAGAATAATGGAGATCACGAAGAAGAAGAAGAAGAAAAAGAAAAAGAAGAAGAAGAAGGGAGGGGAAAGGCTAACCTAACAATGGCTCATGACGGTTTTGGTGGTGGGAACGTGGAAAACAGGATGTGTTCGTGATGGTTCTTCCTCCTTTCTCTTATGTTTCCTCTTTTCCTCCTCTCTGTTTTCCCTTGTTATTTCTTTTTTTTTTTTTGCTTCTGTTTCTTTTTTTTTTCCGATCGTGTTTCCCCTTCTCTGTCAAAATGTCATTTCATCCTCTGTTTCTTTGTGTTATGTTTTTTCCCCTTTTCTGCCTTTTTTTTTTCTTTCTCTCTAGAAAAACTCCTCTGTTTTCTACTCTGTCAATTCCCTCTGTTTTTTCTTCCTAAAACCTCAGTTCATCCCCCCTCTGTAATCTTTCCCTCCTTTTTTTTGTTATTTTAGTTTCCTCGTCCCTTTTTTTCCTACTATTTCCTTCTCCAATCTTTTTTTTTCCTATTTCTCTCTTTCTTTTTGGTTTTCTTCGTTCTCTTCTCTATAATCTCACCCCTATTTTTTTTTAATCTTTCTCTCTCCATTTTACTGTTTGTTGAGTGAGGTATTTATAGGATAGTGGTAGCGGGAGTTACCCTACCTCTATCCAATCATGGAGACAGGGCAGAGCGGCTAGGGCGGCCTCTGTGCAGTTGCCCCAACCGTCTGGAGGGCATGGCTCCCCTGTCTAATCTTCATCATGGTGGCTGGTGAGGGGCGTGAGTTGTGTCAGGGTTTGGCCAAGTGTGGGAGAGAGAGAGAGAGCAAGAGAAAAAAGAATTCTTCTTCCCCTACCTCGTACGTCCAGGGAAAGAAGAAGAAGTACAATGCTGTTTACAACGACACCGTGTTGTGCTCTTTTTTTTTCATGAACAATGCATTGAAATGGCGCCGTTTTATACAAAACATGTCGTTTTATTTAAAAGAAAATGACACCAAAATATGTTAAATTCCAAATCAGTCCTCTATTTTTTATGTGTTTAATCAATTTCTCAATTATAATTTTAATTTTAAGAATCAATTCAATTGTATCCCTGCTAAATTCCAACGTAAGATTTAATGTTGGCTGCCTTTTTCATTTTAGTCTTTGGTTTTGAATTTGTGCATTTTGACCATCAATTGATCAGTAAACTTTCAAATTCTTCAATTTAGCCCCTGATTCAGTCAATTTCAGCCCCTTTATTTACGTGCCTTTTTCAGTTTGGTTTTTGGTTTCAGATTTCTTAATTGAAGTTCCTAATTGGTCATCAAACCTCAATATTTATGCAATTAAGCCCCTGATTTGACCAAATCAACTCTAAAAAATTATAATTTGACCCATGAACTTTAATTTCTTCGAATTAAAGTCCAAATTAACTTAAAAATCAATTTTCTTACAATCAAACCTTCCATAAAATCAATTAAACTTTCAATAAAATTTAATTGAGTCCATAAACATATGATTTTGGACTTTTCTTTCTCAAATTGAATTTTTTTTGGTTAACAGAGCTTTCATAAGTAAAAAATATATTGTCAAATTTCAAACTTTGTATTTTATAACCTCTTCAACCTTTTTTTTGACCATTTTCTAGGCGCTTTGACATCCTCTTCTCATTGCTACATATTTTTTGTTTCTTTCAAATGTTTTTTTTGGTATTTGCTTCTTTTTTGTGCGGGGATCCAAAAATGGATAACAACAGTAATCATGCATTTATCTTCAATGTCTACTATTTGCTATAAATGAAGATAAATATATTAAGCTTTAGACAATTTCTAGAGAAAAGTTATCAAATAAGCTTAAAGGATTTGTATTTGACACTTTGCAAATACTTGAGGAAAGTTGACTAGAGTTAAAATGACAAAGAACATGACCTTTCACTTACTATTCATCATGACATATCAAAGTGTCTAAAAAGTGTTGTCAATGATAAAGACTGAAATCTTAATTTTAAGAGTCTAAGGAAGTTGAGAAGCAAGAAGATGGCGAAAGGTCGTCTAACATTCAATATCATAATGAGATTTGTGATAGTTATGTTCTCAGTATGCAATATAGAAACAACTTTAAAAAATAAGTATATCAAAAAGTAACCAAGCTATTTAAGTTAGTTTTAAAGTTGACTATACTTTGATAGCCATATACCTCAATGTATATGGTTTGTTAAATCTAAAATCAAATGGTGGGAAGTGATATTTTCTCACATTTATTAACAACTATAATAAAAGAATTTTGGTGAATTTTTGAAAGAGAAAATCAGAGGTGTTTAATAGCTTCAAAGAGTTCAAAGCTTTTATAAAAAAGATAAAGTGGCTATCGAATTAAAATGCTTTGACTAGATCAAAGTGGTGAATATACATTAAGTACATATGAAGAATTCCCAAAGAAAAAAGGAATTAAACATCTATACACTCTAGCCTACACTCTATATATAAATGGTGTAGTTAAGAGAAAGAATTGTACTATCTTTAACATGGTTAGAAGAATGTTGAAGGAAAAGTCCTTGCTTAAAAGCTTTTGGGATGAAAAAGCTTCAGATACAACTTATCTTCTAAATTTGTGTGCTATGGAAATTTTGAAGATTAAGACACCACATGAAGCATTGAGCACTCATAAACTAAATGTGTGTCATCTTTAAGTTTTTGGATTCATCATGTATTCCAAGATTAATTTCAGAGGCTAGAATATAAAAACTTGAAAATAAACAAGAAAAGTTTATCTTTGTTAGATATGGTAATAGAATATGATATAAACTTTACAATCCCATCACCAAAAAAATTTTCTTCAATAAAAATATCATTTTTAAAGAAAATGAATCTTGGAGATGAGACCAAGCTGAGTCTTTTTGAAATGTAAAGTTAACTGTTGAAGAAAAGCAACATGCTCATTTAATAGAAGTAGAGACATAAACTTTATAAAGTGTTCATCCTTCACCATAGATGAATGAAACTTTAGATTCAATAGCATGAAAATTATCTAACATAAGGCCTAAAAGGGTTCAAAACTTGGAAGATTTGTACTAGGACATAAGATTTATATATGATAATGAGTTTATTTTATTATATTTATAACTGAGTTGTGATCCAGTTAGTTTTGAATAAGTTAACAAAAAAGACAAATGAAGGAGTACAATGGATGAAAAATTAGATCCATTAAAAAACCAAGACTTGAGAGTTGACTGCACTCCTGAAATAACACAAAACCATTAAATTCAAATAAGAAAAAGATGAATGCTCAATAAGGAGTTTAGAGATGGAAGGCCAAGTTTACCATAAAAAGGTACAAGTAAGAAAAAAAAAATATAAGAAAGTCTTTGCTCTTATTGTTAGAGTTGAAATCATCAAGCTGTTACTTTTAGTAATAGGATAAGAGAGATGAAAGATTTATCAACTGCCTGGATGTATGAAGAAAAAATCTTTATTGACTAACTACCTGGATATGCTAAAAAAAGCTTTATATGGATTAAAACAAGCTCTATATCTATAAGATACTAGGATCGATGACTATTTTATGAAAGATGAGTGTAAAAAATATCCTTATAAACATGTATTGTACTTGAAAAAGGAAGTTGGTGGAAGTGTGTTATATGCTTGTATATAGATATGTGTGTGTGTGTATATATATATTGATGATTTAATCTTTACCGATAATCATTTAGTTATGTTTGAATTATTCAAGAGAAGCATGGTTAAAGAGTTCGAGATGATGGAATGGGCTTAATGGCATAACTGTTTTAGGAATTAAAGTTGTACAAAGTGAAAAAGGAATTTCATAGCATAAAAAAACTATGCAAGAGAAATTCTTAAGAAGTTTAACATGGAGAAATGCAATCTAGTCTTTACTCTAGCTGAAGCAGGATAAGAATTAAGAAAGAATAATCAAGGTGATCTTGATCCAACCTGCTTTAAGAATCTAGTTGGAAGTTTAAGATACCTAACATGCACTAAACCAGATACACTCTATGGAATCAAAGTAAAGAGTAGGTACATGGAATCTTGATTAGTCTCATCTAAATACCACTGAAATAATTATTTGGTACAAGAAAGGTTCTTTCAATGATGGAATGTTCTACATATATTCTGAATATTTCAAACTTATTGGTTACTTTGATTGTGATTAGGGACATGACTTGAATGAAAGAAAAAGCAAAACTTGTATCATATTTTTCATAGGAGATACAACATTTACTTAGATATCTAATAAGCTAGCTATCGTGACATATAACGAGTATGTTGTTGTTAGAGTAGTTGTATGTTATGGTATTTGGTTGAGGAACATGTTAAAGTTTTTAAATTTCTTGCAAGATAATCTTATAGAATTCTATATGTTCCACGATCACTTTAGTAAAGAACTCAATGTACCATGAAAGAAGTAAGCATTTTGATACTCAATATCATTTCATTAAGGAACATGTAAAAAACAAAGAAGTTGAGCTGGTATCTTGCAGAACTTATGATTAACTTGCTGATATATTTATAAAACTACTCAAGTATTATGTATTTACAAGAATGAAAAAGATGCTCGTACTGAAAAAGTTTAGAAAGTCAAATTTAAAGGGGGGATGTTGATGACTAAACTTGACTCCCTACCAACATGCAGTAGATTTGCATTCTAAAAGAGGAGAGCGTTTTTCAATGGCAGGTGTAACCATTATTGAAAGAATGAAGAAGATATTTCGAGGCTAAGTGACATGATTAATGACTTTTGGAGCATTTTATTTTTCTATAAATAGGTTTGTAATATACATTAATAAATGTGTGGAATGATAAGAGAATCAAAGAGAGCTAGAAAGAGAAAATTGTAAAGTTGTAGCTTTCATTGATTTTAGGGTGAGTTTGTGTGGGTTTTTCTCTCTTAAAGTTGTATCAACAATGACCTCAATCAATTCTATTAATGTTGTATATGGTGATTGGAGGTTAAATATTTTCTAAAATTATAAGCATTGCTCTTGATGTTATATATTGAGATCCATTACATAAAAGAGCCACTTTATTAGAAAACAAACAAGCAAGAAAATCAATACACTCAACTACTGGTAAACAAACTAGAAAGAAAGTTAGTCGCTCAAAACACGAGCACAATTAAAAACAAGGAACATTCAAAGCGTGCTGATTAAGCCATAATTTTTTTAGCAAGCCGAGAAATATCATGTTAAAATCTTCGTAAGTTTTCACTCAAAATAAGTCTTAATTGATGGCTTGATGGAGGAAACCCCTGTAACCGAGCAGTATATTAGGTTACAAGACAAGCAAGAGTATTGGTTCCAGCTATGATCGCAAACGTGCTGCTAGTACCAGACAAATACAGAAAAGATAGAGAAACCTAACTCTTGCATGGATTCTTTTAATTTCTTCCAAAATTGAGTTGAAATTTCTCCAGCACGTGAGTTTAAAGATTATTAGCTATAGCTGATTGAATGCCAGAAGTCCCAACAATTTAATTTGACAGCTAGAGTGCACTTAATTATTATTTTTTCCTTGAGTGGTGACCTAAAGATTTAATCTCTTAATTGAAATAATGAACATTTTTTTTTCTTAATCACCAAGTTAATTTCTTAAAATCGCAATTAATTACTAAGCAATTAGATTCAAATTTCTGACCCTATAAAGTAGAGCTGCATAAATACTCGCCACCTCCACTTAAATTCTAGCAAGAACGTACAATACTCAAGGTTTGCTCTAATAACGTACGTTTAGATTCTGCGTTACCGTGCATCAAAATCTTGCATATGACGGAAGTTTTTGCTTTTCTTGTCGTCTTGGTATTTCTCACTTCATTATTATTGTTATTATTATTATTCTTGTGATTATTATTAGCTAGCCCTACGCACAACATGTATTTACTGTGTGTGTATATACATTCATGTATTTATATAAAATGCATGTGAGCAGTCTTATATTAATTAGGGTTTGAAGGTGCAAGGAAATTGATCGAAAAATTGCGTCCATCTTAATCAAAAGGGGCAAAGGAAACCATGTGTTGGCGAAATTTCGTCTCGATCTCGAACCAATTTCTCACAACTAATTTAATATTAGGATTAGAAATGGTCGTATATCCTCTATTTCACTTCCTTGAAGTCAATTCACGTGCTTCTAATTCTATAAATAGGAATTAAACCTCAAGCATCACATTGCACCTTACCTAAGTTCAATTATAATTTTTATCAAAATTATTACTTTCATGGCTAGGCAAAGCGATATGATGGTCTCAAAAATAGGCATCATTGGAGCTGGTGTAAGTGGTATAGCTGTTGCTAAGCAGCTATCTAACTACAATCCAGTGGTTTTTGAAGCGAGTGACTCCATTGGAGGGGTGTGGAAAAGTTGCTCTTACAGCTCTACAAAACTTCAATCCCCTCGCGGTGATTATGAATTCACTGATTTTCCCTGGCCTAACAGAGATGACCCAAGTTTTCCTTCTTATATTGAGATATTGGATTACTTGAAATCCTATGCTGAGCGTTTTGATGTGATGAAGTACGTGATGTTCAACTCAAAGGTGGTGGAGGTCCGGTTTGTTGGTGGCCGCGAACCAGCTGATAGCGGCGAACCCGGGGAGTATGGCAGCCTTTTGCCAGGACTGCCGGTATGGGAGGTTGCTGTGCAAAGCAAACAATCTGATACCATTCAGGTCCTTACTAATGTTTTTTTTTTTTTCCTACACTAGCTTCAAAACTAATACTGCTATTTTCTTTTCTCCCATCAACATAGCTCAAAACTCTATTGCTAGTTAATTAATATACAGATGTACTTCAAGACTGTCTTGGCTATTGTACATATATACTGTCAATATTCTTTGCTGATTATTCGTATTTTGCTTCCTTTCAGTGGTACGCGTTCGAATTTCTTGTCGTTTGCACTGGAAAGTATGGAGATATACCTAAGATTCCTGAGTTCCCACTCAAGAAAGGCCCCGAAGTATTCAAGGGCAAGGTGATGCATTCCCTAGATTACTGCAAGCTTGACAAGGAAGCGGCTACTCAACTGCATAAGGGAAAGAAGGTGGCAGTCGTTGGCTTCAAAAAATCAGCTATTGATTTAGCTCTTGAGTGCGCTGAGGCAAACCAAGGTACAAGCTCGGCTTAATTAATTAAATATGCTTCATTCATGCTTTTGATGAATTGCATATTCATAATATTACACGAACTAACTTATCTGCATGTCAACGGCCAACTTGTTTCTTTCATATATTAATATATAAGTTTCACAGGATCTTTAATAGAAGTTTCATTTCTTTTTTCTTATACACCCACACAAACACAAGTATTAATCTTAAATAGATTTTGTTTGATCAATTTTAAATTTTATTAATTTCCACATCTCTCTCTCTCTCTCTCTTAAAAAAAGATTAAAATCTGGTTTAATTATATGCTATATGATCCATACACGTAAATCACGAACTTTTAGCAAGTAGTTTTTGAATATATGTTCTCTCTTGTAAGTCCCACAGCAATTGCTTTCAATTTCCTCCTTTTCTGGTACAAGTGATGGCCTCACCAGTTTCTCCACAGCTTATTGTTTAATTAATGGGCCATATTTCGAGTCTAAGATATAAAATAATATAATATATATAAAGACACCTCTGGACATTTTTGCTGCTGCTGTTGTTGTGTGATCTTACGTGTTGATAGCGTCATAGTTTGGTCCCAGAAAAAGTAGCAGAGACAGCAATAAATCTTTGAATGGTTAGAATTAATGATGTTCCACGTTAAATTGATGTAGCGTGCATGGTAACACAAGTCATGCTAATGGAAAGAAAAAAAGCCATCTCGTGGTCAATTCTCAGAATCTACAATGAAAGTATAGATCATGTGTGGACTTATTGACTGCACATGTTTTCAGCCATTTAACGTTCCAGCTTTGACTCTTGCATGTTTGATGATCAAGGGACAGTTTTCCACGAAGAAAAAAGAAAACCACCTGTCCCATATCTATCTTGATTCTTCACATACTTAATTTGCACACATGATTTTTGGCGATGGTGGAGCAAAAATATATGGAATTGTTTTCGCTGAAAAGAAATGGATGATCAAGTTCTTTTCTTTATTTCCAAAAACAGAAATTTCAGAAACTATTCTTCTCCGTTTTACTAATTAAATCAAGATGTCATGTTTGAATGTGTTGTAGGTCCTGAAGGGCAACCGTGCACCATGGTTGTTAGGACATTACATTGGACTGTGCCCCATTACTGGGTATGGGGTTTGCCATTTTTCTTGTTCTTTTCCACAAGATCTTCTCAGTTCATACACGAAAGGCCAAACCAAAGTCTCCTCAGGACTATGCTTTGCTTGCTGCTATCTCCCATGGTGAGCACATCTTGACATATTCGATTCATTTTGAAGTCCTAAAATGCTAATGGTGTGACTGGTTCTAATACTGTAATGGAATTTCACAGAGGCATGTAGTTTCCAAGTTTATAGAGTCCTATCTCCTCCACAAACTTCCTCTGCAGAAATATGGATTAAAACCAGATCACCCTTTCATTGAAGACTATGCATCTTGTCAGATGGCAATCATGCCAGAAAATTTCTTTTCTGAGGCAGACAAGGGGAAGATTGTGTTCAAAAAGGCATCAAAATGGTGGTTCAATAAGGAAGGACTTGAATTTGAGGACAACACTAAAGTGGAGGCTGATGTTGTCATATTTGCAACTGGTTTTGATGGGAAGAGAAAGCTCAAAGACATCTTACCGGATCCTTTTTGCAGTTTGTTAGAGGATGCCCGTTCTGGTGTTATGCCCCTGTACAGGTAAGCTTTTTAAAACCTAAATCCGTGGCAATAGCTTCAACTTGTTTATCAGAAGAGGTGGTCCTAATAATAACTTCTTGATTTGCGTTGCAGGGGAACTGTTCATCCATTGATACCAAACATGGCTTTTTTGGGATTCATAGAGAGTGTTGCGAACCTTCACACATCAGAGCTGCGCAGCATTTGGCTGGCACGACTTATTGACAACAAATTTAAGCTCCCGACTATTGACAAGATGCTTGAACAGGTTTCTAAAGAGATTGAAATTGCAAAGAGGACTACAAGGTTTTATAAGAGGCATTGCATCTCAACTTTCAGTATCAACCACAGTGATGAGATCTGTGAAGAAATGGGATGGAGCTCCTGGAGGAAGAATAACATGTTATCAGAAGCATTCAGCCCTTACGGTAGTAGGGACTATGAACTGAAATAAGAGTCTATCGCAAGAACAATAACGGAATTCATTCGTTATGTTATGTTATTTTGTTGCAGGGTTCTCATATTTACATGTTAAATTAATAAACTAGCTAGCTAGAATAGTTACCCTTACATTATTGTGAAATACAAATTCGTGACCTGAATGATTATTTATTTTCCTTTTATTCTTCTTGCATGGATGTAGACTTTTATTTCGCAAGTTATTTCTCATAAATATCTTATGTAAAAGACAACTAAATTCAAAGTATACATGTTTGGAGAAATATTGCTCATGCTGATTTATTTTTTTATATATATAATTATTTGTTGGCTCGTTTATGTTATAATTAATTAATAATTTATTTATTTAACATAGATATAACCTAGCAACCCATAAGCAGTCGAATAAAGTTTTCATTTTCGCGTAAAACAACATGAGTTCCTACAACTTAATGTTAAAAAAAAATCAATTATTAATTATATGTTTCTTTCTTTAAATATTTCTTTCTCTTATTTCTGCTGTGAACAGATGATCAAAATAATTGTAAGTGATCAAGAACTCAATACAAATTAAATGAATAACTTATTTTATATATGAAAGCAATTGAACGAGTAAAAACAACACACTATAACTCAACTAATACTATATGGAAAAGAAATTGACAGCTAAACAATAACAACTCTAATATTAAGAGATTTATTCTAATAAAACATGCCAAATAGTAATCCTTGAAATAAGGTATTTCTTATCATTCCCTCCCTTTAATTGTTGTATAAGTAATTAGTTTGCTCCAAGCATCATACATACTCCTAATTGATCTTGAAGCTTTAAAAATGCCTTCAACTTAAGTGGTTTAGTCAATAAATCTGTCACTTAATCTTGAAAACCACAATGCACAAGCTCAACAACTCTATCTCGAGTAAAATCACGTAGAAAATGAAATTGCACATCAATGTGCTTACTGTATCCATGCATAACATGGTTTTTTGAGAAGTCGATGGTTGAGCTGTTATCACACATCATAGTAGTGCAACCAACTTGTGCATGACTCAACTTCTCTAGAATCCTTCTCATCCATAATGTTTAGTAAACATAGGTTGCAGCTTCCACAAACTCGGCTTTAGTTATTGAAAGAGTGACTGTAGGTTGTTTCTTTAAAGACCAACAAACTGCTTCTCCACTTAGCATTTCTCCACTTAGCATAAAAACATAACCAGATATGCTCCTTTTATCTTCTAAGTCTCATGCATAATCACTATCAGTGAATGCAACCAACTCCTTGTTCCCACGTTTCTTGTAAAATATTCCATAATCAACAGTGCCCTTTAAGTATCGTAGTGCTCTTTTTGCAACCTGCAAATGAAGTTCTGTTGATCTGGCCATAAACCTGCTTATAAAGCTTACAACAAACATTATATTTGGCCTTGTAGCAGTGATATACATAAGACTACCTACTAATTTTTTTTTTTATAGTAGGTCTCATCAATTCTGTCACCTTCTTCATTTTTCCCAATTTTGAAACTAGGAACAATAGGATTCATCACTGCATTACTTTCTCCCATTCCAAAATCTCTTAGAACCTCTAGTGTGTATTTTCTTTGATAGACATAAATCCCATTATCCTTTTGTAACACTTCTACACCCAAGAAAAACCTCATTTTTCCCAAATCAGTCATATTAAATACCTTTATCATTGACTTTTTAAACTCTAACATCATTTGCTCATTATCACCAATAAAGATCAAGTCATCGACATAAACATTAACAATTAAAATTTTACCTCTACTGTTTTGCTTGGCAAATGAGATTTGCTCACTAATGCACCTCTAGAACCCTTCATGAGTTAAGTGAGCCTCAATGCGACTAAACCAAACTTGAGGAGCTTGTTTTAATCCATACAAGGCCTTATGTAGTTTGTAAACCTTGTGCTTACCTCCCTTCTACTCATAGCCTCTTGGTTGCTTTATAAAAACATCCTCACTTAATTCTCCATGGAGAAAAGTGGATTTAACATCGAGTTGATAGATAGGCCAACTTCTCTGAGCAGCTAGAGTAATGATCATGTGTACAGTGTCCATCCTTGCAACTAGGGCAAATACCTTTGTGTAGTTCATACCATGTTATTGAGCATAACCATTTGCAACTAATCGGGTCTTGAACTTATCCACCTTACCAAACTCATTAAGCTTGATCTTATATATCCATTTCACTCCAATCTTCTTAGCTCCAACTAGTAATTCGGTCAAACTTCATGTCTCATTTTTCTAAATTGACCTTATTTAGCATCCATAGCTTGCCTCCGCTTGTAACTCTTCACTACCTCTCCATAGCTTAGTGGATCATCAGGAGCTACAAGTTTTATATTCAACTCATTTTTTCCCTTTGATAACCCTTCTTCAGAGACATAGTCTGTCATCCAAACAGGAGCATTTATCTCTTTTCTCTCATTCGGTCTAACATCCTCTTCATTTGTTGTATTTAAAGAAGCATTTTCTATGCCTTCAATATCATTCTCACTTGTCTCATTACCTTCACTGCCATTTGTTTCATCTTTATTAGTGTCATTCTCTTTTTCTCCCCATTCTAAATCCATTAGTAACTGCTCCATGTAACTCATATCTCAGTCCCATTATTTTTCTTCTTCAAAAATTACATCCGTGCTAATCATAACTCTCTTTCCAATAGGATCATACAACCTGTAACCTTTGGATTCTTCACTCACACCTAGCAGTACACAACAAAAGCTCTTGTTTTCGAGTTTGGTTCATCTTGCATCAAGCACATGGACATGTGCCATACATCCACATACTCTAAATTGTTTAACTAAGGGCTTCACTCCACTCCATGCTTTTCTAGAAGCATGTCTTTAATAGCAAAAATGCAACACTATTCAACACATACATAGTCCAGTTCACTACCTTAGGCCAGAAGGTTTTGGGAATCTTCTTATCTGAAAGCATAGACCTTACCAAGTTCATCATTGTCCTATTTTTCCTTTTAGCCACTCTATTTTGTTGAGAACTGTAGGTTGTGGTGAGCTGCCTTTTGATTCAATTTTGCTTACAAAACTCATTGAATTCCATATAGTTGAAGTCACCACCTCTATCAATTCTGAAACACTTAATAAATTGGTCAATTTCTTTTTCAACAAACTTTTAAAATAATTGAAAGACCGGAAAACTTCTAATTTTTCTACCAAGAAATAAACTCATACTTTTCTGCTATAGTCATCAATAAAGCATAAGGAATACCATTTCTTGCAGTTTAAGATTGGTGTGATTGGGTCATAGATGCCAGCATGAATGAGATGTAGTTTATGAAATGCTCTCCACTAGCTCTTTTTTGGGATGAGATCTTTGTGTTGCTTACTAATTACATAAGTAGTGCACATTGTAAATGGTGTAAGAAGTTGTGGTAATCCTTGAACCATTTTCTTGTATTGAAAGATTCTTAGTCCTTTATAACTAAGATGGTCGTTCATGCAATGCCATAGATGTGAAAGGTCTTGTGTAGGTGTATGGAAATAGGAAGCTTCTTTGACTTGAGCCTTTGCTAACAATACAAATATTTTATTAGCTATCATCCTAGTTTGAATAATCAAACCTCTCACATGATGGTAGATCTTGCTTATTCATGTTTTTATAAGAATAGCTAGACTTTTTTCCTGTAACTGTCATACACTTAGAAGATTATTCTTTAATTTAGGTACATAAAACACATATGTGACAACATGATGAAAGCCATCCAATTACTGCTTGACTTTTCCTTTCTCGAACACTGTCATCCTTGTATTGTTTTCAAGTTTTACTAGCTGTCTAAACCCCTCATTCAACTCACAAAACATAGCTTTGTCTCCACACATATGATTTAAGCACCTAGAATCTAAAAACCATGCATCCTCATGCCTAACTTCATGCAATTCCATATGAGACATTAACAATATCTCTATTTCCTCATCCAATTCAGCATAATTTACCTCTTTGTTCATAGTAGGACATTCATAATGGAAGTGGCTAAGCTTATAACACCTATAACACTCCATGGTGGTGTTGTTGAAGGCTTGACGCCCTCTGCCTCTTTTCCTTCCTATAAAACCTCTTTTGCCTCGACCTCTACCTCCTAACCTATCTTCAAGTGTCACTTTTAAGGCTTGTTCTTCCCTACTACTTTTCTGGAACTTTTGTTCATGTACAATCAATAAGCTTTGCAACTCATTGATTGAGAGCACATCAATATTCTTGGATTCTTTGATTGAATAGACTATGTACGTAATTGAATCTGTCAATCAAAGATTTAAGGATCTTCTGCGTAATTGTTACATCTTGCACCTGCTCCCTATAAATCCTTATTTTATTGGCAATAGTCATAAATTTAGTAAAGTACTTAGTGATATTCTCACCTGCTTTCATCTCGAGGGTCTCATACTCCTTCCTCGGTGCTTGAAGAATTAAACACTTCATTCTTGCATTCCCTTCGTGTTTCCTCTTCATTGAATCCCAGATTTGCTTAGAGGTGTCTTTCTTTAAGATGGTCTCCATAATAGTTCTATCAATTCTCTGAAACAGGTAATTCTTCACTTCTAGGTTCTTAAGCTTTAATTCTTCGAGTCTTTTTTGTTGTGCTTCAGTCACAATTGCTCCTGCCTCTGGCTCCACATAACCTGTCTTAACTAAGTTCCAAAATTCCTCGGATCTCATGAAATTCTCCATTAGCATGCTTCAATGGTCAGTGACCATCAAAGTGTGGTATGGATTGTTGGATGAAATTTCCATTGCCTTCGTTCGCCATCTCTCTATCTTGCTCTCCTGTGTTTATAAGTCACTTGAAAGACTACGATTCTTCTTTTTCTCAAGCCGAGTGGTGGCTCTGATGCCAATTTGTTATGAACAGATGATCAAGAGAATTGCAAGTGATGAAGAACTCAAGACAAATTGAATGAATGACTTATTTTATGAAAGCAAATGTGTCTAGCATTTTATAGCCTTATAAAATCCTAACTAAATGAGTAAAAACAGCACACTATAACTCAACTTTGCTACATGGTTCATGAAACAAAGAAATTGAGAACTAAGTAATAACAACTCTAATATTAAGAGACTTATTCTAATAAAACATATCAAACAGTAATCCTTGAAATAAGGTACTTCTCATCAATTCCTTAATACTAAATTTAGGTTAAATGCAAAGGTTAGCCTAACCGTATGCACTCTCTAATGGTGGATTGATCAACACTCTGAGACAACAGAGCTTTCTCCATTCATAATGAACCTCAATCAACATATGCTTCAAAGTTTAAGAGATTGAATTATATATCAACATATGACTTGCTAATACTTGCACGTTATCACATTCAACGATAGTTACATCACATGTTGAACGCACTAACACTCACGTTCTAAGTGCTTGTTTAAAAGTGTGGTAGATGTTGTTTCTTAAAGTGTTTTTGGCTTACAGAATGCATTAAAATGATATATTTTTTTTTAAAATTTACTTATAACATCAGCACATCAAAACGATTCAAAAACACTAAAAAATAATAATTTAAAACTATAAAAAAATTCCTTTGTAACTTGATTGATGTATATTGCATTCGTAGCTAATTGGACATTTGAGGTTTTATACATTGCTACGTACAATATTAATTCAAATGCTTATGTACAAGAAAGGTTTGCATAGAGATTAAATTAAATAAGTCAAAATCTGACCAGTCTTCATAAAATTAAAAACAATTATTTGGTAGTCTGATTCGCAACTGTGCTATCGTGAAAAAGGGTATTCTCCCAGTTTTGTACAGCAACTTGCAAGCATCTTCTGGTTTCTTCGGTCCATCTTTGGGTCGGTATTGAAACATTCTCTTCAAGAAAGATTAAAATATAAGAAAAGCAGTTCTTCGTGGTGATTGATGAATCTTTGAATCAACAAGATTAACCCGACTCTTTGCCAGGAATTTGATGGCAGAACTTCTTTACTATGTTCAAAATGTGGTCGCTGCATTTTATGCATTAGCTAGACTGTGGTTTTAATTTGGACTTCTGAGACCTGTGCACTTTCATTTTCAAATTCTACGTTCAAAATGCAACACGTTTGTCAGCCGAGAGTTTTTTTTTTTTCCCCCCTCCAAATTTCTTGGATATTTCCATTCCTCAAAGTAAGACACCGTGTGGCTGGAGATTCACGCGTGGATATATTCAAATTCCGAATCTATGAATTCTCAGCTTGTTCCATCCCAGCACAAGAATAAATTCCATTCAGTGATACAACTCTAAAATAAATCATCACAACCAACCGCTATTATCCCCTGATTGGTATATTCAGTGATTTTTTTAGTAAAATGAGTCCCGATTTATTATTTTATTATTTAATAAAATATAACTTAATTACATATTAATTAACTAGAAACATCCCATTAATCACTCCATAAGCCCACTTTAAAGAAAAATAGAGAAAGAAATGCTAGATGGAGATATTCTTATCAATTTTAATTAGTGATAAGTTTTTTTTTTATATCTATTTTTCTTTTAAAGTGGATCATAAAATAACTAATAAAATATCACTAAACACTATCCAATATCCACAATCGAAAAATCTCTCGTCCACCATCAATGGCTAGTGATAAATGCAAATTAACTATTCGGCCTCCTTTTCACATTGTATACTATAATGTTTGACAATGCATTTTAAAAATATTTTTAAAAAAATTTAAAATTTTTTAATTTTTAATTTTTATTTTAAATTAATATATTTTTAATGTTTTTAGATTATTTTAATGTGCTGATATCAAAAATAATTTTTAAAAAATAAAAAATATATATTATTTTAATATATTAAAAAAAAACACTTTAAAAAATAATAGTTGCTATAATTTTAAAAATCCTCAAAACCTGCTCCAAAAAACACAGTAGGCTGTTTTATGGCTAGTTTTTAATGGATTGGGCCCGATCAAATTACCTCCATTTAACTTTACAAAAGAGAAGAGAAATCCAAGTTCTGGGCCGTTCAAATAAAGAATGAGGAATTATTTTGAAAATTTCTGCTGCATATGATTTTGAAGTTTATCAGTAGCTGCTGATAGCGAAGAATTTGACGGCAAGAGAGCACAGGAACTAGCAAGCACAACAAAGCAAATATGTCAGATAGTTAGATAGTTATTATGTAGTGACTCGCATATCGTATCCCATTCAAATGTGTTTGAAGTTCTAATGTGCCAACGGTTGGCTCTACTGTAATGAAATTTTACAGAGGCATACATCTTCTCATATTTCATCTATAAACTTCAGTGAAGACTACGCATCTTGCAGATGGCTATCATGCCATTCAGAGAACGACAAGGGAAGATACATCATTCTGAACATGCAGTAAAAATAAGTTATATGCCATAAAATCAGCAACAGAAGACGTGTTTTACAAGACCAAAAGTAACTTAAAGTGCGTTTATAAAAACTAGTCCCTCTGTTAAAAAACAAATCCATCTCATGAACATTATGTGCATGGACCTCGGCCATTGTTCTCCTTCCTATTTTTGGTTGACACCAGAAACATTGTAAAACTTTGAAAGGTTTTGCAAACAATTGAATCTATATGCAATTTCATTATGCTACGACAACCGACATTTTAGCAAGCATTCATAACGAAAGAGAAGGGAAAAAAGAGTATTCTGTTACACGAAACAAAGGGTCCAAACCCAGATAATAACTAGTAATTACAAGGGATTGGATACAGCAAGAATTATTCATACCTTCAAGAAATAGATTAATGGGGGAAAAGGTGGAGACGAGAGCAAGACAACATAGAATGGATGGTTCAAAGGCTTTGAAGTAGTTTAAGAGTTTCATCAATATGCTTTTCAGGTTGGAACTGATTGTTGTAGATGAGTTGGACCACCCCTTTCTTGTCCAGAACATATGTCTGTCTCCCGGGTAAGGTCCCGAACAGGTCTGCTGGCACTCCCCACTCTTTCCTTATCTTGTTACCTTCGTCGCTCAGCAATGTAAATGGAAGTCTGTATTTTTTGGCAAATGCCTATAGTCATCGCACCATTTGTTAGCACAATGTCATTCAAGAAATTTGTTCTGCAATTTGAAATTGCAGAACTCACAGATGCATCTAGCATTTCATAGAGGATAGTAAAAGACACACATAACTAATTTAAGACTGATTAATCAAATTGTTGAGTGTTGAAATGGAAAAAGAAATAAGATCTTTTACATTAACTTGCTCTGGGATAAAAGGAAGCTTGGTTTTACCTTGTGCGATGATGGATCATCACCACTAATTCCAACAACCTCAGCGCCTGCTTTCTTGAACTTCTCATAAGAATCTCTAAAAGCACAAGCCTGCAAAAATACTTAATTTTTTTTTATATAAATTCACCACCTAAAGATGCCTGTAATTGATGAACATTCCAACCCAGCTCTCTTCTCATCAATTTCTAGTAATTAGTTTTTTTTTTTTCCCTGGTGAAAACTCCTAAGCAAAACCCTCCTACATTAACGATGGCCTTTGAAGTAATTGGGGAGCCACACACACATAATTGCAAATTTATTAATAGATAGTGCCTTCTAAAGTGTTAAAATGGATCACCAAACTTCCTGGGCAGTGGCTTCCGAACATGTTTTATAAATGTTATGGAAAAAAGTTGAAGATTCTCTTGGTCAAGTGGCAGACCTAGAAACCAAACTTTCTTATAGCGGAATTAGCATATTCTAATCAAGCTCACAGTGATACCTTGTGATGATACTCAAAATGCAATTATAATCGTTTATCTTGCCTGCATTATCTTAACTTTGCTTCGTAGTTGGTAGTCTCCCCATGAAAAGAAAAATGAAAGCTTTGATTGGACAGGGATTTAGTCACCTGTTTGGTGCACCCAGGGGTTTCATCAGCAGGGTAAAAGTAGACAACCACAGGCTTCCCTTTGAATTTGGAGAGGGACAAAGTCTTTCCATCCTGATCTTTCAAAGTGAAGGATGGTGGCGCCTGTCCTTTGTTTACCTAAAGACACCGGAAATAACCAATCAATCAACAAAAGAATGCCATAAAGCACACAGTTTTCATTGTGGAGCAAAATGTACCTTGGCAAAAATGGTATTCTTCACCGAAGAAGAAGATGGGATTGAAAGAGAAGTAGAATGGGAGAACTTGAGGCCATAGAACTGTGACTGCGATGACTTGGAGAGAATTGGGAGGTTTTGAGAAGATGAGGTTATGGGTTTAAGAGTGGGAAGCAAAGAGGGCAGAGAGTGTTTAGGGAGAGAAATGGAAGCCATTTCGACAAGGATAAGGAAACAACAGTAGCAACCAAAGTGTTAAAGTTTTTTGGTTTCAGTTATCTTACATGTGCTCAGTAGTGGAGGAAGATAAGGAGATGTGGGGGACGGGTGGAGAGAAGATGGGGATGGATTGGGTTCTTGGCGTGGACAATTAATGGCCCCAGCCTTTAATGGCTACGGGGCTCCCCTGACCATCCCTGATTCTCCGTATTCTTACAAATTTACGGGGCTACAGATTTGCAAAGTTCATCGGTGTTTACTTAATTGCCATTTATTTGATCTGGTGCAAATTGGGACATCATCACTATTGCCATGATGGACACCTACAAAAATCTTTGCTCTAAATGTAAATATTTTTAATATCATATTTATTTGTTGGAAAATAATTTTTTTAAAATAAATTTTAATAAAATAAATTATTTTATAATGTTTAGTAGTATAATAAAAAATAAATTGGAAAACACTTTTCAAAGATTTGATTATGTCATGTAAAATGAGCTGAAAAATAACTTCTTAATATTTTTTTTCTCAAGTTTATTAAAATAATGAGGAACAAATATTATAAATTAAAAGGTTGAATGAGAATGAAATTGAAAAAAATATAATTTCATAAATTATCTTAAATAA
Organism: Populus deltoides; assembly: GCA_015852605.2. Lineage (NCBI taxonomy): Eukaryota > Viridiplantae > Streptophyta > Magnoliopsida > Malpighiales > Salicaceae > Populus > Populus deltoides. The sequence continues at coordinate 15,115,700 of CM027575.2, forward strand.
AATAAATAATAATCAAAATAATAGAGATCAAATCAAAAAAATTAAAAAAAAGAAAGATGAAAAAATTAAAATAATAATAATTAACATTTCATATATTATTTCAAATAAAATAAGTAGCAATCAAAAGAATGAGGACCAAATTTGATAGATAAAAAATTTCAATAAAAATAATATAAAAAATTTCAATAAAAAAATGATAAGGAAAAAAAATAGCAATTATAAAAATAAGGACCAAAATTAATATAAAAATTAAATTTTAAGAGATGAAATTGAAAAATAAATATTGAAAACAAAATATATATAACAATCAAAAGTTTGAAGATCAAATTTGATATAATTAGCAAATAATAACATTTCTAAATTTTTCACAACTTCCGGAAAGTGTTTTCCCCCTAAATTTTTCAGGAAAACACTTTTTCAAAAACCAAGCCAAATTTTTCTTTGATTGGAAAGTGTTTTCCGTTGACCAACTTTTCTAATGACAAACAAACATAGGAAAGTTTAGAAAGTGATTTCCCGAAAACCACTTTCCAGAAAACAAACATAGCCTAAGAATTCAAATTTCAAACTCGTTTCAAATCGGCTTAGGATCTTAAGGGATGATTGGTGCGGGATATTATCCAATTACTCTTATTAAGATTGTTAATTTTGTTCTGTCCGTTTGGAATTACTAGTATACCTTATTTTAGTTTAAAAAACAAAATAAATTGGAATAAATTTTATCTTGCTGTTTTTAAATTTTTTTTAAAATAATATCTAGTTTTACGGTATCAGTCATATCTCTCAATCCGATTGTTATATTGAACTGAAAGTTTACAAAGAGTTTCCTAACATATTGGTATATCTCAGGTTAAAATGTTAGAGCAATCAAAGATTAGGAAGGCCTTGTGAGACTATTGATGACATTCTCATAATTTTGTCCAATTCATAATTTTATATAGAAAAGTCATTTTATTGTGTCATTTTATTAGATTAATTTTTTCTCAATTTCATTATTTAATAATGGGTTTATTAAGAATTGAGCTTCGTAATTTATTTTCAAGTTAGTTCATTAAAAAAAAATCATCTTCATTTATTTAGTCAAACTATATTTATATCAATCATCGTCGAGTTGATCAGGTCATATCGGTTCAACTCTTATTTTTTTTTTTACTTGTGTTAGAAATTTGAATTGCACAATTTCAAGTTAATTTATCTTTGGATTTGAATTAAAATTATGTTTGTTGAATCAATATTTTGAGTTGTGTATGTATGTGTGTGTATGAACAGTATAACTCTGAAACAACACGCCAAAACACTCTAAAACCAAAATATATTATTCCAATTGAAAAAATATAACATCAACCGGAATGGAATTGATAACCTTGCTCCTACCAAGGTATTTTAGAAGGAAAGAAAATTGTTGTTTTTAGATCCTAAAAATCTAACATTCCTTAGACATTACCGGTTATTCAACCATTGGTGGAATAATGTTTTTAGTAATATATATATATATATATATATATATATATATATATATATATATATATATATATATTTAAAGTCTTTTTTATAGCAAATGCAAAACACAAATGTTGAAATATGAAAATTAAAATTAAAAAATAATCAATTTAAAAGGATAAAAAAAAAAGACATGGGATACTTTTGGTTAACCTGTCAACTCGCAAATCGAGTCATGAAACCAATTAAATTTAATATTTTTTTATTTTTAAAAATGTTTTTCATTCAATTATATGTCAACTAGGTGCATTAGATTTTTTTTATATCAAATACCATTAAAAAAAACACAATATAGGGTAATGCTTGTGACTAAAATAAAAAAAAATAACCCTAGTTTTTTTAAAAGTTTGATAACAAAAAATAGTTTTCTTTTAAAGTCAAATAAGAAAGACCTTCCAAAAAAACAATGAAATGATTTTTTTTTTAATGTTATGGGATTAAAAACACATCAAATTAAGAAATTACAAAAACAAACAAACATGTCATATACTAAATTAAATAATATTCTATAAAACAAATATAAAATATTATTTAAAAAAACAACAAAAAAACCTAAAATTTAATTATGAAATTAGAAAAAAAAAACTAAAAGGATAAAAAACATAATCAATAATAATAAAAAAAAGGCTTAGACATACGGGCCTGGCTTGGAAGGCCAATATGCCTAGGCTTAAAAAGCCCAAGCACATGGTCTTTTAGCTCAGGCCCGCATGTTTGACTAAGTTAATTTTTTAAAGGGCAATTGACTTGTCGTTCACTCTTACTTTTTTTTTTTATAAAATAAACAAGCAAAGTGTCGCTTGTTATGACAATGAAGTGTCGTCGGTTCCTCCCTATATTTTGAGCCACCATGGTGGATGGAAAACCAGGGACTGTGTTTTTTTATATAAAAACTCATTTTTCAATATGTTTTGATCCAAACACCTACAAAACACTATAGATACCTTGATAAACTCATCTATGGCCTAAAAAACAATCCACAAACTTGAAATCAACTCGAAACAAAAAAAATCTTTCAATGGCAGGTCATCACCTAATTAAAAGAAGAACACTTTCTCTTTGTTACAGGCTATGTAATAGGAACATGAGCTCATCGATGTGGTATTGGATAATATAAAGAATTGATTAGATAGAAATAAAGTTATGCTTACTAATTTGCAAGAGAGATGATCCTAGAAGGTTCCTAATGGAAGGCAGTAAGAGATATTGAGGCTCCGAGTCGTGAATGTTTATGATTAAAAACAAACTTGTATGGGATTTATCAAGGCGAGCAAGGATGAACAACTTGCAATGCTTATTAAAAAAAATAAACTACTGGATGAATGAAAAGTTGCAGACCAATGTTAAAAGGATATAAAATGATCAGATGGTGATTCAAAAACATCAAGTTGTAAAACTATAAGTAGAAAGGCTAAAAACTTGTTGAATTTTTATGACTATTTGGAAAAAAAAATGGGAAAGAGTTCGGAAAAACTATTGCTACAGTAACAACTCCATGTCAAAACCTAGATCACACACTAAAGGATAAATTGAAAATTAAACATGAACTTCAAGATGAGAGTAACAGTGATGTCTATGAAGTTAAAGATTGCAATGCAAAACAGGAGATAGGTTTTGCGATTTGTGATAATTTTGAAGTTCTTTTACTAGACAATGAAAGTGAAATAACCAACAAATTTGAAGAAGATAACAAGAATAATAGATATAAAGTAGATCATTGCAATATGAATTTGGAAATCTAAGGTAAATAGGATGAAGATAATAATGAGAGTTAACTAGTCTCGTGGCACACACAAGCTGCACTAGTTGATGACCACAATAGAATAGATCTTTCAACTTGTCTTATGGAATAATATGAGATTTTATTGGAGAGCTTTGAGATGAGATAAAATGATGTTTAGTCGAGAACCTTGGGATGAGAAAAAAAGAAGTTAAATTGGCTAAAATAAGAGAAAATTGTGATTTTTTCGAGAGGAGAAAAGAAAAGAGGGGTCACATGTGAAGAAAAAAAAGTGTTGGAAAAACAAAGAAGCATGAGAGCTTTTATGCAAAAAAGAGTGTTGTTGAGAATGTTTGTTATATTAACAATTATATGTAAAATGGTGTTTCTTTTTCTTTATTGCAAGATTATGAGGACGCATTACCCACATATAGTGTTCCTATTATTGCTTCGAGGATGAATCATTTTAAGAAGAGAGAGAATATAGAATGATGAGAATCAATGAGCATCACTAAAGAATCCATTAGAAGTTACAATTGAGCCAATTATAAGGTCTAAAACTAAGAAGATCCTAGAGAAGTCTATTGGGTTGATTCAAGATGTTTGGGTTAAGAAGTTGCAAATATACCAAAATATACCTTTATGTACTAATTTGGTCATATATGAAGCTACAAGTGAAATTTTGTTGTGATTCTTATTGGGATAAAAACTAGACATCTTAGATTTTCCAACCATATATGGTAGGCCTACTAACTCATCCATATGAGAGAGAACAACATGTTTGAAGTTATGTTTAAAACTTGCTAACAAACAAGGAAAGTAAGAAAAAAAAATGTTTTACATATGATTTTGGATTCTTACAATGCAAGGATTTAATTACATGTAGAATCCTTATTTTGCAAGAATTTTTTACTTTCCAAGAATTCTTTACTTTCCAAGAAGATCAATCAAGAAACAATCCTTATTTTTCAATGATTCCTTATGCAACAATAATCCTTATTATTCAAGGACAATAATGGCGGTTTTGAACTTGTTTTTCTTAATGCACAGTTTTATGCTAATAAGCATATATTTTATCTGATCATTTGATTAAACTGAAGTTTTACTAGAAAATTATAAAGACTTTGTTTCCAATAGTTTTAAAATTTCATACCAATCAAATACTAGAAAAGGCTTTATGATACAGTCTAGACACTATTGTGTTAGAGTTGTATTATTTTTCTAATTGATTTATGATTTTTTTTATTTAGAATTTTTTTGTTATTTTTTCAGCATCTTTTATGATATTTTACCTAATATAAATAGGCTTATTTAACTTGTATTTAGGTTTTTTAGGATATACATGACTTATTTCAGAAATAATATTATATGTGTGCAAAATTGCTCATACTCGTGGTTCTTTATTGAACTCTTCAAAACTTATCAAATAATTATGTATTTATAGCATTCATCATTATACATTTTGTTCTTAGTTTTTCATAATCAAAGGGTTAGGGTCTTTCATCAATAACTTTGTTTCATTGATTCAAGTAATCACTGGATCGAGTTTTTTATCAATCTGATTTTACTTTCTTGGGTTATGTTTTATCATGTTTGCGGGTTCAATGGTTCTTACACTCCAAATTCACATTTTAGGAAGGCATCTAATAATCCACATACCCAATACCTCCTAAATGCATTCATCCCATTCTTATCAACTAAACTATATGGATTGAGAAAAATAATATTATTTAATTTGAAAGCATATTTTATAATAAAAATTAAAAAAATGAAAAAAATGAAAAAAAAGATAAAATTAAAAAAACCTAAAAAAATAATAACTTGTAAGATCTAAATGTTGAAATAATTGTCATAAAACTTCATAAATAAAAATATGGCTATATAAATGAAATATGTTTGTAAGTCATTGATTTTTCAAATATTTCATTAGTTAACCTCATAAACAAAGCATATTTATGGTTCATTTAAATTTTCTTGAGATGTTTGAACTCTTTAAATTTTTAGTTTGTTTGAATATTTTTTTAATTTTTTCCAAAAATAGCAAAACAAATATATGAGAAAAATATCAATATACAAGGGTATATGAAGGTGAAAAATTCATAAAAGGTATTTAAAATAATACAATTAATATATATAAGGATAGATGGATACATTGAATGAAACGAACCGCCTACCCCATTTCTAGTCATATAAAATATTTGATTATTTTCTTTTTGATTTTGAAGTTTTGTCAATTATGAATTCCCTTCTTTCTTATAAGATAGTCATTTATTGTACTTTTCTTTCTTATAAGATAGTCATTTATTGTACTTTTAGTGGTCAAAATTAACATATATTGTTATAACTCATTTTTGGGTTATTCTCCAATTCATATTTTTTTCCAGATAGACCATTACATTTTCCTGAGTGCTTGACGATCACCGCGAAGCCACACGTCGATATATATATATATATATATATATATATATATATATATATATATATATCAATGCTATAAAAAAAAACCAGTTATATTGTAGGGTCAATTATAGACATTGTATAAACATAAAAATAACACGAAAAATGAAAAATCAAAATTACAAATTATTGAGAAGACAAAAAATATGATAAATTACTTAATTCCAATCCTTATAAAAGCACCACACCAAAAAAAAACAAGGCGAGATTTATTATGGTGATTTTATAAATAATGTTAAACTCTAAAAAGATGAGAAATCTATAGGGTTGTTATGAGTTCAAAGAATGGTGGTGTGACTATGAACATAAACAATAGGCAATTATGATAATAGGATCAGATGTGGGTGACACTAATAAAGAATTATAGAAAAGCAGGCTCGAGTATAAAAATAAATTAAGACCAATAAAAATAGAAACTCAATGCACATGTGTAAAAATAAAGTGTTTTTTATCACAAAATAGTAATGTCATTCAATCATAAATTGGGATGAAATAAATGAAGGGTTAATGTTTGTGGGAGTTCCTCTACTTTTGATTCTATTATTATAATGCCCATCCAATTTGTTTTTGTATTAATTACATCATTTTATATATAATTTTTATTCTTACTATATTATTTCATTAAGATTTGATATTAATAGCATTAAATCTTAGCATTAAATATATAGAATAGTAACATGTGTCCTGTGCATCTTTTGTTATAAAAAAAATCTTGAAAAAAGTAATAAAAAAAAAGTGACGGGCTAGAAAAAATTACATATGACACGTTTCACTATCCTATGCACTTAACGATGAGATTTAAAGTTGCGAGCCTCAAACCTTAACTTTAAGATGTAACTAAGACAAGAAAATAAACATAAAAAGATGAAATTAATACAAAGAAAAGTAAAGAATACTAGATAAATATAAAAACCACAAGCATTAACCCATTAAAATGATGTATGTTCTTAGTATTTTAAATTGGCAAAAATAAATAAAAAATAAAAAGAAAACATTGGTTAATTTAGACTTTCTTGACTATAACACATTATTATTATTATAAAGCACTTCAAGACAACCTCATGAAAAAGACAAACAATATCATTACTAACTCTATATGACTTCTTGAAATGATTGTATATGATGATACAAAAAAGGCCTGCAAGACATCACCCATATCGACTCTCCAAATGGGTTTTCCAATACACTATCCTAGGCATACACCTCAATATATATATTTTTTTAGATTTAAAAAGTCAGAGCAATCACTGCACACCACCAACTAATGCATACTTGCATGCCTCTACGCACATAAATTCTCTATATAGAGTAGAAACATCAACTCTCCACCAATGATACAACGAGCACCGCAAACCAATGACAAGCATTAATCTCTCCACTAATGGTACAATGAGCACCACAAACCAATGAAGAGAACCAACCTCTCCATCAATGATTTTCATTCTTCACAACTTACCAAGATGTCACTCTCCATCATTCCTTCACTCACCTCGAGGCACCTGCAACTTTAAACATCATAAGGTATTTGCAACACCACTCTTTATGATTTATGAGGTAAGCTGACGTGACTAAAATCTATAAATTCTCTAGTCACCAGGTAAAAAATCCAAGCTAGACAAGCTATGTTACTGTATATGCCTTATAACCAATAAGTTAATTACACGTCTACTGTCTCTGTTAATGTAAAAGTATATTCATTATTAATAAAGATTTTCTTTATCTTTAATATTCATTTATATTTGATCAATGAGTCTAGAGTAAAGATAAATTTCTTGGAACAAAAACATTTTACAAAGAAAATTATAAAATTGTTATAATTATGAGATTCTTATTGCATCAAAGCATTGTTCTTAAAAATTCATGGTCGATGCTCTATTAAGACTAAACATTAATTAGAGTCTTAATATATATTAATCATGTTCTTTTTTATGTATAAAAAGAAGTAATTGTTCTCATAAGCTGAGGTATAAGAGATACATGGAACTAATATGTATGTGTTTGTTAGATGATATGTACATTGAACCGACTTGCATGAGAATTTTAAATAGAGAGATCGCATATGTCTATGGAAAGACTCACGTGAAAGTTGTGCAAGTAATCCTTAAACTTAAAAAGAAGACATGATGTTTAAGTAATCTTTACTTGAATTCTGAGTGATCTTAGATTGTCTAATGAAATCCTTGAAACTCTTATTTTTTTTAAATTATCATTTTCATTATGTCTAAAAGTTCTGGGAACAAGTTTAAGTCAGTCAAACACATTCAAGGATTTAACACCAATTTATTCAATCACACACTTCCTATGATATTCATCTATTTCTCTAGGTTGATGCACAATATCAATTCTTAAAAGTATTAGAAGTAAAAAATTAAAAATTATTTTATTATATTAGGTAATTCTCAAGATAAAGAAAAGACCAAGGTTATGTGCGAAAAAAAAAACCACCATTATTTATAAGGGACCTCTCCACAATTTATTTCCCCTCATCTTTAAAAGAGCAAATAATTTAAAAGCTTTAATAGTCAAAGAAAAGAAACTTAATTACTTTCCAATCCAAATATCTATGTTCTTTGTTTAAAGTTGTTTGAAACTTTAAAAAGTCTTCAAATATTATTATTATACAATGTTTGATCTTTTAAACCATAACAAAAATGCACTTGTGTGCTTTTTAATGAAATAATTATAACATTATTTATGAAGAAAATATAGTAATATTTATAAATTCTTCACAAATTTACCATATTACAACTCTCTTTTCACAATTCCGAGATGTATTTTGTTGTGATGAAATCAAATACTCAGAACCCTAATTAACTAAAAAAGAAAGTAAAACCTTAAACCCTACCCTAACCTTCCAATCCATCTTTAATTCATGGCTGAACTAATAAGATTATTATCTAGTCAATTTGTGTTTCCATTTAATTTTTTTTGTTATTTACTAGCAATTCAAATGGGATAACATAAGTCAATGAAAGTAAAACCACCCTATAAAATATAGGATGATCTAGATATGCGTACATGGCTTTTGCTCCTGATTGCGGATTGCCAACTCGTTCATTTATTCCACATTTACTCATTAATGATTGATTATAAATTAATTATATTTTTGCATAACTAATTTAGAATATTATTTAATTTAGTCGTTCTAAATATATGAGAAATAATAATAATAAAGTATCTGGAATTGATCTAGAGTGTATGTAGGATATCACAAAGCTTAGGGACCTCTCTGCAATTTATTTCCTCCAAATCGTCGAAAGAGCAAATAAGTTTTAAAGCATTAACCGGCAAAGACACCAAAACCCTAAACCCTAGCCTTCCAATCCAATTATTATTATTTTTTTTTCTGGGTAGAACTTAAAACAGCTAGACTATTTGGGTTTTCAATTCTTCAAATATCTCTGTTCTTTGTTTGTAGTTGTTTGAAACCTACAAGTAAGATAGCAAAATGGAGGGATTACTGAAATTTGTACGTCAGGACACGAAGCCAGGGGCTTCCTTGTCTGGTAATTCTTACAACTTAAGCGAAAAGGTTGGATTAACTGCAGCTTTATCTCCCCCGGACCAGTCTCGTGTTTTGATCACTAGGCCTCCCAGGTGGTTTTCTTGTCCAGTTATTTACTTTCTTTCGGAGTTTTTTTTTTTTAACTTTTTTTTTCCTTTTTTTGATCGTCCAATTACTTGCTGACTATGATATTGAGTGAGACCTCAATTTCCTTGTAAGGCTGTGTATCTATAATTCGGGGATAAAGTAATTGTTGTCTTTGTAATAGAATCTTTTTATTGCTCATTGGATTATGATTCAGTTCCATGTTCTGCACTTAATTTTTGTTGATCAATTGGGATTTTTAGTGCTAATTATTATCTGTGGACTTTTTTTTTCCTGTGAAAAAGGGTTAATCATGCCTCTGTGAATTGGAAAAGTTACGGAAGTTCACATTTGCGAATGTTAATGTGTAGTTGTGTATCCTAGCCTTCATAGGAAATACTGTCTTTGATTTGTTTGAAAAGTTTATTCAATGATGGTAACTCATGTTTGCATATGTGATCTTTCATGCCACAAACAATCTTGTGTAAATTTCTATTAAATTAGCGAGGAAGCAACCAAAATCTCCCAACTGGTTTGGTTCTCAGTTAGAGCAGTTTGAATGTTTCGTTTCCAGATTTTGGACAAATATGCTTGCTGAATAACTTTCAGATATTTCTCTTAAATTCTCAGTTCTCCGCAATTTTTAGTTGAGTTCCAAGAAATGGTCTGATTTACAGTGCTGCCAAAATCGTATTGTTTGGCTCTGGTTCTGTCATTGCCAACTGAATTGTAATTACTGCATCTCTGGCTTTCCTTATAGACCGAGTGATTCTTCATCTAATTGCAGGCAAATAGTTTCTCTGTGGACTTGCTCAAAGATGTGTGCAATTTTCTTTGTTGCTGGAATTGTTGTTGGGTACACGCTGAAGAAACGTGTTAGGAGATGGGCTGCTAAGCTTCTTAGGAGGTTGAAAGATGACTGACGCAGTAAAAACCCTTTTGTATGTCATACAACTGATAGAGCTGCCTATGTTTGTCTGTGTCTCATGCCAATGACATCCCATTACATTCTAACATTTTGCAAGTTGCTCATTGATACATGTACAAGCTATTTGCAGGCTACCCCCCCCCCGCTGTATAACATATAACACCGGTAATCTCTGTTGTTGTGGGCTTTATTCATCAAATCATGTTCAAGTATGCAGCCCTAGAATCCAATGGCATGTGAATTTCCTTTCCATTCACTGCACTGCACTTTGTGCTGTCTGATTAGCTTATTAATTTCCTTTCCATTCACACCCCAGTGCCTTGCTGGCATGTTAGTGAAGTCAACTTATGGCCCTTCTCCATTTTGATTTGGAAATACAGTGTTTATGTTAAAATAATTGCAATGATCTCTGTGAACACAATATTATAACTGCTCCTTGTGTCAACACAGCTAAGCTGTCCATTCTAAAGGTTTTCAGGAAGTATTTTCAACTATGGGAATCCTTAGACAGATTAGCAGAAGCATCGAAAATCCTTTAAAATTCTCTCTCTGTTTTTTTTTTTTTTTTTTTGTAATTTTTTTATTGAACTTCTCTTTTGTGTTGGACACCGTTGCTATATCAATATAGTAGATAACTGCATCTACATCTTTCTGAGCTACATATAGGACATGTATACATATAAATTTTCCCTCGGTTTTTTAGTAATTACAAAAGATAATAATAATAATAATAATAGCAGCTTGACTTTCAAATGGTGTTCCTCTTGCTTCAGAAATACTCCTTGTGAAACTCAAACCTTGTGGTTGTCTTGTGACTCAGCTCCTGGCATAGCTTCTTCAGCTCCTTTGCCAACACTGGCATCCCGCAATAGAACACCCCTGCATTGTAATTTGGCAAGCTGTTTTTTAGTAAAAAATTACTAATACTTGTCTATTACCGAAAGATTGCAGAAGATCGATGCCTTGTATTTTCAACCGTAATCTGGTCAATACATGAAATGGCGTTTTATTAATTTGTATGCTGTCCTTACCTACTGTGCCAAACGGATGCTTTGAAGCAATTTTGTTGAACACTTCTTTCCAATTTGGTCTTGCAAAGTGTGTCCTTACCTGCAACAAAATAGAGCCAAATGATGAATAAGTTTTCTTCCCAACTGCAGTGCTTTGAATATTTGATCTCCCAGCTCCCACCACCAGTTATTGATTGGCGGGTTGACCTTATTGTCTACAGTAATTTTGACAACCTAAAACTTTATATTTATCAGGGAACATACTCGAGTGCCTGACACGATGTCAACACCATGTTTCGCATGGTTGAGAGCTTGGACCATGGTGATCAAAGTTGACCTTGCATCACCTTCTTCGTAAACGCTTGTAAGGTAGTTGTGCAGTTCGATTTGACCCTATTTCGTTGTTATATAAGAAGAGGGAAGGTTAATACCTATCACTTTGTAATGATAACCGAGGCAATGTATTTGAGACATGAATAATGAACATGGGTTGGAAGTTTTTGTCTTACTTTGCGATCCATCTCTGCAACTTCATCCATGACTCCTTTAAACCATTCAAAAGATCCAGGCTCTCTAGTAACCCAGTAGAAATGAGCATTGGTAGTCCTCTGTGTTCTCTTCTTGCTAACTGGTGTCATACTTGAAGATGCATAACTATTTGAACTGTCATCTGACCGACTGTTTTCAGTGTTTGAATCCTAGTAAAACATAGAAAATCAATTGCTGGATGTAAATCTTCACTTTATAATAGTATAATATGCATAGATGAAATCTCAGGGAATGACATTTACCATTTGATTATCTGCTGTTCGTGTATTATTCAAAAGATCTCTAAGGATGCTTATGAAAGGGGTAGCTCCTATGCCAAGCCCCACGAGAAGCAAGACATCGTAATTTCTGTAGTCTTGTGCTGGAGCCCCATATGGACCATCAACATACAGCTTTGGTTGTCTGCAGCAATGCAGGCATTTTGCCTTAATATTTTCACAAATTGTTTGAATGCAAGTCTAATACAGTGGAGTTGCTCAGTGTTTAAATAACCTTGTTTGATCCATGCGCCCAAGTTGACCAAATTTGGCACGACCAATAACAGATGGCGATTCATTTTCCTCGGTGAAAACTCGCTTCAATTCCTCCGTCCAGTCTCCGACTATCCGGATGTGAACACTGAGATAGTCATCCCCTGGTGCTGAGGTTATAGAGAATGGGTGCCTGAAAGGGACTTGGTTCATTTCTTTGAAGCATGGTCATATTTCATAATAATAATAATTATTGTAATTAACAGGAGTTATTTTCAGAAACACTACCATTCAAAGGAGGAAATTGCTGGGCATTGTAGAAAAATGTACTGCCCACTTTTGTACTTAAATCCCTGTGGCTTGGACAAGATTAAGCTGAGGACATTTCCCGGTAGCACTGACACCTATCCGAGCCAGGTCATGTTAGACTCTCTTCTTTCCAAGAAAAACAAGAGATCATCTAGAAAGCAGCGATAAAGCATCCAAGAACTTGACTAATTACCTTCAATAATTTTACAGAATAATGTTCTGATCTACGTGTTCTCACATTTCGTTCAACCATGTAGAGCAGCAAGGGAGCAGAGATATACATCCACGTCTAGAAAATCAGAAAAATAACAGATGTTACTTGCTAATTATTGATTATCTTGTCACAAAAGCTTCGAAAGTTCTTACTGTTTTCTGATACCACTTGTGGGCTAAGAACAAGAAGGTTCCATGGACGAGCAGCAGAATATAGACCACACCAGTAAGATGATGAGAGTACCAGAACGCATTGAAACCTGTCAATTTGTTGAAGGGTGCAGGTAGTCTCACCCCATTTCTCCGGAAGCGGCCTGTTGCTAGAGTGAATGCAATGGTCAATAACACCACCATAGAAATCCCAGTCACGCCTTCAATACCAGTCACAAGTTCTTTATATGTAGGCTTTTTATTATTGAAATCAGACGCAATCAAGGCAAAATCTTCAGGAGACGAATTTATCAGACGGGGAAAGTCACATAATAGATGGTTTCCTGCATGCAAGATGACTCCAATTACTATAGCGCCTGCAACCATCTGGGAAAATAAGGTAAAAGAAAGAGGGGGTCAGGGACTGACGATGTTTTTAGCATGTTTCTATTAAATATTCACTTCTTTCATTTGGTTGGCTTGTAGAATCTCGGAATGTTGCTCCATTATTAACAATGAACAGAACCTCAAGCAAAGGCAAATCGTAAATGAATTTGATTTCTTTTTTATCTATTAATTAACCTGTCCAAATCCTTTGTCAATTATATATAATTAGCATAGTAAGCCTTCTTACCTTGTGGAAATTAATATTTTCATCAAAGGGAACAAATGACCTTGCTCGAGTGGACCGAAGCCAAGTCAGTGTGTTTCGACAAACAGGTAATAGAATTAGAGCCATGTTGAATTTGAGAGTCTCTGCAGCACCTTTGGCACTCGCCAAGCAATAGCCCATGACGTGAAATGCAGCCTTGTTCTTGTATTGAAGGAATTTCCAGACGAATAGGCCAACCATTATCATCACCCACAGCGACAAAATCCAAGCCCTTTGCCATTTCTCTAGAATTAAATTCCTCAATTTAAAGCTTAGCCTATGCATCACGTTCCGGGGTTTGATTGAACTTATGTTCTGACTCCAGCTTACACTTGCTGTACTCAATGGTCTGCTGTAGTTCATGTATGTGTCCCTTTGTAGAAGAAGTGTCTCTAACTGCCATAACTGAAAATGGGAAATAACTCTTTTTTCTCTTAAATCTTAAAAAAAAATAAAATGAAAAGACTAAAAGCCTAATTGTAAGTTGGAGGACTGAAAAAGTCAAGAAAACTTCCCGTTACTTTTTTTAGTCATGAATCTTCCGGTGACTTTATTACTGAATATTAAATACAAGAACATTAATCATAAATTTATAATAAATCATGAAACCAATAAAAGAAAGAAATATAATAAATTGAGTGATTTGTGGCATCCACTACATGATTTGTGGTTTTCATGACGAGGCCCGAGGAGCCATCGGGCTGAATGCAAGGTGGGCAAATTAAAATTAATTTATTAATTTTATTTGATATTATATTAATAATTGTTTTTTAAATTATTTCTTGTTTGAAAATATATTAAAAAAATATTTTTTTAAAAAATTATTTCTATATTAACACACCAAAACAATATAAAAACATTAAAAAAATTAATTTAAAACAAAAAAAATATCAAAAACACAAAAATCATGAGCCGACTATTAGCCTATTCAAAAAGCTGGAACAGAGGTAAACAAGCAGCTTGATCATCATTTGAAGGTTGAATTTGTGATTTACCTCAATGTATCCGAGGTTTTCAGGATCAAGTTCTTCCATTATCAACGAAGCATATTCTTCTGCTTGTTCTTTCAACTTTGACAGTTTATTTGCAGAAGCACTGAGCATTATAAGCTGGGATTAAAAGAAAGGAATAATGTCACAGTTAAAATATTATTTGGCATCGGTTGCTCATGATGTGCATATAACTAACTACTTTATAATAATAAATTAAAAAAAAAAGAAAAGAAATGTAGGGTGTTGTCATGTAAATATGCTTCTTGACAGATACTTTGATTTGATCGGTGGTAGTTAACACATTTGTAAAACATGTCTCCGATTAATTTGCTTAATTTGTGAGAAACCTATATATATATATATATATATATATATATATATATTATATATATATATATATATTTTAATGCTAAAAGAATTAAGAAATAATACCACTTTCTAAAACCGGTGAATGCATGCGAAACAACACCATCAGGAATAAACAATTATTAACGCTTTTCACCCGAAAATAATAAATCTAATTGAATTATTTCTTCGAATAGCAACTCTATCATAGTTGGTAGTGTGCAATATCTCAGTCAGTACTAGTGTAATATTATTTAGGAATCTTTTGGGAGAATAATATTATACTACTGAAAATATTATTACCTCCTGCACTTCTTCTCTTACGATCCTCCCGTCTTCATTGCTATCTGCCCTGCAATGCACCAGAAGTGTCAAGTTTCTAGTTTTCCGATTGGAAATATAACCAGACGATCAGCAGATTAATTAAAGAGCCCTAGAACTTGTCTGAGAAGTACTGATCAAACGCCCAAGAAATATGGGCAGATCGAGACGACGGTGGTCATGCATGCTTACCACCTGAGATTTATGCTACAGTGTGAAACACCACCGTTGAGTTTGTACGTAGAACATAAAGATCGTCAAATCCCAATTGCTACTATGATTTTCAAAACATTCGGGGGTGAAAATAATGAGAGAGAGAGAGAGAGAGAGAGAGACGCACATGTCAAAGAAAATTTGAAGGCGCGCGTCAAAACTCTGGTCAGAAATCTGTAACCAGAAATCATGAAGCTCTTCTTTGCTTATTTTCGTTATTCTCTGCCTCTTCCTCCTCGCTAGTGCATCAAATATACACACCGCAAACTCCTTCGAATTCACCATCCCTAACACAATCGCTCACACACCATGTCAGAAACCCAACAACAAACATAAAATTATTTATTTTTAACCAGTGATTATTATTAAGTAACTATTTACCTATACATTCACCAAAATCTTCTCTAGCAAGCAAACCGTCTTTAGCAAGCAACTTGAACCTGGACTCGACTCGTTTCCACAGCTCATTCGACTCAGACGTCGTACCGGTTGTCTTATTTATAAACCTCAACCCTTTCAGTCCTCTTTGAGCGCTCAGTTTTGACCTGTCAAGCTTGGCTTTCAATTTCCGTGCATCTCTCGCCGAGATTACTCTCTCTTCATTCTCCGACCATGTCGTTCTCGACGATCTTGATCTTAACCACCCGAACTTCCGCCTAATCCTCGACGTTGCCGACAAACTCCTCTCTAAAATCCCCGCCACAGCACCACCGCCAGGCGTACTCGGAGTTGACATACCTCTACCGTTCGGATTAACACTGCAAACAACAATGGAGTCTTTCTCGAGCTCGAGCGTGACCTCAACCAACTCATCTTGGTTGTTTCTTCTCAAGTCGTTCAAGAAAATCGGCAACATTGCACCGCCAATCTCGCAGTCGCTGGCGGTTTCTGAACCGTCTAGATCATCGTCTGGTAAGTCAAACGTGCGGCTGTAATTGGATAGCCTGGAGCTCGTCCTCCCAAACGACGATGTTGATTTCATGATTATGTTTTCAGGTCAGACTAGTTTTACTTGTATTATTATATTTTTTGTTTCGTTTTCTTGATGGTTATGCATAGAAATGGGAGAGAGAGAGAGACAGAGAGAGAGAGAGAGAGAGAAGAAGGAGATGAGTTTCGATTGACACGCTTGGCTTGGAATTCTAGAGAAGATAAATAAATGGTTTACAAGTAGCAAGGCCGTCCTAAAACATGCAAGACAAACACTTCTCAACCGATCTCTACACACGATTTCAACGCTTGTCTATAACGCTATTCGGACAACTCCCATTAATTAATTTGTATCTCGCCCTTAGAATTCACAGTGTTTTCAATACTACAGTGTACCGATTTTTATTTTTTTCCCATATCAGATATATAAATTATTTTCCATGGCTTCATTTTTTCCTTATTATTTAATTTAATTTTTCTTTCCTAATCTTATCTCCTTTTATAATTAAGATTCTATCCTTGTTTGAGTTCACGGAAGATTGTTTAATCTAAATCTTGTTATCAAGTATAACTCTTATCTAACTGAAAATATCCAATAAGCTATTTAAATGTATCTAAAATGATTTTTTTAATAAATTTATATCATTATATCTAAGTTTTTTTTTCTTATCTTTAAAAACATGACAGTAGGAAGATACAGAGTACCATCTAATTTATAATACTAGATTTACAAATTTAAAACTCTTTATAATTCTTAGTTTTGATTTAATTCACTATTTGAATTTAACAATTTCACTGACGTCATTATTTATACTAGCAGTTTGTTGGTATGTATGTTACCAATAAAATCATGGACAAAAACTTATGTCAAAAATACTATTATCGATAATAAATATACCAATGGATTTACAGACAGACAAAACGTGTTAAAAAATTTTTTATCTATTTTATTCCATCAGTAAATATAATATATCACCGATATAATATAATATGTAATTCTGTTGGTATGTTAATAGTAGCAGTGATATTTGTAGTAATTGTTTTTCAACATTTTGGAATATACTAACGAAATAATTTTATCGATAACCCCATCAGTAATAGTGACATTTTCAGTAATTCTTTTCTAACTCTATGAAATATATCAATGGTCTAGTTTCATCAGTAATATTTAAAAAATATATAGTTTTAAACAGTATATTGAACAGAAGTAGAAAATAATTAAAATAAATTAGTATAAAAGTCAAATATTTATTATAAATTTAAACATCTATACATTCAACTACAATAAATCTAAAATAAAGGTGGCGGTGGAAGAGGAGGAGGAAGCTAGTTATCGCCGAAACCGTAGGGCCAATTATAGGGTGCACGTGAACCACTCATATATGATCTTATTTTCATTACTAATCGGCAGAGTTTTTCATAATCAGTATTGAGTCATTTATATATTTTTTTAAGATCGTCCTTATATCTTTCCTTCAATCGGCTATTATATGTATCCTGGAAAGAAAAAATAAATTCATCAAATTCAAGGAAATAATAACTTAAGAAGGAAAAATGATTGAAAACCAACATAACACAAAGTGTTGAATTCAACTATTAATGAACTGTTGCACTCTTTTTTGGTAGTCATCACTCCATATATGTGTTTCAACAGAAAGCTCAATTGGGCTTGACTCACGTTCAAGAATCGTAACTTGCAATAAAAAAATTATTGTCAGTTAAATATATTTATAAAAAAACAACAAAAAAAAGTGGATGTAATAAAAAACCCTATCATCCACTTCGGATACGAAACAAACAGAACGGAGCCACCAGTGTGTGTGGTAACGAAACCATGAATATGCCGATTCTTGTTATCTATAGCGGACTATGACCATTGAATGAAATGCACGGATCTCACGTGTTGAATGTATTTCGATCATACAGCCTCTAAGATGTACAGCGGTCTAAAATCCTTTCAAAATGCTATGTCATTCTAGCTTAGAAACTCTCTTTCTTTCACATATGTTTTGGTTTTTTACGCTTCGTACCAAAAATCACGCAACCTATATGGTACAAATTAATTATCTATTAGTAAATAAAAAAGCTCATCCTGAATTCGATCTTATCTTATTGCAATGTGATTCTCCCAAACCCTCATTGCAACATTATTATTAGCTCTCTCCCATTTGAATAATTTCAATAAACAATCCAAATTAACATAAGAAATATTTAAATTAATACTAACCTTGAACCTTGAAAACCATACATCGACTTCCTGTTTCCATTCAAGTTATTTTTGTTTGTCAGAAAATTATGTCGGTAAAGGTCATTGCAATATAGCAATAAAATTTTTTCGTTAGTATTTCCATTTATATTTATTAATTTTCTGTAATGATTTTTAAAGAAACAAAACATATAATATTTGAAAATATAAACAATAGAGTAGTTGATCTAATAACTATGATTTTTTTTATTCATAGGATGAGAATAACATATATCTTGTTCCTGGACAAGAGAAAATCTTCATTAACTCAATTTATAGCTTGATGTAAGAGAAGAATCACAACTAAAATAATACTATTCATTTTTAGAAAAAGTAACTTGGAGGAATATGTGTTTTGTTAGAATAACTTGGAGGGAAATATTAATAATAATGAAAAGAGTTGAAAAAAACGAACAATTTGGGTTGGTTATCATACATTAGTATGATTTTTCATTTTTTTTTTCATAATTTCACCTCGCCGATTAATTCGTGAGTTATATATATATATAATCGGCAGGCAGTAGCCTGTTTTATTTCAGTGAACGTTCTTTACATTTCATGGTAGAAACCAATTTAGATTTTTTTTTATGTTAAGAGGTAGGATTCATGGTTAAAATTTTTTTTTCTTATTTTTTATATTCAAATATTAGTTTCAGTATTTAGAAAAATTTATTAAATTTCTTTGAATTTACCAAGTTAGTGCGAGAGACTTGTCTTTAAAATTGAATATGGAAAGAAATTCAATGATTGGTTGTATTTATTTTTTAAAATATTTTTATTTAAAAATATATCAAAATAATAATTAAAATTTATTTTTTATATTAGTATATTAAAATGATTGAAAATAAAAAAAATAAAATAAAAAAACAAAAAAAATTAAAATGCACTAATGATTGTTCATACAGGAAATAAGATTTTATATTAGCTAGGGTGGAGGCATCTAATCGGTTACTGAATTAGTTTAATTAATATTGTACTTAATTCGTTATTGTGCAATTCATTTCAAAGGATAAATTAATTAGTTAAATGTGGAATTCACATGAATCTCTCTAATTAGTTAGTGAATTAGGCTGAATTAATTTAATATTTGTCTTAAATGATTATTGTTAAAGTCATTTTAAGGATTAAATTAACTAATGTGGAACTCACCTGATTTTTTCTCGTTATTTAACCAGCATGCAATCATAAGTCATCAGATCATGTTTGATTTTCGTATCTGCAAATCTCCTTTCTCCCCTTAATATGGGTTATTGGTGTGCTTAAAGAGTTGTTATCCATTAAAAAAATAAAATTAGGTGTTGTTAAAAAATCAATATAAAAAAAATTAAATTTTTTAAAATATTATTGGATTGAAAAATAAACACGGCTTTACATGGGCGGAAAAACCAATAAAAAATATACTATATTATAAATAAAATAAAACAAATCATGCTAATTATATATAATTTGTTTATTTTAATAATATAATTTGTTTGTATTTCCGTTTCAATATTTTCTTATTAGAAGCGCTTCTAGACAGCCTGCCAATATCTGCTAGCCATATCTCCTCACCATACGCCTATTGTTTTTGGTCAACTGGTAGGCTACCGCGAATGTGTTGAGGCCTCAGAAATTTTGTGGCTGCCTGGTTTTGGCTTAGCGGGTCAAAACGACACAGCTGTTATTATAACATAAAACCATTAAATAGTACTAATATTAATTTTAGTTGGTATTAAAAAAATGTGTACATGTCCTCCACTCCGTTCCTTCCAAACTATATATTAAAAATATTTGAACAAGCAATGGGTTATTAATTTGAGGTTCCATCGGGACCATTACTATTTGTAAGTTTATAACAGAAACCATAGCAACATTAGGTCATTTAAGTTCTTGGGTCCATTTCAAAATTTTTACCTATTTGTTTTTTCATTTTCTCATTTTCTATTTATTTTTCATGTTTTATTATGTTTTTTTTAAATAATTTATCACTTCTTGTGTTTGAAAATTAAATTTCAAGGGACTTTTTTTTTAATCCAAAGAGTGGCAAAATAGCATAAATAACAAAACTAATTATATAAAAACATGTGAGAGTGAAGATTTATATGATAGAATACTTAAAAGATAAATAGACACAATACTCCAAATTAAAATCACAAACTATCAAGATAGTATTAAAGATCGAGGTCTCTTTTATTGATCCAATTTTCCAGACAATTTGAAAGATTATATCTAGGGAATGAAAGGTTCTTAAATATTTTTCAACAAGACAATCATCGCCCAACTTTGGACATTATATGCTTTTGACCATCTACTTTTGTAGTAAACTCAAGGGTGTAGCTACTCTTATATTATTTATATTGCTTGTTAGAGATTAACATAAAACTATTTTTGAAGTTTTATTTAATATTTTAAATTTTTATATTGAGATAATTTTTTGACATTATATGTATGTGAATCTCTTTGACCAAGTAGTAAGAAATTCAAATTTTATTAACTTTGTCGCTAGCCGACATGAAATGTAGGAACTAAGACTACTAAATTATACATTAGTTTCAAATATTCGAGTAACGGATTGTTTATACTTAAGGAAAAATAGATATCATCTTTACCGTATCTTTTTTGAAGAAAAGTTACCTTATCTACATGCTTTATACTAAATTTATTTTATGCAAACCACTAATTGTCTAAATAATTTTTGAGCTTGTTCGCAAATTACTTATTATTGATTGATGTTCGTTGGAGTTAATTTCAGACCCTCAATCAAGAACTTGCAACTCGATGATTTTTTTTGCTTACTTATTATTATTGTTTTTTAATTTTTTATTAAAAACATATTTCTAGACCTTTGCCTATCCTTAAAAAAAATAGGAAACTTGTTTACCTAATTGTTAAAATTCAGGTTTATACAAAGCAGGTTGTTAACTTGATGAAAACTCGTCAATACATTTTCGAACACGTTTTAAAGTTAAAAACATCATGCTAGACCTGCATTGATCCCTGAAAATAAGGATACATGTTGGTCTAACTATTTAAAAATCAAGTATTGATCAAAACATAATGCAAAGTTGATGAAAGCTCATCGATGCAATTTTTATTTTTGTTTGGAAAATAAATATTTATACACACATAGATATGTAAAAAGGTGACATCAATTTTTCTACATGATAATGATGTTATTATGAAGTCAATAATAAAATAAAATAAAATAAAAAAAGCATGAGGTGAAAAGTTTGTTTCTTTTCAAAAATGAATTTTTTTCACACACATGCATACCTAAAAATGTGATAGAATAATTTTACAAAATGAATATAAAGCTATTGAGAAGACATTAAAAATAAAATAATAAAATGCATGGGTAAAAAGTTGTTAATTTTAAAAAATAATTTTTTTCACACATATGCATACATAAAATGGTGACAACATAATTTATGTATCCATGCATGAATAATATCATGTTCACTATTTTTTACTGGCTATGTAATAAAAATAAAATAAAATAAAATAAAAATACATGAATAAGTAGTATTCATGGATGAATAATATCATGTTCATTATTTTTTAACATGAATAGTAAACTTGCATGCAAAAAGAAAGGATAAGAGGCTTAACTTATGTGGTTCAAGGCGAGAAGAGGAATGTTGTTGTTTCTATTGGTGGTAGAGATGATGGTGGTGCTGGCAATAAATGTTTTTTCTCCCTCTCGACCATTTTTTCTCTTCAAGTTTTCCTTCTTTTCTATTTCTTTTTACTTTCTTTTTCTTTCTTTTTTTTTCTTTCCTTCCTCTTCTTTTTCTTCTTCTTTCCCATATGCTATTTAACCCTTTTCTTCTTACGTCAACTGGTTATAGGCAAAAAAGGGTTGTTATGGTTGCTTCTGGTATTGAAGATGATAGTGAAGCTAGCGATAGATGTTTTTTTCCTTTTTTTTTTTTTGCTTTCCTCTCCTTTTTTTTTTCCTTTCTACTACTTTCTAACTAAAAAATACTCTCCATTTTAGCCTAAAAATTTATTATTTCTTCTCTCTCTCTAACTCGGCTCCCCTTGTTTCTTGCTTTGCCCCTCTATTTGCAGGCAAAGATAAAGCTTTTGGAAACTTTTTTGGTGTAATAATAATGGTCATTAGTTCTCTTGGGTCAATCTCAACCATCCACCATGGTTGTATACTTTGGTAAAGCATGCACAAGTTGTTCTCTTTGCACCAGTTTTACAGTTGTTTTAGAGGGTCATAACACATATTTGTTTGGTTGAATATAAAGTACATATGCAGGGGAGGGTAATGGTGTGCTGTTTGGTATTTTTTGTTGGTGTTAGAGAGAGAAAATAGTGGCCAAAGTCAAGCCAAAACCATGAAAGAAACCAAGAAAGAAATGCTTTTGCAAAAAAAAAAAAAAAGATTTGATTTAATAAGGGTTAAAATGTCAAAACTCATGACTTTGATCGTGAGACCAAGATATTCTTACAAAAGCAAATCAAAATAGATTATGAAGTTCAATTTTCAACCAACACAATGTTGAATGATAAAATTAAAAAAAATCAATTAAATAAAAAACACAAAAATACAACCCGAGTCAACTACGATTAACCCGTTAAGCACTTTTCTCAGGTCATTAGACCAGGATAATCTAATGAAAAGTAAAAAAAATAAATGATGAAGTTTAATTCTCAATCAAATAAATATTAAAAGATGAAGTTGGAAAAAAATAATTAAGAAAAAGAAAAAAATCTGAGTCAACTGGGTTAACCCGTCAAACCTGAGAATTCGTGTCATGAGAGTGTGATAACTAAATAAAAAAATATAATATTAAAAGATAAAATTAAACAAAAAATAAAACATTGATTGAAAAAAATCAAATAAGAAAAAAAACCTAATGGAAAACAAACCGAAACAAATCACAAAACCTAATTCTTAATCAAACACAATATTAATAGATGAAATTGGGAAAAACAAGTCAATTAAATAAAAAAGAGAGAGAGAAAAATGAGTTATTTGGGTTAATTCGCCAAACTCGTGATCCAGATCATGAGATAGGAACAACCCAATAAAAAGCAAGTCCATTTGTTGAAAGACCTGTGACCCGGGTAATGAAACCAATTTAACCTCTTAAAAATAAAACTAAAAATAAATGACATAATTTAACCATGGTTAAAATGCCAAAACTTGTGACCTTGATTGTGAGACCAAGATATACTCATAAAAAGCAAATCAAAACAAATTATGAAACTCAATTCTCAACCGACCCAATGTTGAATAATAAAATAAAAAAATCAATTAAATAAAAGACATAAAAAACAACCTGAGTCAACTCAGGTTACCTCGTTAAGCACTATTCTCGAGTAATGAGACCATGATAACCTAATTAAAAGTAAATAAAATAAATCATGAAATTTAATTCTCAATCAAATCAATATTAAAGGTTGAAATTGAAAAAAATGAATTAAGAAAAAGAAAAAAAATCTAAGTCAACCGGGTTAACCCGTCAAACTTCGATCCGTGTCATAAGAGGGTAATAACTAAATAAAAAAATCTAATATTAAAGGATGAAATTAAAATATATATATTAATTTAAAAAAAACAAAGCAATATTCCAATGAATAGCACTTTGTGAGAAGAGATACAATAAAACCCCCTCCTATTTTTAGTTTATAATTAATAAGTTTATTTTAGTTAAAGTCATTTATTTTGAACATTTAGCCATGTATTACACACACACACACACACACGCACACTTTGAGTTATTAACTTTTTTTTAGTTTTTTATTTTTATTGTGATTGGTGAAACCAAGGTTGTCAATTCCGTTCTGTTTCGCCTGGACTGGCCGAAACATTCCATATCAATTCAAAAAACGAAATAAAACGGAACAAATTTCATCTCATTTTAAATCTCGGTCCGTTCCGGATTTTTCGGCTAAATTCCGCCTGAAACGTTCCGGTTTCATTCCACATGTTCCGTTCCGCTCTTGAAAAGTCATTGAATCAAATTGAGCCTTGTTCAATTTAATTAATCAAATCATTTAATTATAAAAGACTCTTTTTCATTATTATTTTCAATAACAATGATATTAATAATAATATTGAAAATTATTATTATTATTATTGTTCATTAACAATGATATTAATTTTTTAAAATGAGATTTATCATTAATATATATGGTTTATATTCATGTTGTTTTTTCACGTTTATACTTTCTAGAAATTTGAGTAAAACAATGGATACTTTAGATTCCATTAACCTTGATAACATTGACCTAACTTTATATTTAAAATATTTGTGTTAGAACATTTTACTTTCATAATATTTTGATATTTTATTTAAGTTGAATTACTTTAAATTAAAGATCTATTTAATCTTGACTATTTAGAAATATTTTAAAATTTGAAATTATATTTGTTTGGTATTGTGTTTGTAGTGCATAATTTATAATTAAGTTTGTTGAATATATATATATATATATGAACAGTACAACCTCGAAACAGCACGCCGAAACACTCCGAAACTGAAACATTCTATTCCAATTGAAAAAATAAAACACCTACCGAAACGAATTGACAACCTTGGGTGAAACTAATATCTTTTAATTTTATATTTTTAAAGTGGTTATTTAATATGTATTTTAAAGATGATGAATTATTTATATATCTTTTTAGTTTTGTGTCCTAGAGTGATGAGAATAAAATATACTTTTGTGTAAATATATCAAGTTTTTCTATGCTATGCCTACCATCCTAGTATCACAAAAGCATCACACAAACATAAAATAAAATTCATGAAAAAAAAAAAAACACAGCATATGAAAACAGAAACGCTCGGTGTAGAGATCGCTAGGGCAATCAAATTTATTTTTCCTTTCGAAAAATGTGATTTTTTTAAAAATATTTGCCTGGAGGCCATCGTGTTGATATTAAATATTGGAACATTAACAATCATTGATACCGTCTAAAATAATGTATAAAAACAAATTAACGTTTTATCAGCCACATAAAACAAAACTAATTTGTATTGTAACTGAAGCAGACGGTTGGCCAACCACTAAGACACACACACACACACACACACACACACTCTAATATGCTAGCCATAACTACAGAAATAACTATAATTAACAGTTTATGCATCTAGTGTAAGAGAGGAATTTGTAATGTGAATGACGAAAATAGAAACCATAGTGTCGTAACTTATTTTTTACCCAATTTTTCAATGTATTTTCAAATGTATAAAAATTATAAAAAATGTCTTTTAATGCAATTCAATTAATTTATAGTAATTTTATGATTTTCAACAATTTAATTATTGAGTAATGAGTTCTATAAATAAATAAAAAGACTTAAGAGTGAACCAATAGGCAAGGAAGAAAAATGATACTAAGATAATATATAATCAAATAATATAACGGAAGATCATGAAAGTGAGAAAAAAATTAAATAAATAGAGATTCAACCAAAATTTTAAAAAATAATGTAAGAATCTTCCAATATTATTTTATAGTTTTGATTTTTCCTATTCTAAAAGGAACTCTAACACTATAAATTAAAGCTTGAAAAAACAAAACTCTACTAATAGATATATCCCACATAAAAAAAAACCAAGAAAACCCTCTGTAAGAAAAGAAAAGAAAAGAAAAACATCCCATTCTAAGAGGAAATCCATAGAGAAAAAAGAAAAACAAGAATTCTATTGAAAGCATTAGCACAACCAAACCCTTATTTTCATTGTTGAAATTTGATGAAAGTAGCTGCGAGAGCAACCACGACCACTAATTAACACCTCTATTCTAGCCACCCAGAGCAAGGGCACACAACTGATCCAACATGCCACGTGCTCTCCTGGTTGTTAAAGCATTTAGCGCATCGCTCACAGGTTGTTTCGCCTACTAGTGCATGCATTGTCATTACTTGTGTCTGTCTTACTCCCACTGTGTGCACGCCACACACCACTATTTCTGAATATTTTTTTAGTTCCTTTAAGGGTAATAATGTTATTTCTTCTTCCATTTTGTATTTAAATATTTATTTGAGTGATTTTTTAATCTGA
The DNA here is from genome assembly GCA_015852605.2 of Populus deltoides. NCBI lineage: Eukaryota > Viridiplantae > Streptophyta > Magnoliopsida > Malpighiales > Salicaceae > Populus > Populus deltoides. Next base: position 15,142,302 of record CM027575.2, read on the forward strand.
AGTGTTTTTTATTTTTCCTTATTCTTTATATAATTTTATGATTTTTACCTTTTATTAAAATTATATCATGGTATGTGTTCTTGATGTTCCTCGTGTTTTTTTATATTGATTATTGGCTGTACCAAACAATCAACATGTGTATAATAAGATCATTGAAACGATATTGTCATATAAATGTTGAGATTTTGTTGTTTCATAATAATAAGAATTTATTTTTATTTTTTCATTCTTGTCTAAAAATCAACTCATGAGCAAAAAGATCCTTAAAAGTATTATGTCATCTAAATATTAAGATTTTTATTTTTAAAAAAAGTATAAAAGTTTTTCCCCACTCTTTTTATCATAGAACCAACAAGTGGGCGACAAGATCCTTAAAAATGCATTGTCCTCTACTACTTGAGGCTTTGTTAATTTTTATTAAAAAAGTATTTTTTTTCTAAAATCTATTTGTAAATATCACTTGATTATTGTTTTATTATTATATGAATATTTGTATCTTGTGATAGATTTCTCCTTATCACTGTGAGAGGATTTGAGCTGAGTCAATATGGCCCTACAAAACCTATATTTTAAAAGTGAGGATTAGACCTTATTGTTAGGTCTAGATCTCGAATCACTATTTTAAGTCTTAAAAGTTTGTTATCTTCAATAACAAACACACTTAAACAGTTTAGAAAAATTCTTAACATGAAAATACAATAGTTTATTTTATCGTGAAAATAAATGCAAAACAACTTGCCATAAATAAGATGTTTTAGGGTGATTTTAGTATTTCTTTTAGCATAATCAGCCCCTTACCTAAAATCTCTGAAGATTAGTTAGATTTTCTATTTAACACAAAACTAGGTGGCGACTCCTTTTACCTACTTTACCCCTGTCAATTTTAACCAGCTTATTATGATGTCCCCTACGATAGAATGATGACTTCACTATGACCCTTTTAGGGTTAAGCTTTGTTTGCTTGATTTTTATGATAATATGTATTTTTATGTGTGGATGCATGCTTCAAATGTCTTATCCTACTTAAATGCCTAAATTGATCAATATGTGCTATTTTTTTACATTATTTTTACAATTATTTTAGTGTGCTTGTATTTTATGCATCGTCTTTTCTTTTATTACTTTTTATATTTTATGTATTTGGATTTGATATGATTATGCCTATGCACCCATTACACAACACCTTACTTTGCATGCACTATTCTTTAGTTTAGCATTATGAATTAGTGGTGCTCTAAAAGGCTTCGTGCTTGAGCATGAAACCTTAAACTCTTGATGAAAGTCTACAAGGTCATGATTAGTAGTCAATGAGACTTTTCAAGTCTATACTCTTTGTGCCTTGCAGGATTTGGGTTGACCTTTTAATGTTAGTTCACTTGAGCGATAAAAGGCCATTGGAGACTAATAGGTTAGCCAACCTACCCACATGTAATGAATAAAACCTTCATTTGAGTGTTTCCATGTATTATCACAAATGAACACTCCATGTTTAATTGGTCATTTTTATATTATTTCCTTGAATATTCATGTTTATGCAAATTATTTTTTGAGTTTTTATAGGGACAAGAAAGGAGAATAAACATAAATAACATTTTGAAAGCTCAATCTTTTTAAAGTCTTGAAAGATGAAGAAAAGGCCTTTTGATCAAAATTGCTAGAAGAAGATGGAATTGATGAGAAAGGACATACCTAGACTTACTAGTTTTCTTGAATAGCCTTATCAAATAGGTTGTCTAGTGAAGGGCTTAATAATAGAGAGAGTAATTTAGAAGTTTGCTCCCCACAACATTTCCTTATAATTTTCAAAACCCCAGATGCACCACCTGATTTTTATCCATATTTGATAGAGGTTTACTTAACAAGAAGACGCAATTCATACTAGACAACTTAAACAAAGATTCCTAAGGGTGAAACCTAATATTTGGTTCTCAAAAGTTCCTTTTCCCTTTTTAGTATTATTGTTTAATCAACAAGCGAGGCTCATCCCCACCCTTGAGGCTACTATAGAAAAATTATTGAAAAAATATCCAATAGTATGATTTAAAGGCAATTGAGGGCATGGTTTTGTATGATTCTATGAAAGTTTCTAAAATATACCTAGTACTAAAGGTAGTCATACCATGAAAATTCAAGATGCTTGAGTTTGTTAAGTTTACATGAGTTGAATGATCTAAGTCCTATTTGAGAATTTACTATAGTAAAATGGTGAAAGTGATCAAGAATGACAATTTTCTCATCCATTTTTTCCATGAAAGCTTGAGTGATGCTGTCTTGGCCTAGTATATAAGCCTTCATGGAAAAAAAAATTAAGAAGTTGAGAGATCTGTTTGAAGCATTAATACGCCAATATAAGTTTAATATGAAAATGACTCCAAATACATTTGACCTTCAAAGTATAGAGAAAATACACAATGAGTCAATTAAAGAACACGTTTTAAAATGGCATGGAATGACAATATGAATTAATCCTTTCCTATTAGAGAAGGACATTATCTCTATTTTCATTAACACCTTCAAATCTTTATATTTTTAATACCTGATTTGTATTTTCTCAGTATATTTTATAGATGTAGTGACTGTAGCAAAAATGATTGAGCGAAACTTAAAATTAGAAAGGATCAAAAGTTCATTGGTAAAGATGAGCACCATGCCAAATGACATATTAAAAATGGCTCTTAAATTGGGAATCTTGACCATAAACACTTTGATTTATCCCCTCAACATCTTGTCTTGTCATCTTAGATATTATTGGGTTTCATAGTATTGCTAACATCTTAAGGATTATTATCATTTTTCACTCAACATTATTTACCAACATCTTTTGAGCATATGATACATTACCCTAGTCTTGATGAGTTGTAGTCTTGATGAACCCCATATAACCACCGTTCCTAAGATGGTATGATCCAAGTTCTAAATATAAATATCATAACAAGTTTTTGGACCATTCAATTAAAAACTATAAGAATTTCAAAAATTAAGTTCAAAAGTTAGGAAGCATGGGTCATGTTGAATTTATGAAGAATAATGACACATATCATATCATCATCAATCCATCATCAACATAGCAAGTGATCGACAAAAATGGTGAAAGAGGCACTTGATAGGTGTTATTAAGCCACACATGTTTGTTACGGGAAGTTGAAGTGAAAATAGAATGAATGTTATTTTGTCATTTTATTTTTGGTTTTGAACTTTGTGGATAAGGTCATTGAAACCTTGCTTTTCTTGGATATAGTTTTCATGTATTTTGGGATTATGTGTCTTTGTTTACTTGGTCTCATTATTGATTTGAAATCAATATATTTTTTTATAAAAATAATTTTTAGTATTTTTATTGACATTTATGATTAGAAATACGATAGAAAATTCTCTCAAAATTAGTCAAATTCCAAGATATGTCATACATATGCTAGGCAACAATACCTCTTCTCGAATGCTAAAATCTCATTTTTCATTCTCAATAAATAATAAAGATAAAATTCTTGCCAATAATCAATTTTAAACCCTAAAATATACTTTTTCTTCCCAATAAGCCTAAAAGTTCAATAAGCTAGCCAGTATACAAATTAATAGAAGATGCACTCTTGTATCGAATAAGAAATTTCAATGATTAAAGTGCAAAATAAATACACCTGAAAATATCTAAAAACTTAAAATGAATTTATTTATATAATATTGTAAAAGGGAGATATTTTACAATGTAAATCCAGGCACGAAATAGGCTGTCTTGGCGGTTAAATAACAAACATGATGTTTGCAATACACAAGGCATGCATCTCGTGTATAACTTGTGGAAGACACATCTCGCATGTAGTATATACTAGAATGGTGGCATGTGCTCAGCTGTGGATCGAGTTAATTTTTTATGTGGATGACATGGAAGGAGGTCGTATGCACCGCTTGAACGCAACAAGCCTCCTCCACATACTAGCGAGTGTGGTCTACGTGGCTACATATTTTACTTGCATTTCCACTCTAGTCTACTATAGTTTTTTTTAGTTTCATTTTTCATCTTGTAAAACTTTTTTTTTTCATCAATGTAATATCATTTTATTTTGCCAAATCAAGTATCAACTAAGTGTTAAAATTTTCCTTAGACTTTGCTATAACACAATATCTAGTCAAGAAAAAACAAGCTACGAAGTTAAATAACAAATAAAGTTAATATGAATGTGTCCAATAAAAAAAAAAGTTTAATGACCGAAAAGAAACTTAAACTTTTCTCTTTATTATACAAATTAGTCCATGGTATTTTTTTAAACTCATATTATTAACCATCATAGACATATAAATTTTAAATTAATATTTTTTTTTTGGTATAAACACATTCTTATAAAATATTTACACATTACTAAACATAAATTTGAACGCCCATGTCAGGAAAACTTATACAAAAAAATAAATAACTAAAACTTGATATACATGGTATATATGTAGAACAATAATTTTTTGTGCTCGTAATGGTTTTATATCTGCGTCAATTAAGATGTATATGTCACGGTCATCTACGTACCGCTCATTGAATCCAGTCTAATATCCCTCGTCATGATTTTCTATATATTTGTGATCGTAGTATTTTTATCTGTTCATACACTACGTACAAAAGGCATGCTTTATAATTAATTTTTTTAACTTATCAATTTTGGCTCCCAGCAGCTTGGCACACTACCGTTTCTGATTTTGTCAAAGCTTATGGCTGCTAAAGCTGTTTGGGAGTCTGGGACTCTGATCGATTAGGTAAGGTTTATTTATTTTTGTTTAAAATTAATTTTTTATATTATTAAATTATTTTGATATTTTAATGTCAAAAATAATTATTTTATTTTAAAAAATCAAATATTATTTTGATGTATTTTTTAGTTAAAATCATTTTGAAAATAATTATTATTACATTTCTAAATCTGTAAGGAATAAATTTTTTTTATTAATATGGATGTCCGGATCAACTCGTGTGTTCTTCAACTAATAAAATTAATGATTATCTAAACGATAACAATCATTAATAGCAATGGATTTCATTCGATAGGTTGGTAACGTTGTATATCAGCAGCCTCTAATAGTTTTAAAACGAGAAACATAAAGGTTGGAAAATTCCCATTTGTTATTACAAGTGCCGATGGTAAAATTGTGTATATTATAGCACAACGTTGTTATCAAGATTTTAAATTAGTACAAGTTGCTACCATTTTCATATATTTATTGTTTGCATAGGTACGTACTTACATAAATGTTTTTTTTTTTTGTTTTGTTTTTTCTCTCTTTATGGTTCGATGGCTTGGTCGAAGTTAGAAAGCAGCCAGGAAATTGAGTTGATATTGTATTTTTCACACAAATATTCGTAATTGAACCCACCAACTTCTGCCCCATGACATTCAGTGTCCATCATGAAAGCCACTGTTGACAAACACTTGTCGTTTGATTTTGATTGAGAGGCAACCCAACCAACTCAATTTGACTTTTTGCATAAAGAAAGCATGGAGTTTTCTTCTCGATTCAATTTCTTTACGACATGATTAACTTAAAGGGAAATTCGCTCTCTAATCCGAATACTTCTCCTCCAAGCTGCATGGCACTGTTATTTATAGTGACAATTCACAGACCCTTCAATGACAGTGGATAATCAAATTAAGGTAAATCTGAATCAAAAACCTGTCCTTCCAATTCTGTGGAAGGTACTGAAAGAGAATGCCCAGTACATGGTTTTAGCCACAAGGCTTGAATAGTTAAGATTGTACTGCCTATTTGCACGGCAATTGTACAGGGTAAAAGGCCATGGTTTCTTGAGTTGCAATCTGTCCATTTATAGGTGGAACCTACAGCACAACCACAGAAAGAAAGAGCAAACGTCTGCTCTGATGGATGGTGATACGTGTTCCTTTTACTTGTATTATTAAGTGACAAAGACACCACTGGTGCTTAAAGTCCACAGGATGAGCTCAGTTGTTCAGCTAGGCTATTTCACTGAAACGTAGACATGGGTGATCAAAATATAAGTCAAGAATCCCAGCAATCATTCGTTTCTGTGATCTACCAACCCAGAACTAGAACCCAAGCAGGCCACCACATGCCCAGAAATCATCTCCTTTTAGTTGACTAGGATCTCTGCTTGAGAAGAACTGCTCCCCCTTGTCACCACCAAGTTCTATGCGCTCGATGTTCTTGAGATGCCACGATGTTTTAACCTCTAAGAATCCTCAGGTGTTTGCACTGCAATTAATTAACAGAATCAGGGCGAAGATTATCCAGTTACATCAACAAGTGGCTACAAACACCCAATGAGAACATTGGACTTTTCATTTGTAAAGAATGATGAAGATGATGTGCCAAGTTGAATGCTATTTAGGTCCCATTTGTTTATTAAAAAGTATTTCTTTTAAAAATAGTTTTCTTGAAAAATAAATTCCTGAAAAGTGGATTATTTTTCGATGTTTAGTAGTGTTATGGAAAATAAACTGGAAAATACTTTAATTTTCAGTGTTTGGTTATGTTATGGAAAATGAACTGGAAAATAATTTATTAATGAATTAAATTCTTTTTCAAATTTATCTAATATATGAAAAATATTAAATATAAATATTTAATCACTTACAATAAAAGAATAAAATTTAAAAAGTGCAATGATGAATTTTTTAATTATATCATATATTTATATATAGCTTATTTTATAAAATATAACTATATATGTCATATAATATTATAGAGATATAACCTTGTGAAATTTTTCATAAATAAAACCTATTAATATTTTTTTTTCAATTTTAAAAGCTTAAAATATGTTTTTTTTTTCATATGAAGAAAGCCAAATTAGTTTATGGTATTAAGTAAGAGTTAGATATTTGAGTTTTTTTTGGTATGAAGATTTTTTTTAAAGATAAATAAATACAAAAATATTTTGATGGGTTTTTTTGGATAAAGATTGTTCTTTTTTTTACGGGTATGGACAATTATCCCTTTAATATCCCTTTAATATATATCAAATAAGCATTAAGAAATAAATATAAATATTTTACATCAAACATAGTCATGCATAAATATTAAGTTTTGATGTAATACACATACATATTAGTTCAAATTAACAAACATAAACATGCTAGACCGAATTAAACAAGTAAACATACTTGTCAAATAACAAATATAAACTTTCTTATCATAGTAAAATCATCTTAGCAATCAGGCCTATAGCAGTATTGGTTCACAAAATTCTGAACCTAAATTTTCCTCAAATTAACATTTTTTGCCATAAATGCTTTTGCAAACATTTCATGTTGGACCAAGTGATCAAATGCATCCCTAAGAGTGATCTCATCAAAGCCTTCAATTTTCATCACTTCTGTATATAGCTCATTAACATCAAGTTGATTTTTGCTGAGGCATTGAATTGCAAATGCTACATCTCCAATTTTTTTAGACAACTTTTCAACATCATCATCTTCATACATGCGATTTCTCTTCCTATGTTGCCTCTTTTGTGCACTAAAAGAAGATGTCTATTTTTCTTTTAAAGTTTCTTCATATTCCCCTTCATTTTCAATTGAAATTGATTGCTCTTCAGTGTTCTCTTCCAAGTTAACATCAACATATGATTTGGCATAATTTTCGGTTGCCATGTCTTTTCCAACAACAATTGTCATTGCCTCGTACATATCAAGTTTTTTGTTGAGATACTTGTCATGATTGGGATGTGCTTGTTCATAAAGTTTAGAATATGCTTTTTTAGTTCCTTGTATAACATTTTGGAAACAAAAGTAAATATAAAAATTACAAAGAGTATAATATTTATCATACCTTCACTTCTTCATCATATACATCTTTCGAAATAGTAATCATCTTCAAACAATCATCCCAACCAAAGCCACTTTTATTTTTAAGTTTAGTTATAATTCCCTATTCGTTTTTCACAGTTTTAAGATGATTGTCCACATGCTTAGGCTCGCATTGCACATTGAAATTTTAACTAATTTTTATAGCCACCTTAATAAAAGATTGTGCTCTAAAGGTGGAAGAAGGTTTGTTTCCTTTAAATGCCTCCTCAACTAATATCTCAAGTAGCATGTAAGACATAGGCTTAGACCATGTGAAGCGCTTGCCCTTGCATTTTTCATTCTATGTGGTACTCATTTTTACAAAAAATTTTTTAAATTTATACAAAATATAATCATACAATATTTAGATTTAATAAATTTAATATAAAAACTACAATTAATATTTAAAAGAGAATACATAAAATACATAAGAAATTATAATAAAGTTAACAAACAATCCAAATATATAATAAAGATAATACAAACTCAAGCAAGACATAATAAAAATAAACACATATAATTAACACTCAATTACTAGTTTCTTTGAGTGTTATAATCATTCCACATGATTGATGCAATCATTTCTCTTTTTGTTATCCACTCCCTATTCTCTTCCCTCTCCTCCCGTTGACTTAAGTTAATTGTCCGTCTAATTGGTTCACTTTCCGAACATATTTTTTCCATAAAAAAGTCATAAGGATCAACTCCTATTATGTAATTATGAATAATACAACATGGAAGCACAACATCTACTTGTGTTTCATAAAACCAAAAAGATTTTTCATCAATTGATCTAAAACGACTCTTCAAAATACCAAACCCTCGCTCAATAGTAGTTCTCAACGAAGAGTGTCGAAAATTAAATAACTCATTTTCATTTCCTGGTGAATGTTCTGTAAACTCATTCAAGTGATATCGAACTCTATGAAAAGGAGAAATGATTTCTTTTCGAATACCGTAACCAACATCACCAAGATAATATTTCCCTACAAATTAGAAAAAAAAAACCTATTACTATCTTTATCTAATTAAACATTTTATATGTTTATTGCATATAATAATTACTTTATTATATACCTTCTGGAATTTTTAGACCACTAGGTCTTGATAATGCATCACTTAAAACCCGTGAATCATGTGCACTTTCTTCACAGCCAGCTAAAACATATTCAAACTTCAAATCAAAAGTTATAGTTGCTAAAACATTTTGTGTTGTTCCTTCTTTTCGACCTCAAAACTTTCCTTGAATCTCAACAGGAACATTTGCAGGAACATGAGTACTATCAATTGCTCCCACACAATCCTATATAAACAAGAAAAAACAATTTATAACCTTTTCTTCTAGATGTAATTAATTAATGTATAAAAATATTGTTCTCATACCTTAAAATAAGGATAGAATCTTTGATTATTCATTATCTCTGCGGGAACTGTATCCCCTAGGTCTTTAATAAGGTGTTTGTATAACTTAAGAACTGCTTTTAAAATAATTCTAAAGTAACGATGGATAGTTTCAACAGACCTATAGGATATACCACTAATAAAACGAAATCTTTGGTTTTGGCTTATAATTTATAAGAACACAATTACTTGCTCCCTAATAGACACATTTTGAGTTGATCGTAATAGGTCATGACTTGTGAGAATATCACATAAATTATATAAGACAACTGGTTTCAGATGAATTTGTTCAATGCAATGTCTATCACCTCGATTCAAAATGTTATCCATATAGAATTCTCGTTGAGCAATTGCATTTATACGTGGTTCTCTTGGTATATAATTTCTATTTCTTTCTTGTTCAATAATAGCTACCCCTGTAGCTATGACAATTATAGCTGCTCTCATACATGCTGCATGAATAATCTTACTATCCATAACAAGAAAGTGGAAGTTTTATGATAACAAAACCTAAAAATTTAGGAAAATAAACATTAAAAAAGCATATAAAATACTTACATAATCAATACAATAAATTATGCTCAAAGAAGCTGATAATGTATAATAGTTATGGCAATAATATCTAATTCCCTAAACAAACAATGCCTTAAAGTATATAATTTAATGAATTCTGTATATAACTCATGTTTCACGGTCTTAAGATTTTTCTACCAAACCATTTCAGTTTTTCATTACATAACATCACTGTATCATCAACTCATATCATCAATGCACATCATGCATATCATCACCATTTCAGTTGCTGATAATGGAAAACACACAGAGAACGCACATCACGCATATCATCAACTCATCAACAGAGACCCAAACTTTTTTCATCAACAGATTTTCTTGCAAACACCACATATAATCTCAAAATTTATAGGAAAGCATAAGAGAAGGAGAAAGAGAGCCAAAGGTAGCAGATTTGGGAAGGGTACAGATTTGGGATTATCTTCTGGAAATAAGGGTGCTTTTCCATCAGGTGAGTCGGATTCTACTGGAAGAGAAGCAATTGAAGAAAAGAAGAGGAAGATGAAGAGATGGAATTGAATTGAAAGCAGATCTTTCCGATTAAACAAACTGTCCCTCTCATTTTGTCACTCGTTCACTCCTTAGTGAAGGGGATTTCTTTGGGCAGTGCTCTGTTTTTGGGTAAGGCAACTGGGGACATGCTAGAGAAGAAGTTTATCGGAACAACATGCAAGGGAAGTGGGGAGATCAACTGTGAAATTAAAAATGGTTTGGAAAAAATCATAAAAAACGAGCGGGGAGATCAACTGGAATGAGAAATAGAGCATGAGTTTGCTGTGTTTTTTTTTCTCACAAAAACTAAACAAAATGGGTTTGCTGTGTTTGAATGGTTTTGATATGTTGTTTGGTTTTTGGGAAAAATATAGAGCATGGGTTTGGGTTTGCTGTGTTTGAATGGTTTTGATGTTTTGTTTGGTTTCTGGAAAAAATACAGAGCATGGGTTGCGACAAATTAAACAAGATAAACTAGTGAAAAAATGTAGCAAATTATATCATAAGATTTATGCCATTATTATAACTACATATTAAACAAAAAGATGAAAACATAAGACAAATAATAAATAGATATTAGAGGGAAAAAAAAAAAAGTCACCTGAAAGAAGAGTTGATAGAGATGCTTCAATTGTTCGCGGAAAGACATTTGAAAGAGAGAGAGAATTAGAGATTTGTATTCGAACACACGATGTTATGTTTTTTCTATAAACAAAGGAAAGTGTTTTCCTTATAATAAAAAAAGAAAAACACATTCCTATCATAAAGCATTAATTTTTTCTTTAACCGAAATTCATTTTTCTTGGCCAATTTTCTTATGTTTACCAAAAAGTGAGGAAAATAGTTTTCAGGAAAATAAATTCCTAGAAACAAACAAGGCATTAGGGATGGTAATTTTTTGGAGAGGTATTCATGAGATCTCATCCAAATATATATATATATATATATATATATATATAAGACACTGACTGTTTAGGATTGAGTATTAATATAAAAAATTAATAAAATATATCACCAAAACCAATCTATCTGAAATCATGTGCATATATATATATAATGGATTTTTAGAATTTAATGAATCGGATATAGATATTTAAATTTTTTATTTTATAAATATTTAATATAAAAATTGATTTTAGTTTTGGATATGAATACGGAAATGATAAAAGAGAGAGATAGATAATTAATGGATTATGTAAGCCCAAAGGCCCAAATATCTACTCCTCAATCATCATATCAATCGGGTCTTCCATTAGATCATGACTTTATATGGATAAGTATGGGAATTAATAATGAGTACAATGTGAGGAAAGCCCTATTCTATCGGGTCTTCCACATGTTTTTAATGTTCAAAATTTGTTGTCAAAATAATAAGAGTGCAATTGGAATATAATTCAACCTCTATATTATATTAATTTTTTAAATAATTTAAGAGATTTTAAAATAGATTGATATGATATATATTAGAGATATTTTTTTTTATATTTTAAGTTCAAATATATATTATATATATAAATGAAAGCTTATAATACCATCTTTTGTTTAGTCAAAATAGAAATAATTTAATTACATTAAACATATATATTGTTATTTTTTATATAATTTTATAAAAACTTATCTTTAATTTCTCTTTCGTTGACTTCCATGGTTGATAACACTTTATAGCTTTAGGAGATTAATAGTTTTTATTTTTTTTTTTTAGTTATTACCAGCCTATCAATCCATTTGTCAAGATGCTGGGACTTTATAGGTTTTGATCGATCTAGTTCTATATAAGATAAGTTACTTGCCACGTATGTTTATAAAAAAGTTAATATGATTATTCAATAAATAAAGCATTTTTGTAGAAAATATACCATAGTTCTTAGAAAGAAAATGGATGAGAAGTTCTCTTTTCTTTTGTCCTTTCTAATCTACTTAATTATTTGTTGCTTTTAATGGAGTATATCAATAATTAAATCCATGTCAAAAGATTTACGTCGTTCAGTTTATTACTAGGATGATTATTAGAGAGTTAACTAGTTTGTTGATGTGAGGGATCAATTTGTTTAAAATATATATATATATATATAAAATTCAAGTTTGAGAATTTTTTTTTATATTATTATTAAATTTGAAAATATGGTTATTTTAAAAAAATTTACGTTAAAATAATTTTTTTATTAATATATCTTTTATTTATCTTAACAAATAGAAGGTTTTTAACTTGAATTACTTTATATATTAAAAACAAATATGATTGTTACAAAAAATTAACAAAAAAACATCAAAATATTATAATGGGCGATTTAAAGCTAAAAAAAATTATAAATATAATAAGATTATTTTCAAAATCTATTTTAAAACTTAAGAATAAAAAAAAAAACAATTTGAATCAAATTTTTATGAACAATTTATTATTAATATAATTATTTTCATATCATATATGCAATAATTGAAAAAATATTAAAATTCAAATAAAAATTTATAATAGCAATTAAGAACCATGTCAAACTAAAAATTAAGTAAATCAGATAAATTTTTTATGAATATTAAAAAAATCAAAGAAAAAAAAATAAAAAGATAGAAAAGGGTCAGGCTCAAAGAAAATTTAAGTTTGCATGTTTTTTTATTTTATTTTTTTTAAAAGACAAAATAAACACAAATGGCAGGTGGTCTATAATCTTAAAGAAAATATTGCCTCCCTCAACTCTAAAACATGCGTTCTTTATACTTAAATATACATACTAATCAACTGAATTATGATACAAAGTTGTTATAATATAAATTAAATAAATATATTAATCAGCTTTATTATTCATTAAACATAATAAAAAAATCTCTTCTTTTTTTTTTTAGAGTTGATAGGTAATATGTCAATTGATATATTTTCAAATATGTTAGCATGACATATATAGTAATAATTGATTTATTAATCATCAAATAAACATATATATATATATATATATATATATATATATATATATATATATAGAGAGAGAGAGAGAGAGAGAGAGAGAGAGAGAGAGAGAGAGAGAGACGCGCGCACAACAACAACAATCGTTAAGTGGACTTCTGTACAACCATAAAGTGATAGAATCATTAACTTGATAACCATTCCATTATCAAATAAATAAAAAGAAAAAAAATCAAAGCAAGTATCCTTGGATATCCCAATAAAAATTTATATGGTAAACAAGAATTTTTTGATAAAGTTTTTCATTTTAAAAAGGAAAAACTTCAATGCTGGAAAGTAGAGGTGATTATTTTCGATTCGATTCGATTTTTATCTATAAAAATAACCAAATTGATTAAAAAAACAAACTGAAACCAATTCAAACCGATCGGTTTTGATTCAGTTATTTTAGGACAAAAATCGAAACCCAACCAACTGGTTTCGGTTCGGTTCGGTTATTTTATATTAAAAATAAAAAACTATATTTTTTTGGGGTTTTTTTTGTAATTTCCAATGGGTTTGGTTTCGATTTGGCTCAGTTTTTTTGTTTAATTTTTCGGTTTCAGATTTATGAAACCAAAACTGAACCGAACTAGTTGATTTTTTAAATATTCTAATTAGTTTAATCGATTTTTTTCATGATTTGATTTTCTATATTATAATTTTTTTATTTTTTTAATTTAATTAATTTTTCAGGTTTTTAACTCACGGTAAAGTTTATTTTATTCAAATTAAAGGGGAAGAAAATAAAAACAGAGGAGGGCATGGTCCACAAGAAAGAAACTGAGGTGTTTGGAGGGCCCATCTAACTCAAATACTGAGAATCAGTTGATCACGTGTACCCAACATAAAGTGCACAACTGCATTAGGATTTTGAGCAAAGCAAAGCGGAGCAAACTGGCTGTCACCATTTGTATCTGGTCTACACAATCTCCATCCAATCCATTCTTTCCTTTCCTCGTTTGCATTGCATTGCAGATCTCTCTTCCTTTCCATATTGGATTTCCCTTTTTTTTGTTTGTTTTATATAATCATAACAGACTGAAGCGAAACCAGCGGTGCAGCCACGAAAAATTTCCTGCCTAGTTAACATTATGTGAAAAATAAAAACATTAATTCTCAAATATTCACTTGCTTTGGGATTTCATAGATAAATATAGGATACTGATTGATAGTTATATAAAAAAAAGGAAAGAGAGAGAGAGAGCCTGGCCTTCCTTTTTACCCCTCTTTTTTAGAAGGAGAAAATCTCTCTCTTGGTCGCTCTGAGTTCTTTCCCAGCTCCTGAAACCTCCAATTATGGCGTTTCTGCTCCCTTTTCGCAGCATTTGATTTCTCGTCCGGGTACGTTTTTACATATAATCTAATGGCTTTCCATTCAAAACGTTATTACTTTAATCCAAAATTTGATGATATCTCTCATTTGTTCGTTTTCATTTATGTGAATCTTCAGGGATCTCTGTTTTTATTTCTCTATGACTTTTCTTTTTTTATTATTTGTGTATGTTCAAGGGGCTTAAGATGATGAGGGTCATGATATGAAAGTTGAAGTCTTTATTTGAAAGAGAGATTTTTGTTTTACTTACAGATCTTATGTTGATAGTTGTGACAATTGTGGTCGGGAAAATATACAGAATTGGTATGTTTAATGATGGAGGTGAAGATTGTTTTTTGTTTATTAAATTAAATCTTGAGAATTTTCCCAAGTAATAGTAAAAGATTTTTAATGGTAGCCAAGTGGAATGAATGCCAGTCATGGTGAACATTTTTATGAATGCCAAATAATCATGCAATTTATCCGAGGAATTGAAATTTGTGTCCCAGCACTAGATGGGTCCCATAGTTGGGATTGCTGTGCCTGTTGCAGAGATATTCATTTCATGGTGGTTTTGATTTTCGAAATTATTATTTTCAATTTCTACCTTTGATGGGGTAAGATCACAACTCTTGATGATGCTATGCGTTATCTTTTAGATCTATTGCCTGTATAAACATCGTACAGATCTTCCCATGATTATCTTTTATTATCTATTGGATCATTATTTCTTTTTGAAGGACAGACGTGCGAGTAATTAAATTACTACTGTTTAATAATATAAACAGATCAGTATGTATGTTTCTCTTATCACGCTATAATCAGGCCTCTCTCTCTTTCTATTTAATTTGTATAGTTAGAGCATAACTATGTTTTCGCACTATAGTTCGAAGCAGTCGTCGAAATCATCTTTTAGTTTTCCTCTCGTTGCAGTTTCAGAAACCATAGGATTCTTTGGCCTGCTCTAAAATCTTCTCTGGTAAGATTTTCAGAATAAAGAAATCTGACAGATTTTATCCTCCAACTAGTTGAGGAACATTTCATGCTTTAATTAGCATTTGTGAAGGAAAACCAGTTCTTTGTGTTTCCAAATCACCCTTTAGGCTCTGTAATCTATATCATTAAATTAATATATTAATTGTTTAATTTTGTGTTGTTGTTTTTAAATCAAAGCACTTTTAATTAAGATCTGTATGATGTTTATTCCAAGTTCTTATTCTGTGAGAGTGATACAAAGAAATTGGATCGCCTGAGGGAGGTAAAAGTACTGCCAGGTTCTTTTAGTTGTGGTTGTTTAATTCTTGCTTTCACCTGTAAGAGCCTTGGTTCTGTTCTATGCTCCTGCCTGGCTCTCAAGAAATTCTTGTTCCTAAAAGATTGACAAGCATTAGATCGCCAGCTAATCTGTTGTTTCTAGTTCTAAAACTCATGATATTATAACATGGATAGCACTTTGTACACTAGAAATTGACCTGATCATCAACTTTGATTGTCTAGATAATCACAATTTCGAGCACTTTACCACTTATTCTTGTGATGCTGGTAATTCTTTGTACATGAGAATTGGCATGGTACTCGATGAACTTTTCGCCTTGTTCATGACTTTTTATCTACATTTGTATGTTTTGTGCATGGAAATGCAGTGGAAGATCATCTGATGCGACTTGTACGTCTGCAATCAAACACTCTGAATTCAATTCTGGGATATTTTTCACTGTTAGTGGTAAATATTTAGAAATGGATGACAATAGTAGCAGCAAGTTGACTGGAATTCGGCAGATTGTTAGGCTAAAGGAAATTCTCCATAAGTGGCAATCTGTAACAATTGGCTCAAAGGAAACCAGCCCTCCCTCTGGTCATCCCTCCAATGGCATTCCACCAGCTGTTAATAAGAGGCTGAACAGTGTTAAGTGTTGCGATTCAGACGAGGACAGTTGCCACAGCCCAGAACCGCCAGCTGACGTACCCAAAGGGTATCTGGCGGTTTACGTTGGACCAGAGCTTCGGAGGTTTATCATCCCGACTAGCTACCTTAGCCACTCCCTGTTCAAGGTTTTGCTGGAAAAGGTTGAAGAGGAGTTTGGGTTTGATCATACTGGTGCGCTTACAATCCCATGTGAGATTGAGACCTTCAAATTTCTCCTAAAGTGCATGGAGAGCCATCCGAACGACCACGATGATGAAGGGTCAGGTAAGGGTATTCATTCATTTTAAGTTAAGATGCCCTCGCTATCATTAATCGTGATGCATGAATTGCTTGTCTCTTCAGTATCGTCTCCTCCATCACTGATGATTCCTTGGTGATATTGCAGCTGAAGGTGCTTTAGCTATTGCAGAGTAATCGCGCTGGTCTATTTGGTCCAGATTTTACGACTTACTTCGGATGTAAAGCAGGTTCTCGCAGATATATTTTTTATTGACAAAAAAAAAAAAAAAAAACATAGGAAATTTTAGTTAGATTTGCAGGTGTGTTTTTGAATTTCATGGGCAGGGATATTAAGCTTTTACCGGTCTGTTCTGTGTGTGTTGGGATGTGATCTTATGTTTTGTATGGGATACAAGACAGACTTGTTTGTTAAGCAAAATTTCATAACTAATAATTGCTATATATCTTATGAAGGTCCACATTCACTACAATTTGTCATAATCTTATGTTTATTCTTAATTATTTTTGCTCTATAAATGGCTACCAGAGTGTAACATCCGAAAGAATTATAAATGGGAATTCCACCTCTCGGAGGTTTCCCAGGCCAAGTTTGTAACCATTCAATTAAGAGNTTCTCGTATTCCATTCACCGTATTCTTTTCAAATATACACAGCACATTAAATATATAAAATGAGATAAAAAAAGATATGAAAAGAAGGATATAAAAAAATCATTCCATGTAAATCTAAGTTTGCGTAACAAACTTATAACCTTGAAAATTAGAGTTGAGTCAAGCTAGAATATCCCACCAAACTTGTAGCTCAAATCATAATATTAAAATAACTCGATAAAAAAATAAAAACAATTATAAAGTTTTCTTTGAAAGAAAAATTCATATTAACTTTTCAAACCCGTGACTCGGGTCATTAGACTCGAAGCATCCTATCTGAAAAAACTATGAAGTGCAATTCCTAATAAATTAAATATTAAATGATAAAATTAAAAAAAATTTAGTTATACAAAAAGATTTTGAAAAGTAGCAATTAAAAAAATAAAGATCAAAATAAAAATAAAAAATAAATTTTATATTTGATTGAAGGGTGAAATTGAAAAGAAAAATCAATTTAACAAAAGGATTAGAAAAATCAAAAGAATGAGGATCACTATTGACATAAAAATAAAAATAAAAATAAAAATAAAATTTTGATTGAAGGGCTAAATTGAAAAGAATAATAAATTTTACAAAAGAGTTTAGAACAAAAATTGAAAATCAAAACAATAAAGACAAAATTGAAAAACATAATACTATCATTTTGGATTAAAAGGTGAAATTGAAAACTAATAAAACTTTTACAAAATAAACAAGAAAAAAAATCAAAATTAAAAGAATAAGGACCAAATTGAAATATTATTATATTTGGTAAATTGGGATTGAAGGATAAAATTAAAAACAAATAAAACTTTTACAAAAGGGCTAATAAAAAAACTAGAAACAAAAAGATTAAGGACTTAAATTGAAATACCAACATCAAAGAGGGTCAAGTTGTAATGTTTGAGAAAGGAGAGAGAAAAAAACAAAAAAAAAACTCATTTACGTCAAACCAAACCACCACCACCTACATGCATCGCTCCAACAGGAAAAGGACACAAAGACGCTTCTAATAATATGATGGAATGATATTTTTGGATTCCAAGAGGTGCCACTTATGTTGTTCAAAGTGCGCGGATGTCTTTCGCGTGTCTGATTTTTTTTGTTTTGTTTATATATATCCAAATAACAATTGCTTCTAAGCCAATGTGAACAAAAAATCATGGTGAAATAGACAAAAAAATTGTTTGAGATCAGTTTTAATTTTAACTTCCAATAGTATATTAGTTGTTTCACTGTATTTTGAGTTTTTTTATTAGTTTTTATATTTATTCAAGTTTAAGATTACCCTTATCTTATATGATAATAATGAAAAATTATCGTGAAAGTATCAAATTTTCAAAATTTTTACTTGTAAAGGTATTTTGATATTTTTACTATGCTTAAAAAAAATTATTTGTCTATATCATTAATTTGATAATAACTAATGCCCTATATATAAATATTTTTAATACCCTCAATGGCTAAGTTTAAGTTTTAAATTCTAAAAGAAAAATTATTATTCCATTGTTACAATCTACCGTAACCTTAAACATGCAGTTACAGTGTTTTTCCAGTAACGTTTAGCTTTTCTTAATGAGATGGTGAAGTTGCCTGCATTTGGTATTGTTTATTACATTTGTAGACAAAGTAGTGCTGCTCTGGATGCCATTTGAGCGCAGACTCAGGATTTTTTATGGGCATCAAACAATTGCCCCTGATATATATAATTCATGGCCATGTGAGATAATATTTAATATTCTAAGCATTTTTTTATGGCTCTCTCTTCAGTCTCATGGATGAGTTGGCTGTGTCTTCCTCGTGAACAAATTTGTAGTTTATCTCTGAGGAACCACCTCCCTTGAATAATTTATTCAATGGTCTGCGCCTCTCTTTCTCTGTATCTCAAGCAAGCACATGATTCCATGATTAGCAGCCCGACATGATATATAGCAAGCAACAAGGATATGATCTACCTCTCTGAACCAAGCAATACACAAAACACCTCGCGGATTGGAGTGTTTTTGTTTTTGGAAAACTAGTATGATTTTTTTAAAAATAGCACTTATTTTCGAAAGCGTAACGATACAATTTATAAACTGTGTTGTTCCAAACAGAAAAACGCAGTGCTAAATATCACAACAACCTGTATAATTTCTTAGATGATGCTAAGTTTTTTTTTTTTTTCTGAAGATTTTCAGAGGAACATGCTTATAAACTGTTGTCTTTGTCTCCCATGTTTCAAAATGTAATGAAAAGGACGATGTGGATAATCTTCTACCACCTCGGTTTGTTTCTGTTTTTCAAATACAATTTTAAAAAAATATGAAATTTTTTTATTTTGTTATTTGTTATAAATTAATATATTTTTATATTTTTAGATCATTTTTATATGTTGATATCAAAAATAATTTTTAAAAAATAAAAATATATATTATTTTAATATATTTATAAAAAAATACTTTAAAAATCAACCACAACCACACCCCAAACATCCTATAAATATTCAAGAAACTTGAACATTTTGCCCTCTTGTCCTTAGGCCTTAGCCCCCTTCCAAGAAAAGTCATCAACTAGCTTTTAATTTCCAGCCTCGACATAAATTTTAAGAACCAATGCCACTGTTCATTTGGTAGATTCTGTCTCCTCATCCTGTAGCTTCTCCAGGCATGACTGTGGATGGATCCCTGGAAGCTGCTGCTCCCAAAGCAATTGTTTGTTTGTTTTTTCGAGGTTGCGCTTGGCAACGGCACAGCCTAAAAGATTATACACTAATTTTTATTTTTATTTTGCCTCGTTCTTTGAGTTATGCTATTTCTCAGAACAATAAAAATTAAAATTAAACTTTGCTAGTTTTTCAACAACTTCCTGGTACAAGAGAAAAACAGCGGACAAAGCGTGTCTGATATTTTTAATTTTTTATAAAAGGGGGCGAACGACTTTAGCGAGTGTTTTGGAGAGTTAACAAATTTTTAAAAATTATTTTTGCAAAACAACGCAAGTACAAGAACATTTAGAAAATTAGTTTAGTTGAGAGTGTAACAATTAATTTCTATGATAATTGATATCTACGACTTTATTATCATATATATCATTTGTGATATGCAAGTCATAAATATCAATTGTAACTTGTGTGTTGAAAATGGTATCTGTGACTCCTCTAATAGAAGCATTCTGGGGTAATTTATTTTGCCATCAATTACCTAGAAAAAAAAACATTTTACACAATCATAAATAACCAGTTTTCTAGCATTAAAACATAATTCACATAAATAGTATATAATATATTCAATCATAAATAAAAAATTTAAACTAATGATTCACACAACATAACATTTTATTAAAAAATAAACTAATTATACATTCATTCATAATTATCATAACATATAATAACATGAACCTATATTTAACTATCTCCCCAAGTCATAAAAAGGCCTGAACCACTCGTGGCTTGAAGCACTTGTGGGCGGACTTGAAGCACTTGTGTACAGGTCTGGAGCATCATTCCAACTAGTCCAACTCGATGACAGGTCTGTAATATCCATGTAGGTGTGAGGAGAACCAATAACATATGAGCTCGTGGACGGGCTTGAGGCGCTCGTGGACGAACCAGCATCCCAACACTCTAGTGATAAGTAATCTCATCTTCCACTAATGCTGCTTCAAGACACTTAACCTCCCTAACCTTTTGAAGTCTACCATGACATAAATTGAGTGTAGTGTTGGCCAAAATATGTTAATGATATGTTGGTCAAAAGTATGATTTTTGAACAATATCTTTAAGATCTATAAGAGATCTTCTCTATTCTACAACAACAGCACATGAAGTTAATCCCATCAAATATGTTTTTGTCATAAAAGGAAAAATTTTAGGTTTCATTGTAAGCAATAAGGGTATTGAGCCTAATCCAAAGAAAAATCCAAGCTATCATAAACATGACTCCTCCTCGATTATTAAAGGAGGTCCAAAGGCTATCAAGAAGAATTTCGGATCTCAAAAGATTCATTTCTCACCTTGAAGAGTGTTGCTTACCTTTATTCAAGGCCTTTAAGAATATTTTCAATTTTGAATGAACTCTAAAGTGCCAATAAGCTTTTAAGAACTCAAGCTCTATTTGTCTTCCTTAGAAATCCTTTCTCAAACCAGAGAATGAGAGGAGCTTTTTCTCAACCTTAGAATTGTAGAATTGGTAGTTAGTGCAATATTGATGTGAGATGAGAAAGGAATATAGAAACCAATGTATTATACCAACGAAAGTTCTCCATTATATAGAGGCAAGGTACATAAAGATTGAAAAAGTGGCCCTCGCACTGGTTAGTGCTACTAGGAAGTTGAAACTATATTTCCAAGCATATCAAGTTATTTTATTGATCGATTTGCCTTTAATACAAATCCTTCATAAACCTGACCTTTTAGGTTTTTTGGTTAAGTGTGGGCCATTGATCTAGGAGTGTATGGATTTTAATTTCGTTCTAGACCAATTATTAAAGGCTAAGCATTAGCTAATTTCATTGTAGAATGCTTCTTCACCAAGCCATCTTCCATTAGAGGTTGAAACTAAAGTAGCGATGGACCAATTCCATGTTGACCCCTGAGTGTTATAGGTTAATGAAGCGTCCAACACTAATAGTAATGGAGTGGGGCTCATGTTGACTAGTCTTGAAAGGTGAATTTTTTAATATTCAACTTGTTTGGAATTTGCATCCTCCAATAATATAGTGGACTATAAAGCTCATTTGTCAGGTCTCGACTTAGTAGATAGTTTGGATGACTACATGCTTGTAGTGTTCAACGACTCCCATTTAATGGCAGGACAGTGTCGGGAGATATATAAGGTCAAAAGGCCTTATTTGGTGAAGTGCCAATAAAAGGTGCTTTAACACTCCAATTTAAAAAAGGAAAAAGAAAAGTTAATTTCTATCTCTAAAATTGCTCAAGTAGATAACAGTCACGTTGATCTCCTTTCCAAGCTCGCCAATAGAGATTTAACAGAGTTTTCTCCTAGTGTGTGGATCACGGTGCTTGAAAAACCAAGTATAGAATAATAAAGTAGTATAATGACAGTTGTACATGAAAGTGCAGTAGAAGATTGGACAACCCCTCTCAAAAAATACTTGTTTAATGAAAAGTTATCATCGAACAAGACTAAAGTCATCAAACTAATTGGAAGATCCACAAGAGATTGCCTCTAAAATGGTGAATTATATAAAAGATCAATCAGTACTCTATTGTTGAAGTTTATATTGCTAGAACAAAGTGGATATATCTTCTGAGAGATCCATGAAGGAATATGTGGAATCCATATAGAGGCAAGAGCCTTAGTTGCTGCAACTACACTGGAATGTTTTTACTAGTGTACAGTCTTAAAAGATGCTATAGAACTAGTGAAGAGATGTGATAAGTATCAGAGGTTTACTCCGGTCACACATCAACCCTCTACTAAGCCAACCCTCATTTCCTCTCCATGGCCATTCTCACAATGGAGAATGTATATATTGGGACCATTCCTAAAAGCCTCTGGAAGAAGACAATTCATTTTAATAGTTGTAGACTACTTCAATAACTAGGTAGAGGAAAGGGCATTAGCAGAGATAACTACCAATAAAGTTATCTTCTTTTTATGAAAGAACATCATTTATAAATTTAGACTTCCACGCATGTTCATTACTGATAATAACATCGAGTTTGAAAATAGAAAGATGAGAAAGCAATGTTAGAGATTCAAGATTGAGCATAGGTTTCTTTTGAGTTTTATATCCTTAGATAAATGGCCAAGCTGAACTTACCAGTAAGATATTGGTAAATGAGTTAAAGAAAAAGAAAGTTGGCACCAAAATAGAAGATTTAAAGTGAGAGATAGGGTATTGAGGAAGTTATAAGCGATAATCAATGTTAAAAGAAAAAGAAAAGCTGACATCAAAATGAGATGGATCATTTAGAGTAATAAGAGTGATTAAGTCTAGCACTTATCACCTTGGAATCATTGACATAATCGGTAACAAAAAATTGTCATTTGTAATTCCATCTTAGATGTCCTTAATGAATTTTTAGACTCGCTGACTAAATCAATGATGAAAATTACTGTCAATAATTTCAACTTGGTCGACGAATAAGCGATGAAAACATATGTTGTTGATTATTATACTAATGGTTTTGCTAATGGATTGGTTAGTAATTATTACAATGATGGTGTGAATGGTATGTTGGAATTTTAATTAGCTAACAAAAATGCCGACGGGCATTAAGTCCCTGATTATAAGCTAATCGACGACATTAACCCATCAAGAATGCTATCGGTAATTAAAACGCCAACGGACATCACACATAAATGACGACAAAAAATTACATTTGTGTTTAATAATTTTTTTGGATGTGTTACTATTTAAAAAAATTCAATAAAAACTATTAACTTTTAAGTTTGAAATCTGAACTTGCTCGTATTTTTTCCAAACATTTTTTTTTAAGTGAGAAACAACAACAAAGCCTAAGGGGCTAAACTATTAAGGTTTAAAGTGAAGTGAGTGGGTGGGGAGATTTATTTATTTCAGAAATAACTTCTTGTGTTAAATGGGTGTAAATTTTACTAGTGAGGTTGATTTTGCAAATGAACTTGAAACGTAGTCACATGAATTTTCTTTTGATGGATCTTTCACTAGCCTAGAAATTTGTTTACCAATAAATTGGAGAGAAGTAACCATTTTTCTGTTTTTTAAAGTGATTATAAAAAGAGATCTCTTTTCCTCGTTCTAGCAACGAGCAAGGGCCTATTCATTAATTTTCATGTAACCCGGATTAGGCAGGCCATCTTGAAAATACTCCATTTTTTTCCTGTTACAAAGAGGGAAATGAAGACAGTTCTGAACATCGGAATTGAACACCTCAAATATCAACAAAAAAACAAGATAAGTGTGCAGACCCAGCATAGTGTCATGTGCTATATTTGCCGACCAATCGGCTATTGAATTAGCATGACCTAATAACCTCTTGATGGCTAGAATTGTTCATACTAATTTTGGAAGCATGTCTCAAGCCAAAAATCAGTTTTAGGCAATGCAATAAATCATCAAGAACATTCACAAAAAATCTTCTCAAAATTCCAAAGACATCATCATCCCTAACACCCACATAAGCATTCCTGATAGTTCTCCTCCGATCATGGACATCTAAGAAACCCCTGAGCTCCAAGGCAATTAAGCTCTATCAATAACCGAGATAAACCACATGTTTATCTAAAACAGAAACCATACATGCAGTAGCATTGTAGTATCAAATCACAAGTCTTGAAATGAAACTATCATTCTCTTCTTTTGCATTACTTTTGATCACATTACAAGCTATCCAAATCATTCCCACAGCAATCTCCACGACCAAACTCGTCCCTGCAGACATCTCAAAAGTAAAAGCATGGGTTGCTAAGAACATCAACGACTTTAATGATCGAAAATCCAATGACTCCAAAGGGATTCCACGCATTGTTTTGGATGAGCTTTTGGCCTCGGCCGAGGACAGGCTGAGGTTGATAAGGGTGGCGAAGGATGGTTTCGCTGATTTTACAACTATTTCTGATGCCTTGGAGACCATTCCAAAGGACAACAAGCGAAGAACAATTATTCAGATTGGTGGGGGTGAGTATTGGGAGAAAATCACAATTAAATGCAATAAGCCGTTTATTACATTTTATGGGGATCCGATGGATATACCAAGAATTGTGTTCAATGGCACTGCTTCCCAGTATGGAACAATCTATAGCGCAACCGTGGCCGTAGAGAGCGATTACTTCATGGCCGTCAACGTGGCATTTGTGGTAATTCATTTTCTTTCCTTCTTATTAAATGGTTGCTATGCATAAGCATTTTGGCCTTCATAATGGTGGAGAATGGAGCATTAATTAGGTTTTTCTGTACGAATAATCATATCCCAGAAAAAGAAAGAGAAGAAAAGCGCTCGTATTGAGGGATTTATCGGTGGCCACCAGCATTAATTCTACTTATTAAACTGTATATCAAACATCCAAAATTCGTACAGATTCGAAAAGCGGTAGAGTTACCTTGAAAATGTAAATCAAACATCCAAAATTCGAAATAACTGTATATTATATAGTAAAATACTCATTTCAATAGTTTAAATACTCGTTAGTTGTCCTTTCTTTAATTTGTCTTAAGGGATTTATCGGTGGCCACCAGCATGCCATGGTTGTTTTAACGGATGGCTACCATCTTATATATGTGTGTGTGAGAGATATCTTTTATTAATTCTACTTATTATTGCTTGTAGAATTCGGCTCCGATGCCAAATGTCAATAGAACTGGTGGGCAGGCAGTGTCCATGAGGATATCTGGAGATAAAGCAGCGTTTCATAACTGCAAGTTCATTGGGTTTCAGGACACTTTATGTGATGATAGAGGCAGGCATTTCTTCAAGGACTGCTATGTCCGTGGAACTGTTGACTTCATTTTTGGAAACGGAAAATCCCTCTACTTGGTACTCCCTGTTCCTTTAATTACTCTCTTGACGACGTCATATATACTACTAATACATGTATGAAGAAAACCCAACGAACTAAAATCTCAATAAACCTCGACAAAAATCTCAAGCCTGATTAAAATTTCAAGACAACTCATTCATAGCTAGGTTGATATTCAGCCTGAGAGTGTGCGAAATCCAACAGTGTAGTTGCCATTTCACCTTCGAAAGTCAGTCCCCAGCACCACAATTTCCAAATTGGCATTTCTGAAAGAGCATTCATTTCCTTTTAGAAATAGCCAAAATCCCACACATTATTTTCAAATTCCCATTATAGTGAAAGAACATTTCCTTTTAGTTTTTTGTTTAATGGTTACTAATTAGGGGGTGTCGATGAATTAATTATACAGAACACAACTATTGATTCTGTAGCGGAAGGCACTGGGGTGATCACAGCTCAAGCGCGGGAACATGTCACCGAGGACAGTGGATTCACCTTCATCCATTGCAACTTAACTGGTTTAGGCAACAACACTTACCTCGGCCGTGCATGGAAGCAGAGACCAAGGGTTGTGTTCGCTTACACTTACATGGGCCACCTGATTAACGATGAAGGATGGTCCACCTGGAAGTTCCCTGAGCGTGAAGGGTACGCATCAGCATCTTTTCCCTCTTTTTCAGATTTTAAATTAATGGATTAATGTTTTTGATGAATCAGGACTGTATATTATGGAGAGTACAAGTGCGCTGGACCAGGTTCTAGCTGCTTCGGCCGAGTTCCATACGCGAAGTCATTATCTAAAGCAGAAGCAAAACCCTTCCTGAGCATGACTTACATCAATGGAAACAAGTGGCTAATTCCACCACCCAAGTTTCCTTGATCATTTATTTACTCCCGCACCAAATTAACACAACCTCAGATGAGATCTTGTATCCATCCCTGTTTATCATTTTTCTTTGTTGCATTGACTGTAACCAGTTGAAAAGGTTGTCATAAGAGTCCAAACCAATGGAATTTCGGAATTACCAATGATATTTCGCACACAATGCTGTGAGGATTTATTTGAATTTAATTTTTTTATTGAATTATATTATAATAAAAATAAATATTAACGTGAAAGACAGCATATACAAAATTACGAAAGCGAAATATATTTTTTTCGTTAAAATATTTTAAAAAAATCAAGTAATTTTTTTTATTTTCACAAAAAAATATTTTTCTATCAGTAAGAAGCATTATATTAATTGTTTTTTAAGTAAATTCTTAATATGATCATGAAACAGAGTTTCAATTAAATAATTAAAAACAATTATGAATCAATTATTATTACACATGTATGAAAAAAAAATCTAAGAACATTAACGAGAAAATTATTTTAAAAAAAAACCAATACTTTATTCTCATTTATTTTAATAAAAAAATTATTTCAATAAAATCTATATATTAAGCTAATTTATAATTATTCATTAAAAAAATCAATAATATCATCATAAAAAACCATAATCTTCTTTAAAACAATGGTATAATTGGATATTTGCTTAAATATTATTTTAATAAATTAATTTAAAGTTTTTTTTTTCAATGGACAAACAACACTTCATTGCCCTAAATTCTTTTATATAGCGGATATTGACACGTTTTCTAATTGACTTTCCAGCAAGCTTTGGTTGCTGAAAAGTCAGGATCTAATTTCTCTTGTCTCTGAAAATATAATATTTAAAATATTTTTTCACTTAAAAATACTTTAAAAAAATATTTTTATGAACCACGATAAATCAATTTCAAATACCATAAAAGGCCTATAATCACTCTAAAAAATAAAAATTAAATGAATAAAAATATATTTATAAGTCTCGATATACTTTTCACAACATATTCAAAACTAAACATAACTTATATTCAACCCCTCACTTCAAGAATAACCTTTTAACATCAAAACTATTTTTTTTTTTTTTGGATAGAATACAGTTAACTAATAATTTTTTTTTATATATATAATTTTTTGCTGACTCTCTATATCCTCTTATATTTTAGGGACTATAGTGTAAAATAAATGAAGTTCAGAATTAAAATGCGAAGCTCTCAAAACATAGGGATCAAAAATTAAAAAAAAAAGTAAAATTTGGTTTATCGCATGTGGTTCCCATGAACAATAAAAAAAGAAAAATAGGGGTGGTGTTTTCTATTTTTAGGTTAAATTTGGTATTTGTTATGTTAATTTTTTAAATTGATAAAGTTAAATTCTATTTTGAAAAATCAAGCATCTATTTAATTTAGAGATATATTTTTTGACACCATGAATATATATTAAAAAAACAAATTAATAATAAAAATAAGATAATTTATCTAAGACTAAAAAAAAAAAAGCTAACTCGGTGCCATGGTGAAATGAACTAGAAAATACTGTTTTCAATTTTGTATTTCTTGTAATGTCTTTTGTGAGAAATGAAAAAATTAATACCTTTATTTGTTCAATTTTTATAATCAAGGGCACCAATTTTTAATTATTTTTATTTGAGTGTCTGTAGTGTTTTTTTTGTTTTTTTCAATCAAGTATCTCTATTTGTACTTTTTTGTTTAAATGTTTGTGCATAACAAATTAGTAATAAAAACAGGATAATTTTGATACAAAATACAAACAGGAAATTTTAACAATATAGTTTTCATTTCAATTCAATCCTAAGTAAATAAAAAATGACCAACACTCCACTAAATCACCCTAACCCTAAATACCAACGACAAAATGTTTCAGCTGGCTATTATGCTAAAAGAAAAAAAAGAGGATATTGTTAGTAATCTAGACAACTACTTTGAGGACCATTCAATATTTGTTTCACCAGCTGGGCAATGCTAGTTGTCATAGTTCATCACTAGATTAATCATCCACGCAATGTTATGGGTCAGATCAAATTTTTCTTGAATATAAAAAAATATTCAAATATTGTTAATGTTTTTTTCTAATGCAAAAAAAGTTAAATCATGTGGGGGTTGACCTGATATGACCCGGTTGACTTTATGAATCCAAAACCAACCTGGGCAACCTATAAAAATATAGTTTGACTCAAAAAAATATCAAGATGATATATCTATATTTTTTAATATTAGGTTAACAACATATTAGATTGTCTTAGGTCAACCCGAGTCAACATGTCAAACCCGCAATCTAGTTTATAAAATTATTGTCATAACCCAATTTTTGAACAAATAATATAAAAATTAAATATAGTTGACAATGGGGTTAAGACAACAAAATTTGAAGTTTGGGGATGTAATTTGAGAGTTAATCGATCAATTTTGAAAGAATTAAAAGCTAAAGAGTTAATTAAGGGCTAAATTGAACAATCCAGAAATTAAGGACTGTTTTGTAAACAGTATTATAATTCAGGGATTTAATTGAAATTAATTCAAAAAGGGCAAAATTAAAAAGAATTAATCAAGGATCAAATTGAACAATCCAGGAATTAAGGACTGTTTTGTAAATAGTGTGCCAATTTAGGGATTTAATTAAAATTAACCGAAAGGGTACAATTAGAATTCAATTATTACTGATTAAGGTCCCAATTGTTGAGATTAAACTGATTAGGGGTCAAAGTGAATATTTCCATTCCTGCTGAAACGACACCGTGGGGAACAGTCGTGCGTCTTCTTCATTCCGATTCAACTGGGAAGCTGGAAAATCGGCAGCAAAACCGACCCAATCGTGACCACGTTCTCTGCCCACAATCCCATTCATGGAGGGATAACAGTCCTGCAAAGCCAGGACTGGTTTGAGGGGGGAAGTTCTGAGGGCCTTATAAAGGGCAGAACCAGAGCAAGAAAAAAAAAGGGGAGAGAAATTATACACAGTAAGGAAAGGAGATAAGAAGAACCCACCCAAAAAAAACAGAGCAACCAACCAAAAAAAAAGAGAGCAATCGCAGAGCACACAAAACACAACTCAAAAAAAATAGAGTGCAGAACGGAAACATCAACCCAAAACAGAGTAAAAAAAAACACCAGATATAACCAAAAATATATACACAGAAAAGGAGAGAAAGGCAGAGGGGAGTCACGGATCAGCCCTGTTTTCGTCCCTGCAAGAAGATAATTGATCACCGAACCATCAGCTATTAGCAGAAAGCAGTGAACCTATCCCGGCGTGGAAGCTTTCTTCACCGTCGCCAGAAACGGAAAGCGGTCGAACCCCACCAGCGTTGCAACCCTCTTCGCAATCTCCAGAAACAGGTGCGCCCGTTTCCCTTGGTTTTTGCTCTTCTGTGTTCAAATTGCATTTGAACAGTGCGAAGGTAATTTAATTACCTTGATCGTTGATGCACGCGTGAACGTGTTTCACGCGTGCATCATCTGTTTTGCCCAGTCAGCGGCTTGGGCCGTGACAGCCGGTGGGCCGGCCTGCTAGCCCGGCCCACGTGAATGAGCTCACCGACCACCAATATATATGTTGGGCTGGATTTAGCCCAGCCCAGCCCAATATATTTTTTTTTTTCCCTCGGCGCAAGCCCCCAACCAGCTTAAAAAAAATTATAATAAAAAATAAAAATAAAAGGCAGAAAAATAAAAATAAAAAAAATATGCATGTATGGATAAAAATAATGTAAATTTATTGGTTTATTCACTGACGCCAGAGTCAGGAATAAAAATACCGGTTTAAATTTATATTATTTTTATTCGTTGTATTTTATTTTCTTTAAGATGAATAAAAATAATGTAAATTTATTGGTTTATTCATTTGGCCAGAGTCAGGAATAAAAATACCGGTTTAAATTTATATTATCTTTATTTTTTGTACTTTATTTTATTTGGCTAAAAAATAAAAAATGTGCATGCGTAAAAAATTAAATTTATTTAGATGAATAAAAATAACGTAAATTTATTGGTTTATTCACTGGCGCCAGAGTCAGGAATAAAAATACCGGTTTAAATTTATATTATTTTTATTTGTTGTACTTTATTTTATTTAGCTAAAAAATAAAGAATGTGCATGCATAAAAAAATTAAATTTATTTAGATGAATAAAAATAATGTAAATTTATTGGTTTATTCACTGGCGCCAAAGTCAGGAATAAAAATACCGGTTTAAATTTATATTATTTTCATTTTTTGTAAAAAAAATATGCATTGCGTGAAAAATCAAATTTTATTTTTGTTTATTTATTCACTGGCACTAGAGCCGGGAAAATAAAAATATTGATCTAATTTATTTTATAGCTACGTGATATTGACCAACGCCCGAGTTGGAAGTATCCGTAGTTTAATATTCAACGACGCCTTGAGTCGGGAATATTATAAGTAAATTATCATATCGTAAACTAATAAACATTTAGCAATTAAAGACAAAACTAGCAATGCAGCCTGCCTCAGCAGACGTTAAAGGGGTGATAATATCTCCCCTTTTTACGTAACCGATCCCGAACCGTAGAATCTCTCGTTGACCGTTAGGGTTCCTAGTGACCATAATACTAGGTGGCGACTCCTTAAACAAAGAATATCCCCATTAAAGAATAAGATGTCAGAAATCTGTTCTTCTCCAAAGAATTAAATTTTTAAGGTCGCCAGCGATGTCGGGTGTGACGAGAATGGCGACTCCACCGGGACTAATGGACTAAGCTTTGCCTTTGATTTTTTTTTAATTGCTACAAATGCTTGTTGTGTTATTTGGTTTTTATTTTATTTGGTTTATTTTATTTTATTTATTTTTATAGTTTTAGCATCCATATTTGTTCATGTCATCATACATATATTGGATATAGATTTATGCCTTCACACACCACGCATTTCATAATAAACATCTGTTATATCAACTTTAAGTTAAGTGGGAGAGTAGCGGTACCCCAATGGCTTTAGCCTGGGTAAGACTCGTGAAACCATCCAACTTTCGCTTGATTGTTTACTCGATAGTGGTTGATATGCCTAACTGATATCATTCAGGGCCTCTATCTTCACGCTACTTGCAAACCTCACATCAACCTTTCGAGGAAGATCACTGAGCATGCGAAAGACCTTTCAAGACTAGATAGCAACCTACCTCAAGCATTTAAATGACTAGAACCTACCATTTAGGTTGTTCCCTATGTAAATTTCACTAAGGCAAGCTTAACGTATAACATCTTCATTACAGGATTGTTTTTTGGGTGACATAATGGTCGTTAATCGTGAAATCACAACTGTTGAGTATGGGCTCGAATCTGAATCATTGCATATGACTGAGGGAGACTGCCCTAGACTGGATGACGATGGGGATACCACCGCTAAAGGATGTGAGATGCGTAATAAATGATGCGGTCGTTTGCTTCCATTCACCAAATACTTGGTCGATGAGACGTAATTTACTAAGATATATGGGAGAGTTTTGCATCTTCTGAATGTTCCAGTACTGCCATTAGCCATAAAAGCCCTAATTCATTTTTGGGATCCTGATTATCGATGTTTTACATTTGGGAATGTCGATATGGTTCCTACCATTGAAGAATACGGTGTTTTGACAGAATTTCCTGAGGATATCCATAAGGTTTATTTTCATCAAAAGATGGAGAATCTTGTAGAGGAGCTTGCTAAGCTCATCGGGAATCCATCAAATGAGCTTATATAGAGAAAAAAATAATTCCGGGGGTTTGAGATGGAAACGCGGCTAGAAGAGCTGTTGATTGCTAAAACATCTAATCCTGGTGCTAATTTGGAGGTATACCGAATATTGGCTTTGGGAATATTTGGGCTGATTTTGTGTCCTTCGACTGTTGGAATTATCAGTTTAGAGGCGACTAACTGTTTGTTGAGTATGAGAAGACTAAAATTAATCCTTCACGCTATCTTGGCTGAAACTTTTTTGTCTCTCAATCATTGCAAAAGGATTGGGAAAGGTTCTATGAGATGTTGTGTTCCATTGTTGTTCATTTGGATGGTAAGCCATATAGAATCTGAAACACCAATATTCCGAAATTTTTGGTGGTTTGACCAAAAGCCACTCGAGTTATTTGTATCAAGTGAATGGGAAAACTTTTCTGAAGATGATTGGAGGGTAAAATTGCAAGGAATTCCACAAAGCAATTTTAATTGGAGAGCTCCTTGGATGAAAAATGTAACATGCCTAATGGGTTGTGGGAAGAGGCCTTGGGTACCTTTGATTGGAGTGACTGGATATATTAGTTATGCACCTGCTTTGGTTGCAAGACAGCTTGGGGGCATACAAAGCATTCCAAGAACAGTTGGCTTAGCTCAATTCACCGGAGTCTATAAGGGTGCATATAATGAGATGCTGGAGAGCATTAAACATGATTGGGGATCTTTGGTGCTAGTTAAAAAAGAGATCGGTGTAAGGAATCCTCAGTTAGTGAAAAGTATCCTGAATGGCGTAATAGAGAAGTCTCTTATACGGCAGAAGTTTCTGAATCTGTGGGCCTTCGAAGGAAAAGAGTGAATTGTGAAGAAGAATTAAGAAAACAAGTAAAATCGTTACAAGCTGAGCTTAAAGCAAAGGAAGAACAAAGAGTGTCCTTAGAGCGGCAACTAGCCAAAGAAAAGGGTGCAAGGAAAGTAGCAAGAAGAAAGGGACTCAGAGGTCAAGACTTGATAAAGGCAAAGGCTGACTTGGAAACACAAAAAATAATTAATCAGGATATGATGTATTATATGGACAAAGCTAAGCATTGGGAAGAATTAGCCATCAAGACACAAGCTACATTGAAAATGCGTCGGCGGGACATTGTTAAGTTTAAAGGCCAATTGGGAAAAGTCCGAGGCCTTAACTAAAATTCATGAAGAGCAAAAAGCAGAGTGGAACAATCGCAAGACCGAGGTGGAAGCATTGAGATTTAAGGACAAAGAAAAATCAAAGACGCATGACTTATGGAAAGCCGTAAAATGATAGAACAACATAATCAAACATTGGATGCCACCAATAACTTCGTCTAGAAACAACTTGATACATACCGGGAGGATAAGGGAACTACAAGATCAAGTTGGTCAGCGATTTCAGGCCCATTTATTACGAGTGGAAGCTCGCCAAGTGGGAGGTGATATAATAAAGTATCGAAGAAGCTAGGATAACACCGATCTTTTCTTAAAAGCAATAGCTAATAGAGGCGTTGTTTTTCTCCCCGTAATAGATTAGATCAATTTTTCATTGTAAGCTTCTGAATAAGTAATAAAGGGCTGAGACCCACCTTTTCAATTCAAAAATATGCGTATATGGTTGGAAGCCCAAATGTCAAAAAAGCTAAACAGATCTCTTCTCGGCATTACAACGATGATATCAAGTTCAAGCTCAAACCACATATCCAAAGAATGACGGCCATATGTCACCAATGAAAAGCAAATCCATATCCAATATGTTGCATTCATATTCATGCATTTCATACATTTGTTTATAAATTGTCATATTCTACATATAGCAGGTGAAATATAGGTCCCCAACTGAAACGTATCCATAATACTCGTTTACGGAAGAAAATGGAAAATGAAGAGAGAACTCAGTTAGAAATTCAACACCAAAAAGAGTTGGAAAGCCTGAAGGAGGATGTAGCAAGGCTTACCAGCTTGCTTGAACAGGCTTTGAGGCCTAGAGCTGGAGAAGGAACATCTTCTCAACAAACATTTACACCTCAGCCTCCGCCTCCTTTTATTCCGCCATTTGAACCTCAGCATGTCGCTTTTCTCGGTTCTTACACCTTAATCAGGATATCCAACGAGGGTCCCCATTGCGCTTTGATGTAAGAAGAACCTCAAAGGAATAAGATAGTGGAGGAAAATGGTCATGAAAAGCTAGCTGCTTTGGAAGAAAGAATGAAGGCAATGGAAGGGAATAGTTTGTATGATCCGGTGAAAGTCTTTGAAATGTGTTTGGTGCCTAATGTGGTTATTCCAGGAAAATTTCGTGTACCGGGATTTTGTTAAATATACCTGAACTCAATGCCCGATCACCCATCTTAAAGCATATTGTAATAAGATGGTCGAGGTAGTCCATGATGAGAAGCTATTGATCCATTTCTTTCAAGAGGGTTTAAGTGATGCCGCTCTTGCTTGGTATATGCGCTTAGATAATACCAAGATTAAAGGATGGAAGGATTTGGTTGAAGCTTTTTATTAGACAATATAAGTTCAACATGGATATTGCCCCGATAGGTCAAGTCCGCAAGCCATGGAAAAAGGGAATAGGAGTCCGTAAGAGAATATGCCCAAAGGTGGCGTGAATCACCGCGAAGTAAATCCTCCATTATCGAAAAGGGAGATGATCGGTTTATTTTCCAACACTTTTAAAGCCCCGTACTTTGAATACTTGGTAGGTAGTCTTTGCACAAAATTTCTCCGATTTGGTTGTCATAGCTCCGAAAAGGATCGAACAAGTCGTTCGGACAGTAGGATCGTGGATCCTACCAAAAAAAGAGGTTTTACTTGGAAAAGGAAAGAAACGGAAGTTCACAATGTCGAAAGGGAAAGTAGAGGGAAGAACACCTACCAAGATAATTACTGGTTTCAAAAGTATTACACCTACCCCTTCTATATCCAATATAAAATTCTCATCACCTACAAACACCCAAAATAACCCAATAAACAACCAAACCAATACTACTTACCGCCCAAGAAGAAGTTTTCCAACAGAGCAAGTGCAACTTCCGCCATTACCCATGTCTCTTCTTGAAATGCATCAAAGATTGCTTAGTATTGGCCGGTAGCACTGTTCCCTTAGAACCTTTACAACCACCATATCCTTTTTGGTATAAACCCGATCAAAAATGTGAATACCATGCTGGCGCTGTTGGTCATCATATTGATGGATGTGTTGCATTCAAAAGAAAAATCCTTCAGCTCATCAAAGCTGGGTGGATTTCTTTTGATGAATCTCCAAATGTGAAATCTAATCCTCTACCAAATCATGCTTCGGGAAGTGGGGGAGTTAATAACTTGGAGATAGGAGGTAGAAGTACAACAACTTTAAGGGTGACTATGGATAGATTGTATGGGATGTTGAGGCAAACAAATTATCTAAAGACACCAGTCCAAAACACAAGTCGTAAGGAATGCAAATGAATATTGTAAATATCATCAGCAGCTTGGGCATGATATTGACTCGTGCGAGGAGTTTCATTTAGAGGTAGAAAATATGATGACGTTGGGAATGTTAAGATTGATGAAACCCAAAGAAGATGAGTTAGTAGGAACAATGACTGGTTGTAACCAAAAAGTGGAAGTTTGTAGATATATACCAACCGAAAAGGGTCCACCAAAAATGATACTAGCCAAGCCTATGAATACTGTTAATGGGAAGCTATAATGCCCAACCCTATAATTATGGTTATTCCTTTCACAAGACAAATCCTCGCCCCGTTTTCCATGCGGAAATA
Source organism: Populus deltoides (assembly GCA_015852605.2). NCBI lineage: Eukaryota > Viridiplantae > Streptophyta > Magnoliopsida > Malpighiales > Salicaceae > Populus > Populus deltoides. Next base: position 15,178,400 of record CM027575.2, read on the forward strand.
GGAGGACTCACTTGAGTGGGAGATGTTTTACTCCTGAAGAGTTGGAAAATCAAAGAAAAGCCAAAGGAAAGGATATGGTGGATTTGACAAAGACAAATGAGGTTAACAAGCCAGTAAGTGATGAAGAGGCTAATGAATTCCTGAAATTGATGAAGCACAGCGAATATAGTGTGGTTGATCAACTAAAGAAAACACCCGCTAGGATTTCTTTGTTGTCATTAATATTGAGTTCGAATTGCATAGGAACGCACTTGAAGGTTCTTAATGAAGCATATGTTCCTCAGGATATCACACAAGACTCCATAGAACATTTGGTGGGTAGGATTCAAGCCACCAACTACCTCTATTTTACCGATGATGAGTTGGATCATGAAGGGACCGGTCATAATAAACCATTGCATATCACGGTAAAATGCAAGGATTGTGTGATTGCTAAGGTGCTTATAGATAATGGTTCCGCTCTCAATGTATTGCCGAGACATGTACTTGATAAAATGCCGGTTGATGCCTCTCACGTGAAGCCAAGTACTATGATCGCAGGGGCATACGATGGGTCACCTAGACCAATCATTGGAAGTATTGATGTTGAACTAATCATTGGCCCCCAACCATTCCAAGTCACATTACAAGTAATGGATATTCATCCATCATACAAAATTTTGTTGGGGAGACCTTGGATCCATGCATTTCGAGCCGTCGGATCTTCTTTACATCAACGGGTCAAGTTCATCATCAATGGGAATTTGGTGATCGGAGAGTGAAGAAACTTTGTCAATGATGAGGAATGTATCGATCCCTTATATAGAAGTCAAGAAAGTAAGGATGGAAATCGCATGCATTTGAAGTTGTAAATGCTGAATGGGTACCAAAAATATGATACTAAGAAAGCCGAAATTTCCAAGCAAAAAAAAATGGTCGCTAAATACTTCTTGAAGCATGGATTACCATTTCAATATGACCTAACTCACCGGAATGCCCGAGAGGGTTAATGCGGTAAAAATAAAATGCGCCCGATCGGAGGTTTGGCTTAGGGTTTAAGCCCGCAAAGCGGATTTTAAAAGAGCAACTGAAATTAGAAGGGAAAAGAGAGTAGCCTGATTGAAAAAAAGAGAGCCGGATGAAGATCGAATGGAAATCCCACCTATCCATGTAACATTTCCAAGAGCCGCATATGTGATAAAAGCTGAAGATTATGAGGAGGGGTTAAGAAAAGAATTCAGTGGTGCTACTATCAATTATCTTGAAAATGTTAGTGAGCAGGATGTAAAGGAAGAAGAGAGTCCTTATGAACAGCTACCACAACTAACTATTGGTGTTTTGGAAGATGGCTCATCCGAATTCGTGAGGAAGCTGGCTGAGGGAGAAGAGTTGGAAAATTGGGAAATTCATGAAGTCCCAGTTGTTTTAAAAAAGTAATGTTTGTTTGTTCTTTATTTTTATTGTATTGTTTGAACAATTGTGCCTTGCCAAAACCATTGTGGCTCAAGAGATTGGCAATAAGGTTTTGTTGTTGAGCCCGTCTATCCTTTAAAATTCAATGAGATCATGCATATTTTCTTTCAAACATGTTTTCTTGTTATTTGTTTATTTATTTGCTTTCCCGCATTATACACTCATAACCGAAACACTTTCCGCTTTCAGGAGATCTGAAAGCGGATTGTGCTCACAAACTCAATGCACTGTGGATAATTGGCCTAACTTTGATGAAACTATAATTGCAATGGATGAGGAAGAGTTAGTTGAGGAAGACATCGATGAGTTCGCAAGGTTAGTGGAACAATCGATCACACATGGAAGCCCTCTAAAGAAGAACTAGAACCGATAAATGTGGGCACCGAACATAATAAAAGAGAGTTGAAAATAGGGAAGCTAATATCTGCCGGTGTAAGAAGCGAGTTGGTCATTCTTTTACAAGAATATGTTGATGTTTTTGCCTGGTCATATGCCGATATGCCTGGTCTGGATACTGATATTGTGGTACATAAACTACCTTTGATAGAGGGTTGTAAACCGATTAAGCAAAAGTTGAGGAGGACGAGGCCCCGATATACTAATCAAAGTAAAAGAAGAGATAACGAAACAATGGGGATGTTGGATTCTTAGAAGTTGTTGATTATTCTCAATGGGTGTCCAATATTGTAGTAGTACCCAAGAAATACAACAAAATCAGGGTATGCGTGGATTTTCGAGATTTGAATAGGGCAAGCCCGAAGGATGATTTTCCGTTACCCCACATAGATGTACTTGTGGATAATCTTTGCTAAAAGTTCTACTTACTCTTTTATGGATGGTTTCTCTGGGTATAATCAAATCAAAATGGCCGAGCAAGACAAGAAGAAGACAACATTTGTTACTCCGTGGGGAACATATTGTTATAAAGTTATGCCATTCGGATTAAAAAATGCTGGAGCAACTTATCAAAGAGCAATGGTGACACTATTTCATGACATGATGCATAAAGAAATTGAGGTCTATGTGGATGATATGATTGCTAAGTCTAAAGATGAGGAAAATCATATCCCAGCTCTAAAGAAATTATTTGAAAGGTTGAGAAAGTATCAATTAAAGTTGAACCCTGCAAAATGCACATTTGGAGTGAAGTCTGGGAAGTTATTGGGATTTGTGGTAGCGGTAATGGTATAGAGGTAGACCCTGATAAAGTGAAGGCCATACAAGCCATGTCAGCTCCTAAGACTGAGAAAGAAGTTCGAAGCTTTTTGGGGCGTTTAAATTACATTGCTCGATTCAGTTCACAACTTACAGTCACTTGTGAACCAATCTTTCGATTACTTCAAAAAAAACCCGAGTATGGGATGAAGATTGTCAAGAAGCCTTTGATAAGATCAAACAATATCTGCAGAAACCACCGCTATTGGTGCCACGTTGCTGGAGGCCTCTCATTTTGTACTTAATGTTGGACCGAATCAGGAATGGGTCGTGTGCTTGGCCAACATGATGAGTTCGGGAGAAAGGAGCAAGCCATCTACTACCTTAGTAAGAAATTCACTTTGAATGTGAATCTCGATTCTGATATGATTGAGAAGCTGTGTTGTGGTTTGGTATGGAGTGCGAAAAGACTCCGACAATATATGCTATACTATACCACTTGGTTAATTTCAAAGGTAGATCCTCTGAAATATATTTTTGAAAAGCCATATATGTCAAATAGGTGGCGATGGCAAGTGTTGTTGGTTGAATATGATATCATCTACAAAACAAGAAAATCCGTGAAAGGAAGTGCAATTGCGGATCATTTAGCTGATAACGCCATTGAGGACTATGAGCCATTAAATTTTGACTTCCCTGATGAAGATGTGTTGGTAATAGAAAGAGATTGGTGGACTATGTACTTTGATGGTGCGGTGAATGTGTCCGGTAATGGAGTCTGGTCGTAATAATTTCTCCGGAAGGAAAACAATATCCCATCTCCATCAAACTGCAGTTTAATTGCCACGAATAACACAACTGAATATGAGGCTTGCATTCATGGATTAGAAGTGCATTGGAACCCAAGATAGGGAAATTAGAGGTATATGGAGACTCTATGTTAATAATCATCGAGACAAAGGGGGAATGGCGGACAAAAGATGAGAAATTGAAGCCATATCGGGAATATCTCTCTAAATTGGTGAAAACTTTGAAAAGATAGAGTTCAATCATTTAGGAAGGGATAAGAATCGGCCATTTGGATGCTTTAGCAACCTTGGCCTCTATGGCCGCGATCGATTGTGGTATCGAGTACATCCTATAAGCATTGATATTAGAAGTTCTCCTGCTCATTATTGTTTAATAGAAGAAGAAGTAGATGGCAATCCTTGGTATACAGATATAAAAAGATTCATCCAATATCGGGAATATCCTTCTGAAGCTTCAAAGACAGATAAGAAGACTCTGAGAAGAATGGCAATGGAATACTTTATAGATGGAGAAATCTTATACAAAAGGTCATTTGATGGGACTTTATTAAGCTGTCTAGACAGATCAGAAGCCAATAAAGCATTGTATGAAGTGCATGGAGGAATTTGCACCACCCATGCAAATGGGCACATGATGGCAAGACAGATGCAAAGAGCTGGGTATTTTTGGTTGACCATGGAAAAAGATTGTATAGAATTTGTTCAAAATGTCATAAATGTCGGTGTATAGTGACAAAATCAATGCACCCCGTGCCCTTATTCAATATGGTGTCACCTTGGCCATTCGCGATGTGGGGAATTGATGTGATTGGGCCTATTAATCCAAAAGCCAGCAATGGTCATCGGTTTATCTTGGTCGCAATTGATTATTTTACAAAGTGGGTAGAGGCCTGCTTATATGCTCATGTGACTCAGAAGGTGGTCAAGCGATTCATTGAGAGAGATCTAATTTGTAGGTATGGTTTGCCAGAAAGGATAGTAACCGATAATGCCAAGAACTTCAATGGGAAAATGATCATGGAATTATGCACTAAATGGAAAATCAAGCATTCCAATTCATCCCCTTACAGACCAAAGATGAATGGTGCTGTTGAAGCTGCTAACAAGAACATAAAGAAGATTGTCCAGAAAATGGTGGTCACATATAAAGATTGGCAGGAATGGCTTCCTTATGCTCTACATGCATATCGAACAAAGAATAAGGGCGCCAACGGGGCTACACCTTATTCGTTAGTTTACGGCATGGAGGCAGTGATGCCTTTAGAAGTAGATATTCCTTCTCTAAGGGTTCTCATGGAATCTGAGCTAGAAGAGGCTAAATGGGCTGAGATACGATATGAACAGCTAAATATGATCAGTGAAAAGAGATTAGCTGCAATTTGTCACCACCAACTGTATCAAAGCAGGATAGCAAGAGCCTATGGACGAAAAAGTTCGACCAAGAGAGTTTAAAGAAGGAGATCTTGTATTGAGAAAAATCCTATTACTACCTAGTGAGAATCATAGCAAGTGGGCACCTAATTATGAAGGTCCATATGTAGTAAAGAAGGCATTCTCTGGAGGGGTGTTGATACTGACAGGAATGGATGGAGAAGATTTGAGTAGGCCAGTGAATTCCGATTACGTGAAGAAATATTATCCATGATTGTATAAGTTCTCATCAAATCAATAAAAGTTTTGCCAAGAAATTCACTTTGCATATCTTTTCTCTCTCATCAATGTTATTGATATTAGAGAATCGATAAATACACTCTTGAAGCCTTGCATGATCTCATAGATTGAATTCATTACTTTTACCAAATCGGTTTCCCTATTTGAGTTTTGAAAAATTGATCCGGTATTTTGATTTCAAAAGTAATTTGATGTTTATTCAAAATGATTTTTGACATTCTACGTGTAGAATGACAAATGAATCAAGCAACTCCTACATAGAGGTGACCAAACTCTAAAAAAAAATGAATAAATACCCTTATCCCATAACTCTTGAATCAGGTGTTTTTAAATGTATGAATAATGGTATGTAGTGAACTTGTTGCTCATAACTCATGAAATGCATCCTCGTAAAGACTAAACCATCACAATCGGATGAGGTCAAAGTTTATTGATCATAGTTGCTTACGCTTGAAATGAGGAAAGGCCATCTTTGTTATTCCTTTCACGTTCTAAAATAAGTACATCCCTTGCAATCCCTTTTTGAGCCTGAATAATTTTTCTTTCATTAAAAATCCTGACTAAGATCACACCCCACACTGGGGGCAAGTGAAATTTCAATGATCAAGAAAAATGATAAAGCCGTGAGAAAGCCAAAAGGCAAAAGAGCCCAAGAAACTCAAGTGCTAGGGGGCATGCCTAAATCACAAGAAAAAGTGATAACCAAGATAAAATGAGTAGGCTCTAGCAAAGCAATGAAAAAGAAAAAAGAAAAAAGGGCAAATCAAAGAAGAGCGGCAAAAGAAAATATGAATGACGTCAGGAGTCAAACTATTAATAATGATCTTCAGTCTTTGAAACCTTGAAACACTCTTCGAGCCCTACGAGTCCTTTTCTTTCATAGCCAAAAACCACAGCCTACATTACGTGCTTGTAGAAGTCCTTTCTAATCAAGCAAGCAAGCAACCTGGAACAATAAACAATGCTCTCAAAATCCAAAGAATAATTTTTCATGAAATTCATGGCATCAAGAATAAACTACCCATTATTATTCATGCTTTAAAAATAAAAGTTAAAAAGAGATGTTTTTCTCATACAAAATCTTGAGCTTTCTCTCGAACCCTTCACTTTGACAAAAAAGGTCATCTCATGACGTATTTTTCACCGAAGATCTCATTACCAAACACAAGAACAAATAATCTCTTTTCCAAGAAAGAAAATAACCAAGGAGTTGCAAGATTTCAAAAGTAAATTGTTTTAGACTGACATTGAAATAATTTTTGTTTTCAAAAATGCAAGATCAAGATTTCAAGATTTATTCTAGACCCATACTTCTTCACCAAACTGAAAAAGGATAGAAATGAGAAAAGGGTCTCTTAAAACCATTATTTGTCTAAAGTCGCTGACAGAGCACACTTAGGGGGAATGACCAATACAAGGGGATATTGTGTTCAGAAGGAAAATTCTAGAAAAAAAGAGATGGTAATTTCCTTCAACAAGACCAGGGGGAATTTTGGTTTATGAAAGACACTTGATCCTTTCACTAGTGACACCGAATGTTTTTAGCGGTGGAGTCAAGGGGTAATGAATGATCCTCTCAAATTATTTGACGAGTCCATCAAACATGTGGGTCACAATGGGCGCCACAAAGGCTGAGTTGTGCAAACAAATCTGGAAAAAGTCTTATATGGGCTAGCTTCGAGTCGCTTAGAAATCCAAACGACAAAGATGACTCAAATCAGATAGCAAGATCTCACCAACCATGCAATGAGAAGATTAAGAAGAAATGGGGGGCCTATATTTCAAGTCAGGTAAAGATGCATGCATATCATTTAAACTTTGAAACATTGGACAATGAGTGCTGCAAATTTTATCAGAGAAAATTCTAACGAAATCCATCAAGCGGAAGGCCAACTTGAAATGATGAACATTGAAATTACTTTGGAAAAATTTTCACTTTTGAGAATTTTTCAACCTAAGTAGGCCGCCCATGAGAAATAGGCCACCTAAAAAAAAAGAAAAAAGAAAAAAGAATAATTTCTCTATATTTTTCCACCACATTTCAGTCTCCACTCCTGAGGTAGTGCATTTCCTATCCTACCTCCTTTTGAGTTCTTTTTCGAGCGTGCCTTCGAGCCCTCATCTTATCTCCATTCGAGCGCGCCTTCGAGCCCTCGTTTTATCCCCATTTCGGAAGAGCCTTCGAGCCCTCGACCATCAAAGGTAGTGCATTTCCTATCCTACCTCCTTTGGCGTGCGTCTTCGAGCCCTCATTTTCCTTCGAGCTTCTATCTATTGAATAATACGCCTTCGAGCCCTATCATATCTTATTAAAAAAAAATCCTCGTATTTATCCACTGGGTCGGTAACCCATTACAATGTGACCAACTGGGCAGGTAACCCATTACAATGTGACCATCTGGGTCGGTAACCCATTACAATGTGACCATCTGGGCAGGTAACCCATTACAATGTGACCATTTGGGCCGGTAACCCATTACAATATACCATCCTATACTGGGCAGGTAACCCATTACAATGTGACCAACTGGGCAGGTAACCCATTACAATGTGACCATTTGGGCGTTGGTGAACCCATTACAATATACCATCCTATCTTGGGCGGGTAACCCATTACAATGTGACCAACTGGGCAGGTAACCCATTACAATGTGACCATCTGGGTCGGTAACCCATTACAATATACCATCCTATACTGGGCATGTAACCCATTACAATATACTGTCAAAAAAAAAAAAAAAAAAAAAAAAAAAGTGAGGTTTCCCCAAATTGAAAAAAAAGGATTGTCTTTTTGAAGTTTTCACACTCTAAAAAATAAGTTCTTCCCGTATCTACTTTTCTTTATAAATTTGCTACACAAAGCTAAAGAAAATGAAAATTTTCAATATCTTTGCATTGTAAATATTATAAAGAGGGGGCAACTGTCATAACCCAATTTTTGAACAAATAATATAAAAATTAAATATAGTTGACAATGGGGTTAAGACAACAAAATTTGAAGTTTGGGGATGTAATTTGAGAGTTAATCGATCAATTTTGAAAGAATTAAAAGCTAAAGAGTTAATTAAGGGCTAAATTGAACAATCCAGAAATTAAGGACTGTTTTGTAAACAGTATTATAATTCAGGGATTTAATTGAAATTAATTCAAAAAGGGCAAAATTAAAAAGAATTAATCAAGGATCAAATTGAACAATCCAGGAATTAAGGACTGTTTTGTAAATAGTGTGCCAATTTAGGGATTTAATTAAAATTAACCGAAAGGGTACAATTAGAATTCAATTATTACTTGATTAAGGTCCCAATTGTTGAGATTAAACCGATTAGGGGTCAAAGTGAATATTTCCATTCCCTGCTGAAACGACACCGTGGGGCAATGCGTGCGTCTTCTTCATTCCGATTCAACAGGGAAGCTGGACATTCCGATTCAACAGGAAGCCGGAAAATCGGCAAGAAAACCGACCCAATCGTGACCACGTTCTCGCCCACAATCCCATTCATGGAGGGATAATTGGCCCTGCAAAGCCGGGACCGGTTTGAGGGGGAAGTTCGAGGGCCTTATAAAGGGCGTAACCGAGCAAGAAAAAAAAAGGGGAGAGAAATTATACACAAGATGGAAAGGAGATAAGAAGAACCCACCCAAAAAAAACAGAGCAACCAACCAAAAAAAAAGAGAGCAATCGCAGAGCACACAAAACACAACTCAAAAAAAAAAAATAGAGTGCAGAACGGAAACATCAACCCAAAACAGAGTAAAAAAAAAACACCAGATATAACCAAAAATATATACACAAAAAAGGAGAGAAAGGCAGAGGGGAGTCACGGATCAGCCCTGTTTTCGTCCCTGCAAGAAGATAATTGATCACCGAACCATCAGCTATTAGCAGAAAGCAGTGAACCTATCCCGGCGTGGAAGCTTTCTTCACCGTCGCCAGAAACGGAAAGCGGTCGAACCCCACCAGCGTTGCAACCTTCTTCGCAATCTCCAGAAACAGGTGCGCCCGTTTCCCTTGGTTTTTGCTCTTCTGTGTTCAAATTGCATTTGAACAGTGCGAAGGTAATTTAATTACCTTCGCACTGTTGATGCACGCGTGAACGTGCTTCACGCGTGCATCATCTGTTTGCCCGGCCCTCAACATGGCTTGGGCCGATGATCAGCGGGCCGGCCGGGCCTAGCCCGCCTGTCGAATGAGCTCAGCCCAGCCACCAATATATATGCTGGGCTGGATTTAGCCCAGCCCAGCCCCCAATATATTTTTTTTGCTGGGCCGGGCCGGGCCCAGCCCAGTTAAAAAAAATTATAATAAAAAATAAAAATAAAAGGCAGAAAAATAAAAATAAAAAAAATATGCATGTATGGATAAAAATAATGTAAATTTATTGGTTTATTCATCGACGCTTGAGTCAGGAATAAAAATACCGGTTTAAATTTATATTATTTTTATTCGTTGTATTTTATTTTCTTTAAGATGAATAAAAATAATGTAAATTTATTGGTTTATTCACTGGCGCCAGAGTCAGGAATAAAAATACCGGTTTAAATTTATATTATCTTTATTTTTTGTACTTTATTTTATTTGGCTAAAAAATAAAAAATGTGCATGCGTAAAAAATTAAATTTATTTAGATGAATAAAAATAACGTAAATTTATTGGTTTATTCATTGGCGCGAGTCGGGAATAAAAATACCGGTTTAAATTTATATTATTTTTATTTGTTGTACTTTATTTTATTTAGCTAAAAAATAAAGAATGTGCATGCATAAAAAAATTAAATTTATTTAGATGAATAAAAATAATGTAAATTTATTGGTTTATTCATCGCGCCAAAAGTCAGGAATAAAAATACCGGTTTAAATTTATATTATTTTCATTTTTTGTAAAAAAAAATATGCATTGCGTGAAAAATCAAATTTTATTTTTGTTTATTTATTCACTGGCACTAGAGCCGGGAAAAATAAAAATATTGATCTAATTTATTTTATAGCTACGTGATATTGACCAACGCCAGAGTTGGAAGTATCCGTAGTTTAATATTCACTGACGCCAGAGTCGGGAATATTATAAGTAAATTATCATATCGTAAACTAATAAACATTTAGCAATTAAAGACAAAACTAGCAATGCAGCCTGCCTCAGGCAGGACGTTAAAGGGGGTGATAATATCTCCCCTTTTACGTAACCAGTCCCGAACCGTAGAATCTCTGTTGACCAGTTAGGGTTCCTAGTGACCATAATACTAGGTGGCGACTCCTTAAACAAAGAATATCCCCATTAAAGAATAAGATGTCAGAAATCTGTTCTTCTCCAAAGAATTAAATTTTTAAGGTCGCCGCGATGTCGGGTGTGACAATTATAATAACACCATAGAAAACAAATCAAAATAAATTATATAGTCTAATTCACAATCAACCCAATATTTGATGATGAAATAAGAAAAATCAATTAAAAATGACCTAAAAAACGACCTTTGTAAGATTGAGATAACTTCATAGAAAGTAAATTGAAACAAATTATGAAGTTTGATTCTCAATTCACTCAATGTTAAAGAATTAAGTTAATATATATATATATATATATATATAATAACTCAAGTCAATCCGTTAAACTTATGACACGAGTTATGAGACCGAGATAATCTCATAAAAAAAATTGATTTAACCCGGTTAATCAGTCAAATCTACGACTCGGTCATGATATTAAGATAATCCATAGAGAGCAAATTAAAACAAATTATGAAGCTCAATTCTCAATCGACCATGTTAGGCTCAATGTTAAATGATGAAATGTGTAAAAATTCTAATTAAAAAAATGACATAACAATAAGCCAAGTCAACACGAGTTAACTCATTAAGCAATCGTGTATCGGGTTATGAGGGCAAAATAATCTAATAAAAATTAAACTAAAATAAATCATGAAATATAATTCTCAATCAAACACAACATTAAATGATAAAATTGAAAAAACAATCAATTAATTAAAAAAACTAAGTCAATATGGTTAACTTATCATACTCATTATCAAGGTTATGAGACAAGAACAACTCAGTAAAGAAAATCCAATGTTGAAGGGTCTGTGACCCAGGTCATGAGATCGAGATAACCTCTTAGAAAAAAAATTAAATGAATTTATTAACTAAGGTTAAAATGTCAAAACTTGCAATCCTGATCATGAGACCAGGATATTCTTATAAAAAGCAAATCAAAACAGATTATAAAGCACAATTGTCAACCAACCTTATGTTTAATGGTGAAATTAGAAGAAGAAAAATTAAATTAAGAAAAAGAACATAAAAAAACAACCTGAGTCAACTCAAGTTAATCCATTACGCATTATTCTAGATTTTGAGGTAAGAATAACCTAATAGAAAGAAAACAAATGAAATCATGAAAACTAATTTCCAATTAACTCACTATTAAATGATGACATTGAAAAATAATAATTAAAAAAAACTTGAGTGATTCGAGTTAATATGTCGAATTCACGATTCGTTACAAGAGTGAGATAATTTAATAAAAAAAAACATATATAATATTAAAGAATAAGATTAAAAAAAGATGTTGATTGAAAAAAAATTATAATTATAATTTGTGTAGATGAGTGCAGTGCATAGTTATTAAACCTGGCCCGGGGGTTGACCCGGTCAAGGGGCCGGGTTCCGGGTTTCATGGATCAACCCAGGTCAACTCGGGTCAACCCGGATTAACCCAGAAAAAATTAAATTTTTAATATTTCATATGAAAAAATCCATGTAAATATAGGTTATACATATTATAAACAATAAAGTTTAAAAAAAATATTTTAAAAAGATGTTTTATCTCACATGAAAATGATATTATGTTAAGCTTTTAAGTTGAAGTATTTAAACTAAAAAAGTATTTTTTCCCACATCGAACAAACATAACTTTTTTCTTGGGAACATAGAGTATATAAACTAATAGGTTTCAAATTTCACATTGAAAAAATATAACTTCTTTCATGAGAACATGGAGTATATATACGAAAGAGCTTCAAATCATACATTGAGAAGATACTATGTTATCCTTTTAAGTTAAAGTATTTAAACCAAAAAGTTTTTTATTCCACATTGAAAAAACATGATTTTTTTTCTTGGGAACATAAAGTATATATACTAATGAGTTTCAAATCTCACATTGAAAAAACATAACTTTTTTCATAGGAAAATAAAGTACATATACGAAAGAGCTTCAAATCTCATATTGAAAAGATACTTATTATTTTTTTAAGTTGAAATATTTAAATCAAAAGGTTTTTTTGTAAATCCGAATTGGTCCAACCACCGGTTGATCGGGTTCTAAATCGACTTGCCGGACCGGGTTTAACAACACTGGTACAGGGAGAAAAAACCACTCTTTTTTTAGGAGTTTTTTTTTTTTTTTTTTGGCGCTAATGGTTAATGAATGAATATGACATGGACAAAAGTTACCTGTATGTAATTTGTACCATCAACGAATGGGCTGGTACATAACGGCTGACGGAATGGTACTCTTTCGAGGGATGACGAAAGAGGCATGTCATATTAAATTCGATGTATTATTGCTTTGAACTCTAGAGTCTAGAGCTTGTGGAGTCATGGGCTCTTGGTCTGTCGTCATGTCCAAACTTGTAGCATATCCAAGGACTAGATCCCTAGATAGAGGCTAGCTACACTACTAGACGCTCACTAAATGCTAACCCATCCTCTGTTTTCTATGAATAGGTTATAGTCATATGCGACTTGTGAATTGAAGCCCTCTCCAATAATTAATGAATTTCTTTCTCTTGGTTTGCTCATAGTGACGTGATGTTACTACAGGTCAATTTTGACTGCAAGATATCAAAGTTATTAATTCCATTCTGTTTTATTCGGGATGGCTTAAAATATTTCATATAAATTTAAAAAATTAAATAAAATAAAATAATTTTTATTTTATTTTAAATCTTGATTTATTCTAGATTTTTTAGATAAATTTGATCCGGTTTCATTCCACATATTTTGTTCCGGGCTTAAAAAACCATTAAATCAAATTTATATTTTCTTTAAATTAAATTACTTTAAGTTACGATTCTATTTAATCTTGACTATTTAATAATATTTTAAATTTTAAAATTATATTTATTCGACATTATATTTGTATTTTATAATTTATAATTAATTTATTTTGAATTTGAATTATGTTTGTTGAATTATATATATATATATAAGCAAGATAACCCTAAAACACACCTGAAATATTTTAAAATTAAAATATTTTATTAAAATTAAAAAAGCAAAATACCTATACAAAATTAACATTCTTACAGTATATGTAGGTAGATAATTATAGGAAATAAGTGGAAATTTAAGAAAATATAATCAAAATACAGAAAACTTAGTTATCACAATCACCCAACATTATGATTCTCTCGTAATGATCACTCCTTCTAATCTCATAATGATATATAAAAACATCACGTCATGCTGAAATTCTTCGCAGCTCTTGTAAGATACCAAGCATATATAGGACAAAACATCTTTCCTTGAAAAACAAGATTAGTCTTTGACAATCCAAGGATATAACCTGACATGACCATATACCATTCATAGCTCTTATCTTGTGGAAGCTAATGAGGTAGACCCTAACCATACGAGGCTGCAGCCTCTCCTTGTATGCGATATTGAACCAGTGCTCTGTGCACATGCATTTTGTTAGATATTAATTAAAATTCTAATATGAGTGGAATTCTTCATCAAAATAAGTTGTGTTAGACTAGTTAACTAGAGTTTTTGTTTAACTAGTTAGTTAGAATTATTATTAAATTATAATAGTTATAGATGTAATCTCTTTGTAAATATAAGATTCAGTGTATAAAGAATTTAAGTGTGTGATTAATCAATAAAAACTTGGAAGGTTCAAATATTTGTATGTTTAGTTTCTAACATTTTGTATCAGAATTTAGGTTGATTAAAAGAAAAAGAAAAAAAAACCTCAAGAATATTTGGGATTCTATTAAAAAGAAATATCAAGGAACAAATACAGCAAAAAGATAGCAGCTTCAAGCACTTTGATCAGAATTTGAATTATTTAGGATGAAAATGAGAAAGTTGATCATAGATTATTTTTCATAAACAATAACAATTATTAACAAGATGTTAATTCATGGCGATAAAATAGAGTATATCACCATCATTGAAATTAAAACTCTTCCATCATTGATGTTAAAATACAATTTTGTTGTGTTCTATAGAGGAATCTAAAGATATTGATGAACTTTCTATTGATGAATTGCAAAGTTTCTTGCTAATTCATGATAAAAAGTTAAATCGACAAGACAAAGAAGAGTAGGCTTTACGAGTTTTATCTAATAATCGTTTTTCTACTTCATAAATAGGTGGTTGAGGAAGTGGAAGGAGCACAAATAACAATAATGGTAAATTTTCACATTATAATTTTAAGGATAATTAGTCTTTTAATTTTTGTTAAAGAAGATGAAAAATATATAACAATAATCATTCAACTTTTTACAAGCTAAAACAAATAGACAAATCAAAGGTTGAATGCTTCAAATGTCATAGGTATGGACATTACAAATCTGAATATCAAACTAATTTGAATAGGAGTTGTAATAGAAAATCTAATTTCATAGAAAATAAATGTGAAACATCTATATTGATGGCTTATCATATAAATAAGAGAAATCATCAAAATTTATAATACTTCGATATTTGGTGTAGAAATCACATGAGTGAAGATAAATTATTCTTCCCTGTTTTAGATGAATCTTATCAAGATTTTGTGAAGTTTGTTGATGAGTTGAAAGTTTCTATTACGAGAAAATAAATAATAGCAATATAAACCAAGAAGAATATTGCTCATACCAGCTCCACTTTTTTCTTTATTCTATAATTAAAAAAAAATTACTCAGCATTAGTCAACTTAAAAAAAAAAGTGTGGAGTTTATATCAAAATCGTTATACGTAGAATTGAAGATAACAAATTAGACTTAATGATTAAAGTTAACATGACGGTGAATTAATTGTTTCCACAATATCTTCACAATAATTATCATTCATGTTTTTCTAAGAGATTAAAGGAAAAAGCATGGCTATACATTGAAGCTATACAAACAATACTAGAATATGTTGTTAACAAACAATATTAGAATTAATTTCCATGAGGAAAATCTTGGAGAGCAACGAAGCCATTGAAGCTTGTTCATTCTAATATTTGTAATGATGGGGTTATGTTTAAAAATTTTAAAAGGTTGACGATGACTAAATTCAATATGTCTGATTCTAAAAAGTTACATTACTTTCTTAGTTTTGAAGTGGTTCATTCAAATGCTAGACTTTTTGTTTCTAAAAAGAAATATGTTCAAAATGTTTTAGATAAGTCTCGAATGAAGAATTGCTATTCAGTAAGTACACCGACTGAATTTGGTTTGAAATTAAATATTCATGAAGGAAAGTATGCTGATGGCACTTTTTATAAGCAAAGTATAGGGAGATTGATATATTTGATAGCAAGAAGGTTAAATATAACTTATTAAGTAAGTCTATCCAATAGAATTTCATCTTTTGACTGCCAAAATGATACTTCGATCTTTGAAAGTTACAATAGAGTATGAATTGTTATACAAAATAGAGAGAAAATTTAAATTTGATTAGCTTTATTGATAACAATTATGCGAGAGACTAATATGATAGAAAAAACAATTCTATATATGTTTTTAAACTTGATTCAAGAGTTATTTTCATAGTTTTGAAAGAAGCAATCATTGTCATTTTATTAACCATAAAAATTGAAGTTGTGATTGTGATGTCAAGCAATATAGTTGATGAAGATTCTAGAAGAATTTAGTTTCAAGAGACAAAGGCATATAATAATTTTTTGAAACAATAACAATATAGTTGAAGAAGATTCTAGAAGAATTTAGTTTCAAGAGACAGACATATAATAATTTTTTGAAACAATAACTCAATAATTAAACTTTTTAAAAATCTAGTTCTACAAAGTAGAAGCAAACATATTGATGAGAAATTCCACTTCTTAAGAGATCTCACAAAAAATGAAATGATTGAGATCATCTATTACAAAAGTGAAGAATAAGTTGCCGACATATTCAACAAGTTTATAAAATTTAGAAAATTACTTGGTGTTCATATGAAAGAAAACCTTGTATAGAAAAGAGTCCCACATTGCTGAACTTATGTTCTTAAGAAAGGGATTGATATATATTAATTAAAATCCTAGTATAAGTAAGAATTCGTGATCAGAAAGGATTTGTATTAAACTAGTTAATTAAAATTTTTATTTAACTAATTGGTTAGAATTTATAATAATTAGAAGTGTAATCTCTGCGATAATGTATAAAGAATTTTAGTATCAGCCGAAAACAAAACTAAAGAAACCACTTTCAATGAATGCCAATTTGTGGCAACATTAGTTAATTGTTCCTTGTTTTGTTTGAAGGCTCAAGCCTGCATCCCAGGCAAGGATAGATGCAATATCGAATCGCATCGATTGAAAGCTAGAAAGGCCTGTTTACATGATACTATAAATTAATTACTTTTGACTAATCTAGAAATCTTAATTAAGATTTCAATGTGGCCTCGATCCAATCTCACTTTAATTTGTCCCAAATATCCTTGGCACGCAGTTAGCAGTCTTACATAATTTATTAAAAAATTTTAAAATTAATAATCATATAACTCTTCAATAATTCTGAAAAAACTCAAACTTATAATCTAAAATTTAACCAGTTTACCTGCCCTCGAGTTTATAATTAGTAGATATGGTAATGGTAATTAATTACATCTGGTGGCTAATGAAGTTAATGATTAAATCCTCGCACATGCGGCAGCTATATATAAAGCAAGACCATCACGTCTCTTTCTACACATAGTGTATTGTTCTGTTTTACGAAATCCCTGTAGTCACTAGACTCCAAAAAACCCAAAACCAAAAGACATGGTCATGTGATGGCTCTCGGTCTTAATTCCCATGTTACCACCACTGAAACAGTGATCTTGAGCTTTCCTTTTCTTTCACAGGGCGAGCCTAACTCGTCCTGCTCAAATTATGCCAGTAGGGAAATAAAAAGAAAAAAAAAATCATATATATAAAAAATATGCATTTCACACATAGATATCATGCAAGCAAGACAGAGAGTTCATTTCTCAATCCAAATTCAATGGCCTAGCTAGAGCAGCCAAATATTAAATTCTCTCTCTCTCTCTCTCTCTCTCTCTCTCTCTCTCTCTCTCTATATATATATATATGCATGCTCTGTTTTTATTTGTTGAACGACGTCGAAAGCCATCTCTTTCAATTTTTCTTTTTCGCTCCATACTTTTGTATTGACTTGTGAGGAAGAAAATTAAATAGATATATATCCAATTGAGCCACCTTCAATTTATGATACGCTGTTTAGGCTGTGTTCCTAAACAGCACCGTAGACCACAGTTTGTTTGGATGAAGTTATTTTGAGTGGCATGCATGCATGGAGGCTCGCAAGTTATTTTTGAGAAGGTTAATTGAAAACGTCAGTTACAGCCCCCTCCCTCCCTCCTGATCTCCAGAATATGCTGTGGGCCGTCTTTGCAATTTTTCTTCCGCTCCATCTATCATTTCGTATCCATTCCTCTCGATCTGTCTTCACCTTCGGACACGAAACATGGGTCTTTGTGGTGGTCTAGTTTCTGTCAATAAAGAAAAGGAAGATTTTTCCTTTATCGAGTTAAAGTCTTTTAATTTTAATATTTGTAATTAATTATTAAAATGAATCTAAATGACAGTTTAATTCAAAACATTATTATCTTCTTAACAGTTATATAGTCAAAACACGCTAAAAAAATATCTTTTTTTATTATTATTATTTTAAAAATTTAGAAGATTTAATTATATAATAGAGATATTATCTCTGAATGGGATGTATGGGATAAATAAAAACTTTAAAATCAATTGATTGTAGTCTTTATTTGTTTCCATAGCCAACGAGATTAATAACACATTATTCTTTAATATTACTAGCAAATACTTTAGAGAAAAATTACAATCATTTATTTATATATTTGTTAATTAATTTTTTGTTGCAGTCGAAATCCAAAATATATACATGTTTTGTATTGGGTGTGACCGATTCTCTATCATTTTTTCAATGAACCTACGGTTCATAGTAATTAATAAAATTAACATTAGTGATTACTTCTATTGTGAGATTAAGGGGTTAATTATTTGCATACTTTTTCAAAAGGACTTGAAATCTCTTTGTGGAAGCGCAAGAGTTCATCGCCGTTCCTTTTGCTGAAATTTTTTATTTTTTTTGCATTCAAGAAACCCCATCTCCCGGAAAGTATACTTTGTAGGTCCAGGGTGAAATGAGTAAAACCCCAGGTATGTACAAACTCTTACAAGAGGTACATACCCCGACTCGAACTCAAAACCTTCTGTGCAAAACTTAAGCCCTTTGTGAACCCTTTTGCTGAAATTGATAATAAGTAACTTTGGACAATCTGATCAATCATAGATTGTTTATTTTGATAAAATCATAATCATTTATTACAAGATTGAAGGTGCGCAGATTAAACTAAAATGCAGGAAACATTTCGAAATCTTAAAAGGTTCCTAGGTGCAAATTATTCCTCCATGTATGCATCAAATCATGCTTTGTCTATATGCATCAAATCATGGAGTATATATATTAGTTGATGGAATCATATGAAAATTCAATGTCTATAATCATATGAAAAGAATATATAGAAAAAATTTGGGGACAAAAATTCCACGAGTCACATGGAACCGTGAGGTGAGAGATGGGTCATTTTGTGACCCAAGATCAGATTTTCACGACCCACTCCCACGTGGGCTGGCTTCCTCTCTGGTCTTCTCTGACTGACTGAAAGACATAAATACCCTCTGTGGATGTTCCACTACAGGACAAATGTGTAAAATTGAAGGCGATTGGCCATCTATCTCTTCAATGAAAAAGCCGCCATAAGCGGTTGTCTTCTTATGTTAGACTGATTGTCTTCTTCGAATCCAGACAGGCAATGCAGCTGCAGCAGCTGCAGGGTAATCTTGGTGATTTGGGTAAAGTATTTCCCACGTCAATAAATTAAAGCCATATCCATGGTGGTTCATTTTTTCTGTGTTCCCTGTTCGTTGATTTTGTAAACGTAAGAAGTTATGAACTGAGAACTATTGCATTGACGACGTGCCATGACAAAGTAACTTTTAAAATCTATATTTATTTAATTAAATAAAATTAAAGATGAATAAAATAGTAGAGGAACAATGCGTGTGTTTTTTTAGTAAAAGTTATACGAATTTTACAGTTCTGTGAGAGTAAATAGTGGCTTTGAGAGTAAATAGTGTCATCTTGGTTACTCCATGTGACATGTTTTTTTTTAAATGATAAATATAAGGAGGAGAAAGAAATTCTTGTGGAGATTTTCATACTATTTTTTTGTATTAGAAAATAATACAAGTTAGAAAAACATTAAAAAAATAAAATAATTTAAACACGACCACGATTGGAAATAGCGGTTGAACACAACCGCTGTTGGAAATAATAGTTGTTCAAAAAACCATATCCCTTTCAATTCAATTAATATACATAAAAAAATCAATCAAAAATTTTATGAAGATACAATGATCAAGAAATGAGATTCAAAATTCAATAGCAAAAAAAAATAGGTCATTGAGAACACACTAGAGCTCGTTTATGACATACCCAATTCTGTTAGTAATATTTGAACGAGATGATTCTAACTATATTTTGAAAGACTATCAAACATGATCGTAATTTGTTATGGGTTTTGTTCGAGGTTAATTTAGAGTTAATTACGATTTTTTTTTGTTGTTCTTTCAAGGTATAGTTAAAATCGTTTCGTTGAAATCTTTCTAACAATACCAAATGAATTGATCATTTTTATTATCATATATGAATAAATCTAAGAATAAAAAAAATCTAATGAAATTATATAAAAAAATTATAATAATAAAATAGATATTTTATTTTTGTTGAATATTAATGAGCAACTTCTTAAAAACTTGTGCATGTTAGGTTATTAAAAATTATTCCAATTTATTCTGCAAATTAATCGTAAAGTTATTGTTAATATTAACATAAAAAAAAAATATATCTAGGTATTGTTAATGTGTTTTTTTAGTAAAAAAACATTGTGTAGAAATTAATCTAATATGACCCGATTAACTTGATGGGTTCAAATACAATATGGACAGCTAGTAAAAATATAATTTGATTAAAAAAATGACAAGACATCTTTTTTTTAATATTGAGATGACAACATATATATTGAATCAACTGGAATCATTCAAGGTTAACTCACAAATCTACAACCTAGATCATGAGACTATTATAACCTCGTAGAAAACAAATTTGAAAAAAATTATGAAACTCAATTCTCAACCAACCCAATATTAAAGGATGAAATTGAAAAATAAATAAATTTAAAAAATAACATAAAAAATAACCTAAGTCAACTTGGGTTAATAAGCCAAACTCGCGACTCAAGTTATAAGATCATAATAACTTTATAGAAAAAAATGAAAATAAATTATAAAAAATAATTTATAATCAATTCAATATTAAATGATGAAATTAAAAAAATGATCAAAAAAATCTTGAGTCAATTTAGGTTAATTTGTCAAACTCATGAATCAGTCATAACACTGGGATAACCCGATAAAAAATAAATCAAAATAAATTATGAAACTTATTTTTTTAATAAATCCAATATTGAGGATGAAAATAAAAAACAAAACTCTAAATTAAAAAAAGAAAACCAAATCACTATTGCATTCAACGATATTTTATAAGGGAGTAGACATTAATAATTGTATAAATATATTGCTTGCTCAAGCTAAGCAGAACTGTATAAATAAAAAGTTTTAATTAGAAGATTCAAATAAATATGAAAATGAGCAATTTGATCTTAAATATGAATTTGGATATAAAAATAGTGGAGATAGGCACGATTAATTGGTAGCGTCTTTTTAAATCTACTTATGTAAATAGTAATTTTTTATTAAACAAAAAGTAAAATAATTCATCTAACTATTAAATTAAGATTCCATAAAAAATTCTGACAAAATTAAATGAGAAAATTTTCAACTTTTGATTTACTTAATTAGAAATAACTATTATTCTCGATTATATATTTACTTTTTTTATATCTATTTTGGTGTATATATATATTCATGAAATAGATTATCTATAGTAGACCTGAGTGTTTAATATTGAAGTGTAGAGTACTTTTTAAAATAGTTTTTCACTTGAAAATATATTAAAATAATTTTTTTAATATTTATTTTATATTTTTGATATTACCACATTTAAATTATCGAAAAAACATAAAAAAATATTAATTTAATATCTTTTCAAACCTCCTATAAAAAAAATTTTAAAAATCAATGATTCTGTCCATGCATTCTCGAATTTAAAGCCACTATTGACGTTGTAAAAGTTAAATACCTTGAATATGTTCTTGTAACTTCGTAAATAATCCGAGGAATATACTAGGTAAGATGTGGAAAAACAAGAAATAAATCAGATTGATTATTTATATATATATAAAAATATATAGGAAATTATTGGTTTTTTCCTCGTGTTTTTTTATCCTTGGGTTTAATGATGAACCATGCTATCAAAATTGTAATTAAATTGTATATTATATATGCAATTTTAGTTTAAGTATGTATTAATTTGATATTTGGTGGCGTTTTAAAGCCTCATAAGGTACAATGCAAAATATCTTCAATTATAATAAAGCATTTAAACACTATAGTGCGAAACTATTAACAAGCTTAATGCTAATGGTGTGGTAAAAGCGTAGCCGAGAATTAAGGTGTAATTCACTGTGAATTAGAATAGGAAAATTATGCATTTGTTATTAACCAAACAAATCGACGAATTGATTTTGGGGGTAAATAGGTTGTTTTCACGGACTGCCGTATAAGAGTTTTTTTTTTTTTTTTTTTGGGATTTCATTTCTTAAAGCATAGTTAAATTACTATGTTATCCTTGAATTTAAATATTTAAAACATGACTTAAGGAGTTTTTTTTAAACTTTCAAGTTGGTTTTTTCGTTATTCTCAAGTGGGCTTAGAAGCAAATTTATATTTTAACTAACATAAAAAAATTACTCATACGTGTGAGCTGCTCTGCTATCTTCAAGAGACACGTGTAACGACTTACAATGGCAAAAAAAATCCATCCTCGATCTTTTTTGATTCGTCTTGGTAGTGCCTACCTCTCTGGGTAGTGCGTGTATACTAATCCCCATCGATTTGGCACTAGTTGGATTTTCTTCTTCTTGTTTTTTTTTTTTGTCTCATTCTATCATGCTCTAATTGTGAGCTAGCCCTTAAAACCTATGAAACAACTCTTAAATTTTAATTTTTTTTTCATATTTAGTTCTTATTTTTTTAGTTATGATTTTTTTTACTTGAATAGATTATTTCAAATTAAAAATTATTTTTAATTTCATCCTACTTTAATTTTTTTTTCATCTTTTAAAATTTGATCCACGTTCTTTTTATGACAATAAAAACATCAACAGTGTGCATGACAACTTAGAGATAAAAGAAATAAAAAGGAAAAAATAGAAATCATGTGAAGGATATAAGAGGAAAAGAAAAGAAGTGAAATTGAACTTCTTCATTAAAGAGATTTCTCTTGTTTTGCTAATTACATAGGTGGAAAAGAAAAGAAGAAAGATTTTGAAGTAACTTTGTTATTATGAGAAAGTTTTCAAGTACCATCTACTTCCTTCAAATTTAGGAGGAAATGAATTTTAATAATATAAAAATAAATTCAGAAATCTTCCTTCCCTTTCCTTCTCTTTTCTTTTTTCATTTTAATACCCCCAAAAAATTGATGTTCCTCCCTTTAATAATTATTATGCTTCCCTTCCATTCCTAATAATCCATAGACGCTCTAAATTCAGTGTTGCCATCTGACTTTTGCAAAGGCACTGTTTTTATTATTTATTTATTTATTTCTGAAAGCGCAAAAGTACTGTTTGGTAAGCTACGACTTCAATTCTTGTCAAATAAAATTAATTCCATTCCTAACAATTTGTTTAATTGGATAAACTGAGGATTTGTTTGCTGACTTTTAATTTTTAGATAGCAAAAAACCGACTTCTATTTTTTATCTCCTATTTTCGTCATGCTCTATGAAAAAACAAAAACATGCCCTGCCTTATTATCGGTTTTTTTTTGTATTATTATTATTATTATATCGTTAGATTCTTACTTCATTTGATCTTTAATTTTATAGATCATCATTGTAATATATCTATTTTTTTCTATTTTTTGTGGCATAGAACTTGGAAATTGGTTAAGTTGTAGGAATAATTTAGGAAGTGTTTGAGAGTAATATAAAAGTTATTTTTAACATCAATGTATTAAAATGATCTGAAAATAAAAAAATTAATTTAAAAAAATATAAAAAATTAATTTTTTTCAAAATATTTTTAAAATGAAAAGCAAATAGATAATTTTTTTTATTTTTTAATGATTAGTTATATGAGAACTGCTTTATGGGTGGCAAATTGGGCATGGCAGCTTGGAAACGCGTTCTAGGTACTAATGCGTGCCTCGAACAAATTTCGTGTCTTCCACTTGTATAAAGTCTTGTGTCTAACCAACAAAGCAAAAGAGCGTGTGGATATATTGCCACGAAAAAAAAAAGAAAAAAAAAAGAATCTCTAACGACCTAATCATTAGTAAATTAAACTATGCATTTCTCACTTGGAACTTTATTAATAAATGTGTATATATATATATATACCGTCTCTAGCTACCTCTGTGTCTTGGTTCTCCTCCTAGAGCCTTGTTGACTTCCTAGGTCTTGTAATTAAGTCACTAATCAAGCTCATATTATGAAGGGTTTTAGAGACGTACAGATAAAATGAGAAGTTGAGAAAAGGGTCAATATTTAATAAATAGTCATTTGAATGGTTTTTTGTTTTTGTTTAACAAGGGCCGGATTGAGAGGCGAAACTTTATCAAATTTTGAGACTTTAATGCTCGAACTTTCAACACTAATTGCTCATAGTTAATTACGGCTGGCTGTAGAGGAAGAAACTCAATTAACTAGCTAGGCCCCGTTGACACACAATGTATAGCTTGTATGCATGTTTGATTTTTCCCGTGTTTTTAAATATTTTATTTTTTTTATTTAAGATTATTTATATATATATATATTTTTAGATTATTTTGATATATTGGTATGAGAAAAAAATTAAAAACAAAAAATATTATCTTCATATATATTAAAAAAATAACCGTCGTCGTAATATTAAACGATGCGAAGTGAATTGGGTGGAGGAGATTTGGGGTGATGTGATGTGAGGATTAGGAGAAACGTGCTGGAGATGGATTACATGATTCGCTGCAAATCCATTTTAGGTGGCTTTCTCTTGTGATGGCGAGTTCTTGGCATGTTGTTGTTGGGATAAATTAACGCAACTCAATAAATAACATCATAAAAAAAAAAAGACGTTTCCTTTTTTAATTACCTTTCTTTTGAATTGCTCTGTGCTCTCTACTTTCTTTCCATGCTTAAAACAGATGCTTCGTGCCCAGTTACCCAACTTTCTGGTATTTTGTCGTCACATATGGTAACAGCCTAAAAGCCATGTACAACCAGAGTTAAATAGCCAGTTGAGTTTTCTTGTCAAGTTGTACGGTGACAGAGCCGTAGCCCATTGGTTTTTTCTCCCATCTCAGATCAGCAAACGGATCCATCTCCTGTATGTCTTTGGACTTGCCTGTAATTCTTTAAAAGAATTTATTCCAAACAGAGTATTGGAGCTTAAAAACAATATATACTGCAAGTGAAAAGAAGGGTTAATTAGAGAACACATCCTATAAATAATCTAATATAATATATTGGAAAATCTAAGTATTTTAAGTGAAAGTAAATATCAAATCTAATAGCAGGACACTTCGATAAAAAAAAAAAAAAGATTAATTGGGATAATCTGCGGGTCAAAAACTTCTCATGCAGTAACTGCGTTGTGCGTTTACAACAAGAAGCGGGCCGTCAAATTAACAGACATGTAACATAAAAAGAGAAGAAATGGAATCCTAAAAAGCATAAATTACAAGAAAAAAAAACATCATTAAAAAAATGAAACAACATTAATTACTGGAAATACAAATTAACAAGAAGCATAATTGTCACCAGGCCTAGAGATTAGCCGGTGTGTGAAATTGTGTTAATTAATCTTCACCCTTGAATCTCTCCTTCCTCTCTAAATAATCCTCTCCTACACCGCTAATCATTGGTTTATTACATCAATTTACAATACTTTCTCTATACATAACATAGTAATATATGGCGTGATGTTCCAGCCGCAGATGACCCCAAAGAATCATCAGTTCATCGCCTCAAGAGTTGTTAAACGATAACCATTTAAATTGAATTTGTTTCAACAAGCATAGAATTCAACGAGCTCGTCAAGAGACTCAGGCTGTGGGTCTGCATTCTCCAACATCCAAAGCAAGTGCTCGAACAAAACCACCTCACATGCAACATTAATAGTATCAGGGGATTCCTGATCAGTACTAGACCTCTCTGCAAGCTCACGAAACAGTGGATGGTCAATGATATCGGAGCTTATGAGATAGCGTCGACGAGATTTTCCTACGTAGACGGGGTGGAGATCACCGGAGTAGGAGGAGGAGATATCATCGTTGGTGACAGATATGGAGCTTCCAATCTTACTGGGGCGGCTTTGCTTGTTGTTGTTGAAGGAGTTGAGTTTCTTGAGGACCGATTTGAGCCTCATGAGCTTGCCTTCTTTGGCCATTTGTTCGTTGTTGATGTGCTGGGAGGTTTAAAAGAATGGGTTTTAGGATTATCGGAAAGAATAACGCAGAGAAAGGGACTTTTGAGAAGAGAAAGAAATTTGTTTGGGGACTAAGAAAGGGTAGAGAAGGTTCGTTTATAAAGGCGATGTTAAGGGTTGTTTTGGTATTTTGGATTAGATGGGTCCAAATTTTGGGGTCAAGCTTCTGAATATGTCCTCTAAGGATTTGGATAAAAAAAGATTAAAATAATAATAATAAATAACTATAATCTCGTCTGTTTGCTGAAATTTTTTTTTTAAATAAATTTTAGAAAAGTAAATTATTTTTTATATTTAGTAGTGTAATGATAAATAAATTGAAAAATACTTTTCAGTATTTAGTTATAACATAGAAAATGAGCTGAAAAATAACTTATTAATGTTTTATTTTTTTCAAGTTTATTAAAATAATAAAGAACAAATCTTACAAATTAAAAAGTTGAATGAAAATAAAATTGAAAAAAAATATAATTTCATAAATTATCTCAAATAAAATAAATAATAATCAAAATAATAGAGATCAAATCTAACAAATAAAAAAATTTAAAGATGAAGAAATTAAAATAATAATAATTACCATTTCATAAATTATTTCAAATAAAATAAGTAACAATCAAAAGAATGAGGATCAAATTTGATAGATAAAAAATTTGAATTAAAAAATGATAAGGGAAAAGCAAATAACAATTATAAAAATGAGGACCAAAATTAATATAAAAATTTAATTCTAAGGAATGAAATTGAAAAAAAAAATATTCAAAACAAAATATATATAGCAATCAAAAGTTTGAGGACCAAATTTGATATAATCAGTAAATAATACGATATTTTTAAATTTTTCACAACTTCCGAAAAGTGTTTTCCGCCCAAAATAAAAGGAAAACACTTTTTTGGAAATCAAATTATTTTTTTTTAACTGAAAAGTATGTTCTGTTGACCAACTTTTCTAATAACGAACAAACACAAATAAATTTGGAAAGTTTGGATCAAGCAAAAATCACTAAATATAAATAAAGTTAACAAACAATTTTTTTTAAACGATGGATTGTCTCCATTTTCGCGTCCTTATTTAGGCCATATGAATATATCCATAATAATGTATTAACAATACATTATCAAACATCCAAAAATTTATTTTTCTTTTTATTTTCTTTTTTACATGGTGAACTATCTGCGAATTCTTTTTGGCACCGCAATTAATCCTTCAATATTATAAAGCAAGAATCCTTAAACATAAGATCAACCGAAATAATCATGGATCCTAAGTGTAAAAAAACCTACACCCAATGACTATAAATTCTATGAATAGGAATTCCCGAGTTCATCCAAAAACAAAAATAACAAAATAAACTAAAAAAAAAAGTGTTTTCCACAATGTATATTATTACTATTACTGTAACTCAACACTCATATATACTATAGATTGTAACAGTAAAGTACACTTTTGTTTTTCATGACATAAAAATTTAGTCAAGGTAAAGTTTTTTTTATTTTTTGAACACTAAAAGTATAAAAATGCCTTTGGAGCCAAAAAAAAAAAAAACTTTAGCCCCACACCTAGTGATATTTTTCCTTTCCAACTTTAGATGCACAGTAAAATTACTTGAATACACTTCAGGTAAAAAAAAAAAAACCTTAACTTTATTCAAGGATTATTTTTGTCATTTTAATCTTTATTTATTCAAGTACCCAAAAATAAAGCATACACATATTTTCAATTCTTAATGACAACCAAAATTCATAGATATGGTAAATGTTTAACCAACCTCGTAACTTGCTTGATTCTTATTGATCAATGCTTGAGCCTTATTTGAGCTTAATTTTATGTCTGACACCACCTTATAAACTTTCAAGGTTTGTTTGACCTGAATATCATGATTCAACTAATTAAATGTCTTTTTTTTCTTATCCTCTTGGCTCTTCCTTTGTAATAATTCCAACCAGCACATGTAATGCATTCTATTTTGTTGCTTATTGATTCTCATCATTTACCTTCCCTAAAAAGATTCGAACTTAAATCATTAGCTACATCAAAAAAAAAAAGATAAAAAAACATTAAATGTAGCACCTAAACTTTTAACATTATACTCACCTGAAAGTTCTAACTTGTATGTATTATTATTAATCCATTCAAGGACTTAGAAGGGATCACCCTCTCTAGGAATACAACTTAGATCACCAATGAGTTGGAAATACTTCTTTCTCATATGATATAAACACTTTCACTGTGTTCAAAGATAATATGCCTACGACCATTGTTGGCTTTAAAAGCATAATATTTATTTTTATTTTTTATTTGTCACCACACTCTCATGAAGTTTATTTACCATTTTAACCTTTTTTTATTTTCATCAAGAAAAACCATTTCATCAATAGATAAAGGTAAAAAGTCTAAAACAATTAATGGGTTAAAACCATAAATAATTCCAATTGGTGAGTGATCATTAGAACACATACTCCTATTATTTGTAATGATTCATGATTCGTATAGATAATAATTTTTTTTGCTACAAGTAATGTTGTCAAGTCTTCAAAGTTCTAACCAACATGTAAAGCTCTTTGTCATAGGTTGGGTAATTCAATATTACCTCATTTAGATTTTCAATAAAAATGGATTATTAACTATTTCTCCCACATCAAAACAATTCTAATACTTATTCTTAAGGCATCACACTCATTCTTAAATATTTTAGAAAAAGTTAGGCATAGCATAACCTTTCTTTAATCAAATTCAATGCATGCTCTTATTTATTACCTCATTTAAAACCAACAAAATTTTTTTAACAATTTTATGAATGATGCAAAAGTTTACTAAAACCTTTAACAAATCTCTTATAAAAACTAGTTAAACCATGAAAACTCTTAACCTCGATAATTGACTTAGGCATTGACCATTTTTTAATAGCTTTCACCTTTTCTTCATCAATCTTTATAACTTCTCCACTAATATTAGAGGTGAATTTGATCTCCTACCACCTTATAATCGTGATATAAAATGTTTTTGATATTTAGGGATATGACATATCGTTTCTCAATGTAAAAAAAAAAAAGAAGCTATGATTATACGTGATAATAGAAAATGGAAAATGAAAGTAATATTGAGGGTGATTAAATGCTGCCACTTGAGGATGCTAGCGATGATGGAGTAGAGTATCTAGTTGAGGGTGATTCATTTGTTGTTAGGCATGCATTGAGTGCTCAAATTAAAGAGGTTGAGTTCGAGCAAAAAAGGAAAAATATATAAAATATATAGTTGGAATGACAATACAAAAAAGTATATACACAAATTTCATATTAGCAAAATTGATCCAATAGAAGCAATCGAACCAATTATGGTAAGAAAAAAGAAGGAAAAATAAAATCACTAGTGCTTAAGAGCGTGCGTTTGAAATAAGAATGTAGTAAAAAAAAGCGACAACAACTAAGACTTAAAAAAGAAGATTTTAGGGAAAAAAAACCCTCAAATCTATTCACATAATTATTCAAAGCAAATGAAGAGCAAAACTATATCTTAACCAAATGCAATATAGACACACAAGGCACCTAGTCAATTACCAACAAGTTATATTTATGTATACATATTGTACAAAACTACACCTAATTTTAATGTAAATATACAAAAGAAAGGTTATATATATATATGTACACATATAATTCTCCTTGTAAAAAAACAAAACTATATATATGAAAAGGGTTGTAGAACATTTGTCATTCTATTTATGTAAATATTTACCTCTTCTAGGGTTTGATCCTACTCGAATACAAATTTACCTGAACCATAAAAATCAAAGATGCACAACTATTAGAAATAAAAGAGATTATCATTAAAATGAAAACAAATAATTTAAAATCAAATAATTAAGGTATAAACCAAGAACCAAGATTCCAACCCAATTTCCAAAATCATAAAACTAATGAAAACCAAACCCATAGGTCTTTGATCCAATAGATTTTATTTCCCATCTGCTAGAAAAAAAAACATATAAATAAGGGGAAAATGAAAACAAATGTATGTTTAGAAAGGGTTAAGTTAATTTAAATAATAAAGACTCTATATAGTAAGAGAAATGTGACATATTTGATCTAAGAACCTGAATGCAATGGCGCTAAAGGTTATAACATGGATATATCACAAGTTTAACTTTATAATAGGCCTCAACATCAAGGCCTGTATTCTAGAGCGAAACCAAAAACAAAAGGTTACTGTAAGACATGAAATCAAGCAGTTCTTAGACTCTTGCTTCTACTAGGTCATTGATATTGTAATAAGAAAAGAAGGCCCCAAGAAAAGAAAGGGTATCAGTTGCTATTGCTAGATTAAATGCTTTCTCACTCCACCCAAAACATTCCCAACTTGTTAGGTCTTATAAAAAAAAAGAAAAAGAAACAAAGATTACAAACTAGATATAAATAGAAAAAATCTTAGGAAAAGAAAAAATATGTTCGTAAAACCTTGAAATAGAGTAAAACTCGGATAAAATTTTAACCTGAGTGACAATAAGAGAAATGTTTTCTAATCTAGAAATAAAATATGGGTTAGATAAAAAAAATGTTAATTAACATATGAGGGGTAAGATTGAAAGATAAGTGTTATGGTATAAAGTACGTAAGAAGGAAAAAGTTAGTGGGGCAAAAAGGATATATAGAATAATGGTGGGTAAATATGCAAATAATAAAAAATTGGGCATATAAATACCCAATTTCTTTTCTCATGGCTGACTATTCTTCGTGCTTAGAGGGGAGGATTTGCTTCTTCTCTTTTTACTCATTTTCTACTAAATTACATCAAAGAGAGATGTGTAATTAGGGTAGCAAAGGTATAATCCTGAATAATAGGATTCATGACCTAGATATGGGGTTAAAATCCTGTGGAACGAGCAATTAAAAAAACTAAATCCTGGAATGATGAGTTTAGTACCCGAAGTGTTGGAAAATTTAAATAATTTAGTGATAAAATAAATGTAGGAATGAATTATTGATAGATTTTGACATGTCTAAAGTTTTTGTTATGAATGGTATTGAATAAAGAAGAAGAAAAAGATTATATAAATACTTGAGTATATGCATGTGTATGCCTTAGTAATAAATTATTATTGGATGTAACACATTTTTCACCTAATATAATTTGTAATAAATTTTCAAGCACCTTGTATCATCTTGCATCATCGTGATGATTAACATTTCCATAGATTTATATCTTTTGCTTAATTATATTATGTAATTATGGAGTGTACGAATATTTTGTTGTAATATAATTTTGTAACTTAATTGTAACAAATATTTTGTTGTAATATAATTTTGTAACCTAATCATACTTGCTTATTGAATGGAATTAAGAATGATGTACTTAAAAATATATGTCAACTCACTGGATTATGATTCATATCTTTGTAACGCTTCTTTACTTTTCATTGTTTAAGTATTATTTTTTATTAGCTTTTATAGTGAAAATTGTTATTTCTTGTTTTTATTGAATGAATATAAAAGACAATGGGATATTGATGTGATGAATGAATTGAGATAGTTCTTGATGGTGGGAAAAGCATCATATTAATCAATGTTGGGTGTGATATTGTTGAGTTGATAACTTGGTATTGATAATATAGAGAAAATTCTACCGAAATTTTAATAAAAATATATAAAACAAATCGGGCTAGTTCCAAATAGCCATAGGAAAAAAAATCCCACAATAATATGCCAGTGCTCTTAACAAATGTGTTCTTAATCCTTGGCAAATTATCCTTGCTTTGTATTAATTCAAGATAATACAACGTAACATAATGGAACTAGTGTTTTAGGTGTAAAAAGGCAAAAGAAAAGGGAGAAATATTATAGATTAATTGAACATGCCACAATGTTGTGTGATCCATTATTCTTTGTTTTTTTTTTTAATTATATTTAAAATAAATAGTAGAAAAACATTATACCAATCTACGGTATATTTTACAAGAGAACCCGTAATGTTTTCCCACATATTTTAGTTTCTTTTAATAATATATATACATATTTTAGTTTCTTTTAATAATAATATATATATATATTCCTTACTTTGATCCCCACAAAAATTGAGTAAGGGATGACGTGTAATGAACGTAATGAAGCATCTGCGAGGTTTGTCCACATTTCATCTTCACATTCATTCACGTACCAGCAGGAAAATAGGTTGGTGGTCTCTCCATACAAATTATGGATTCTTCTTGCTTCAGAACTAACTGCTTTGTTCTCCCTTTACATTTAAATATTTCTTCTAACTTTTTTATTCAGACAGTCGCCAGTGAAAGCGACAGACATGTGCGGCAGTGTTGCCGAGGTCTCCAGCTCTATTCGCTAAAAACAAATTCATAGTTTCTAAGTCAAAAAAGACAAGAAAAATTGAAACCCGTATTTACTAAATATGATGTTGTTGATTATTTTTTTCTCGTGAGAAGTAAAATTAACAGAAGCTTGCTGGGAAGGGAAAATCACAAAACTCCTAAACCTTAAAACTGCCACCAAGGCGGCGGCGACAGCAGCCGTTAACACCACCATGGAAAATATGAGATGCCACCACAGAAAGCCTCGGCATCTTCAATACAGGACAAGTTCCGGTCTTTACTGAAGCAACAAGAAGAATCGTGGTGAAGAAAGGTGGTGGTTTGAGTGCAGAGGAAGTGGTGGAGATTTATGAGACGATTTTGAATGAATTAACGTTTAATTCGAAACCTGTTATCACTGATTTGACTTTTATTGCTGGGGAACCGAGGGAGCACGATGAGGGTATTGTTAATGCTAGAGACAATACTAATTTTAGTCTCTTTACTCATTAATGCTAGAGATGGTGATAATTTTAGTTAGATGGTGACTTTTGTTCAGTCAAAACTCAAAAGTAATCATTCAAGAATAATTGATTCTTTCTCCTTTAAAATATGAGTTCTTGTTTTGCTGTGTAGATGAATGAAACCGCAGTTGTTTTTAAAATATTTCTATTTAGAATGTATTAAAATATATTTCTTTATTTTTAAAATTTATTTTTAACATTAATATAAAAAATTTTCTAATTAGTTTGTGGGATGATCCCACAGCATTTACTAGCCTGTGAAAAAACTTGAAAAAATTTCAAGACAAGACTATTTTAAATGAAATTAAATTAATAAATAATTAGTATATTAATTTTTATGACAATATTAGAGCGATTGGACACGAAAGCAAATATCTAACAATCCAGTCAGTGAAGATAGAATTATGATGATATTGTTTTATACATTATTCATATAATGTAATTTTGTTAGTTATATTCCAGTTCTGATTATTTAGTAACTTTGCTGGGTTTTTTTATTACACTCTTTAGGCTGGGAATTCTACTCACCCATTATTCTTTTATATGAAACTTCTCACAATTAGTTTCTTTTACTTTTTTCCATGAGATGCTTGGGAAAACTCATCTTCTCTCCCCCGTTATTGAATTCGAACAGTTTGTCTAAAAAGAGTTGCTAGAAGTGTTGGAGGACCATCACAAGTTGAATCTGGTGGCACTGTAGACTACCAAGCACAGTATTAACCCTAGTCATTGGCCTGTGCTAATTTTTTTTTACAGTATTATTAAACCTGATAAAATAAGTTAATTTTGAAATCTTTTGAGTCAACTATTTACCTAACTCGAATTTTCAATTAAACTATGTGGAAGCTAACTCGATTTAAATTGATCGATTTCATATATCCAAATGCAACCTTGATAATTGATAAAAACATGACTTGGCTTTAAAAAAAAACTTCAAGATGACAACTTATTTTTTTTCAATATTGAGACAATGACAGATTGGATCAACCGTGAACCCCTCTTGACCCGGGTCATGGATTCTATTGGGTTTAATAACTTTTTTTATAAACTATTTTATTTAATTATATGATAAAATGTTAAACTTGTTAGACCCATGAACCAGGTCAATCAGTCGAACTCATGAATAGGTCCATGGACTTTATAAAGTTTAATAACATGAATTTTCTTTAAAACTATTTTTTAAAAACTATATGATAGAGAAAATAGATGATAAAAAAAAATCAAGTTCAATTAAAAAAAAGACACCCCATGGAACCCGCAAACCAAAACAATTGGTTACCTTGGAGAACCCCCACAAACCACATTAATCTCATAAAAAAAATAAAAAGAAATAAATTAAGAAGCTAAATTTTCAACCATTCCAATATTAAAAGACAAAATCAACAAAAATAAAATTTGAAATAAAATAATAACAAAAATTAAAAAAGAAAAATAAAAAGAAAAAAAAAGCAAAACATATTGTAATACATAGTGAAATGCTGTGTCTGAACAGTAGTTTCGTCACACCCTTTAATTTTTGTTACTTTATAAACTTTAATAACATGATTTTTCTCTAAAACTAGTTTTTTTAACTATATAAGAAAAGATTGTGTTCAATTAAAAAAAGAGAAAAAGAGACACCCCACCACACCTATAAATCGACGTAACCTAGATTACATTGATAAACTCGCAAAGCATGCTAATCTCATACAAAAACAAAATAAAAAGAAACAAATTACAAAGCTAAATTCTCAATCATAAGAATATTAAAAAAATTGACAAAAATAATTTTGAAAAACATCATGATAAAAAAACAAAAAGAAAAGGAAAAAGGAAAACCATGTGTTCAAGCAACACAAAAGAAGAACAAGAAAAGCCAATATGGAGAAACAATATAGCAATTCACAGTGATTTGTGAGAAAAGCTACAGTGCTTTCTCCAAGTGCTTTAGTTTTTCTTACTAGCTATTTGACCCACACTTCTCCACAGGTCAAATATTTCTTCTTTCTTAAAAAAAATGTATATACAGACTTTTACGACGTGTTTTTATGTATAAAAATATTCCAAGCAGAATTCAAAAAGTTCATTCATGCATCTAATTAAATAAATTGAGAACTATTTATGCAAAAAAAAAAAATCAAACCCAATCCCTACCCAGCTAATGTTATCTAATCAAACTCATGACTCGGGTCATGGACTCAATTGGTTTCAATAATTTTTCTTTATAATTTCTTTTTATCTAAAATAAACACCTATAGAATTTAGAATCAGCAAGATATCAAAGTGATTGGAAAAATAATTAAACTAAAATATATTATGTTGCCCAATTAATAATTAACCAAATATTAAGTGATGAAATTAGAAGAGAAAATAAAAAAAATGCAATTGTAATGGATAAAAATGATAAAAAAAAAGAAAAAGAAAAAAAAACCTAGTCTCTCTAGCTAGAAAGGCCAAGAGCTCCTAGACCTCTAGAAAGTAGAAACAGACCCAGGCGTGCAGGCTTCGAACAACCCACGAGCATGGGTCTTATTTGTTTTTTAATTTTCTTAAGGGCCTTTTTATGCTTTGAAAAAAAAAAGCAAGTGATGAGTCACCTAAATTGCCAAGATTCTGGTGACTTTCAATCGCTAAAAAATCAAGTTGGTTTGTTTTAGACTAAGAAAAACTCATTTTCAACCATATTTCAACTCAAAAAAACAAAAACAAAATCATAAACACCTTGTAAAACATATTTATAGTCTCTAACAACCCAAAATTTGTTTTCAAAACTCACAATTTACCTGAAACTAAAATTTTTTTTGAGTTCACATCTACTATTTAAGGCAAGTTTAAGGGAAAAGAAAACACTTTGTATAAACTTTCTCTATCAAAAGGAACCTATTGACACCAAAATCACTTGTTTTGGTGGTTGGAATCAATCTCAACCGAGATTTTCTCTCTCTACAATCAGAATGCAACCATTTTTACTCTCCTCTCTCAAACTAGAAACCTAAAAATAAAAACAAAATGAAGTTTGGGACCAAAATTACTCATTTTCATGGCTGGAATCAGTCTCAACTGAGACTTTTTCTCTCTCATCTCTCAAACTAGGAACCAAAAAATAAAAAAAATAAAGTTTGGGATCAAAGTTAAATTTTATAAATTGTTAAAAACTAAAAGTTTATATTTTGAAAAGTTGAAGAACCAAAGTTTATGTTTAACCCTAAGTTTAGAAAAACCATCTCATTTTCCTGTATTTTTCATTTTAGTCCTTTATCTTTGAGTCTTTTTTTTCCTTAATAAAAATGTTTTAATTGACCTTCAATTTGGGCTTATAAGGGTGTAATCAAAGAAAAAGAAGAAGAGGGACTAAAAAAGCACAACAAATTATTCCTTGGTAATTTGTTTATTGAACAACGTGCCCCACACCTCGTAGAGTATTTCATAATAATAATAATAATAGTTATAATATTCAACTTTGTATAGGGTGCAAATGCTAGTAATAAACTACGAGAAGTGAGTCTGCTTTCTAGAATCTGGACCAACCGGTGGTGGTACCTACCATGAACTTTTGTTTTATGCCCTGGGAGGAAATAGAATTAGTATATTTAAGTATGTCGAGAAAATGAACGGCTGGACGTGTTTTTTTAATTATTATTTTGGTTAAAGTTTTTTATATGATCTAATTGTTTGCTCCTTTTTTCTTTATTGAAAGATTCCTGTTAGACTTCATTCTGTCTGATACACTAAATCTGATGATAAATTAAGATAATAAACTTCTTCTCTCCGACCATATTTGAGGCATTCTATTGTTTAATTATTATCGTTCATAACTCTTTTTTTGCCCCTATAATATTTATACTTTGGCTCTAATGCTCTAGGAACATTTCTGACTTTTTTTTTTTGGCGCCTATGCCCTGTATAAATACAGGTAGGATAGAGGGTTTATGAAAATACTTAGATACTGTCTGGGAACGTGGTACAAATGGTGTTTTATAAAAATTTAATTTTTTATTAAAAATTAATTTTTTTTTATATTTTAGATAGTATCTAAAAAATAATTTTAAAAAATAAATAAGTATCATTTTGATGTATTTCAGCATGAAAAATATTTTGAAAAACAACCACAACCACATTTCCAAACATGTACTTAATAACAAAATTTTGAGTACAAGGGAATCAATAGCTGTGTTTTTTTTACCGATCATATAATAATTGGGATTTAAATTTTGAAATCACTAATGTTGAATGAAAAAAAAAAAGCCATTTCTAAAATTACTAAACCTTTTGCTTTTGGAGAGGAAAACAAGTCTCTAAAAGAACATGAGATATATATATATATTGTTAAATTGAAAAGAAACTAAAGGAAAGAAGATTCAAATAAAGAAAATTGGATTTATTGCTCAAAGAAACGTCAACAGCCAAGCTTGAGAACCATTCGATAAATTCACATAACAATTAATGTGTTGACATTAATTGGGAATTCTTGATAAAGACAGACGGCGGCCAATAAACAAAAGCATATGAACAACACATGGAGTAAGCTTTGTCGCCAATGTACTAACATGAACCAGTCCCATACCTCCCCACGTGAATTCAAATAAGTACAATAAATACAATCACTAGAAAGTGTAAGAAATTTGCCAAATCATTTGCACAACATGCCTAGGCTTGGTCGCTTGGATATAACTTAGGGCATAGCTTAATCATTCAATTAATGCAAGTGATACTCATCGGAGGTGATAACTAAATATTTGGTTTTGAAGCCTAACATTTGAGTTTGAATTTGTTTTTTCAAGTTACAGAGACTATTAGAGTACTCTAATACTAACGAGGCTCGCTCTATTTGGAAGACCATCGAATCAGCCCTAGCTTTCCCATCGACAACCTAAATTATTTCTTTTCACTGAAGCCTTCTTGAATTTTAGCAACTCCCTAGAGAATCAATTTTGACTTATTTGGATCATGGGAAAGTGTAAAATGATGAATTGGTAGTAGTTGGTAAGCCATTCATTCTCACAGACTTTAATTTGTATCTTTTCAAAGGTCTATGATAAAATAAAATGAAATAAAAGTCTTAGTATCCCCTCTAATGGCTCGTTCTAAACCTCTTACCTTCTCGAAACTACATAGTTTACTCCTGAGCCATGAATTCTTACACAAGAATGAATTTCATATGCTCTCCATCAGGTCAACATCTGTTAATGATATGACTGCCATTTTAGCCAAAATTGTTGACATCTACTTTCATTGATAGATATTGTATCAACTTTAACTTTAGTTTTTTATCTAGTCAAAATGGTCTTTTCAATACGAAGCATGATAGAAATTAGTGAGGTCACCAAAAAATAAAAGAAACTTTAGCTAAGGGAACAAATCCAGTTAGAATCGACCATGAAAGAACACCTGTACCTAATGTCATATTTACGGTAACTATAATTATACTACCCTATCATGTTCTTTATTTTTTTAAGTTATTGGTTTTCTTACTAGAAAAAATTCTTTGATCATTTCAATTTGAGGTCATCTACCTTCATCTTGCATTATTTTAGCTTGTCTCTCCTTTTTTTAATCATCGCCGATCATGGCATCCTAATATCGAGGTAGTACATCTTGTCATACCAGATTTCACTAGACTTATTACCTATTTTTAGGTCATCTACCTTCAACCACCACTATAAATTTTCATCAAAAAACTTGTCAGATATGTCAAAATTTTTAATTCGGCTTGACCTTATCTATATGATCCACAAATGTATTCATTATACTTTTTACATGAGAATTAGGTTATTATTGGCAATTTAGAGTGAGATAAGTCAATATAAGATCTTTCTCCCTACAAAGAAAAATTATTTTGCCACAAACAAACATATATATGAGTATACTATTAAGTTTTAGAGGTTTGTTGAATGTAACAAAATGTAAGAGATAAAGGGTTAACATGTTTCAAGATTTCTAAAAGGGTTGAGACAAGAAATCAAAGATATGATTGGAGTGTAGATGTTATTTATGTATGTAAAGATGAGGACTATAGCATTGAAGGTAGAGATGTTATTGAAATAAAGGGCTAGCGGCAGTAGTTGATGTGATTCTCCTAGGAGACTGAACAATTACTCCTACAAATTCAATTTTGTTGACAAGGTAAAAGATAGTACAAAATTACAATAACCTCTTAATAAATAAGATGATTTTAAATCTAATAGGGTCATGCATAGATAATTTTAAATGAATACTTGATACGAACTAAGTCAGACCTAAATTCAGCCTTAAAATATTTGACGGCCAGTTTTGTAAGACCGGGAATATCTATCAAACCGTACATCGGGTTGAGCTAAAATTTTACAGGGAGATACTAAACATATGAAATTATATTATGGTAAATGTTAAGGTGAAATGGAGTTGAGAAACATATTATTTTAGAGAGTCAAAGATACTAGACCTTCGTGTACTGTTTGAGACATATTTAGGTCTACAGGTGTCATCTTATTGCAATTCAAGTTGGGCTGGAAACTAAACATCTCAATATTTTCAACTGTATATGGTAGGCTCAGTAATTCATCAAGAAAAGAGAGAATGATGTGTTTGAAGCATGACTAAAATCTACCAAGAATGTGCAGAAATTGGAGATTCAGGCTACATGGATGAATTTTAGCATGAAAACTTAGTTTTTATTACCCTATTTATTTATTTAATTTTAAATAATTATTTTTTTAATTTTGGTTTGTTATGGCCCATTATACATTGTGTAGGGGTTTATTTCATTATTGGACTTATGTTAGCTGATTATTAGTTTAGGCTCATTAGCTTGCAACCCAAAATGGCTCTATTAGGGTTAGTTAGAAGAGACTATATTATGTTTTCTGAGATGCAAATCTGGGCAGCAAGTTGAAGAATAAACATGAGTTTTCTTTTTGTTTGTTTTTTACAAAACAAGCTTTCTTTACAGGGACAAAGATCATACACTAACTTATCGAAGATTAAGTCATTCACATACTTAGACATGATATAAATGAAAACTAAATAAAAAACAATTAAAGCTAAGAAAATCGAAACTAACTTGAAGAAAATAAAGGATACAACCTAATTTTGGATCCTAGTTCTAATACCAACTGATACAGACATCTTGATCACGTGGTCAATCAACTCCCAATGAAGTAGATAACAACCTGGAAAACATATAATCAGGTTTGATAGGACCCTGACTTAAAGGTAAACCTATACTTAAGAACCAAAGATATTGGAAAAAGACTTGAACCAAAAAATAACATTATATCTAAGAACCCTAAGTATGCAAATGACATCACGAAACTAGTTAATCTTTAATAAATCAGTGTACGATCTTTATCCCGGCAAAGAAAGGTTGTTTTTCCACAAACAAACAAAAAAAAACTCACGTTTATTCTTCAATTTGCTACCTAAATTTGCAGCTCAAAAAACATAATATAATTTCCTCTAACTAAACCTAATGGACCCCTTTTGGGTTGCAAGCTAATAGGTCTAAACTAGTAATCAACTAACATAAGTCCAATAATAAAATAAACTCCAAAACAATATCTAATGAGCTAGAAAAAACTCAAATTAAAAATATAATTATTTAAAAATAAATAAATAAATAAATAAAATTGGATGATAAAAACAAAGTCTTCATGCTAAAATTCCTCCATTTAGCCCGAATCTCTAATTTTCGTATATTCTTGGCAGATTTTAGTCCTGAATTCAAATATGTTGTTTTCTCTCATCTAAGTAAATTACTGAGCCTACAATATATGGCTAGAAATCATTAGATGTATAGTTTCTATCACAACTTGAATCATAAATAGTACACGAAGGTCTAGTCTGATAGATTTGACAAGATGCATCTAGTAACTTCGACCCTCTAGAATAATATGTTCATGAACTCCATTTGACCTAAAAATTTACAAAAATATATTTCCATATGTCTAGTATCTCCCTGTAAAATTTCATCTCTACCCGATGTATTTCTTGAGAGATATGTCCAATCTCGCAAAACTGGTCGACAGACATTTTAAGACCACTGTTGTTACTCAATTTTGGACCCCACATGTTGGAGATGGTGTATACCCGTTTTGAACCGAGTATAGGAGTGTAGCTCATGATCAGACATTTTTTTCGAACTCTGTTTGAGCTGTTTTCTGCTCTTTTTATCCTTCCCTCTTTGCTGCCAAAATCATCAATTTTCTTAGACTGACTAGGGGTCTTCATAATGCTAAATTCATTCCTTCATTATCTTGTTTTTAAGGTTGGATAAATCCCTCAAAATTTGCACTAAAAAAACTGATTCTACTGTTGTCGTAATTTTTTGTTCGAACTTAGGCTCTAATTCTGACTTGGTTTAGTACGATATCTGACCATCCTAGCTATATTCTATCACTCATGACATGTTGAAGAATTGATCTACACCTTTATTGGGTCCTAGGGGTCACTGTTCTTAGGGCAGACTCTCAGTCAGATTTGGATGCTCGGCATTGTCAGACCAAGAAAACCTTTTTGACCAGCCAGATCCCTGCTAGATTCTGTTATCTAAAACGATTTTTTTTGCACTTTGAATCCTTCATCAAAGTTGTATTCCGGGACATGTAGATGAATTTGGGCTTTTGAATTGCTTGATTTTGATATCAAAAGCTCAAGATATTCATGTTTGAAATCTAGCATGAAAACATAGAATCCTGTCGCGAGAAGGTTTCTAGCCGAGTTTGGTTGCAATTCTGTTATTCAAAACGAATTTGTCTCACTTTGAATCCTTCATCAAAGTTGTAGTCAGGGACACGTAGATGAATTTGAGCTTTTGAATCACTTGATTTCGATATCAGAAGCTCAAGATATTCCCGTTTGAATATCTAGTGTTGAAAGCAGGGATTCCTGGCCGCGAGAAGGGTTTTTGCCCAAGTTCGCGGGACTGATTCGAAGGATTTCTTTTGGACCAAGGAATGAATCGAAAAGTGTTAAAATGAGGGATTGAATTGAAGAATGATATTGAAAGCTGGAGAGGGGGGTTGGATCATCATAAATGATAGGATTTTTACCACACCGAATAAGGAAAATAGGACCTTGCAGCTGCACCCTCCAGCTGATTTCTTTCTTTTTTTTCTCTGCTGTTTTCCTTTCTCATCACGCTTGATTTTTGGAGCTGAAGACCACGTTTTTGTTGCCTCATTTCAAAGGGAGCAGCTGGCCCTATGGAAGGAAAGAAAAGAGCCACACCATCCTCTAAAACTGGAAAGAAATCAGACGTAAAGCACCAACACAAAATCAGAATATTGCAGTTTCTTTTTTTGCGTTTTTTTACTGCAAATCAGTAGGGATTTACGTCCTAGGATTAAGGCATTAAATCCTTTCTAAATAGAGACATATTTAGGCTATATACAAGCCCTTCTAATGACCTAAGAGAGGCAGCAAAAAGAGAGCAGAAAAATAGCAAAAAGAGAGCAGAAAAATAGCAAAAGGAGAGCAGAAAAAGGAGAGGAAAAAAAAGGCAGAAAAAAAAGAGCATAGAAGGGGGGGACGGAGGCAAAACAATGGGAAAGAAAGGAGGCTTTTTCTTTGATACTAAAAAAGCCCACTTTGAACGTGAAAGAGAGAAAAAAAGGAGGAGAAAAAGACAGGATCTGCAGGTGTTTCTTCCCTAGTGCTCCAGCTGCGAGAACGTTAGGGACCCTCACGTTCTTTTCTCTTCTTACGCCTGCTGGAGGGAAGGTTAGCTGGCCATGACTTTGTCTTTTGTTTGTAATAAAGCATGCTTTCCCAGTTTCTTTTTTATTTCTCTCTGTTGGCGTTGTAAAATGAATGAGGCTGTTTGTTTTTTTTTTAAGGTGAGGAAATAGTGGGGTTTGTGAGGCACGGACATAAGGGTTTAATTTCAAAATTCTGGTTTCATATTTTTGGCTCCCTCGTACACATGTTTTGCTTCTCTCATGTTTCTTATTTATACATGAATAGAGCATGCTTCTAGTTTTTATCCTTGTTGTCTGCGTGGGATGAGTAAAGCGGCATTTAGTTTTATCAAAGAATGGGTTTGTGGGTATGGACACTGTCACTAAAATGGGTTGATGGGGTATGAACACTGTCACTAAATTCTGGTTTCATAAACTTGGCTCCCTTGTACACATGTTTTATTTCTCTCCAGTTATAATTTTTTTTTAAGCTTCTTGTAAATTTTATAATATATGTGATCGATTGATTAACTTTTATTGCGATTTTTGTATTTTATTGCGATGCTTGTGTTTTTTTTTTTTGAAAAATATTTTCTTGTGTGTTGCATACGGCCAATACCCTAACATGTTTTTGAATTTTTTTTTATACACAAAAATATTGGAAGTTTTGAAAATGTGTTTTCGCATGGATTTCTTAAACACAAAAAAAAAATTGTTTTCTTGCATTTCTGGATTTTACAACATGTTTGTAAAGCTCCAAAGGGTATTGGCCAATATTCCAAAAAATATAAAAATCTTATTTTGGGGGGAATTCATCTATTATTCACCGCTAATGTTTGGATAAAGAAATCCTTAAAGGATGAATATCCAAAATATTATTGGGAATAATTTGTTATTATTCACTGTTAATATTTGGATAAAGAAACCCGGAGTGGTAAATATCCAAAATAATTTTCTAGGAATAATAAATCCGCACACATCCTTGAAAGAAGCCTTGATTATAATCGAGGACATTTCAATTTTTTTTACTTCACGGTTTATGAGCCATGAGAGTATAAAACACTAAGGCAAAAAAGGGCTTTTAAAGCGCCCTAGATTTCTAAATTTTTGTCCCTCCTCCTTGCGATTTACGAGTCGTAAACTCTTGAAATACTAAGGGAAAAATGAGCTTTTAAAGCACATGGAATCTCCTTGGATTTCTTTCTTAATAAATTTAGTTAGAATCAAACCTAGAAAAACTGATGAGATTAGAAAACACCAACACCATAGCAATTATAAGACAAACCAAACACCAAGCAGCTTACCTTAGGTAGGGCGTAGTAGGGGTGCCAACACCTTCCCTTTACGCAACCAGTCCCTTGCCTTAGAATCTCTGAAAGACTAGTTAGGTTTCCTAGTGACCATAATACTAGGTGGCGACTCCTATATTTACAAAAACAAAAAACGACCCCGAAACCAATCGAGGATCGCCGTGACGCCGCGCTCCGCCGCGAGGGTGCGACAACCACATTCAAACCTGACAAGGTTCTTTAAAAATATTTGATCTCAAATATATATCATGAAAAACATCTTCTAAGGTCAACAAATCAATAACAAGCCAAAAAATAACATCATCATCAAAACCAAGAAGTATCATATTAGCAAATAAAGTCCCCTTGATATATAAGCTCTCATTTTCAGTCATATTCCCCCTCTTTTATTTTAGTTGCTCCTCATATATTTGCTTAGGTTTCAAAGAGACAAGAGTTATAGGTCTTACATTCATCTCAAAAGAAAACCTATTTGTCACTCCATCATGAATAGCTCTTCAATCATACTGTCATAGTCCACCTAGTACCAAATAACTAGCTTGCATTAGCACAACATCACATAACACCTCATCATAATATTTACCAATAGAAAAGAAAACCAGAACCTGCTTATTCATTTTCATTTCATCATTATCATTCAAACAATGTAATTTATTTGGTATGAGATGTTTGGTAGTGTGCAAGTTCAATTCTTCCACCATTCCAGTACTAGCTACATTATTGCAACTAACACTATCTATAATTAAGATACGTACCTTATAATTAAGATACGTACCTTATTCTAAACATGAAATCTTATATAGAATATGTTATCTCTCTAACCTTTAAAAGCATCCAACTTCATATGGATATTCAATGCTCTCCTTACCATAAATTTCT
Organism: Populus deltoides; assembly: GCA_015852605.2. NCBI lineage: Eukaryota > Viridiplantae > Streptophyta > Magnoliopsida > Malpighiales > Salicaceae > Populus > Populus deltoides. The sequence continues at coordinate 15,222,990 of CM027575.2, forward strand.
CTCCATCAACCGGATACTTAACACAAACATCATCAACATCCTCCAATGATGGCATCTTTTCCTCATCATCCTCCCCATCGATTTCAACCTCATTGTTAAGTTTCATAACCATGAATCTTTTTTTTAGACATTATGAAGCAACATGATCAAAACCCAAATAATAAAAGCATGTAATGTCATAGTTACGAAAAATAGGAGCAACATTGTTATCTTTAACAACGACCGAGGTGTCTTTCTTCTCTAGGGTATTTAACCTTACCCTTCTCATTCGGTTGTGATGGACCACCCTCAGTGTTAGCTTTCCAATTGTGTTTCCAAGGTGTCGAAGGGCCAAATAGTTGACTTTATCAAATGGTACCCTTTCACTTAAGCTATTTCTCCACCTTCACAACCATATACACCATCTCCTCTGATTCCACATAATGATGCAACTCCATAATATGAATTATATCACGATTAAAGCCATTAATAAAACTAGCCATAGTAGGCTCATTATCCTCTTCAATATTAGCTCGAATCATAACAAGTTTCATCTCCTTGAAGTGCTTATCATACTTTTTATACTTTGACTTAAACTCTACAATCTTTTATACGATTTTTTACAATAGTGACTAGACACAGATCTTTTCCTCATAAGGAATTTCATCTCATCCCAAGTATCAACTTGCCTCTTGTAATTTCTCCTGTGGTTTTTCACTAACTGATCCCACCATACAATGACATATTCAATAAAAGCAATCACAACAAGCTTAACTTTCTTGGGTTTCAGGTACTTATGACCTCAAAACTCCACTTCACTTCTCTTATTCTAAATAAACTTCCATATCATTCTTCCCCTTAAAAGCCAATATTTTTAGCTTAATTGTACCCAAATCTCCACCGAACTCAATATTATGGTCCCAATACCTATAATTACCTCTCTGGCCAAAATTATCCCATATCTTTCCCCTTCAAATGGTGATCCCGCCAATGTCCAACATGTTACCTATATCCTACGAACACATCTTCAAAATCAACATCACTCATATCCATATTATCAGCCACAAACTCATTCATATCAGTGTTAACTCGTTTAACAACCCTCTTAACATTAAATTATCTTCGCTCAAGTCTATTTTAAAACCCACCATGATCATTAGCACATTGTCTCTTCAACCTATCTCCAAATTCAATTGTCATCTGATCCATCTGTTGATTCATAATGTATATAAGTTACAATTTTATAGTCTCCTCTTTGTGTTGCCATGTTGTTACTTGCCTCCAACATTTTCAAATCTAAAAATTGGTTAGTTGACAAGAAATATATATTCCTTACCCAATCCCTCACGAGTTTACACTCATCTTGTGTTTCACTCAAATATAAGTTTTTCATTTAAGTATGTTTGTTATGTTTTTTTACTCTTATCTCACCTTTTTTCGGCTCTTGCGGAACTAATTTCAACACCAAATATAGAAGCCTTAGAAGCATATCAAAATATTTTTTTTATGACTAAAGAAGCAAGAAAAATATGAAAACAAGCAAATATAAAACTACGATTACAATTTCACGAGTAACAAATGAATTTGTATGAAAAATTGATATTTTTGAAGACGCGTAAGAAAATAGATGAAAAGGTTATAAAAAAATTAAATGAAATATAATTATATCAATTAGAACCTTAAGACCCAGTATATAAAAAATTTAGAATTTTCTAAATTTATTTGACCTGAAATTTCCTTCTGATACGAATTTGACCTGTTAAGACAAATTTTAACCCCGATCTTGGTTACTATAGAAAATGATCTTCAAATGGGCTCATATTTTATATGGAGTTTGATTAGGACTTCTAAAACTAGTATATAAGAGTTTAGAATTTTCTGAATTTTTTTTGTCCAAATTCTCCTTTGTTTGCATATTCAACAAAAATGATTTTGGATGTTCTTTTCCTCTCTCTTTTTTTCTCTTTATGCTAATGATATATTATAAGATAGAAACAAAATAAAATAACACTTTTTTTTTAGAAATGCTAGATGCAAACTACTAAGCTTTAAATACGAAATAATAAAAACCAAATCAAAGACACTAAAGCTAAGGAAGCTAAAACTAACAAGAAGATAATAAAGAATATAACCTAATTTAGAGCCTAGCTCTAATACTAACTGATGTGGATCTCTTGAGCATATGGTTAAGTAACCCCCAGCAAAGTAGATAACAACCTAGAAAGCCAACAATTAGGTTTGATAAAACCCTGACTTAAAGGTAACCATGTACCTAAGTTACCAAAGACTTGAAATAACATAGGTTATTTCATAATCGATGAATAATAAATTGTTTGATTTGATTATAAATAATGGTAGCTATGAGAATATTATAGGTAAACATACTGCTAAAAAAAGATTTTAATTAAAACCACATCCTGAATGATACAAGATTTAGTGGATTAAGATAAGATAATGGGTGAAACAAAGATAACACAACATTGTAAAATGCCTTTTTTTTTATTGAAAAGAATAGGGATGAGATGTATTATGATGTAATAAATATGGATGCTTGTAATCTTATATTTGGTAGGCTTTGGCAATATGATGCATATGCGAGACACTTGGGTTATGTGTTTAGTAAAGATAATGTGGGTTATACTCTTATTCCTATAAAATAGAAAACTCAACTTGAAGCTTATAAAATATTAGAAAATACATTCCTTATCATCACCAATTCAAAACATGACATGTAAATAGATATACAGGAGACTAAATGGGTTCGCGTATTAGTTATGAAGGCACTAGTGGATAGAAAAGAAAAGGAGAAGATGATTGATATTCCTAAGGAAATTAAACTTTTGCTTGCTAAATTTATAGAGGTTATACAACATGATTTGCTTGATAGATTATTGCTAATGAGAGATATTTAGTATCATATTGATTAGGTGTCAACAACTAGCCTTCCAAATATATCATATTATCAAATGAGTTCTAATAAGAGTAAGATATTGAATGAGAAACTAGAGAAGCTATTGTGAAAGAGACAGATTCAATAAAGCCTAATTTCATGTACACTATTGTTACCCACTTTTGACCCTAAAAAAAATCAAGAAAAGAAAAAATAAAAAAAGAAAATTCAAAATACAAGAGGATATACATGGAAAAAGTCTATAAAATTGCCCAAATTGGTGGTGATGGACCGAAATGACAAGTGAAAAAATTAGAGTACTAAAATGTATAAAATTGGAAAAATTGACAACTCAATTCTGATTGACAAAGGGCCTCATTGCCAGTACCTCTCATGTTTGGCAGACTGTTATTTCTATATCTAAAAACAATCAAAAGGGAATTAGGATGTGTACTCAGGCAACATGATGAGTTTGTATAAAAGAGAGAACAATTTATTATCTATGTAAGAAGTTCACAGATTATGATTCTAGATATATAATGGTAGAGAAGCTTTGTTGTGCACTTGTATGGGTTGCAAAATGACTTTGATAGTACATGTTGTATTGCATTACATGGCTGATTTCAAAACTGAACCCTCTTAGATATATCTTTGAAAAGCCTTATTTATTAAGTAGAATAACAAGATGACATGTGTTGTTGGCTGAGTATGACATAGTGTACATAACAAGAAAAGTCGTGAAAGGAAGTGTTATTGTTAATCATTTGGCAGACAATACAATTAAAGATTTTGAGCCTTTGAATTTTGATTTTCCAAATGAAGATGTGCTGGTACAAGAAAAAAAAAGAACTAGACTGGTGGACAATGTATTTTGACAGAGTAGTAAATGTATATGGCAATGATAATTTCTCATAACAGAAAGTAATACACTGCTTTAATCAAGTTGCAATATGAGTGCACCAATAATACGGCTGAGTATGAAGCTTGCATCCTCAAATTAGAAGCTGCATTAGAATTGAAGATAAAGAAACTTGATGTATATTGAGACTCAATGCTAATAATTTGCCAAGTGAAAGTAATATGAAAGACAAAAGATGATAAGCTGAGGCCATATCAAGAATATATGTCCAAACTAGCAAAAGAATTTGACAAGATAAAATTCACTCATATGGGAAGAGACAAAAACCAATTTGCTGATGCTTTGGCCATTTTAGCTTCAATGACCAAAATTAATTATGGGAATAGAGTGCAACCTATGAGTATTGAGGTTAGAAATTCTCCAATTCATTGTTGCTCAATTGAAGGAGAAGTGGATGGGGATCCGTGGTGTTATGTTATCAAACAGTTTATCCAACACCAGAAGTATCCCCTAGGTTATCCATTATAGATATGAAAACCCTACAAAGGTTAGCTATGATTTATTACCTCGATGCAAAAGTGTTATATAATAGGTTGTCCAAATGAACATTATTGAGATGTTTGGAAAGGACAAAAGAAAAAAATGCTCTAAGAAGTTCGCGAGGGATTTGTACAACTCATGCTAGTGGATATATAACAGCTAGACAAATATAGAGCTCAGGTATTTCTAGATGACCATGGTAAAGGATTGCATAGAATATGTCAGAAAATATCACAAATGTCAGGTGTATAGTGATAAGATAAATGTGCCTCCAGCTCCTCTATTCAATTTGACATCTCCATGGCCATTTACAATTTAGAGAATCGATGTAATTGGGTCAGTCCATCCAAAAACCAGTAATGGACATCAATTGATCCTAGAGGCCATTGACTACTTCACAAAATAGGTAAAAGCCAGTTCATATTCTCATGTAACCTAAAAGATAGAGAAGAGATTCATTGAATAAGATTTAATTTATCGATATGGATCCTCTTTCATAATTCATAATAATATAAATAACAGTAAGAACCTTATGGTGTGAAAACAAAAAAAACGTTTGCGACACTAAAGTAGGCTCCCGATAAAATTGAAACTATCCTTAAGCACCTGAAAAAATAGTGATTGATAATGCTCAGAACTTCAATGGAAGAATGATAGTAGAGCTTTTGCATAAAATGGAAAATCAAGCACTCAAATTCATCTCTATACAGGCCAAAGATGAACTGTGTTGTAGAAACTTTCAACAACAATATCAAGAAAATTATGCAGAAGATGGTAGTCATGTATAATGACTGGCATGAAATGCTCTCTTTTGCTTTGTAAGCATATCGTACCACAATAAGGACGTCTATAGGAGCTACACCTTATTTTTTTTGTTTATGGGATGGAAGGTGTAATGCCACTAGAATTAGAAATCTCATCTTTAAGGGTACTAATGGAATCAGAACATGAGGAAGTTGATTGGGTCACGATGAGATACGAGCAGTTAAATCTGATCAATGAAAAAAAGTTAGCTCTAATTTGTCATCACTAGTTGTATTAACAAAGAATGGCTAAAGAATATGGTAAGAAAGTCAAACCTAGGGTATTTCAGTAAGGAGATCTAGTACTGAGAAAGATCTTACCTCTACCCTGCAAAAATCAAAGTTAATAGCTACCCAACTACGAAGGCCTATATGTAGTGAAGAAAGCATTCTCTAGAAGAGCTCTATTGTTGACAAGAATGGATGGAGACGACTTGCCTAGGCCTGTGAACTCAAATTCTATAAAGAAATATTATGCATAGTGTACTCATCTTCTTTAAATAAATAAAGTTTGGTTATTCATTCTCGTTACATCTTGTATATTTTGCAAATGATCTCAAAAGGCTCAATGAAAAAAAATTCAAAAATCATTCTCTCTTAAACAAAGGTTTTCAATATTCGACTTTGGCTAACAATTTTAAGAAAAATCAATGATTTGTCAAGAGAAACGATTCACCTAGCAACTCCCTAAGAGATGCCTAAATACTCAGAAACCCAAAGAGATGATCCAATCTTCAAAGTTTGTTGTGAAAAAGCTACATGAAACAAAGACAATGAAGTTTTCATGAGTTATGAACTCGCAAAATAATTTTGTACAAATCACTACAGTAATGAGGTCAAAATTTATTAGTCGTGACCAATCTTGCTTGAAATCAGAAAAGACTATTTTTTATATCCCTAGAGATGAATATGTCTCTTCCAGTCTTAATATGAGCTATTTTTTTCCTTTGTAAAATAACTTTGTCTAAGATCCACCCTACACAAGGGGCAAGCATTAGAAAATGTCTACTAAAAATAAGAAAGTGGTTGGAAAACCCAAAAAAGATAAAATACTTGTGAACGGAATCCATGAGATCTTGATTAAGGCTGTAAAATAGGAAAGCTCAACACCCCCCTAAAAAAAGGCTTTGCTAAATGATAAATCTTGAAAAGACACACGAGTATCTAAAAAACAAGTAAAAGTTTCTCCTGTAGATTCAACAAACAAAGAAAAGGAAAATCAATGAGGAACTTACAAATGGAATAGAAAAGGGCATTAGTATCTTGATATGAGCAGATAAAGAGATTTTGGGAAAAAAAAATTGTTTACGTGTTTGATCAAAAGTTTAGAGTGAAAAGAAAAACCAGAAAAAATCCATTGTCTCACTTTTAAAAGCGAAAGTCTTTGCTAGCATAACAAATGTTGAAGGAATAGAAAAGGAGGATGAAATGGCATAAAGGTGTGAAAGTGATCCTAGACCCATAAAAACCCTCAAATATCATTTGAGCCTGTGAACTCCTTTTCTTTGGTAGCCATAAAACTCGGCCTTCATTAAGTGCCTTGAAAAGTCTATTCTAATCAAGTGAACAGGAAAAATTGATAAATGACACTCTCAAAATATAAGAAACCATTTATAAGAATCATGATGAAGTGAATAACTATTTGTCTTTGTTCACGTTGAGAAAATTCAAACACAAGACTTCAAACAAGTATTTGATCTTTTTTTAATCCAATGCAAAATGGATAATCTCCTAAACCAAAACACCATGATGAAATATCTTTCTTCAAAGACTAATACATATCACGAGAGTTGCATGAACATTGTTTTTTGACAAGACATTGAAAAATCTCAGATTTTCTAAAAGACAAAGTAAATCTTGTGAAATGTTTGTTAGGGAAAACACCCTTAAATAAAAATCAAAGCGCGTGTCATAAGTATTTGAAAAAAAAGTATAAAAAAGTGTTGTCATAAGATAAAGATTTTAATTCATTCCTATTTATCATGGCCTAAATACTCGTAAATAAAAAGGCTACAAAGGCAGCTCAACATTCAAGATTGGAAAGTAACTCGCACGGATATGCTCGAGTAAACTTTGAAGACCACCTTAAAAATTACAATCCTCAACAATAAATAAATAAAAAAGATTATGAAGAAAAGGAAGCCTATATTTCAAAAGGCAAGCATTGCATATGGTTTAACCTCAACTTTGAAATATTGTTGGTGTAGGATTCGCTAACCAAGAAGAAAGATGGTGAAATCTGCATAGGTGAACAGAAACCTAGAAATGGCAAAGACATCCCATTTATAGGGTGTGGATAACTAAGACCATAAGACCACTACCACAATCTTTAGATTTACCAATGAAATTTTCCGTCGGTATTTGCACTACCATTCTGTTGGTAAAAATATTACCGATAAAATCACCGACGAAAAGTCTCCATCAGTAACTCTTTCATCAGTAATTTTTTGTCTGTCGAAAGTCCATTGGTAATAAAAAAAATATTATTACCGATGGACTTACTAACGGAAAAAGCGAGCAAAAAAAATAATTCATTCCGTCGGTAATTCCCTCGAAAACAAACCATATGTAATTCCGTCGGTAATTATTTAGAAATATTTAAAAATATATATATTTTACAAAAATATAAAATAATTAAATTAATATTAATCAACACTCTATAATACTCAAAATTCTTGGAAAAAAAAAATCAACTCATAAAAATTTGCAACAAATAAATAACATGAAAAAATAAATTCAACTAAAAAATTCATATGAAATTTTTTTTTAAATCCTATAAATAAATCAAATAAAAATTGATCTCATATGAAAAAAATAATCCTACAACAACATTCATGCAATTATTAAGAACAAAAACAATTAAAAATAAAATAAAAAACAAATATAGTGAAAAAAACATGAAAAAAGAAGAAATTTTTTTTTTATCTTAATGTAGTTACAAGTGAAGCTAAGAAGAGAAAAAAAAATCATAAAGTATACTAATAAAAAAAACTAAGAAGAAAAAATAAGAAAGGAGAAGAAGACATACCTGAGCATGGAGGAGAAGAGAAATAGTTGAGGAGAGAAGAGAAGAAAAGGAAGAAGAAGAAGAAGACATACCTAAGCATGCAGGAGAAGAGAAGGAGTTGAGGAGAGAAGAGAAGAAGAAGAAGAAAGGGGACGGGTCTGTTGTGAAATTAGGGATTCTAGGCTTTTTATTCGGGCATTTTACTGACGGTTTTACCGACTGATAATTAAATATTAATATTTTTAATCATTCAATCAGTGATTTTGTCTGTAATATTTAATTTAAATTTTGAATTTAATCAAAAAATTTCAAAACCGTCAAATATTACCGACGACTTTTCAATCTGTCGGTGATTCCGTCTGTAATACTTAATTTAAATTTTTAATTTAATTTAAATTTTTCAGAAAACCACCAAATAACATCGACAACTTTTTAATCTGTTAGTGTTTTTGTCTGTAAAGATCATTAATTAACAGTGCAATTGGAAAGTGAATAGTTCTAGAGCTCTCTTTAAAATACCGACGGAATGTTCTGTTAGTGATTCTCTTTGTAATTGACATGATGAATAGTGTTGACAGTTTACCAATGATTTTACTAATTGAATTACCGACGGAATTTATTCTGGCGGTAATTCCATTGGTATAAATGGCACGTCATCATTTTTTTGCTTTGTTTTAATTTTTTTCCTACTATAATTCCCTCGGTAAATAACGAGGAAATATTTTCGTCGGTAAAATCCGTTGGCAATTCACCAACGAAAATATTCCCTTGGTATTTCTGTTTGTATTTATTGATTTTCTGGTAGTAGACAAGGCACTCATTTTAAGAGTTTATCCTTGGATGGTATTTTGTTTTAGAGAATTTTTGGAAGGATCCAATGTAGATCCTAGTATATAAAATTTAAAAAGGTAGGTTGCCCGTGAAAATGGACCACTTTCAAAGAAGCATGAAGGCTCGCTGAAATTCTTTTTAGAATTTGAAAAAGGATTAGTCACTCGTGAAAATAGATCTATTTTTTAATTTTATAATAGATAGGTCGCCCGTGAAAATATACCAATTTCAAGGAAGTATGGAGGCTTGCTGAAATTCTCTTTGGAATTTAAAAAAGGATAAGTCACCCATGAAAATAGACCAATTTTTGAATTTCAAAATGGGTAGGTCACCTATGAAAACAGACCAATTTCAAAGAAACATGAAGGCTTGTTGAAATTATTTTTGGAATTTGAAAAGGGGTAGGTCACCCATGAAAATAAACCAATTTTAAATTTTAAAATGGGCAAGTCGCCCGTGAAAGTAGACCAATTTCAGGGAAGCATGGAGTCTTGCTGAAATTCTTTTTGGAATTTGAAAAATGAACAAGTCGCCCGTGAAAATAGACCAATTTCAGGAAAGTATAGAGGCTTGTTGAAATTCTTTTTGCAATTTTAAAGAGGGAAATCATCCATGAAAATAGACCAATTTTTGAATTTTAAAAGGGACAAATCACCCATGATAATAAGACCTTTTTTTATAAATAAATAAATAAAAACCAAAGTCTTTGGGATTCCAAGATGGGTGGATCACCCAGTAAGTCTGATAGACACTTTTTCTTAACAAGCTAACTAGCATTGTAACTTAACCATTTGTTATTACCCACTTTTGATCTCATAAAAAAATCAAGAAAAGAAAAGGGGAAAACAGAAAAAATAATTCAAAATACAAGAGGATATCTACGAAGAAAGCCTATAAGATTGCCTAAGTTAGTGGTAAAGGACCAAAATGACAAGTGGAAAAGTTTAAGGACCAAAATGTATAAAATTAGCAAGATTGGCAATCAAATTCTGATTAAAGATTGCCCAAGTTGGTGGCGAAGGTCCTATTAGTAAAAATATTTTTATTTGGGGTAAAAAAAATATAAATTTGGATAGGTAAGGACTCAATGAGAATTTTTGAAGGTTTAATTAATCTTATTGAGGGCTTTATTGCAAGGAAAATCAGTTTTTAGAGTCAATTTAGGTGATAGTTGGAATAGAGTAAAGTCTAGGGACTTAATTGGTTTTTTGAGAGGTTTAATTAGACAAATCAGGGGCTTAATTGTAAGAATATTTGATGGCCAACTATGGAATTCATTGAAAAAATCCAAAACCATAGACCAAATTGTAAAAACATGTAATTGTAGGGGCTAGAATTGACCAAATCAAGGGCCAAATTGAAGAAAATAAAAAGTTTGATGGTGAATTAAAGGTCCAAGTGCACAAATCAGAAACCATGAACCAAGATAAAAATGACACTAAACTTTGAGGTTGATGATTGAGTTTAGCAAAGGAGAAATTGCATGAAATTAAGAGCTTGAGGGGCAATTATGAGTGCAATTAAAAACAATTGGAAGAACAGGGAGTAAAGTAAAATTTGTCAATTCCAAATTAAAAATCTTAATTTTGAAGGTTCAACCTAGACAATGCGTCGTTCGGCCACTATTTAGCTTCTTCTTAGTAGTTTTGGCTAATCAAGTAGGCACCTTCAGGTGAATGTGGTGTCTTCAACTACCTCTAGGCTATAACCACCACCATTCAGCTACTCCCATCAAATATATACATACTATTTTTTATATGAACTCAACAACATCTTGTATTTGTTCAACCAACACTGTATTTTTAGATTATTAGCTAATCGAGTTAACACCTTAAAATGAATGAATGTGGAGCTACAAAACTCTACATTTAGCAATAATGGATCCAATCAAAAGGTTTGCTTCTCCTCTACCAAGTTTAGGTGGTCTCTGATGACGTTTACATCGAAGTTGCTCCATGAAAGCCTCGCAAACTCAATAAACCTTGACTGAGATACCTATTTGTGCAAAACTATTCAACTTTTTTATGTGTTCACACTTAACAATTCCTGGAGGATTATCAAGGGTCATAAATCTTTCATCCAAAATCAAAACATGAGGGATGCATGCATTTGTCTTCAAGCAAAAGAAAACCACTTGTGCACTTTTTTTACCAAACCATCACCCTAAAACCATTTAAGGACAAAATTTTAGCTATTAATATTTGTCCAAAACTCTCTCATTTTGATCAAAAGGCTAAACTTTGATCAATCTATGTTTGAATCAATCAAGAACCCGGGCAAAATCTGAAAAATAACACCTGGAAAATGAAAAAAAAGGAGGAAAAAATAGAGAAATGTTGTGATGTCGCGATCGCACAAATTAATTACCTTAGCTCTAAACACAACACACAAGATAGTATAGAGCAAGCAAGGGGTCGATCCCACGGGGAAGATTCAAGTCAGATTTTTATGCTAGATGATATGCAATTTGGGGGGGTTTGGATATTATCTAGGCTAAAGCAAAAGAAAATAGAAAACTATCAAACGAAATTTAATAAAATCAGAAAATTATCAAGAGAACAAACCTTGGTCACAAGCACACATCCACCTATAGAAATCAGAACTGATCATGGAAACAAAACATCAATTTATATTCTGAATATTTATCTCTTTTTAACATTGGTTAGTTAACGAATCCACCGTATAACTAACCTTAACCATCAAACAACCACAGTATCCGCACTAGTAATTTAATTTAATGGCAGCCTTAAGAACTAGATAAATTGATTAATCAAGAAAACATAACTGTCTACAGTCTATGTTTGATTTGATTGAATGTTCTTCCTAAGATTAATAATGTAGATCTGCCACAATTATTAAACTCAGTTGCTTCACAAGTTCATATACCACAACTCCGGGTTTTGAAATCAAACTTAGCAATAGATTGTCTACAATAATAACTTAGAATCCGCTCTAGCAATTAAAATAAACAATCATAGGAAAAATAAGCATAGGAGAAGAAACATATTCATCATATAAACTAAAAAGAAAAGGTAAAATAAATATCACAGTTCTTGAAATCTGAAGGTTTCCGTGTCCTTGCAACCAAGAAAAAGTGTTTAGCCTTGCATGTTTGTTGAACAACTAATCAAAAAAAGGAAGAATGCATAATTTAGGGTTTCTTAGAGGACGGGAGAGTTTTTATCTTCTTGGTTGGCTGCCTCCTTCTCTTCTCTCATTCTTTTTATATCTTAGAAAACCCTAGGTCTCTATTTTACAAAATAGTCCTCCATTAAGTAGACTGTTTATATTGAAGTACTTCAATAACTATTTTCCTAAAAAAGGAGAAATAGCCTTGCATGAAATCTTCAAGATTTGACTTAGAGGAGATAAATTGCTGAAATAAAACTTGGATATCGGTTTAGATACTTCGAAACGTAATTTGAACTCGTTTCTTCATGAAACCTGTTTGCTGGCAGAATTCAGATGTCATCTTTAAAAAATCATATCTCCCTCATATGACATCGGTTTTGGCTGAAATATGGATATTTTATAGAAATTTGAGTCATGAATCCAAAAAAATTGAGTTTGCATCAATTGGACTTCTATACCTCCAGATATTCAAGTTGGAATGGCCGAAGGTCAACACTAGCAGATTGTGAGATTTGACTTTGAAGGTTGCGATTTCCATGCTCTTCCTTATTTTATTTTCTTGCCTTATATTTCCAGAAAGGTATGGATGTTAGCTTTTTAATGCCACTAGAATCACTTCATTTCAACCTCTAGAGCTCATGCTCTGCACAAAACATCGACTGAAGGTCAAATCTGCCAATTATCTCCAATTTACTCTTTTTTGCATCTTTCATCCAAAAGTGCCTTCAAAACATAAAATAAAGAATATCAAGGCATTTTATATATAAAACATAGGCAAAACACTAGTTAAATATGGGTGAAACTATTGAATAATATGGTTGCATCAAATACCCCCACACTTAGCTCTTGCTCGTCCTTGAGAAATGATAGGTAAAATCAAATTAAAGTTAAATTAAATGAAATCACTATGACTAACCTTCTAATCTCCCATCAATATCCAAGAATATATGCATTATAAATAAGAACACAATTAAGAAGGATAAAGAGTATAAATTTTCATGAATTTATTTACATGCAAACTTCAAAATTCAATTAATCGTCGAGATTTAAATGAAATCTATGTCATGCCAAAGTGATAGGTCCACTCATTGATATACACTCCAACACTCATGTGTTTAAGGCTTATGTGTTTAAATCTCTCAAATTCAATCAATGAATATTTTCTACCATAAGTTTGCTCTTCAATCTCATCTCTATTACTAACATATTACAAACAATGCATGAATCAAAAGGTCTTATTTTCTGGTTGTAATGGGGCTAAGGTTAAGATGAGGTAAAAGAGAGTAAAAGAAAAGGTTCAAACCAAAAAAAGTAGAGCATTCTGAAAAATGATATTTCAAACAAGATATTCCATTAAAACACATAAATTTTCCATCTTTAATCACCAATGCTTAACTTCTTTTGATTTCAAGCTTTTTCAACATAAAAGAACACTTTTTTCTTTTCTTTTTTTTCTTTTTCTTTTTCTTTTTTTTTTATTTTTTTCATTTTTTTTTTTACCTTTGGCAACTTTGCCCATTTTTTCATCAAACATCACTTCTTCTTTCGTTTCACATAATTTCCAACCATAATTCCATGAGATATCACAAGTATATGCTCTATTAATCCTTGGCCAGGGGAAAAGGAAAACATATAAAAAGTTAAGGCTTATACATGGATAAGGCAAAGAAAAGATACACAAGCTCAAAAGGGGCTCACCAAGGATAATATGCTTTAGGTTGGCTTTTCGGCTCAAGTGGTTAAAATTCCTAATGCCTTTATCATCTTCATGTATATTTGTAATGCGAATGTAATCTCAACAAGATATAAAGCAAGTTCTAGAGATAAATATCATTGAAAGAATGCACAATCAACAAATATAATATTGAAGGCTCAAAAGCTTGCATTGGTATAACACTATAAAGTCAACATGGTATATTCTCAAAGTCAATCCCTAAACCAATTAAACCTTAAAACTTGCATGGATACTCCTTCATTCAATTTATATCTTCATCTATCTCAACTAATTCTCATACATAATACTCATATTCTCAAAAACCAATGGGAGTTCAAAAGATCAAACATAATTTTTTTTATTTTGAAAAATAACAAAGAAAACCAAAATTAGAAAACCAACATTCTCCCAATACCCCCACACTTAAAACACATCATTGTCCTCAATTTTAAAATAAAAGAAAAGGAATATTGGAGAATGAAAAAAATAAAGTAAAATGCAAAAAATAAAAGATAAGGGAAAAAGAAAGCAAATCTGTTTTTTTTTCTTTGTATGCTGGGTTGCCTACTAGTAAGCGCTTTTGTTTTATGTCATTGGCTCGACATGTTGCATGCTCATTCTTCATAGATTGGTTCACCTAACTCCGCAGAAGCGGTGAATTCTGTCGTCCAACCTTCATAGAAAGGTTTCAAGCGATGCCCATTGACCTTGAGTACTTTTTTGGTTTCTAAACTTGTAATTTCAACTGCACCATAAGGAAAAACATTAGAAACAACAAAGGGTCCAATCCAACGAGAGCGTAACTTTCCAGGAAAAAGTTTCAAACACGAATGATAAAGAAGGACTTTGTCTCCAACATGAAACTCCTTTCTTATAAGCATACGGTCATGAAGACTCTTAGTCTTTTCTTTGTAAATCCTTGCATTCTCGTAAGCATCATTTTGTATTTCTTCCAACGTAATTCCAATCTTTTTGGGCACCAAAAGGATAGGCGCCACCCATTCATTGTCCATGATGGGGTGAATAACTCCTGGGTCTTTTTGCTTCAAAGGCAGATTCTTTTGAACAACAACAGATACTACTTCACCCATACTTACTATTTCATGACCTTTCAGTTTGAAAGCTCTCTTGGTGGTACACAACTCCTTCAAGAATTTGGCATACTTAGGAATTTACTTGATAACATCAAGCAAAGGAATGTTGAGTTCTACTTCTTTGAAAACCTCTAAAATCTCTTTTTCTTTGTCCTCTGTCTTTGACCTACAAAAATTCACAAGAAAGGGTGGAATTGTTTTAAAGCTGGAATTCATTGAGTGAGGAGTTACCTTTGGAGTGTTGGTCGATGTTTCAATTTGTAGAGGAGGAGGATGTTCCTTCTTTGTGCTCAATTCGGTTTCTATCTCTTCTTCTTCCTCCATCTCAATTTGGTTCAACTTTTTATCTTCAAGTTCTTTCCCACTTCGCAGCATGATCACACTATTATTCTCTATTGGATTCAATGTTTTGGAGGGCAATTTTCCATTCATTTATGCTTCCAATTTCCCCACACTTGAAGCTACTTGCCCCATTTGCTTCTCCAAGTTGTGAATACTTGACCTTGTTTCTTGATAATTTTGTTAGGGCTCAAATCCATGGGGATGGAATTGTCGGCCTTGATTGCCTTGTTGAGGTGGGTTCCCATAACATAAGTTTGGATGATCTCTCCATCCAGGATTGTACGTGTTGGAAAAGGGATCATATTTACACTGGGACTATCCGTTGAATCCTCCATCAACTGCATGAACTTGTTCAATGTAATATTCTTGCATTATTGGGCACATATCTGAGGTATGTCCTTGTAAGGAACATATGCTACACACTTTCACCTGCTGTACATTTCCACATGCCAAAAAACGCACAAGAGAAGTAAGATCATTAACTTTATTTTCAAGGTTAGAAATACTTACCTCATTTACTCGTTTGTTTGTGAAGTCTCCAATGTGCCAAATTGTTTCGAGTTGGCTGCCATGTTTAAGATCAATTGGCGTGCAGCCTCGGGTGTCTTATCTACCAATGCCCCTCCACTTGCAGCATCAATGATACTACGGTCAGTAGGCATCAATCCTTCATAGAAATATTGAATGAGCAGCTGATCGGGTATTTGATGATGAAGGCATTGAATGCACAGTTGCTCAAATCTTTCCCAATACTCAGAAAGTGTCTCTCCATGAGATTGTCAAATTCCACATATTTCTTTCCTTATGTTGGCAACTCAAGATGCTGAGAAATACTTTTTAAGGAAAATCTTCTTCATGGCATTCCAAGTTCCAATGGAACCTGGGAGAATAGAGAAAAATCATGCCTTTGTTGCCCCTTTTAAAGAAAAAAGGAAATCTTTCAACTTAACATGTTCTTCGTCAACTCCATTCGATTTCAGACCAACGCAAACCATATGGAACTCCTTAAAATGAGTATGAGGATCTTCACCTGCAAGACCATTGAATGTTGGTGGCAAATGTATAAAACCAGATTTGAGCTTGAAGTTTACATTATTATCGATGTTGATGCACAATGGCTGAATTTCCATGTTAGGAGCAGCAAGCTCCTTGAGTGTTTGTTGTCGTGCAACAGCCATGGTGTTAAGGCGAGCTTCCTTTCATAACCTGCGTAAAGTTTTTTCTATTTTGAGATCCAACTACACTTGACTTTGATTAGTAGAATGGGTTACTGGCATAAATCATCAAGAACTCAAAAGAAACCAACAACATAAGAGATCGAAAACAATGCAAATTGTACGAAAATCCTACGGTAGAAAACAAAAACTGCCTAAAAACCCTGGAAAACAGTGGAATTTGGCCTCAATAGGGTGGGGATAATGGTTTACCATTTGTCCTATTTAGGACATCGTTTCCCTTTAGAAAATAAAAGGCCAATACCTAATTCCACCAAAAAAATCTGTTTTCAACAGTACCGCTGCCTTAATGAACAGTACCGCAGCAAGCAAAAATTCTTTTTTTTTCAGAAAAAGAAATAGTAATCACAACAAATAAAAATAATAGCACAATAATCAACTAAAATTATTTCCCCGGCAACGGCGCCAAAATTTGTTGCGATGTCGCGGTCGCACAAATTAATTACCCTAGCTTCAAACATAACACACAAGATAGTATAAAGCAAGCAAGGGGTTGATCCCATGGGGAAGATTCAAGTCAGATTTTTATGCTAGATGATATGCAATTTGGGGGGGTTTGGATGTTGTCTAGGCTAAAGCAAAAGAAAACAGAAAACTATCAAACGAAATTTAATAAAATCAGAAAATTATCAAGAGAACAAACCTTGGTCACAAGCACACATCCACCTATAGAAATTAGAACTGATCATGGAAACAAAACATCAATTTATATTCTGAATATTTATTTCTTCTTAACATTGGTTAGTTAACGGATCTGCCGTATAACTAACCCTAACCATCAAACAACCACAATGTCCGCACTAGTAATTTAATTTAATGGCAGCCTTAAGAACTAGATAAGTTGATTAATCAAGAAAGCATAACTTTCTGCAGTCCATATTTGATTTGATTGGATGTTCTCCCTAAGATTACTAATGTAGATCCGCCATAATTATTAAACTCGTTTCACAAGTTCATATACCACAACTCCGGTTTTGATATCAAACTTAGCAATAGATTGTCTACAATAATAACTTAGACTCCGCTCTAGAAATAAAAATAAACAATCATAGAAAAAATAAGCATAGGAGAACAAACATATTCATCATAAACTAAAAAGAAAAGGTAAAATAAATCTCACAGTTCTTGAAATCCGAAGGTTTCCGTGTCCTTGCAACCAAGAAAAAGTATTTAGCCTTGCATGTTTGTTGAACAACTAATCAAAAAAAAGAAAGAATGCATAATTCAGGGTTTCTTAGAGAAAGGGAGCATTTTTCTCTTCTTGGCTGGCTGCCTCCTTCTCTTCTCTCATTCTTTTTATATCTTAGAAAACCCTAGGTCTCTGTTTTACAAAATAGTCCTCCATTAAGTAGATTGTTTACATTTAAGTACTTCAATAACTATTTTCCTAAAAACAAAGAAATAGCCTTGAATGAAATCTTCAAGCTTTGACTTATAGGAGCTAAATTGTTGAAATAAAAACTTGGATATCGGTTTAGATGCTTCGGAACGTAATTTGGACTCGTTTCTTCACGAAACCTGTTTGCTAGTAGAATTTAGATGTCATATTTGAAAACTCATATCTCCCTCATATGACATCAGTTTTGGCTGAAATTTGGATCTTTTATAGACCTTTGAGTCATGAATCCAACAAAATTGATTTTACATCAATTGGACTTCTGTAGCTCCAGATATTCAAGTTGGAATGGCCGAAGGTCAACACTGGCAGATTGCAAGATTTGACTTTGAAGGCTGCGATTTCCATGCTCTTCCTTATTTTATTTTCTTGCCTTAGATGTCCAGAAAGGTATGGATGTTAGCTTTTTAATGCCACTGGAATCACTTCATTTCAACCTCTAGAGCTCACGCTCTGCACAAAACATCGACTGAAGGTCAAATCTGCCAATTATCTCTAATTTACTCCTTTTTGTATCTTTCATCCAAAAGTGCCTTCAAAACATAAAACAAAGAATATCAAGGCATTTTATATATAAAACATAGGCAAAACACTAGTTAAATGTGGGTGAAACTATTGAATAATATGGTTGCATCAAGAAACACATTATGAAAAAATCTTGGTGTGAAGGTTCAAGAGCTTAACATAAAGGGTTTAACAAGCTTTGAAAGGAAAAGATAGTGAAAGGAAAAGAAGGAAAGAAAAAATAAGAGAAAGAAAATAATGGTCCATAGCCGGCAAGCTTTGAGAAGGTGTAACCATGTAAAAGTTCAATGGTGGAGTTTGTATGGCCTGTGTATTCATGTTTTCTTAATGTTTAAACCTCTTTTGATGTTGTTTAAGCTTATCTAGTATTTTTTTTTATTTTGGTGCTAGAATAAACTGATATTTTTTGGTAGACTTTGTTTTGTTATTATTCTTGTTAAAAGCATGTTTTAGATTGCTCATGCTTTTGTTATGATAGTTTGTTTTAGTTTTGGTCAATAATGTGTTAGAGAGGCTTGCATTAAAGGCATGATTCTTGGTTTTGATTCTGTGTTTTTAGCCCAATATCATGTTAATGATGTATTTGAGATATTTTGATTAGTGTTTGAATATGTTTTGTAATAAAATAGTAAGTTGTTTTTGTTTGTAGGTTAAAGATTTTGGAAGCATATTGATCAATTTGATATATTTTAGTGCAAGTTCATGGTTCATACAAGTATGTTTTGGCATATAAATGTTAAAAATATCAAGTTTTGAATTCAAATAGTATGAATATGTATGCTATTTAGCGTTGGTAGTTTTGAACTTTGGAACTTCATATATGTTATTGATAATTTGATATTATTTGTTAGTTTTTTGGACTTAACTATGCTTAGTATTAGTAATGTGATTTGTGATGACCAAAAACAGCATGTTTTAGAAACCTAAGAGGCTAGTTCTGGGTTTAACAGTAGACTGGGAATTTTTAGGTTTCTTGGTTCGGTTTCTTCATGTTTTTTGTAAGAACATTGCCTTAGCCCTATGATTTGAACCAGTTTTTGGTCCAATTCTTTGCACTAAACAATTCAGGCAACTTGACTAGTAGATAATCTAAGGTTTATTTGCATCAATAACAAGTTTCTAAGGGTTTTAATCCTAGGGTTTTCGTTTTGAACCAAAACCTATTTTGACAAAATCATGTTGATTCTTTGATAATCGAAGTGAATGGATGCTAGATTATGGATTCTTGCATGATTTTTGTTTGTTGCACATGACCCAATCCTTACAAAAACTACATTTTATTTATAAAAATGAGAGGAAAATGTTTTTAGCATTGTTTTAGGAAATATTTGTGTTTTTTTTTTTTTGCATTTTTTTTTGGAATTTACAAGAAATTTGTAAAATTACTTAAGAATTTGGCAAATATTTCAATAACCCAAAAAAATTTAATTCCTGAAAATTAATGGTCAACATTCTGATATAAATGTTAGACGTACTAGTAAGCTGGTATTTAAATACGAGGAGTTAACTACAAAATTCTTTGAATTATTTTGGATATACACCAATTTTAATTAGGAGTATTTTTTTCAATCACAATACACGAGTTGTGGAAGATATTTTCACCTTTCAGGATAGGAGAACTCTGTCATGGCACCTACATGGATTCTTCCTATAAGAATTTACCCAGGCATACGAGCCCATAAAAGATTTAAAATGCTAGATTTATTCATGAGCGTAAATTTTTATTTTGAGCCATGGACAGATCACCGGTTAGGAACCTATCAACACCTTTAAACCACATACAGACCACACAATGCAGCTTACCTAAGGTAAGATACACTAGGGGTACTAATATCTTCCTTAGCCATAACTAGTCCATTACCATGGAATTTTAGATAAGACCAATCCATCTAGGTCTTATAGTGACTTTGAGTTAAACAACTAGGTGGCGATTCTATGATCCTGACATTGAAATGCCACGCGCACATGTGCAACATACAATACCAAATTTATTGACCCTAAAAAGGATGATAGTTAACATGTGTATAGATATAGTCTAGCTATCAATAAAATAATAACATGATATAAATCTCAAATCCCTCAATTAGTGACATGTTAGATTAGTTATATAAGACAACATTATTTACAAAGATTGAGACATGTAGCAGATACCATCATATTCTGATTTGATTTGGAGATGAATGAAAGATAACTCTTAAGATAAAAGAGGGGTTGTATGAATGGCTAGTTATCTTTTAGAATTATCTAACACGCTAAGAGTTTTATATGATTGATGAATCAAGTTCTACATCTCTTTATCAATAAATTCATAGTTTTTTTATTTTAATGACATTTTAATTTCTGGTAAGATAGTTGTACCAATTACTGAATACATAAAGAAATTGAAGTTTGATTAGGAAAAAGAGGCAAAAAGCAACTTTGTGTTTATTAAAGAAAAATTATGCATTTCTTCAATGTTATCACTTTTAAATTTTGATAAACTATTTGAGATCAAATGTGATGCTTATGGTGTAGGTATTAGAGATGTATTTTCTTAAATGAAAAGAACTATGATATTCTTTGGTGAGAAATTAAGTGATGCTAGATTAAAGTGGTTTACCTATGATAAGAAGTTCTATGTTGTTTTTAGAACTCTAAAGAAATGGGAGCATTATCTGTTAGGGAAATAATACATGTTGTATTATGATCATGAGGCATCGGAATTTTTACATACAAGCGAATCCGTAATAATATGCATACAAGGGTATTTTCCCAATGTAGTTCCCAATTAAAATCATGCATAAAGTATGAGTGTAGAATAGCTTTTTCTAGGAGGGAGGCCTATTTTGAGATGGGGTATTAGTGGGTTTGGCCATCTAAAAGAATTGTAAGAGCAACATGTGTATTTTAGTGAGTTATGAGAGGAGCCAAAAGCTACCCATTGATGATTTTTATATTTATGATGAGCTCCTAGTATGAGGCAATTGACTTTGCATTTCTTTTCTTTTCTTTTTATTATGAGAAAATGTAATTTGAGATTTGCATTGTGGAGGCTTGGTTGCTCATCTAGAGCAAGAGATGACTATTATTGTTGTTAGTGAGAGGTATTATTGGCCTCAATTAGAGCAGTTTTAAGATTTTTTGGGTTTGAGAATATATTAAGACAAAGTCTTCTCTACCCTTTAGAGCTGTAAGATTATGACTCGAGAAATTCTAATTATTGGAAAATAATTTACAAGAATACCAAATTGGTCGCATGAAATTAACAAGATGACATTGTCATATCATTTATATATTATGTTGTCAATCTTGTAATTATTGATTGGCTCCACAAGCTTCAATGAATAACGCCTCTCTGCTTGATGAAAGATCAAATTAAGAAGAAAATTGATGTGGGTGAGAGAGCATGCGTTTAAGATTCCTTCATGTCTTTATTAAAACAATATCAATGGGATGTTTGAAGAGAAACGTGAGAAAGTGATAGCTGCATGAATAAGAGACCGTAAATTTTTGTGTTTTAAAAATGTATTTAAATTTTTTAAAACTTTTGTATTTTTTTTCTCAAATTATTTTTTATGTGATTTTTAATTATCTTGATATATTGATATAAAAAAAATTAAAAATTTTATTTTAACCATATTTTTGAACGGCTAATATCAGGTTTTGTCAAAATCAATGAACAGAAGATTATTTTGGAAGATAATGCAAGTTGATTCTCCAACGGAACACAAGTATATCATTTGCAGGACTTGTAACCTTTAGCTGAATCAGCAAGATCCATTTGCTGTCCGAACTTCTTCTGATTATGATTTGCTTTTTTATTATAAATCGGCGTCTCAGAAGAACCGGCATACAATAGTTTAGACAAGACCATAGTAGATGTGTCTTTTTTTGTCCTGTGGGTCAAAATCAGGTGTGGTAGCATGTGCCTAGGAAGATTATGGTCTGGATCTCTGTAAGGTTATCCAAGTTTAGGGTCATGTGCTCTGTGCTACTTGTCTGATTTATCCACATCATAGCACTCCTAATTGCTTCAATAATGAAATAGTGCTCTCATCATTCGATAGATTTAAAATTTATGAAGGGTTCTTGCATATCTAAGGAGGTAGGAGAGTCCGAGTCCTAGATTGGAAGATCCATTGGTTCTTGGAATGGTCTGGGAGCCCCTGTATTGTCGGCAAAGTTAAGAAGAGCGGCAAGTAAATGGAGGAATGTTTATTTATTTTCTTTCTTTTTCATTTTTAATGTTGTCTGTCACAATCCTTTGTACGTGGTATATTGAGTTTAGTCTTGGGTGGCCCGTGTCACGCAGAAATTATGTCCAAGTGCGGTTAAAAGAAATGAGAACAATACGTGACTAAAGTTATATAACCAAATGGATCTAATTGACTAGTTTTATTTAATTATATGATTAAAAGAAATAAAAAACAGTGTAAATGGATCAATTTAAAAAAAAAAACATGAATTATAATGACCAAATGAAAAGAATGTTTTCCAAAGAAAAGGAATTACAAAGTTCAATTCCTCTATAAGCCAAAAAGATTAAAAAAAAAATTTGAGCTTTCCTAAGTTAACATGCCAAAATCATTATTTAGGTCATGAGATCGGAATAATCTTATAGAAAAAAAAAAGCGAAGAAAACCACAAATCTCATTTTCCAACAAATTCAATGTTAAAGCATAAAACTAAAAGGAAAATCATTGTGAAAATATGATCTAAAAAAAGATCAATGTCAACTCGGGTTAACCTTTTAAACTTGTAACCCGGGTCATGAGACCGAGATCACCCCCATTAAAAAAATAACGAGGTATAGTTCCTAACCAACCCAATATCAAAGAATAAAATTGAAAAAAATAATTTTAAAAAAGTACCAGAAGCAAAAAACCTTGCAGTCAAAATAATGAGAACCAACTTTGAAACAAAAACAAAATGATAGGACAATTTTTTTTTTTTTTGCATATCAGCGTGAATCCCGATGAGAGAAGAGAGAAAATGAGAGGAGAATGAGAGGAAAAAAAAAAGGTCACCAACCATAACACACGTCGCACCACCGGCAAAAGCTCACCATGCCTTTTCCAACACAATTACGGATGGTAGTGTTCCATCAACGAAGACAGGCACATGCACCAACATAACATGGCAACTTGCCTCCACAAGCTAGCGCATGTGATTCACGCGCAAGACAAATTGCCTAGCCTATCCACCCTAGCCTATCATATTTGTATGAGGTTCACTTTTGGTCCTTTTAGTCTTACTTATTTTACATCAAACATAAGCAGAATGCTATAATTTTTTCTTAATATTGTGAAAACCTCATATTTAAGCAAATAAAACAAAATATCAAGTGAAATCACAAATAAATGACAAATCATTTTCCTAATAATGCAAAATCCCTATACGCAAGTATATAAAATAAATTATCAAACCCAATTCTAAATCAATGCAATTTAAGAACCAAATAAAAAGGAAAAAAAAAAAAGAACAGAAAAACGATGAATCATTGTGCGAATCCACTATAATTCTTCTCATAAGGCACAGTTAATTAATTAATGAGCTCTCTTAGTTTATTTTTTGCAATAAATTACAAATAATCTACTTTGTTAATGGGGCTACGAGCGGGCTAAGGAGCTCCTAAGGTCCTTGTATATTGAATTTCTTAATGATGTTCCTTATCTTTAAAATTTATTAATTCAAATCTTATAATGTTTGGCCAACACTAATGGAATTATTTGACTATTAAAATTAGAAGATATTTTTCTTACATTTGAGAAAATCATAAAAAATATTTAAACATTAAATACAAAAATAAGAAAGCTAAATGGAAAAAATTGAAAATGGCAAGTGCCACCAATTCTGTCTTTTCTTGATTTATAATTACATATTTATTAATTAAAAGATTATGAAATAAAAAAGAATTTTGTTCATTATCACACATCCATCTGCATCACAAAATATAGAATTTTTTTTCTAAAAAAACACTTTTTTCAAAAAATATATAAAAGATTCAATTTGATTTCCAACAAAATTTCAGCCACTAGCACAACCACATCAAATCTCTTCATAATCAAACCATCATTTCTACAAAAACTCAATTAGTTAAAAAAGTTGAAAACTTCGTAATAAAATTAGATTTGTTTCTTTTTTTTTAATTTTAGTTTCTTAAATGTTAATCGATTGCATTCTTAGTTTTTTTTATAATTCTTATTTTTTTCACAAATTCTTTAAATAAAAAAAAACATATTTTAAAGTTAACAACGAAATAATATATTGCAAGATATCTACAAATTTCTTTTCTTTTAAAGCTGGCTTCATTTTTGTGGTTGATGTTACGACTCTCACTTTCTCCTCTCGCTTTCAACATGGACTTTAAGTTTTATTGAGAAAGTTCAAGATGTTCTTCTATCCAGGAAAAATTAAAAAAAAAATAGAGATCAAGGTTTTTCATAAAATACTATTCATTACGCTGTTTAGTATGTAAATCCCTATCCTCAACCCTTTGATTTATTATTTTGATCATCCAACTTCAATTTCTTTCAATTTAGTTCTCAAAAGTCCCTTTGTTTTTCATCTTAGACTTTTTTTCATTCTCTTTGGATTGCCTTTATCACATTTCTTAGTTGTTTGACATTGTTTCGGTGTTAAATTATTAGAAAAAATAAAATTAAAAAAAATCAGGATCAAAATCGACATTTGGATGAAAATACAACCTTTTTCATGTTTACAATAAAAGTGGCGTAAATCTATAATTTAATCTCAATTTTATTTTATTTTAAATTTGGTACTTTATGGTTTTGGAATGCTTATTTAGGTTCCAAAGTTAATTTGTTTTGCGTTTCACTCATTTTAACTTGAAATAGAATAAAAAAAAGTCATTGGAAGATTTTTAGGAGAGAGAGAGTTTTTGAGTGATTGGACCATTAATACCTTTTATTTTAGTTTCCATGAATTTATCTTTTGAGAGTGGAATTTAATGAAGAAGGTTTTCACCTTGAAAGTTTATGGTTTTGAAATTCTCATTTAGGTTAGAATAATATCCATATTTTTTTCTATTTGATTTAATTTTGCATTTTTAAGTCAATAAGAATGCATTTTGTTTTTAAAAATAGGGTATGGAGGTTCATTGATGCATCCATATTATTTTTATCTTTTTAGTACCTTATTCTTAGTTTTTTAAAAATGTTTTATATTTTACAATAGCTTGGTCAACTTGTTTTATTCTTAATAGTGCTATGGAGATACAAAAAGTAAAAATAAGCTAACTAAAGCATTTTTATCACAATTTCAACCAAAGAACTAGAAAGAGAACATTTAAATGAATAATTGTACCTAAGAAGTTTAATTCTTAATCGCATTACTAATAGAACTTCAAAAAGGAATCATAGTGGGATTAGGATAGGTTAGAGCAAATGTGTTAGACTAGACCACCATATACTATTTGGTCCATATTTGAAGCTACAAGTGGAATTTTACTATGATTCAAGTTGGGTTAAAACTAAACATCTCAAGTTTTTCATGCATATTTGATAGGCTTATAAACTTATTCATACAAAAGAGAATGATATGTTTAAAGTTGAGTTCGATATCTTCCAGCTAACTAGCGTTAGTCCAATCTATCTTTTCATATGAGATGATTGCATGACAACTCATTAATGATGTGGAAAGAGTCTCATATGACCAGGAAATCTCTCTAGAAGTTCAAAGTCAATGCACAAGTCATTAGAATCAAATTAATATAAGAAAATCTTAAAGTAATTTGATTAGGAATCAGGTAGTAACTAAGAAACTTCTCTACCACCTCAACTCTATTTATAACCAATCCTAACCTCTAAAAAAAAGGATCATGTTCTGAGTATAGATAAGAGAAGGGTAGATTCTATTATTTTTAGAATTATCTTTTTATATCTTTTTTCTTTTCTGAATTTATGACAAGCTTAATTTTCAATTACAAAAGGTGAGTATTCTTGGATCTTAAATTATCATGGGGATTTTTGTTTAAAATGTATTGCTAATTATTCTATATATGATTGTTGTGATACATGAATATCTTAAGTTTTTATATTATTAAATTTAATGATTAATGACCTAAAATCTATATGATGCGCAACATATATTTGTGGTTTTAAATGTATTGTTAGTTATTAGTTTATGATGAATTCATGACTAATTAACTTAAGTGTTAGGAGCATCTAAATTTCAAATCCATGTTTTATTATTTATTACTTGAAAAACATAAGTCTTGATTAAATTAATTTCTCATGCATGTTTAATTATCATGAATCAATTGCCCCAATGTAGATTCCAATGTTGTCACGTAATTAGATCTTGCATGATAAATAAAGGTTATTATGTGATTAGGGTTAATTGATGCATGGATGCTAAGTTAACTAAAAAGTAAGGATATGTATAAAAACTTGTTGTTTTTCATGGTTGATTTATTTATTATCACAAATCATATTAGAAAAGACATTTAAATGCAATTATTGATGTTTAATTATCCTTAAAGAAAATATATTTAAATGCAATTATTGATTTTTAATTATTCTTGAGGGATATGTTTTATAAAAAATGGTTTTCTTTTTATTTTTAAACATTCTATCAATTTGCCTCTTATTTTTTAGAATTGATTTTTTTTAGTTTCTAAGTTGTTTTATTTAGTTTGGATCATAAACAAAACCTTACTTTTAATTACTTTTAGATTGCTGAGGGTGTTTGAATTTAAAGTTTGCATCTTTACTTGGTTTACTTTAATTTAAAATTAAATAGCTTGTCTTGATTGAGTAATTAAGCTTTAATTTTTGTATCCTTGTAGGACAATACCTTTATTTTCTCATACTATAAATCATTAATTTTAAGGGTTTAAATTTGTATGACTTTAGCACTTGTCAAATTTTAGGCGTCATTGTTGGGATACTAATCCTTGTTTACTTGAATCAGGCTTGTGCTTTTGTTTAGTTTAGCTTACTTGGTACTTTAGCATATAGAAGAATGTCGTTTGGTCTATGCAATTCACCTGCTACTTTTCAAAGATACATGATGAGTATATTTTTCAAATATGTAGAAAGAATCATAAAGGTTTTATAAATGATTTTACTATTTATAGTACTTTTGATGCATGTCTTGAAACTTAAATCTTATTTTGAAAAGACGTATAGGACCTAACCTTGTTTTAAATTATGAAAAGTGTCATTTTATAATTGAACAAGGGATAGTTTTAGGGCATGTGGTTTCTGTTAGAGGTTTGAAAATAGATAAAGCTACAATATATATTATCTTGTCCTTGCCTTTTTACCGTGAGTGTGTGGAAAGTTCGTTCTTTTCTTAAACATGAAGGTTTTTATTGGAGATTTATCAATGAATTTTTAGAAATAGCATTGCCCTTATGCAAAATTTTGGCAAAGGATGCGGATTTCATGTTTGGGCAGAAAGTTGTTCTTTTCCATTCATATTTAAAGCTCTCTCCTGGTTTTAAGGAATGTATTTTACTCAAACATTAGATATGGACATGGAGTCTGCCAAAGACAAATGCACTTATTGTGAAGCAATCCAACATATGAAAACAATAAAAAAAAATTCATATTTGCTTTTCTCTTTTATTTTTGTCTACTTTTTTATTTTTGGTGTGATTATGCATGTTTTGCCTAGTTTAGCCTAATTATCCATGTTCGGGTGTTTTTCTTTTACTATGCGATTTACTTTACTTTAGGGATTCATATTTGCTTTTAATGATAAAAAAAAACTAAAAATTCTATTGGATTTTTGTTTCAAACCCTAAGTGTTTAATTTTATATATTGATCTTCCAATGGTATTATAGGTTTAAACTAGATGAATATGATAAAGGTATAAACTGAATGAATGAGTTTACTTTGAATATTTGAAGCTTGAGTGGTTTAGAGATTGACTTTGAAAGTATATCATGTTGACTTAGTATATGCTTTTACCTTTTGTAAACTTTGAGCCTTCAATATGATTATTTGATGAGTGTTATTCATTCAAAAGTTATGTATTTCTAGAACCTATTTAATATCTTATAGAGATTATATTTACAATACATGTGTGCATGAAAATTATAAGAGCAAATATAAATTTAACTATTTGAACCTAAAAAGTCAGCCTAAATCATGTTATCTATTAATTAGCCATTTTGAGCTTATTTATCTTTTATTTTATTTACCTATGTTTTATAAGTCTTAACTTTTCATATGTTTTTGTTTCCTTCGCCAAAGACTTATAGAACATATGCATGATATTTATATGGGTTTATGGTTGTAAATTTTGAGAAAAAAGTGGTTATGTGATGAAGTTTTGTGTTGAGTTTGAGTATGGTTAGTTGTGTCCAAATCAATTGAAAAAAATGAAAAACAAAATACAAAAAAAAAAAGCTAAAACTTGATGTAATAAAAGAAATAAAAGAAAATATTCATTTTATGATTTTAATAAGAATATACTGTAGGGATTTGAAATAAATAAAAAAGCTAAGTATTTGTGCTTTCATGATTATATAAATTTATGTGTTATAATGATTATATGTTGTTGAGTTTGTCATTTATATGCTCTGCTAGATTATTTGGTTATTAATATTCTCTTTACCTTTCTTTTACCTCACCTTAATCATAGCCTCATTCCAACCTTGAATAAGAACCTTTTAATTCATGTGTTGAATGTAATGCTTAGTAGTTGAGATAAGACTAAAGAGTAAGTATATGATATATCATTGAATTAATTTGAGTAAAAACATACAAGTCATAAACACTTGAGTTTCATTCAAAGTGTATACTAATTAGAGGACTTACTATTTTGGTATGCGTGTATTTCATTTAAGTTCTGAAGGCTAAGGAAGGTTTGAAAGTTGCATTGTGAATAAATTCATGAAATTTTAAGCTTTAAACTTTTTAACTTGTTTCTTGTCTAAAATATTGTACTCTTTGATATTGTTGGGATATTGGAAGTCAAATTGAATCCTTAGGAGGTTTTGACCTGGTTTTCTTTTTAATTTGCTTGCTTTTATTCTGAGTCATTAGTTTTTCTTTCTTTTCGAGTTTTCATTTTTATTTTTAGAGTCTATTGCCTTTGACTTTTCTTTTCCATGCTCAAGGACTTGAAAAATCTAAGTGTGAGGAAATTTGATGCACTCATATTATTCTATCTTTTTAGTACCTTAATTTTTATTTTTTATAAATGTTTTATATTTTACAATAGCTTACTTAACTTATTTTGTACTTAACAGTAGTATAAAAACACAAAGTGTAAAAAGAAATTAAATAAAGCATTTTTAGTACAATTTAAACCAAAGAGCTGAAAAGAGAATATTATGGGGGGTCATTAGATTTAAGAAGTTCAAATTCTAGTTGCAATTGGAACCCAACTTGAAAAAAAAATCCTAGTGGGATAACGATTATCTAGAGCAAATATGTTAAGCTGGAACACCATATACTATTTGGATCATATTTAAAACTATATATGGAATTTTGCTGCAATTAAAGTTGGGCTAAAAACTAGAAATCTCAATTTGTCCATCCAAATCAGTTAAGAAATTTTGATTTTTAAAGGTATTTTAGATATTATATTATGCAAATAAAAGGTTAGAAGACTATTATATGATTTTAATTATTAAGGGCAAAATAGTAATTTTTTGTGCGAAATCATAATAAATTGTGAGTGTACATAATGTATTCCTTATTTCTTTATCTTTTGTTTTGCTTTAATTTTAATCTAGTTGAGACCCTCGAGATTGCTTAAAGGAAAAGTGCACTTATAGTTGATTTGACTCCTTATCTTTTAACATGCAATTCATCTAATTCTCAACATATAATATCCTGTTAGAAAATAGGCTACCACTCACAATTTTCAAACAAATATCTTCCAAGGAATACCATTGTGGCAGGTCCACCATCCTTTCCAGTCCCAACTCTCTGATGCATCATGGCTTTTCATGTTCAATAAACAATTGACTAAGTGATGATGTTTCAAAAATATCCAAGTAGCTTAAGAAGAAGGCTTATATATTGGATAATCGGTTAATCTCTTAATTCAAGTAATTTGATTTATTCTCCCTAGCCAAAGTGTCTAGTGGCTTGATATGGAAATCTCAAGTGGTTGGTGGCTGGTAGCTAGTGGTGCCTGATAAGCTAAGGTGGTTGGTAGTTGTTACCTGCAAAAAGTTCTCTTTGATGGATATGGTGACTCTCGAGTGCTTAGGTCAGTAACTTTGTAGAGAAAGAAAGTGTAATGATATTTTAAAGAGATAGGCTTTGAAAATATAAATGTTAAAAATATTAAGAATGAAGAGATTTGTGAACTTGAAACTTGAAGGATTCATATGATATTTATAGCTTATGAGTCTTGTTCTTTTATGTAAAGGAATGACTGAAGAGTCGTTGTATCCTTATGATATTTTGAGTTGTATTATATTCAAAATAGTATGTGTTGGATCAGTATAAAATACTAAGGACCCACGTGGGGTCTTGGAAAATTTCTTAAGCGAGTGTTGAGCTGTGTGAATCGCCTTAGCCCATTAGAGGCAAAGAATGAGCCTAGTTACGCTGCCTGGACCCAAGCATGTTGGACTCGAGCGTAACAGCCCAAGCCTACGTGCTGGGCAATACGCCCATCATGGGTTCAGACTACCATGCATGAACTCAAGCACCCTGAGCTCATCCCTCCTTGCAGCATGTTAGGTTTAAACATGGTAGCCTAAGTTCATTAGGATTTTTTAGGTTTTTTAGAGGGGTTTTATACTTGTTAAATTTGGATTTATAACCAATTTGCATTTATAATCTTCTTAATCAACTTGAATTGAAGAGAATAATCACATAATTAACTGTTAATTTCAAAGTTCAAACATCATCATTGTCGAAAACTCACATCACAAGCCCCCCCTTTTAAAAAAAAAAAAAATAGCTTTTGAAACTCATCCGTAAATCAAACTACGCTAATCGAAATTCCTTTTTGGTCATGCAACACCGACATAGAGCGGGTACAGATTTTATAGGCTCAATGTGGGCTGCCTACCCCAGGCCCAAATAACATTTGAAGGTAAATAACTATACAGCCCAATAAAAAAAACTGATCAAATCTAGCCGCGGGATTTAATTATTAATTGGCGGTCTGAAATTGTGTTCTATCTCCAATCCCAATAAAAAAAAATTATCAAATCTAGCCGCGGGATTTAATTATTAATTGGCGGTCTGAAATTTTGTTCCATCTCCAATCCCAATAAAAACACAGACCATTATATATATATATTGAAAAATAATTTTGTAAAAATTTAATTTCTTTATTTTAAATTAATTTCTTTTTATATAGCTAGAAAAGTGTTTTTTTTTAAATAAAAACAAATTGCAAATAGCCTCATATCCAGTCACCTTTCACTTCATTTCAAATACGAATACAAAAACGAAAAGCTCCTCTTCCTCCCCCTGATCCTTCCTGCACTTTCTACCACCTCTTTCCTTATCCAAAATTGAAAACTTCTCCTCCCTCCTTAATGAACACCAATCTCCACCACCTTAAACCACAGCTCCTAAATCCACACCCCTTTTTCTCCCCTAAAAACCCTTACCAATTCCGTTCTTACAAAAGACGCCGTCTTAAACCATGTAGCAGCAGCAGCAGCAGCAACTTCCTAGAACCTTTCAAGAACCTTCTATCACAATTCCCGTCTCCAAACACTCTCGATATCTTGGCTCCTGCTTTAGGCCTCGCTTCAGGCTTAACTCTCTATCTCTCTCAATCAAACAAATTTTCAAAATCCTCAAACATCGGCGAGTGGATTCTTTTTTCTAGCCCGACGCCGTTTAACCGTTTTGTAATTTTACGCTGCCCTTCAATATCGTTCGAAGGGAGCGAGTTTATAGAAAATGTGAACGATAAGTTAGTTAAAGAGGACAGGCATTTTGTTAGGTTAAATAGCGGGAAAATTGGGGTGGGGAGAGAGAGTAGTGAGGGATTGAAATTGGAGTTTCAAAGAGTGTGTGTTAATACGGAGGATGGTGGTGTTATTTCGCTTGATTGGCCGGTGGATTTGGAGTTGGAAGAAGAACATGGATTGGATACTACTTTGTTACTTGTTCCTGGCACTGCCAAAGGCAGTTCGGAAGACAATGTTAGGTTTTTTGTCGTTGATGCTCTTAAGCGCGGCTTTTTCCCTGTCGTTATGAATCCTAGAGGATGTGCTGCTTCACCAATTACTACGGCAAGGTATTTTCTTTTTTCTATGTTGAATTTGACTGCTTCATTTCTGGTGGTGTGTATAGTGTGAAGCTTTTAGTGCTAAGTGTTGTTTATTTTGGCTTGATAATAACATCTTTAGAAGTAAATGAACATTGAGGAACATGAATTGTTAGTTATAGCTGGACCGTGTGTGATTAGCACTGATGTTTGGATGATTGATGTGATCTTATGGGGAAATGCGTGCTGGTAATGGAATAGAAAGGATTTACTATGAGATTCGTGGATAAGAAAGTTATGTGTTTCAGGTTTCTTTTGATTTTTTGTTGCGAAAAGAAGCTGAAAACAGGGCTTCTTAACTACTTCATTTATGTAGGTTATTTACAGCTGCTGACAGCGATGATATCTCCACAGCTATACAGTTCATCAGCAAGGCAAGGCCATGGACGACACTAATGGGTGTTGGATGGGGATATGGTGCGAATATGTTGACAAAATATTTGGCTGAAGTTGGGGAGTGTACACCTCTCACTGCCGCCACGTGCATTAACAATCCTTTTGACTTAGAGGAGGCCACGAGGTGCTCTCCTTATCACGTGGCATTGGATCAGAAGCTCACTGGTGGACTGATAGATATTCTGCAATCTAACAAGGTTGATGATTTCTCTGAATTATTATTATTATTATTTAATTTTTTATTTATTGTTTTGAAGAATGCAAATGGATTGCATCTTTCATCTGTAAGAATAGAAAATTTGTAACTTAAGAGAAATGCTATGCATGATATGAAATGCTTGAACAGATGAACTCTTTAGTATTTAGGTCTATCCTTGTGATGATACGTAGACTTAAATTGTAAAGAATTTTGTAGGAAATTTTTCAAGGAAGAGCAAAGGGGTTTGATGTGGAAAATGCTTTAGTGTCAAAATCTGTTCGTGATTTTGAAAAAGCAATATCTATGGTATCTTATGGCTTTGAGGAAATAGAAGACTTCTATTCAAAATCTAGCACACGAGGCATGGTTGGGAATGTCAAGATTCCAGTTCTTTTTATCCAGGTGCATATTTTGTACTTAAATATCATGCTTCTTTGAAATTCCTTTGCATGTTTCTCATTAAAAGTCTAACCAGCAACAATTCTGTCAAAATATCAGAGTGATGATGGGACAGTGCCGCCGTTCTCCATTCCACGCAGTTTGATTGCTGAAAATCCATTTACAAGCCTCCTTTTATGTTCTTGTGTGCCATCTAGTGCTGTAGAAAGTGGCAGAGCTGCTGTATCATGGTGCCAGAATCTTACAATTGAGGTGATTTATTATCTTCACTGTTCTTCAAAACAGAAGATTCATTTGTAGAGTTTGAAACCCTCTCATATATTAGCCTAATTTTGTAGATTGTAGCCATCAAGTTGATCTGTCAACTTTACGTTGTTAGAATTAACTCCTTATGATTAACCAATTGGAACTTATTTCGATGTTCTTCTAAAACCTTTTTTTGTTTTGGCGATTCAGATGGTTAGGGTGTACTGTATATTTCATCTGCTCCTTTTGTTTGTAATGAGTAGTGAGTACTGTACCAGTTTCTTGCATTCTTGGTGGCAGTAATCATGCTAGAACTTGAACTGATACTCTTTAACCTGTGGTGTCTATGATGGGTATTGTTAATGAACCTATGCCAAAATCATTTTTCTTTTTATTTTGATTGAATGATTTGATGGAATTTAATTGTGCTTCTTGCAAGCTAATTATTACCAGTATTCATGTCAAATGTAGTGGCTTATAGCTGTGGAGCTTGGACTTTTGAAGGGTCGCCATCCACTTCTGAAAGATGTAGACGTTAACATCAACCCCTCAAAAGGCCTAACTCTTGTGGAAAGCAAAGATAAACGAGTTGAACTTAATAATCTCTCAAGTCTTTCCCCAACTGACACTAGTGGGTACACCATAGAACCTATAAACAAGATACTTCAAGATATCCAATCAAGATCCAGAAAAGATTCCCAAAGAGATTTAAAACTTGATGAAGAACTGCAAGGAGTGGAAAATGATGCAGTGCAGCAGAGAAGATCTGTTGATGCTGAATTGATAGAACAGGATTCTGCAGATTCTGTAGATATTGAAAGAGGTGAAGTGCTGCCAACAGCTCAGGTGGTTATGAATATGCTTGATGTGATGATGCCTGATACTCTGACCAAAGAAAAAAAGAAGAAGGTAATGCTCAGAATTGCAATTCTTGCTAATCTTGCCGAGGTTTAAGCATGCCAGTTACTGTTTCAAGGAGACGTGTGTATCTGAAACAAGTATAGAAAGATGCATAATTCTGGAATTTCACCTCTTTTATCATTGTGTGGACTGTGGAAACTGCATTCTGTTTTACTTGTACTCTTTATAATGTTAGGTGTACATTGGATCAGAAGTTCCTTTAAAATAATCTAAAATGTTGTTTGCTTCTTATTTCATTCTCGCTAGAAATTCCAATATCTTCTCAACATTTTTGAAAATAGTGTCTTAGTGGAGAGATGAAAATGAAAATCATCTGTTAAATTGCTTTCCTTTTGTATGACAATATTTATTGTGAGATGGCTTCCCATAGACATGCCTATTTTATAAGAAAACCACAGCTTCTAACTATCATTATGAAAAAAAGATGGAAAGAAGAAAAAAAGCAGCCAGAATATTTATTATGTTATTGGAGTTCGTTCGCCTTTCATACAGACATGGGCCTGTCCTCTAATATATCATATAAGCTAGTTGATTGTGTATACTTTTATCTTCATAATAGTTGGCAGTGCTTTTACCCTTTCCTCTTTGGCAGATGTCCTTAATGACTCCTATTTATGTTAAATTGTGCACGCTGTTTTTTCAGACACAGAATCCTACAATTTATTCCCTTGATTTAAATATTTTACGGCACATATCTAGGGTATTTTATAACATTGATCTGGTGCTTGTCCAGGTTTTGACTGCTGTGGGTCAGGGAGAGACACTTATTAAAGCTTTGCAAGATGCTGTACCAGAAGAGGTTGTTGGAAAGCTTACGACTTCTGTATCTGGAATTCTGCAAGCTCAACACAGTAACTTAAATGCTAATGGACTACTGAGCATTGGTGAGGTTCCTAATGTTCCTAAAACAAAGATACAGGAAAAAATCAGAGAAGTATCAAGTGCAGAAGTCACATCTAAAGATCCACATTCTCCAGATCAGATGGAAAGGGCTGAGGATTTGACAGATGGATCTGTTAACAATCATCCTGGGACAGAGAAGTCTGGTGCTGCACCTGAACAGGAGCTTCACTCTTCGAAGAATATACAAAAATCTATTGAAACAAGTCAGTCTCAGGTAATGAGCAGTCAACAAGGTGATCCATCTGGGTCTGACAGGAAGGAACCAAATGAGTCGGGACATAAGAATGAGAGTGATGAGTTTATCAAAGAAAAAGCTGCATCTCACTCTGACAGTAGTGAGAAGGGATTGGAAACCAGCAGTAACCCTAACATCACCAGCCATTCTGAGAAGGCTAGTAGCACGGAAGAAGCAATTGTTGATGAATCCAAAGTTGAACAGGGTGGTGGATCACCTCAAGTAGAAGCAAAAGGGGAGAATAGCACTCAGAAGAATGAAGAGAAAACTGCAGATTCATCAGCTGATCAAAATGAGATAGTTTCAGCCAAAATGACAGAAGAACCTCTTCTACCTGCAGTATCTGCCACTGACTCTCAAACAATTGAAAGGGGTGGAAATGATGATCAGAAAAATGAAGAGAAAACTGCAGATTCATCAGCTGATCAAAATGGGATAGTTTCAGCCAATATGACAGAAGAACCTCTTCCACCTGCAGTATCTGCTACTGACTCAGAAGCAATTGAAAGGGTTGGAAATGGTGATCAGAAGAGGGAAAACAAAACCATGCAACCTGCTCATGATCAAAATAAGCCTCCCACATCTGATTCTAATCCCCCTACTTTCAGCGTTACTCAAGCATTAGATGCCTTAACAGGGATGGATGATTCTACTCAAGTGGCTGTTAACAGTGTTTTTGGTGTGCTAGAAAGCATGATTTCTCATTTGGAAGAGGAAACAGACCATGAAAACAAAATCAAGAATAAAAATGAGGTTGAGGGTGAGTTAGTTGATTCCAAGCCTAAGAAACTGGAAAACGCTAATCACTCAGGCAAGCAGTCAGACACATTACAGCATCCTCCTGTACATAAGCTCCATGAAAGTGGTGGCAACCAACAGAATGTTGCAAGTAGTGGATTGGTAGAGGAGGAACTCACTGAGGATCCCATTTTGTTTAGTGGGAATGGTACTAGGGGTTCTCAGGGAGATAATGCGAGCAACTATGAAATTAAGGAAGAACAAAAGAAGGATCAATTAGTTAGTGGCAAGCATTTGGCTGGCTATGATGGACATGTAAATAGCATTCCATTGTATGTAACTGCAAATCCATATGGAGACTTTGTACAGAACAAATATTTCCACAGATATCTTCTTTCAAAGATTCCAAATAGCAAGCCACTTGATCTAGATACAACCACTGCTCTGTTGCTTGACTATTTTCCAGAAGAAGGTAAATGGAAGCTCCTAGAGCAGCCAGGAATCACTGGAGAATCTATAGGAGGTGTTACCACCAGTAATGATGCTGGTATAAAGGTTCAGGTCCACTCCTCTGGAAAAGAGAATGATGGAGAGAGTTATATCGAACCATCATATGTAGTATTAGATACTGAAAAGCAACAGGAACCTGTTGAAGAATATAGCACAGTGGAAAATTTTACTGAAAATGATGATGGTATATTAGATGAGTTAATAGAGTTTGTGAAAATTGTTGTTTTGGATGCTTTGAGGATTGAAGTTGGTCGCAAACTAGGTGCAGCTAGCAAGAAAGAAATGAAGTCCTATTTTGCTAGAGATCTTGAGCTAGTAGCAGATGCTGTGTCTCTGGCCATTGTACGTAACAAGGATCATACTTGGTGCTTGAAAGGTAAATATCATAGAATTGAAGGCGCTGAAGAAAAAGTTGGTACTGTTAATGGAGAGCTTATTGTCAAGGCCATTTCATCTTCTGTTCTTAGAACAAATTATCTGAGAAGATTACTGCCAGTTGGTGTCATTATAGGGTCTAGCTTAGCTGCTTTGAGAAAATATTTTAATGTAGCTACAAGGAACGAGAATGACATAAAATCCTCAGGTCAAACCCAAAATCATGGGCAGAAAAGTCAAGACAAGGTCTGCATAAAGGAGATGGATCATGAGCTTACAATCAAAAGTGGTCATAGAACAAGTTTCAACAGTTCAATAACTAGAGAAGGAGAAGAAGCAACATTGAAAACTATAAACAATGATAGAGTGATGTTTGGTGCTGTTACAGCTGCCTTGGGAGCGTCTGCTTTACTAGTTCAGCAGCAGGTAACAGTTAATCTATTTGAGATTCCTTGTATAATTTTCAAATAGCTCTTTGAATTTATATCTTTAACATCTTATTTTTATGAAATGAAGACTGGTCAAAACACTGACTCTCAATATCTCTGTTCTTCAAATATATCTTTGTTGATCTAAATGGCATGCTCCTGTTTGAAATTTTCTTGTTTTCTTTTTCAAGCACCCAGAAGTTTAGATTGCTGTCCTCTTTCTGAGAATGTGGAAACAGAGAGACAGAGAGATACAGCACTTTTGTTTTCTAGACACTATTATATTCCTTCTATATGCAGCTTTCTTTCTAGGGTTCAGGGTATTTATGGTGTGTGCCCAAATAACTGAGTGTCTGTAACATCCTCAATGAGATTACCATTAAAATTTTGGATATAATAAAAGCACCCGAAAGAGTACCAGGACAGTAGATGTCAAAAACAAAGTACAAAGAGTGATAGCAGATAGTAATTCCACCTTGGAAGCTGCACCTAAGCTCAAAACCTAAATAGTATCGTTGGTTGCATGTAAAGGAGCATCCAGGAACTACCTGTCATTGTTTATATCAACTGTGTTTCTCTCTCTTTTTTCCCTTCTCTGTTTTCTTTTTGATATTTGCAAAATTCTTGATGCCTATTGTTACATTTAACTGTTAAGGATCCAAGCAATTCCAAGGAAGGTGGGGAAAGTTCATCCAAGTTCTTGAAGGAAAGAGGAAATCTTCTAAAGCCAGCTGAAAAGCTGGAGGTAACAGAGTCTGAAAAAAACCCGAACATTGTTACGAGCCTTGCTGAGAAGGCCATGTCCGTTGCTGGTCCGGTGGTTCCTACGAGGGAAGATGGTGGAGTAGATCAAGAAAGGTATTATAATTATATCCTATACATATTAGTCCGGTGAACAGACATGCCGGTATATCTATATTCCTGAAGTTCATATGAATGTTTCAATGCCAATAGGCTGGTAGCAATGTTAGCTGACTTGGGACAAAAGGGTGGCATGTTGAAGCTAGTTGGTAAAATTGCTTTGCTTTGGGGTGGTATACGTGGTGCTATGAGTCTGACAGACAAACTGATTATGTTTCTGCATATAGCTGAACGCCCCTTGTACCAGAGGTAAGCTAGTTTTCTAAACATCCTTGTCTGCTGGTTGTCCTCTCTTTTTTTTTTACTTCGACCTTTCCCTTTAGGAATTTGTGTTGAAATAACATAATGTGAATTTAATAACTGAACATCATAAGAGGTGAATGTTGTTGTTGCCAACTTTATTAAAATCTCTGGCAAATTGAACCTATGTATTAAAAAATCTTTGGCAAAGAGTTTATATAATTTTGCAAAGTAATCTTCAGACTTGTGTTAGGTTTGATAGAAGGGGTTAATTCCCTTTAAGGTAGAAATTTCATAAATATTCTAAGTTAAGTTATGTTTAGTAGAGTGGTTAGAGTTTTAGGTTGAAAGTTTTACTCAACGCTGGGATTTTCCCATGGAGCGTATTAAGCCTTTTCTAATTGTTTATGCTCGAGGAGGAAGTCTTTGAAAAAAATTCTAGTTTTATTATCTATGTTTTGTTTTTTATCACTGGTTGATAAAATAGTTGATGAATTGGTCACATGTTGAATATTTTTTGTTTTAACAGATTGCTTGGTTAGCATATTAAATTAGTTGACAAGTTTAATGAATTGTATTTTTGTGTTGCTAATCATGTTAGTGAGCAAGATTGTTTTTACTGAATCTTTTCTCCTCGTGCTTTCTTTGTTAAGGGTTCTTGGGTTTGCTGGCATGGTGCTTGTTCTTTGGTCACCGATCATTGTTCCATTGCTTCCCACTCTTGTACTGAGCTGGACAACAAGCAACCCCTCCAGATTTGCTGAGTTTGTTTGCATTGTTGGCCTCTATACTGCTATTATGATACTTGTTACGTTATGGGGCAGAAGAATACGTGGATATGAAGATCCACTAGAGCAATACGGGTTAGATTTGACTGCATTGCCTAAGGTATGGTTGTAAATTAACTCTCTGCCATATTAGCTCTAGGTTTTTATGCCAGGGATAAACTTTTAGCTATGTCTTTCCCAACTGTGCAAAAAAAAGTATTTACAAGTTTGTTGTCTCCTGGTTGCACAATGGACAACTCATCAAGAAAGATTTCAACTCATTTTACCCTTTCGTTTTTATTTCTTCTCCTTTCAAGTTGCTGTTAATTATTGCTTCTTTTTACAAATTCCACTACCATGTTGTCTTTTCTGTATCATGCGCTTTTCTGATACATGCTCTTCATCAGTTTCACTATTCATCAATAACTAATTTGTGCATCCCCAGTTCCGTGACAGAAGTGTTTTGGTATCATATTCCTTTCCTTTAGAATTCTGGCAAAGTTGAGGTCCTGGAAACAGATGAATACAGATTAATATTCTTTTGGAACCATTTAAATTAGAAAAAAGTGATCTCATAATGTTTTGGCTATTGCTTGCAGATCCAAAAATATTTATGGGGCTTGATTGGAGGAGTCCTGCTTGTTGCATCAATACAGTCCCTAAATGCTTTACTGGGTTGTGTGAGTTTCTCTTGGCCTTCAGGCATTCCTTCATCTTCCTTAGATGCCATGACATGGCTCAAAATGTATGTGCAAATGATAATGCTAGCTGGTCGAGGAATTATAACGGCAACAGGCATTGTGCTGGTTGAAGAATTACTTTTCAGGTCATGGTTGCCTCAAGAAATTGAAGCAGATGTTGGCTATCATCAAGCAATTATTATTTCTGGACTGGCATTCTCTCTTTTCCAGAGGTATATTATTTATTACCACTTAGAGAATATCACAGTTCCTTTTCCGTCTGGGATATTATCGCTATATTCTTCTCTCCCACCCTAGCTTTTTTCATCCAGTTATTTTTATGGTGAATGATTGGTTTCACTAAAACACACCTCAGGCACACTATACCATGAGACCCGTTTGTTTTTGCGTTTCAAAAGTATTTTTAAAAAAATTTAAAATTTTTTTTATTTTTTTCCTTCAAATTAATATTTTTTAGTGTTCCAGATCATTCTGATATGCTGGTATCAAAAATTATTTTTAAAAAATAAAAAATACATTATTTTGATATATTTTAAAGTGAAAAACATTTTGAAAAGCAACCATTACCACATTCTCAAACAATGTATCTTCTCTAATCCCTCCCATCCTTGTTGTAAGGCAATATTTGATCCCAAATCACCGTTGTATTGCATCAAGTGATTTTACCAACGATGCTAGCCAATACTCTGCGACAAGAATTGTTATTGAAAGGAAGATGTTCCTTTGAAAAAGTTCCTTCTTGCATGATCACCAATTTTTTGATATTGTAGACACAATTTTCTTAAAATTTTTATTTCTACAGATATAGGAATTTAAATCTCAAAGTCAGATGGTCATTGCCAGTCACTTGAGAATCTTTCTCCAATTTTGTTTTTTCAGGTCTCTCTGGGCAATGCCAGGGCTATGGCTTTTTTCCTTGGCTCTTGCAGGGTTCCGGCAAAGAAGCAAAGGCAGCCTGTCCATTCCAATCGGGTTGAGGACGGGGATAATGGCTTCGAGTTTTGTTTTACAAACAGGAGGCCTTTTGACCTATAAGCCCAATTATCCTGTTTGGGTAACTGGGACTCATCCACTACAACCTTTCAGTGGGGCAATTGGTCTTGCATTCTCTTTATTGATGGCCATATTTCTCTATCCATGGCAACCTCTAGAAGAGAAGAGCTTGGGAAGGGCCACGCAGGGATGAATAGCGAAATTTGTTAATAGAGCAAGAGCAGATATGGGGTAATGCTAGTCCCCACATTTGTGATTTGCGTTCCAGAATGATAAGAAGATAAAAAGGTGGTGGTGGAGAATGGAAACGGAGACATGCTAGCCAGCATGCAGAAGAGCAAATAAGGCCCGGCTCTCATGTTGTTTATAAATAAATACCACTAAACCGAGTAGCAATGGCGGACCACCCAGTATCCACTGCCCATGAAAAAGAGAACACAAAAGGCAGGAGGCATGCTGTATACGGCGTACAGTCTGTAAATCTCAAAAGGTAAAAAGCAATGCATTTTTCTAAGGAGCTTGTATATAAAAGTTTTGACTTCTACCCTGAGGGCGTCATCAATAAACAGGTAGAGGGGTTTGTTCCCGTCTGTGGATTGTGATTAATATTTAGATTTTGCAAACATTTTTGTCATCATTATTAATACATGATAATTTTTTGGTTCATGATCTGTTGTTGCTTAACAGTCTCTGGCCATGCAGGCTTCAGCACTTGATGAAATTGGTTTCCATCTATTGGAAAGAATGTCGTTGGTGATTATTTCAAAGAACAAGAAACTGGCAAATAGATTTTAGAGCTGAAAAGAATTCACTCGACTTCTTTTTAAATTGTTTTTGACAATACACTTATATCTTGAGACCGGGCACATACCTTGCTGAGTGAAAAAATGTTTGGAAATATAAATAGTAGGTATTGTTTAAAGTATTTTTTATTTAAAAATAAATTAAAATAATTTTTTATTTTAAAAAAAAATAATAATTTAGCCATATTAGGTCCTAGTCATTCCTTTGAGCCCTTGAGGATTTGTAGAGAACAGCGCGGAGTTGGGCAAACCACAGGCCAAACTTATTTTTGTCTTTATATAATGATGAAGAATAGCCAATCTCGAGTATTGAGGAGAAATACAGGAATTGATGTTGGATCATTTCCCATGATTTCCAATCTCAAGAGACAGAGAATTTGCAAGAAATGGATAGAGATCAGATAAGGGATGATGAACTCAAAAGACACAATCTTTACTGAAATTCAAGAGGCTGCATGATGAAAA
This sequence comes from Populus deltoides, assembly GCA_015852605.2. Taxonomy (NCBI): domain Eukaryota; kingdom Viridiplantae; phylum Streptophyta; class Magnoliopsida; order Malpighiales; family Salicaceae; genus Populus; species Populus deltoides. Next base: position 15,265,723 of record CM027575.2, read on the forward strand.
GAAAAGGAAAGACAAAAAAGATACACACAGAAAGGAAAAACAAAAAAAACAAAAAGAAGATCAAAGCCTTTCTTGTCCAATCACTATCGTGAAATGACCCTTTATTCTGGACCCGGAACCCGACTCAAACCAACCCATGCTTCCCTGATTTCTCCAGTTCCATTTACTCGATAGTCAAAGGAACTGAATCAGCCTGAAAGGTAATGAAAGACTATTCATCAGTATCATCAAATAAACCTCTGCAGGAGTGAATGGTAAATCATAAATGCTTGCACACCCTGGAGATTGGAGAATAATCTTACCAATTTGCGATATTTGAGTGCATAGAACATTTCCAGATAGCGACGGCTCTCACGATGATCAAGGTTGGAAACATGCTTCCAGAAGCCATAAACTCCTGTGAGAGTCAGGAGCCTTTGAGAGTAAATTTTCCAGGTATACCTGAAAAAGCATCGAGAGACAATTTAGCAAAACTTCATCATAACAGCTTGGAAACAGAGTTGTAGAGTGAAGGTGGTGGTGAGCTTACTTCTCTTGGATTCGCTGCAGGCCTCCCTGGGAGATTTTGTCCCAATAAGTGGGATCAGCCTTGCACTTCTCAAAGAAGTCAACAAGGAGTTCAGCAGCCTGTACTCCATGGTAAGGATCAATATGGAATCCGGATTTTCCATGCACAATGATCTCAGCAGGACCACCATTGCAAGTAGCAAAGGTTGGCAAACCACATGTCATGGCCTCAACAACAGTCAATCCAAAAGCCTCATACAAAGCAGGCTGCACGAAAGCTCCCTTGGTATCACAAATGTAACGGTAGAGCTCTCCATTCCTCACGCGGTTCATCTGAGAAGAAATCCATCTGAACTGGCCATTCAATTTGTATTTCTCTATATGACTGTACATTTTCTTCATCTCAGCTTGCTCTTCTATATCTTTAGACTCCTTTCTTCTATCACCACCAACTACAACAAGATTAGCTAATTCGCGCAGCTTGGTATTCTTTCCATACCATTCTACAAGACCAGTTAAATTCTTAACTCTGTCCAGCCTCGCCATGGTGAATAGAATTGGCTTGTTGCGGTCTTTTAGCACACATCTGTTGAACGATAAAAATAAGTGATGAGTTATTGCATCTCTTCTTTATCCAGGAACTTTTCCAAGAACTACATAAGAAATTTATGTGGAAAGTAAAAGAGACAGAAACTTACAAGTGCTCGTCGTTCTCAACGGAGCTGTAAAGAAGTTCTTCAATTTCTTCATGGAAAGAAGTCAACCTAAGTTTCTTCTCAGTGTAAGGGAAGTATATGCTCTCGTCAGCACCAGGGGATACAATGTTGAATTTGGGATCAAATACATCGATACCATGAACAACTCTGTAGAGGCCAGGGAGAGTGAAAGCAGTGTGGCTCTCGTACTGTCCAACAGTATCCTTGCTGAAATAGTGGAACAGTACATGTTAGATGCAATCGAAGAATCGTTCACGATAATAATAATCAGGGGAGACATCATATCACCTTCCAGCAATCTCTTGGAATGTGCTGGTGATGATGAAATCTGTATGGTTCATGGCAAAAAGATCAGCTGTAAACTGGCATGAAAAGTGGTACTTTTCATCAAACTTCTTCCAGTAAATATCTGAATCTGGGTACTTTGTTTTTTCTAGAGCATGTGCAATAGTGCACTGCAGAAAACATAGCAAAAACAAAGAGAATTGTTAATTTGTTATGCTACAGTGAAGAAAAAACGCTGCAAAAAACAAGAAAAGATCAGGGCAAACCTCTGTAACACCTAATTTGTGTGCTAGCAAGGAGGCAACAACGTTTCCATCACTGTAATTTCCAATGATCAGATCAGGCTTTCCCTGCAACTCCTTAGCAATTTCAGCAGCAACATCCTGAAGAAAACAAGATATTATCTTAGCACATGAAGATAAACGTAGTAAGACTTTGAGAACAAGGATTACTTTGGGGAAACAATAAAGAAATAATACCTCAGTGTAAGTTTCTAGGTATGGCCAAACTTCAAAGCGAGAAATCCATTTCCGGACCATTCCCTTTTCATCTCTGAAGGGAACTCGAAGAATATCACAATGCTCCGATCCATAGACTTTCTCCAGACGTTGTCCACAAGTGGTTCCTACTGCATCAGGGAGCAGTCGAGTAATCTGCAAACACCGAAAAAAAAGACAGATTAAGCACCAAAGAATGTAATAACATTTTATACAAGGAAAAAACTGTTAAAATACTTCCTAAAGCTTGGAAATTAAACTTACAATGAGAATTCGGGGGACGATATCAAGTCCTTGCTGCTTGATACGCAGAAGCATTTCATTCTCCAAGGCACGAACTTGATCCAAAATGTAAACAACCTAGTAGAAAGTAATATGCAAGCCAGATCAGGTAAGGTTTCATTAGAGTATGCACGAAAAGAAAGATTAGACTAGGCTTGTGAATTAACCTGGCCTCCGGTATCAGGATACCCCAAAACATTGTCTTGGGCGAAGTATCCATGAGGGGACATGATCACAACATTGAAGACCATAGGAATTCTGCCAAGGAAAGTTTCAAGAGTGCAGGGATCTGGTGCCTCAAGAAGATCCAAAAGAAGTTGAATCATCTGAAGAACACGCTCAGCAGTATTGCCCCATCCTCTCTCTAAGCCGATCTCCTGGAACTTGTGTTCGAATTGAGAGTATGGAGTCTCAGGTTTCAGAGAAGACAGATATTCCTCGGCCTTTCTCAGAACATATTGCAGAGAGTCTAGGTTATGAATTCTGTCATTCAGCATCATATTCTGCACAAGAATATACAAAATGTTATCAGGTTTTACAGGATCTAATTCCGCAGTAAGCTATCCTTGCTTAAATTACAGATTCTAGACATGATTATCAGACATTACAAGATTCTAGTAAAACCATCAGTTGCTTATATCCTAAAGTTTGATCCAAGCAAATTAAGATCTTGGAGTTTAAGTTTTCATTTGTGCAAGTTATCCTAGGAGTTACTTTAAAAGCTGGAACTTGGATACTGTATCAAGCATACCTTCCCCTTGTGACAGTGCACCTTGAGAAATGCAAGCAGGGGGTGCAGGCTTTCCTTGTCATGGAACAACTTAGCTGAAAGGTGGCGGTTGAGGAACTCAACACCGTTACCAATGTACTTTGAAAGAGTTGGGCGAGGGAAAGATGCACTGAATGGTTCAAAGTCCAATTCAAGCACGAAGTTGCCATTGGAGCTGCATTATCAGATCGACTAACATTGTCAAAATCAAAGCATACACGTACAGAACAAGAAATTGAGAGAACTCAATTAAAAGCTAGCGTCTAATCAATACTCTGACTTACCCTCCATCAACAAGTTCCTCCTTGAAATGAAGATACTCAGCAACACGCAACTCCTCAACAACAAGTGCTTGGACATTCACTCTGACGTACTCCCAGACACCAGGCCTTGGGCGCACAGCAAGGGCAACCCATGGAGGCAAAACAATTGCTTCCTAAAACAACAGAATAAAAAAAACACAGTTAAGAGAAAATTCCCAAAACTTAGGATATAACAGGAAAAAAAAAAGCATGTATGATCAAGGGAGTCACCTGTGTGGATCTGAGAACTTCAGAAAAAGCACCACCCGCCAATATCTTCCCGATCTCTTCAGGGATTGCTTCAAACTCAGCAATAATCTGGTGGTGTTGAAGAATTCCTTTTCCCTTGCCTTCAATCCTGTAACACAAATTGTCCAAAATATGCTGTAATAAATCTACATCCTTAACAAGCTGCACCAAAAATGTAAGCATGACCCTCTTTACACCACTCCATAAATCAAAACCAAAAAAGAGAGCATGGTTACCTGGTCAGTAAGGCAACAATCTCGTTGCGATGAGTCTTGAGGGTCTCATCCAAACGTTCACGAATGCTTTGGACACGAGTAAGTACAGACATAGCTCCTTAAGAAAAACAGAAATCAAGTTTTAAGTACTAGGTAGTAATAACAGATACAAGAATAAAAAACCAGCAAGAACTCTCAACTATTTGTAAGGATTATAATAGCTGGTGATCAACAAGAATAAAGTCAAGAACAACAGAGGAAAAACCACATTATTCTAGAAGACTAGAAATTTCCAAACCTACCTCTCAACTCACCCACCATACTTAAAAAAAAAAAATTAATACTTGGGTGAAGAGTGAATGGTTGAACTACGATTACATATCTTAAATAATGCTAGAAAACAATTAACATAAAAAATAAAAATCAACCAGTGACTAAGGAATTCAATAGGTTTCCATAACAAAAGGAATAAAAGAAAGCAGAACATATTATTTGTGGCTAGCAGGAATAACGTTGGAAGTGCAAAATACCAATAAGGGGTTATTCCTAAAAACCTTGCTGATTAAAGCAGAAAGCTCTCATGCAACAAGAAGAAAGCAGAGAAAATTATTCGGCAAGAAGCAAAACACATCAATCATCAAAAGTAAAGAAGAAGAGAGAAAATTCTCCTTGTGGAATATTTAAAGCTTGATTCAGTCAAATATAGATAAATAAATTGTTCTGACATAACAAGGGAATTTAAACTTGAATTCTTGACATTGAACGTTGAAAACACAGCAGCGTTTTGTCAGCACCATGACAAAATTATAAGTTTCTTTTCATTTTTGGAGGTCATGGTACAACAGCTTTTAGTTCTTACAACATTATTCTGCATTTTCATCGGATCATGATGAACAGTACTGGTTCAGCATTACACAGACTCATGATCTGCACAAGTTTTTCTGAAAACAAACCTAAACATTTTTGCTGAAGAAAAGACCAAACTGTAATTCAATGTTTTCTTGTAATAAAACTATAAGATGATATCGATAGAAAGGAAAGGGGAAAAAAAAAAAAACTTGGGAACACAGTGAGACCAGAAGAAGGAAGAAAACTAACTAACCAAACGCAACAAAGGCAACAGAGAAGGAAGTGGAATGAATGATGCAAAAGGCTAGCCTTTGCTGAAAATTTATAGCGAAAAGAGCTTGAGAAGAAAAGGAAGGAGGTAAATCTTTAAAGTTTTACAGTTCATAAGATTGTGTGTATTTGGAAAGTTACCGAGTGTTTTTTAAAATAATGTTTTATTTAAAAATATATTATAATATTTTTTATATAAAACATCAAAACTATAAAAAATTAATTTAATGTTTTTCTATACTTTTAAAAATAACCTATGAATAAAAATATTCTGAAACACCCTGTTCACCAAGGTCAATCTTCTCATAGTCTGTAATCTTTTCTTGTTTTAGGCATTCTTCGTGAATGAGGGGTCCAATCACGTTTTTAAAACTTTTTAAATTTATTTAAAAAAACCTTTAAATTAACAATTTTTTTAATTTTTTTATTATTTTAATACACTAATATTAAAAATTTTAAAATTTTTAAATAAAAATATTTTTAAAAATAACTATTCTTGTAATTTCTTTCACCTTTTTCTTAAGATAAAATAATAAAAAATAATAAAGTGATTTAATTTGTACGGTATTAACCGTTTTATGCAGCTACTAGTAAATAAATGGAGAAAAATATAAATACTTCATACTCCATGAATGCAGCAGCCAGGGAGCCCGTGGGGCTCAAGCCAAATTAAAGATATTTTAAGTTCTGGTTTTGTGTTTTTAAATTGTTTTTAGATTATTATTTTAATATGATAATATTAAAAATAATTTTTAAAATTTATAAAAAAATAATATATTTCTAAAAAAACATTTTAAAAAATAACCATATTACAATTCCAAACAATTCGTACAGCCACGAAGGAATTTTTTGTATTTAGAAACATATTTAAATAATTTTATGTTATTTTTTAAATTTTATTTTTAATATTAAGGTATTAAAATAAATATAAAGAAATAGAAACACGTGGCCTGCGGCGTTTCAGTGAAAAATGGAAATTAGGTAGTGGGATTGTAATGTAGGGACACTAGTAAAGCTCGCAGGCAGTAGGTGGGAACAACATGGTATTATGAAGATAATGATGCTTTACTGGCGTTGATAATCAACCAAAGACTTTTAGGAGCTTGTGAGTGTTACTCGCTGTTGCATGGTCCCAATTTACGAATGATAATTAGAAAAAATATTCAGTTTTATATTTAGTGGCAGTGATGGTTTTTTAAAATAATTTTATTTAAAAAATTATTTATATGACATCAGCGAATAAAACAATCTAAAATTAATATAAAAAAAAAACAAAATTTAATAAAATATCATTTGAAAAGCAGTTTCAAATAGCATGTTATAACTAGAAGCAGCTATGATTTCCTGCCAAAATCAAAGCATTTAGTATAGTTAGAGAGTACCGTAGTTTATATTTTGATGTGCTTTTCAAAAGTATATCAGTCCTAGAAAAATTAAATTATTTTTTTAGTATTTTTTCTGATTTTAATATTCTAATATTAAAAATAAACAGATATATAATAAAAAGATATTTTAATATATTTAAAAAAAAAACTTTTTAAGAACAAATTTCACTACAATCTTATTATTCACAGAAGAAATGAGCAGAATACTCTGCTCGAGAAAGTTGAGGATCTTTACCTTGAGCTTAATGCCACGATATATATATATATATATATAAGCTGAAACTACTTGAAGAAGGTAGCTAATTAACAACAAAGCCTTCAACAAGACGAAGGAAGGCAAATCTTGGACAGAAAAAATACACAGAAAAAACGCAAGCACGAAAGCAAGGGGGAGGAGCTTGCAATGGCAAGTGAGGATGGAGAAAAGAGGGAAGAACTAGACCCTTTTATACAAGATGAGGAACGAGAAGATGGCCTTGCCTGCCTACACCTTCCTCCCTCACTCCCTCCCTCCCTCGCTCGCTCTTGGTTTATGTGATGCATGAATTTGACAAAAAAAAAATAATAAAAATAATTAGACTGCTGGTGGTGCCTCCCTCTCTATTCGTGAAAACCGCCCTCCCTCCGTCATTACTGCTTAACCTTCCTGTGGTTTCTTTGTCCCTTTCACAAAACCGCTTTTCTTTTTTCTCTCCATTTCTTCCTTTATCGTATCAACTTGCTTTCTCACTTTCCTAATGTATCATTCTTTATTGTTGTTCGTTGAAAGTTAGCCCCTTGGAAGATAAAACCCCTTTTTCTAATTACTTGTTGAATTTGATTTGTACATAAATACTTTAATATTATTACTTGTTTTTCTGTGGTTCTCTGTGGCCTTTGACTCTAGGATGCTTGCTCCTCCCCCTGTAGTTTGTTTTTTTCAAGTCAATATATGGCACGGATAGAGCGGGAGTAACTGTTTTTTAAACTTTTTTTAATTAAAATAGTAATTTTAAAAAAAATCATTTTTGTATTAAAATTATCCAAAAACAAAAAAAAAATATTTTTTTAGAACAATACTCGTATTTTATTCGTTACATGTCATCTAAAGTATCTATCAAAAAAAAATATCTACGTATTTTATTCAGGTTAAGTTAGGTATTCTTGTGTTTGGATTTAATTTTCAATATTTAGGAGAAAGTAACAAACGGTACGCCAATTACGGTACGTTGGTGGGGTCAAGCTTCTGGATGAGTAGAAGATACGGAACAAAACTGGAGATCCTGCACTATGTGACGTGGTAATTTTGATTGGATTAATATTCGAACCTGAGGGAACCGGACGGAAGGCTGAGATAATTTATCGGATGATGTGTGGCCCCCACGTGTCAGCCTATGACAAAAGTGGGGGACAGCGAGGCCTGGATCGCCATTGGTTAGGACATCATCAGTCTGACATGGCACCATCACCGACAACATTGCTTAATTTATTACGAAGCTTATCCAAATTCCTTGATTTGTTTTTTATTTTTTTTAGACATAAGAAACGAAGAAGTTAGAAGCTATGACTGGTGGATGGATGGATGGATGGATGGATGTCATAACATCTCCATTATATGTCCTCTCATCATAATCACAGTTATGTCTGATGTTTGTTTTGAAGAGGTTAAAAGATCGTACATTGTGAGATGATGTTTAAAGTTAAAGTTAGATGTATAAAAATAAATATTTTTTTTTTTAAATGATTATATTGAGAGAGAGAGAGAGAGAGTTGTGCTGCTATGCGACCCCGGTGACAGACAGCGCACAGCTGCTTCAAATTTAAGAGAATCCATTGGCTATGCTGGTGGTGGCTACTCATTTGTGGTTTTGGGCCCATAGTATATACGAACGCTTGTTTATAGTCATGGATTTGGGATTAACTACGGAGGTTGCCATTTGGCATTTGTGCATGTTACTTGTGTACTTTCTCCTTTTGGTTAGCAAGTTTTGGCCATTATAGTATTATACTGCATTGGCTTCTGCAATTTGATGAATTCGAGTGTGTTTGGCAGGGCAGTTTAACTTTTTTTTATATATTTGAATTTTAAAAAATTATTTTTTATATTTTTGAGTTATTTTAATGGGTTGGTGTAAAAATTAATTTTAAAAATATTATTTTTATATATTTTCTAGCTAAAAATATTTTGAAAAATAAATCATAATTGTATTCTTAAACGCCCCAAAAAAAAAAGGATGAAACCTAGAGAGCCAACAATAAAAAAAAACTGATTTTTTTATTAAAATTTAAATTTAAAATTGAATTTTAAAAATTAAAAAAATATAATCTTAATAAATTTCTAAAAAAACACTTTAAAAAACAACTCTTTAAACGTCCCAAAGAAAAAAGAAAGATGATGAACACAAAAACAATAACATCAACATCAAAAATAGAAAAAAGAAAAAGAAAAAAGTGAGGCCACATTAAAAATATGAACGAATTACAGATACAACAAATTCAATAGTGACTATGAACTAGTTCATTAGTTCTGGTGGAAACGGGACAAGATATTATGCTGCTCTCTACATTGGTGTCCTGGAGTTGTCAAATTTTGACAGGTAGTCTCAGCACAGCATTGTAGGTCCCATTCTCAACTTCGCCGTATTCTCCCATTAATCCTGCTATTTTTTTTTATTATTAATATAAATATTTAGATAAATTTGTATATATCTTAACCAACCTTATTATTTTAAAATAAATTTAAAATTTAATCAGTTAAATTATACCCTTTAATATTAATACTAACCTTTTTTTCTTGGTGGAATCATGGTTAATCCATAATACACGAAATTATAAGAGAAAAAGACTCGCAATCGTTGACTTTTTCCTTCAAATTTTTTTCCAATGCTGACCTTATAATCCCATTCATGAATTTTTATTTTGTTTGTGTGATTAGATCTAAAGTTTGAAGTTAAATGCATTAAGAAATTATCTCAAATCAGAATTTTAAAATATTATTGAGATATTGTGATTTTTTCCAACTCATTTTTTAATAATTAGCAATTATTTATGCTTGAAATTTACATAAATTTACTATTATCTTGTTCTTGGTATTAAATTTTAATTGAAAAAAAAATAAGGTTGATGAGATTTATATTCATTATTATTTGGTCTATAAAAAATTTATTTCAATAATATTTTTATATTACTTTTTAATATTCTTAACAATCAAAATTATTATTCTTTCTTCAATCCTCTCGGAATATTGTCATGGCTATTGCTTGCTTGATGTTCTTTCTACAAATTAACTATCAAGTGCAAATTTTCCAGGTAAATGGAAGAAAAATGATATGGATGAATGCTTTATCTCTGTTATTAATTCGTGGTATGATGAAAGAAAAACTATTTCTTCATTACATCAAATTCCTTGTTATAAATAATAAATATATATATATATAATTTCTTTTAATGAAATATTTGAATCTTAATGAGTTATTGACTATAATTTTCTTCATTGTTAATCGGTGGAGGATTCTTCCACTTCAAGGCCCTAGGAACGAATATAGTTACTATTTATTTAGGTATAACTAGATTAGGGGTGAGAAAAAACCAAAAAACTGATTAAATCGAGAAAACCGGAAAATAATAACCGAAAAAATCAAACCGTAAAAAAACAATTAAACCAATTAGAATTTTAAAAAAACTGAACTGAACTTAAACAAAAAAAACCGAACTAAACTGAAAAAACCGGGTTTTGTTCTAAAATAACTGAACTGAACCTTGTCAGTTTGAACCAGTTTTGCTTTTTTAAAAAAACTGGTTTGATTATTTTTTTTATAAAAACCGTATCGATGGCTAGTGATTTTTCTTGGGTAGTTAATCTTTTTTGGTATAAAAACATTTTAAAAAAAATTTGAGATCTCAGTCACTGGAGTAATTTGTAATTTAAATAATATAAATAAAAAAATATAATAACAATAAAAAAAATGATAAAAAAAAAACTGATATAAATACATATGAAACTCTGAAGTATAAAAAAACTTAATGTTGAATGGTGAAATTGAAAAAAATTAAAAAAAACAAGAATTGTTTTTGGTTAAATTAGGTTAACTCGTAAACTTTGTGACAATGAATATAAGATTGAGATAATCTCAAGGAAAGAAAAGTAGAAAAAAAAAAGATCCACTTGAAAGGAAAGGTAAAAAAAACACAAAAATCAATTTTCAACAAATCAATATTTAATGATAAGATTAAAATAAATAAATTTAAAAATGATAAAAAAAAACTAAAGTCAACCCGCGTTAACCTTTGACATCGGTGACTCTGATCATAGACATGATTGAGAAAAAAAAAGTTGATTTAAAGAGAAAGTCTAATCACTAATGATATAAATACTAAGTGATAAAACTGAAAAACAAAATCAGCTTTAAAAAAGAAAAAAACCTCAAGAAAACTTAGATCTTCTAAACTTGGGCAAAGATCTCAAACTCATAACTCATTAAATTCTAGACTCGGGTTGAATCAAGAAGTTCAATTCCTAACAAATTTAATATTGATTAGACAAATTAAATTTAACAAAGAACAATATTTAAAAAAACTATAGAAAACTTGGGTAGTTTTTAAAATTAATGAAAAATCTTAGAACAAGCAAACAAATAAAAATGATTTAAAAAATTATTTTAAATAAAATAAATAACAATAAAAAAATAATAACTAAATTTTAAAGAAAAATAAAAGGGGATGAAATAGAAAAGAAATTATAACCTTATAACTTGTTTAAAAAAAATCATTTCAAATATTGAAGGAAGTTGTCGGGAAAATTGTTTTTTAAAGAATTAGCCAAAAAAACCCAACAAAGAACGATAAACAAAAAGATCTAAGATAATCATGTCGTTTTCAAGATTAACAAAAAAATCCACAAAAATCAAGCTAAGAAAAAAAAACTCAATCTTTAATAGAATAAATATTGAAAGATGAAATAAAAAAAATACCTTAGACAAAGAAAAAAACAAGCAAATTCATGCAAATAACTTAAACCTGGCTAAATTTTAAAAACTCGCAACTCGTAAAACTCTGAATCCAAGTCTAGTCAAGAAATTTATTACATACCAAATTAAAAATGTCAATTTTAAAAACTTGTCAAATAAAAAGAATTGGCAATCAAAAGAATATAAATTTAATTTGATAGGAAAAAAAACTATTAGAGGATGAAATCGTAAGACAAAATCAATTTAACAAATGATTTCAAATAAAAATATATCAATTAAAAGAATGAGGATTAAATTAAAAAAAAAAGAGGGATGAAATTGAAAAGGCATACCTATCATCCTAGATGTACTAAGGTTCTATCTGGTATTGGGTCCAACTACTCTTTGATTTTTTTTAATGTTTTTTAGTATTAAATTAATAGTTTTAGTGATTTTGGATTGATTTAATGTATTGATATCAAAAATAAATTTTAAAAATAAAAAAAAAAATTTAAATATATTTTTAAACAAATAATATTTTTAAAAAATAATTTTCATCATATCTCCAAACATACAATAAATACCGTGGCACAAAGTCCAAATTGATCCACTTGTAAATTCTACCAAACGGCCATCCAAGTTTCAAATCAAGCAAACAAGTGCCAGTATCCAATGAGAAAGATTAGGAGGGTGCTTGGTAGTGTGGTAGTGGTTACTTTTCAAATAATTTTTTGTGTCGAAATGCATGCCAATGATTTTTTTAAAAAAAAATCATTTTTGACATCAGCACATCAAAACGATTCAAAATGTACAAATCATATTAAATTTTAACAAAAAAAAATTAAATTTTTTAAAAACACGATTTGCACTATCAAGTTTCACTTGAGGAGAATATATATTTTTCCATATACTTGTTATGTAATAAATAGGGATATCTAGAAAGTCAAGTTTGTATTTATATTCTATTTATTATTTATAAAATAAAATTTTAAATATTTATACTTTATATTAGATTTTGAGTATCCATTTAGATATTTATTTTTCAAGTGTTATTTATTATTAAATATAAAATAAAAATAATAATATGTATTTAAGATATGTGTACTTGTATTAAATTATAAAACTATATATCATATGTGTGTGTACATGTATGTATTATGACAATATTTAAGTGAATATACACACTCACACTCAATTTCAACCATGTTTCAAATTGAATTCAATAATATTTATATTTTATTTATTATTAATCAAATAAAATAATTATCTAAATCAATTGGGGTTAACATAAATATTTTATCACTCGGCTGATAATCAAGAAAAGGTTTGGTGGGAGAAAAAGTAAAGTTTGAAGGAGATAAATGGGGGGGACATTTTTGTACTAAAATCTAATTTTTAGGTAGTATTGATAAGAGTTAGTAATGGTTGTTTTTTAAAATGTATTTTTTTTTTGTAAATATATTAAAATATTATTTTTAAAATTTGTATTTTTGATATTAATATATATAAATAATTTAAAATTAAAAAAAAAAAACAAGGATCAGAAACAAAATGTGCGTTAATAGGTTGTTTGCTTTGGCAATTTAAGCACATAGCTTGGTCCGCCTAACAACCCCCCCTTTAACGTAAAGTCAAGGCATGATTGAAGTCCCCCACTTGCTGCAAAATTGTGGATATTATTGACTATAATCCCCATGGATGAGGTCGAGTGGATGATGTCCAGCTCCAAAGTAAGCAATGTTGTCTTTTTTAATCAATAATGTGCTTGCGGGGAAGATCACAGACATGCAAATTTTATGCACTCTCGAATACGTGCATGTGCCGAAAATAAATTGATGTTACATTTTCACCTTTTCTTTTTCTTTGATATTTTAGGCAGGGTTTTTCTTTGATATTTTAGGCAGGGTTTGGTTATTCTTTCATAATAGAAAAGTCAAAAACAAAAAAAAAATAAGATTGGAAAAAAATTAGGGAAAAATTATATTTGATAGTAATGTATAAAATAAAATAATTGCCTTTATATTCTGTTTGATTATCATTATAGTAATTATATTTCTTTATATTTGATATTTGATTAGGATAAAACATAATAAAATATAAAAAGTTTATTTTTGTCAAATTTATGTATTTTAAAAAAATAATCATATTTTTTGTTTACTTTGGTTTATATTTTAGTTTTGAAATTAATAATATTATAATAACATTAATTATAAAACCAAAACTGACATGACGGGTTGATTTAGGAGCTGGGCTAGTCAGATTTTAAGAAAGAATAGAGAAATGATTTACTTGACTTGACCCGATAAAAAATCCTAGTCAGTCCAGGATAAAACATGAGTGAAAAACTCGTTGATTTTTTTTTTAAAAAAGGATAAAAACAAGGTTGCTTAATTTGATTATTTTTTATAAAATATTGGGTAAACTGTGTTAACTCTCCTGACCCATGATCTGAACCTTGCCTTGGATCGATTCTTAAGTCGAGTTTTAAAACTATTATAATAATTATTTTTATTCACACGTTGACTCGGGTCAACCCGTGTTGACCCTTCCGACCCGTGACATGGACCTTGCCTTAATCAACCCCTAAATCAGGTTTTAAAACTATGATAATAACAACTTTTATCATTACATTGACCCGGGTCAATTCAGGTTGAACCTCATGTTCTGTGATCCGGGCCTTGTCTCGGGTTGACCCTCGAATTAAGTTTTCAAACTATGATAATAACCACTTTTATTTTATGTTGACTAGAGTCAATCTAGGTTAACCCTCCTGACAGGTGATTCGAGCCTTACCCTGGATCAATTCCTGAGTCAGGTTTGAGAACTATAATAATAACTATTTTTAACCTTACATTGACTCGGATCAATGATCAAACTCACTTATGATCCAAGCCTTACTCTGGATTGACCATCGAATCAGGTTTTAAGATTATGATAATTACCGTTTTCATATTATTTTGATGTTGTAATATCAAAAATAATTTTTTAAAAATTAAAAATATATTAAAAAAAACACTTTAAATTATAATTATTACTACACCTACAAATACTCCGAAAACAAGTAATACTCCGAAATTGTTACAAGCAAAGGTCACAAGGACTTGCGGGTGGCTACAGAGTGCTAGTTTATTCAATTGGAAGTTCGGTTGGAAAACAAATAGTGACCGAACATTTCTCTGTCCCATGATCGAACCCTCTACGTTCTACTCTTTGCATCTAGCTGGAGCCAACATTGGAATTTCTTCCTCGTCTATCTTGTTTTATACTGAAAAATTGGAAACGTACGCTTTTCAATTCAATAGCAAACAAAGGAGCGGTCTCGCCTTGCAAGCCAAACTCTTAGGAAATTTATGATATTTTATAGAGTTGTGGCATTGATTTTATTTATTTATTTTAAATTCAAGCTTTTTTCAGAATAACTATAATTATACATGAAGACATAGAAAGTGAGATTCCAACTCTTAATCTAATAACTATATTAATTAGTTATTAAAGTACTTTTATAAGGAGTTCGCTAACCGTTATATTTGCATTAACTAGCTATTTATTTTGTGTCATTAATTATACCAAATATTATCACAAAAACTTCTTTACGAAATAATTATTATTAGAAGTAATAATTATTTGTATTAACTAGCTATAACTATAGCGGGTGATTCACTAGTTGGTTATTAGAACAAATTAAATTTTAACCAGGTATTTTATCTGTTTATTAATTAGATTTAAATATTAGCTCTTTATATTTCTGGTAATTTTTGAAAACGCGGTTGAATTCATGTTTTTTTTAAAAAAAAATTTATTTGATTTTTTTTAAAATATTTTTAAATTGTTTTACTATATTAATTTAAAAAAATAAAAAATTTATTTTAATATATTTTTAAATAAAAAATACTTCAAACGTAATCATCACTACAATTCAATAACAATTCTTTATGCTGTTGGGATAAAAAAGATGATTCTAATTTTCACGTAGAGATTGGTGCCCTGAAAATACGTGCATTGAAATTTAATGATTCTCGACTGCAAGGCCAGCTCACGCATGAAAAGGAAGAACAACTGATATCACAAAACAAAAGGCGGTTTTAGATTAGTATTTGATGGTTTTAAGGTCAAGATGGCGGAACATGTTTTCCTGCGTGCTATTCAAGCAAAGATGTACGGATTCGAAGAGAATGGAGGGGCCATTAAGAAATAGTTAGGTGGTTGACCTTTCAACTATCCTCCTGATATTAAAAGAAAGCACAGCCTTATAAGGCAGTGTAATTTTCATAATATTTTCTTATAAAAATATTTTTTATTATATTTTTTAACAGCTGTAAATAAAAACAACCTAATAATAGTAAAAAAATAAAATCCTGCAAAAGGGCATAGGCAAGCTGTGCGTAAGTGGTGATGATGGGCTTAGCGGTTAGATGGTTGTTGATAAGATGACTTTTCTTATACTCCAAGCGTCCTCGATCTCCGCTGATTGATTTTTACCCTTTTTCGCTTTTAGCTGGGACTTGGATTGGTGAGCTTACTTTAGTTTTCGTTTTAGATGGTTGAACTTACTATTGTTGGGTTGTAGTTATCCTGTAATGGGAGTTAGTTCTTGTTTAGTTGCTTAAGAGTTACCTTGTACTCTCATCTCATCCAACTTTTTTGTTTGAATTTCGACGCAAAATTGGATCTATTAACAAAACCTAAAGGAGTTGGAATGTCGGTGTAATTCTTCATATGAATATTAAATTAAATTAATATCATTGTTTTAAATCAAATTCATGTTTTAATTTAAATGGTTAATGCATAACACAATTCAGAATTCGTTGGTTCGACTTGAGATGTGCTTTATTTTCTTTGCAATAAGTATATATAATTTATTATCTATTTTTTTTAAATAAATGATGAATGATATAAAAAATAAATAAAATATGTGAATCTCACCTACTTATTAGCGGGTGAGCCTAATTTTTTACTTTATTTTTCTTGTTTTTTCACCCCTCTCTCTCTCTATATATATATATATTCTCGATTGTTTTGACTAGTGAAATAACAATATTAAATAATTTTTAAAAACTTGGAAATTATTTTATAAGTTTACAAAAAAAAAATTTAATCTCGCGAATCTATAAACAAGTGATCTAGAATCGTTCAATTTATTATTATTATTAATTATTGTTTGATCTATGCACAGCACGTACATGTAATGAGAAATATGATAATTTACAAGTAGCCAAGTGGAAATCTGTAGGAAGGTGGCGTGGAAAATTCAAGTGAAACGAACCAAGTATTGTCTCTACCATATGTTCTTGTCAGGTTAGTATAATATATCCTTAAAATTACAGGATTGATGAGGATGTGCATGGACCCCGGCTCGGTTTGGGTACAAATGGGCTACGGATAGCAGCATTGGAGATAAACAAGTTTAAATCTAAGGTAGGTGGCCTGGCCTCTCTCGGATAAGATGACGACAATTCATGTGAAAACATCAGAGAGTGGGCAAGCTAAACACCAACCACTGGACTTGTGGTATAATTAATGTTCTTTTTTTACTCTTTTTTTTTTCTTTGGTTATATTATATGTTTTGGTTATATTATATGCCATGAGTTGATTTAATAAGGTTGCTAAGGTATTTTCTAGGTATTTTAGATAAAAAAAGAGTTCAAAATAGGTTTTTGGTTAAAAAAACCTCATTTTTCCAGCCATACCACTGTCTGGATTTTGAGATTAACAAACGATGACGTCGTCTTTTTTGGACAAAGAATAGGATGCATGACAGCGTCGTCCATCTCATTCACTTAAAAAAAAGAGGCCCACGTGCATGGGTCTAGATTTGCAAGCTCGCGTGCGAGGCCTGGATAACGCATGACCTCATTTTTTTCTATTTCTATTTTTATAATTTTTTTAAAAAAATACTACTTTTTTATATGTATTTTTCAAAATAATTTTTGCATTTTTGTTTTGATTAATACCCTTCTATGTGATTTTTTTGGCTTATTTAGACTTTTTGAAATAACAATTATTTTTTAATTATATAGAGAGTGTTTATTTTTTTATGGGGTTAGTGTGGTTCATCTATAATTTTTATATATATATATTTTATATAGATCAAAATTTTTTAAAAATAAAAACATTTATTTTTTTACAAAATTTTTAATATATGCAATATTGCATGAAATTGTTTCCTTTTATTTTATTCAATAATTTTTTTTTGTGTGTTGATTTCTGTTATGGATTGATTTTCATCAATAAATTCATTAAACACAACCACATAAATGATTCATATTATGATATTAAATATCCTAACCTACATCCATCTCTCAATTTTTTCAGTTTTTCTTATTGTTATTGTTAACGATTTTTTTATTTACATAAATAATTATTGGTTTATTTATTAGATACTTGTATGAGTTTTTTTATTTATACTTTGACTTTTTTAGAAAACAACCTGCATATCCAAGATTGTTTTTACAAGAAAACTTTACGACTCATAGGTCAAATAGGTAGTAAAAGCTAAAAGATATCAGGAATTCGCTATACACATACTTACAATTTATTATGAGTTTACACAGTAAAAATATCATTTTGCCCTCTATAATTAACAAACACTAAGTTGTGTGGCCAACACACTACAGTTTTTTTTTTATTGTTTATTATATAAAAAATCATTGGATTAGAATGGTTAAATTTTAAAAAAATTTAATTTGGTCATCAATTTTTTTTTGGCTCAAGTAAGCCATTTTTAGCCCAAATTAGCATTCAATTGCATATTTGTTTTCCAAAGGAATGGTTGATTGAAAGACAACAAACTAAAGTGCAAAGGGTGGTGTCTTAGAGTTTTGTTTGGAAATTTCATTTTAGTCCTCCATCTTTTTAAACTTTTCGGTGACCGATCTCTTTAGTTTTCCAAAACTCAATTTTAATATCAAACTTTATTTTTCTCGTTTTTCAGTCTTTTGTTTTTGTGAGAGAAGAGAGAGAGGCTCGCTAGATTCTAGAGTAGAGAGAGAAAATCATCGTTGATGACGATTCTAGCCATAAAAATAGTCAATTTCAATGTTATTCGGTTCCATTTCATGAGAGGGGTTTGACCTAGATTTTTTCCCCTTCTCCTTGCCCAAGGAGATAGATTTGTCCACGAGAATAATTTTAGTTTCGGGGTGGTTTTTGTTTTTTTGGGTTTTTTTGTGGCCATGGATAAGTTTATCAAGGTATTTAAGATGTTTTCTGGGTGTTTTGAATAAAAAATAGGTTTTAAATTGAAAAAACCCTGATTTTTCAGCGACCTTTGGTCTTCAAAATCTACAGAAAGCAGATTCATATGCTTTTTTTTTTAGAAGGGGGTCGCCCACCCCTTTAAGAAATAAAAAAAAAACATACTTAGATGTGCTTGAGATATTTTTTTTAATGCCCGAGCCTACGCGACTGGGCTCTTTTTGTTTTTTTTCTTCCTATTTTATATTTGAATTAAAAAATTGATAAAACAAATCATTGAACTCAATTGAGTTCATTATCCGGGTAGCAAATTTAACAGGTTAATCCATGACATCCAAACTGTTATTTGTTTTTTGTTTAATGCTTTTTCTATCCCTCAATTTTAAAAAAATAATACAATTTCACCATTTATTATCGACGGTCTACTTTATATATATATATAACTCAAACCTAAAAGAATACAATTTCACCTTTTGTTGCATTGATTTACCTTTGCTATCTCAGCCCCACATGCCTATCATGTTTTTTTACTTTTAAAAAATATGTTGTTTCATACAAAAAAAAAAACATATTGCACCTTATTGTTGTATAAATAAATGAGAAATAATCTCTGAGATAAAAGATTTATTGAATTTATGACGTACACAACTTTTATCGTGAGTTTACTTTGTTAACTCAAGTTCACGTAGGTTTTTTTTAATCAAATGTTTTTTTTCACTAGTTTCATCTTTCAACATTGAGTTAGTTCATGATTGAGCTTTTCAATTTATTTTTTTCAAGATTTTTCATGCTAGTTCCACAGGTTAGACTAAGTTAACCCAAGTGGATCAAATATTTTTCAATCTCAGTATTTGATTGAAATATCAATCAATTCATGGTTAAAATTTTTTCTTAGAAGACATGTTAACAATACCTAAACTTCTTTTTTACATTCAAAATCATATTTACTAGGACCCGCAGCATAGCACGAGCCAATGAGCTAGTTGAAACTATATAACTTGCTTCAAGGGGTAAAATTCTCTTTTCCACGTAACGCATTTATCATTACAAGATTGAATGGGTGTAGAATGTTTTTTTGAACTTTTATTTGCACAGTGTAATGTTTAAAATACCAAGTTAAATTTGCTTAACTTTTTTGTTAGGTGCATTTTTGGTATTTTTTAAATCTTTCTTAACATAGTGTAATTACAAAGGTACCTTTAGAAGAAAAAAATCTATAGCTTAGGTCAAGGAGATTTTTGATCTTTCCTATTTTTCCGTTAATATCATTTGGGGTTAGAGGCACTTAGGTCTTTTGATAAATTAAATAAAAAAAGTTGTTAGTGTATGCAGTGCACGCGCCAACGTGTGGGAGGCGCCCACGTCTTTTGGGTAGCACATGCGACACCTTTCGGTGACAAAAAAGGAGCAATTGCCATCTTTGCCAATGATGCATATAGAAGCGCATCCATCAGAGATACACTTGCAAGGCGTCTCTTAGTGTTTAGGCGGCGAATGAATTTTTTTCCTTCCCCTTATTTTCTCTCTCTTCCATCAGAAAACATGTTAGCACAACCAAAATTAAAAATTGTCCTTCAATTTCTTCTTATTTTAATTATGACCCTCATTCTTTTGATTGCTTTTAATTTGTTTTGATTCATTTATTTTTTTTAATTTCATCATTTAATATTTTGTTTTATTTGATATTTATATTAAATTTAGTTCTTATTCTTTTGATTATTATTTTTAATTTTTTTCAATTTTATCCCTTATTATTTGATTTAATTTATTGGATATTAAATTCCAATAAATTTTTAATCCAAAAAGTTAATGAACTCCACTTTTAATTTGGCTTCAAATATACCTATTAATTATGTTCTTCAGCATATAGGTGGGTCTCCAAAGTCGGTATTGATTTGCATTATTTAGGACCTATCCCTCATCAGCCTTGTCGGCAGTTCATTTGCAATAATATAGTGAACCTTTTTTCCTGTGATCTCATGTAGCATATTACTAGATAATT
The DNA here is from genome assembly GCA_015852605.2 of Populus deltoides. Taxonomy (NCBI): domain Eukaryota; kingdom Viridiplantae; phylum Streptophyta; class Magnoliopsida; order Malpighiales; family Salicaceae; genus Populus; species Populus deltoides. Next base: position 15,286,171 of record CM027575.2, read on the forward strand.
CTCCAAGCTATCCTATGATGAGAATAAATTTTTCTTACATGTAAAAAAATAATTTCCAGATTAAGGGAAATTTTTTGATGATCTTATTATACTCAGCTCAATAGATCAAACTTAAAATCTCCCAATTATACTTCTTGTCTAACTCAAATTTTAAATTAAACTATATAAGAGTTATTTCGGTATGACCTAGTCAACTTGATGGGTTAAAGAAAACTTAGATAACTGGTAAAAACATGGTTTGAACTTAAAAATATTTTCAATATGATATTTTTTTTAAAAAAAATATTGAGACGGAAACATATTAGATTAATCTAGGTCAACCTAGGTTAACCCGTCAAACCTGCGATTTGGTTATGAACTCCATTGAGTTTAATAATTTTTTCTTAAATATTTTTTTATTTAATAATATGATAAAAGTAGACACTTGCAAAATTGAGTGTCAATTCAATATCGAGATTTTTTTTTTCTGAAACTATGATAACCCTATAAAAACTAAATCAAAATAAATCATAAAAATTAATTCTCAATAATTATGTTTTTTTTTCTAGATCACTTTTTATTTAATAATATGCTAAAAAAACCAAGCACCAACCCAACATCAGTATGTTTTTCTAAAATCAAGATAACTTCATATAAAAAAAATCAAAATAATTATGAAGCTCAATTCATAATAATTATATTTTTCTAGGAGCTATTTTTTATTTAATAATATATAGATTGTTTTTTAGATGATGGTAAAAGTATCAACAAACCAATGTCGAGATTTTTTTTGATACAATGATATTCTCGTATAAAGAAAACAAAAATAACTAATAAATCAAATGTTGAAATATAAAAATAAAAAGAAAAAAAACAAAAGAAAAAAAAAAACAAAAAAAATGTTACTGTTCTAATGAACAGTAACATGGATTTCTCTTACTCAACTATTTCTTCTTAATCTTCCTCAACAGTTTGTAGCTGTGTTAATTAATCTGTATATAGGTGGTGGGTGTAGTTAATATTGGATATTAATTTGCATTATTTATAAGCTAGTGAGTCCGTCCGTCCAGTGCATTATTTGGTAGGGCCAGGCATTGCATCTCATTTGACCACAACAGAGACATTATATTATAGTCCTTTAACTTTTATGATTCTTTAATTAAATCTTTCAACATATTTTTTTCTTGTCTTCCCCCCCCTTTAATTTCATCCGTCTTTCATTTTTATTCTTTTTTTTTTATTTCATTTTATTCTTTAATATTTTATCAATTTTAAATTAATTTTCATAATTTATTTCAGTTTGTTTTTTATAAAATTATTCCAGTCTCAAATAAACATCTTAATATTTGGTTTATAATTGATTTTGTAAGTATGTATTTTTAATATTATATAATTAAGTAAACTAGTTTTTTTTGAAAAATCAAAGCTATCAAATTTAATAGAGTTTATGACTTGAGTTATATGTTTGACTAGTTAAACCATGAAACTCAGATCAATCAATATATTATTGTCTTAATATTAAAAAAAAATTTATCTTGAATTTTTTTAAAACAAAATAAAGCTTTTTACTTACCATTCAAGTTGTCTATGAACTATACAGTTTAATTCTAAACACATGATAAATAAAAAGTCATAGATTTCAAGAATATCATACTAATAATATTAAAAAAGTTTTTTTCCACCTAGATTTTTTTTTACTTTTAAATATTTTTTTATTACTCACTTATAACCTAATATTCACTTTTGAGGGTGTTTGAGAATGTGATAACGATTGTTTTTAAAGTGTTTTTGACTCAGAAATACATCAAAATAATATATTTTTTTTATTTTTTAAAAATTATTTTGACATTAACATATTAAAATTATCTGAAAATACCAAAAAAATATTAATTTAAAATAAAAAAATAAAAAATTTTAATACAAAAATAAACAGATCTTTTATCATTCATCACGTGAAAACAAAAACAAAAAAAAGAACCTTGAGGGGTGTAGATCAACTAGTCAGGTTCTAGGTTTGATCACTAGAGGTCATCAGTCTCATAAACTTTAGGGTTACTGGAGACTTATATAGTCGTTAATTTTAAGATTTATGGGATTATTTAAAGTGTATGTTAGTTGATTTGATATCCATATTAAAAAAAAAGAAAAAAAAAAAAGGAACGGGGGACATTCATTCCGCACACCAAAAATACAATAAGGGTGAGGTCCGCTCCCTCTGTCAATTCAAAATATTATACTTATTTGATCGTCTTCAGGTTGTGCGCGCACTAACCGGAAATAAATAAAACAAAAATCACTAAAACAAAAATAGCCGTTATGTCCTCTGTCTTGCTTGTACCACTAACACTAACAAATCCCAAGAACCCTCACCATCTCTCTCTCTTGTAAATTCAGTTACAAATCTTTCAACTTCTCCTCTGTAATTCTCAATTCATGTGATTTTTTTTGGTTTCTTACTCTATTTTAGAAAAAAAAAAAGAAATAATAAATCATATAAGCTACACTTCTTGATTTCTCTAATTCTCAGATACCAAAGCCTGTGCATTTCTTGATTCTCTCACTTGTTGCGACCAAAGCGGTGCAGTTTTCTCTGTATGTTACTAAAGAAAGATGGTAGGAACACCAGTAACACCAGCATCAAAGATGATACAGAGAACGCCGTCGACAACTCCAGGCGGTGGAACCAGGGTTCGCGAAGAGAAGATTCTAGTAACAGTTAGGGTTCGGCCGTTAAGCAGGAGAGAACAAGCATTGTATGATTTAATTGCTTGGGATTGTCCGGATGATCACACTATTCTTTTCAAAAATCCTAATCAGGAGCGACCTGCTACTTCTTATAAATTTGGTAATTATAATTATTTAGTTTATTTGTGATTTTGGATGATGAAATTGGTAATTAATTTAGTTTGCATTAATTGGTGGATTAATTATTATGTTCTGATAGATAAGGTTTTTGATCCGAGTTGTTCGACGCTCAAGGTTTATGAGGAGGGAGCTAAGAATGTTGCTTTGTCTGCTCTTACCGGAATCAACGGTAATTATTATTATTATTAATATTATTATTATTAATTTGCTTTTAGAGATATTTGGGCAAGTTTTAGTAAGGAAATTTGATTTTTGTAGCGACAATTTTTGCTTATGGGCAAACTAGTAGTGGGAAGACATATACAATGAGAGGAATCACGGAGAATGCTGTTACGGACATCTTTGAGCACATAAAAAATGTAAGTTGTGCTTTATAAGTGAAATAGTTAGTGAATTTTCACGCTTGAGTGAAAGGCCTTGTAATTGCTTAATTTTTGTTATGCAATATATATATTTTGTTACGAATTGTTGGGATTAAGAGATTTTTAGGCGGAGTGGAATGGAATGTATTTTTCTTTTTGTATGCTGACGACATTTTTCAACCTACAGACTCAGGAGAGGGTATTTATTCTAAAGGTGTCTGCGTTGGAGATCTACAATGAGAATGTTATAGATCTTTTGAATCGTGAATCTGGTCACCTTAGGCTTTTGGATGATCCTGAGGTATGCAGCAGGTTTTTGGAAAATGTTGATGAATATTTCCAATGGATTTAGCATGGCTAATAATTTTTTCATTCTTCTGGTAAACAGAGAGGGATCATTGTGGAAAAGCTAGTTGAAGAAGTTGTCAAGGACATCCATCATTTGAGACACTTGATTGGCATTTGTGAAGGTAATTTTACTATTCATGTCTGTTATATCTCTTTGGTTCAGATGTTTCAATCCCTGTACTATCCACCATCATGGCTGTACCATATTTCGGGGAAAGTTGCAGTTAAATCATGATACGAACCAATGATGCATTATTACATAATCCTAACAAACATTGGCCACTGCAGCTCAAAGGCAAGTAGGAGAAACTTCTCTGAATGATAAGAGCTCTAGATCACATCAGATAATACGGTTGGTGAGTTTAAATCACATTGTGAATTTTACTTAATAGTGCTTAGATTTAGTTATAGTTGGTTCTTTGTTACTTAATGAGATTTGCAATCTCAAGTGTTCATCTCATAATCAACTAGGTTTTATTTTATTTTTATTATTTTATTTTATTTTTATTTTACAAATGATCTGTTATTTCAAGTATACAAATAGCTCATGGGAATCAGGTTCCTTGTGTCTGTAATCATTTGTTACTTTCTTGGTTAAAGTTCAAATGTTCACTCATGACACTGACATTTTCTGTTGCTTGCATTACTGTTTCGAATAACAGACTGTCGAAAGCAGTCTCAGGGAAAAATCAGGGTGTGTGAAGTCCTTCCTAGCAAGTTTGGTATGTTTATGAACTTTCTCCTCTTCTCTATCAAGATTCATTGTAGCATGATTAATTCATTGAAGTGCTGGAAGCTCTACAGAATCTTGTGGACCTTGCTGGTAGTGAGCGTGCCTCACAAACAAACGCTGATGGTGCAAGATTCAAGGAAGGTAGTCATATTAACCGCAGTTTGTTGACACTCACAACAGTGATCAGAAAACTAAGGTCAGTTAGTGCTAAGGACCCAAACTAATGCATCATGGACTTCAGATTCTATACTATGTATCTGGTCATATTTAATAAACAAACTTACCATAAATATCCAAATCTCTCTACTGTTTTGTATTTGCTATGACTACAAATTTCAAGATCATTCATTAGAACCTTAAAATGACTAAAAATGAAGCAATTTTATTGAGATTGTTGAGTTAAGTTGAGTGTTAATATTTTTCCATTTGTTCCAAGCATTGGCAATTGGAGAATTTAAATATATTTTGAATTGGTGAAAACTTAGGCATCCTGGACTCTTTCTCTTGTCTAATTTATTTTTGCAGTGGTGGAAAGAGGAGTGGTCATATACCATACAGGGACTCAAAGCTCACACGGATATTGCAGCATTCACTTGGGGGTAATGCTAGAACAGCAATTATATGCACCATGAGTCCGGCTTTAAGTCATGTGGAACAAACAAGGAATACACTTTCATTTGCAACTAGTGCAAAGGAAGTTACCAACAATGCCCAAATAAATATGGTATGTTGTTTTAATTATAGTTTCCTCCTACAGAGAATTAGCAAACTATCCTTCAGTTATCACAAGATTTTTCTGTCTCCATAATGGATTAACTTGCTGGGTGCTTAGCATTGGTGTCACCATGAATCTACAGCATCTTAAATTTGAGCTGCTTATCAACAGAGTCTTAGAGCACGTTTGGGAATGCGGCTGCGTTCCCAAAAAATTTGAATTTTTTTTTTTACTAAAATTTAATTTGGTTTGTATGTTTTGGATCGTTTTGATGTGCTGATGTCAAAAATGATTTTTAAAAAATAAAAAACATCATTAACATGCATTTTGATACGAAAAACTATTTGAAAAGTACCCGCAACCACACTACCAAACATGCTCTTAACGTTTCTTTTGTAGGCAGACAGCAATTATTCTGACTGTCATCAGACAACTATTCATCAGTTGCTGTCTCATTAAATGAGTTTGTATAGCATGCTGATTTCAAATACCCTTTGGAAACCATTCTTTATTGAATGTGGTTTCAAATAATGTAGCTTTCATCATATATGTGCATGTGTCTTTTCAATATCATTTTTTTTTATTTTCATACTACTAAGTATAGGATTTACATACTGTGTTATCTTTGATTGTCTTGTCTTCATGCTGTGCGCAAACCTCAAAGGTGCTCTAATGGTTCAGGTTGTTTCAGACAAGAAATTAGTTAAGCATTTGCAGAAGGAAGTGGAAAGACTTGAAGCAGAGCTGCGGAGTCCAGAGCCTTCTTCGGCTTCTTATTTGCAGTCTTTACTAATAGAAAAGAATTTACAAATTGAGCAGGTACATGAGTGTCTGGAAAAATGCAAAAGTAAATGATTTCCATCTCAATGATTAGTTGTGAATAGTGGATTTCTGACTGGAAGTAGATTACCAGTCGAGCTAGTAGAATGGAACCATTGACATTAAGAATTATTTGATTTTGCATATTCTGTTACTGTCTGATGAAAAATCTCTGAGCTATAGTGAAATCCTTCTCTAAATTTAAATTTCTTGAGCATAGAATAGGAAATTTATACATCTATTATATGCAAAATATAATGCTAATTTAAAGTGCTTTCCCTCTCTTCTACTAAATGGTTCATTTGTTTCACCTTTGATTCGTAGCTGCATATAATAGCTTTTTCTTCAATTGTTTTAACTGGAATGAAAACTTAACAAAATGCCAAAGGTGTTCATATTGTAGAATGACTCATACTACTTTCCCATCTTTATAGGGTTAATTTGTAAATAACTTCTTCTATGCAGATGGAGAGAGAAATGAAAGAGCTGAAGCGGCAGAGAGACCATGCGCAATCCCAACTTGAAGAAGAAAGAATTGCACGCAAAGAGCAGAAGGTTGTTCTAGTGACTACCTTTGCATCTATTTTTCAGTTTCCATTTTGTTTCTAACTTTTGACATTTCCAGGGTACAAGTCAATGTGGACCCTCTGGACAAGTAGCCAGGTGTCTTTCATTTCCCGTTGAGAGTGGACAGGTTATTGGTGGTAAGCCTACAGAAGCACAACAGATGAATGTGGTTGGAAGGCAGGCAATGGTTCGACAGTCAGTCACTTCTACAGATCCTTCCATGCTTGTTCAAGAAATTCGTAAGCTTGAGCAGCGACAGAGGCAACTGGGTGTGGAAGCGAATCGAGCACTTGAAATACTTCATAAGGAGGTTGCTTCCCACAGACTGGGTAATCAAGCAACTGCTGAAACCATAGCAAATATGCTGTCTGATATCAAGGAAATACAAGTAGTTTCCACTTTTGCAGGAGAAATTGTAAATGGAGAGAAGGCCAACGCTGCCAGCTTGAAAGAAGAGATCACTCGGTTGAACTCTCATGAGTGTACCATTGTGTCTCTAGAAAGGAAGCTTGATAATGTTCAGAAATCCATTGACATGTTGGTTTCCTCTTTTTCAAGTACTGAAGAGACTCCAAACTCCAAGGTCCAATTAAAGAAGAAGATCTTTCCTTTTGCATTGAACAATAGTTCAAGCATGCAAAACATAATAAGGTCCCCATGCTCACCTCTGACATCTTCTGGTGGGGTAGTGGATAATGAGATTGAGAACAGAGTCCCTGAGAACAGTAATGCATTGTTTTGTAGCAATTCATTAGCCAGGCCATCTGAAACTACTCCACTGAAGAGTGGTAAAAATGGCAACCGTACTCCTTCAAGGGAGGTAACTCCAGCATCTGGTTCTAATTCGGTAAATGTGAAGAAAATGCAGAGGATGTTCAAGAATGCTGCAGAAGAGAACATACGGAGTATTAGAGCTTATGTTACTGAGTTAAAAGAAAGGGTGGCAAAGTTGCAATATCAAAAGCAACTTCTAGTTTGCCAGGTATAAACTATTTGTGTGCCTTGAAGTTCCTTATTCTTAATTTACATCTCACATCTCTTGAAATAATTGGTTCTTTGATTCATGGGTTAGGGCCAATGAATATACTAGTTTTGGGTCAATAAGACAGACAAGTTTTAAAGGCATTGATTTTTTCTTACTTGCAACTATGACACTGCTAGTTATTTGAAACAACCTTTATCCTTCTGTCCTCTGGTCTAACAATTGCTTGATCTTTAATTCTCTTTAATCTTTGCATTCTATTGTTAGGTTTCTGCCATCCAACCATATGCATGATAATATATGTCAATCCTGAAAGAAGAAATGATAATCGTACTATGACCATCACTACTAAAATTGAACAATTTATTTGATTTCTAATTTCTTACTTTTTTATCAAGAATTCCAAAGGAAATTTAGCTTCTGGTGTGTTCTCCCTGCAAAGCAGTGCAATAGAGAGAAAAACTAGAAAAAAGAAAAGAAAAGTTTGCAGTCCATTGATGATCGGTATGGTTATTATGTTGAATTAATTACTTATTATAGAGATACATGAAGCATTTTTATCATCGACAGGTGTTGGAGCTCGAGGCAAATGAGGAAGCAACCACCGAGACAGAAAATATGGACCAGTCTCCCATGCCATGGCACTTGGTTTTTTATGATCAAAGAAAACAAATTATTATGTTATGGCACTTGTGCCATGTTTCAATCATACATCGTACACAATTTTATTTGTTATTCAGAGGGGAACCTGGTGATCAGATATATCTGGAAGTTGAGCTTAGACGGTTGACATGGTTGGAGCAGCATTTGGCTGAACTTGGCAATGCAAGCCCAGCACTGCTAGGTGATGAACCTGCAAGCTCAGTGTCATCAAGGTAATCTCAGGTGTCTTTAACCAAATATGCACGTGCTGCATTTCTCAATCTATTTTCAGTAAATGATATGACCACTGACCATTTGTAACTTGGTGTTTTTATGCAGTATCAAAGCTCTGAGACAAGAAAGAGAATATCTTGCTAAGAGGGTGAATTCAAAGCTTACAGTAGATGAAAGAGAAATGCTATATGTGAAATGGGAAATCCCACAAGGAGGGAAACAAAGGAGGCTTCAACTGGTGAACAAATTGTGGACAGACCCTCTTAACATGCAACACATTAAAGAGAGCGCAGAAATCGTCGCAAAGCTTGTTGGGTTTTGTGAATCCGGTGAACATGTCAGCAAGGAGATGTTTGAGCTAAATTTCGCAAACCCTTGTGATAAGAAGACATGGATGGGGTGGAATTTGATATCCAGCCTTTTAAATCTGTAGCAAAAGAAGAAACAGGATATCAATACATGACCATTTTGTAAGTAATTCTCAGAACTCAGATCCCTTGTAATTTTTTTTTCGCAGCAGAAATGAAGATCAGTAGTCTAAAGTTTTTCTCATGGTGGTAGTATTTATTCATCCATTCATTCCTCATCTTTGAAATTGAACTTGATAAATCATTGATAAGGAATGTGGTTTATTCATCCATTCATTCCTCATCTTTGAAATTGAACTTGATAAATCATTGATAAGGAATGTGGAGCTGGGGAAAAGTTGTTAGCCATGCAAATGCTGTATAGAAGCAGGGTATTTGGACTGTATTTCTTGGTTGTGAGATTATACTTGGTTATGGTTGTATGAATTTTATCAAATTCAGATAACAGCATGTAAGTCGAAATTGGAAAGAATTGCAATGTTTGAACATTTTCCCCAGCAAAACCGTTTTGGCACTCGGCACTTGATAGCAAAACAGTTAGTTGGAATGCGCTGTTTAATAAAAAACAATTTTACTAAAAAAAAATAAAATTGTTAATACTAATTAAAAATTAAAAAGCTAAAAAATAGATGCAAATTAATATATTTGGTTATATTTTATGGAAAGCTCTTAATTTTTTTTATTTATATGGTGATAATCTTTATATATATATATATGAAAATATTCTCACAATTTTAACTTGAATGTATTAAAACTATAAGAATAATACATTGTTCATGCATTGTCGTATGAAACTTTTTGACAGTGATATTAAACTTGACAAGGTCTAGCAAGTCAACCTGGAAGGCCCCTAGATCTAACTCTTTTCTTGGCCAATTTTTCAAATAAATTGTGTATAAATTGACTAGTTATGACTTAGTTAAACTGTTTTGGCACTTGACAACAAAACTATTAGTTGATATATGCTCCATCATGAGTTTAATAAAAAACAATTTTATTGAAAAAAAAAATACAATCTTTGTGATGCCTTTTTTAGCCTCAAGAAAAGTTCTAATAAGCATAAAATTGTTCGAATCTTACATGTACTAATAAATATTAAAAAAGAATAATTATCAAATTATAAAGTTGATAAATAGATGTAAATTAAGATATCTGATTATATTTTGTGGGAGCTCTTAATTTTTTTTATATTTATTTATATGGTGATAATCTTTTTTATATATATAAAAATAATAATCTAAATTTTATGAAAAATAATTTGCTAGTACAACACCTTTTTCTTATTAATATTTGTACTATAAGAAATTTTTTTGTTTTATGTCATTTATTTAATAAAAATAAAAAACTATCCAAACAAATAAAAAAAAAGATTTGGATAATTTAAAATAAAAATAAAAAACGTATTTGTCTAATTAAAATCCCTTTTATCTTATTAACGCAATCGGTTTATTTGGGTAATTTTTTTGTTAGAATATTTGTTTTTTAAACATCTTATAGTAATCTTAAAAGCAGATTTTAACTAAAAAAATATTTTGATAATTTTAACTTGAATTTATTATCACCATAAAAATAATACATTGTTCGTGAATCATCATAGGGAACTCTTTAGCAATGGTATCAAAACCAACGGGTCAACTTGGAGGGCCCCTGACCCAGCTCCTTTCTCGGTCAATTTTTCAAATAAAATTGTATATAGGTTGACTCAATTAAAATCTGATTTGATTAAAAAAATAAAAATGTGTTATTTTATTTTTAAAAAAATATTAAGACAATGATATTTTAGATTAATTTGGATCTTCAAGACGTTGTCATTTACTCTTCAACAATATTATTAAACACAACAAAGTCTATTGGATCCATGTGGTGATCTGTAGATCTAGCCTCTAGACTAGGCCACATTTTAAAGTTATTTGCATGAAAGTTGACTTGGCAAGTGCGATCGTGACAAGATCAACTCGAACAAAACTTAGTTTGTTCTTTAAAAATAAATGACATTGTTTTAATATTTTTTTTTATAAAAATATTTAGAACGATGATATTTTAAATAGATCTGAATCAAATCAGATTAACCTTACCCTGTCTATGAGTTAGATCATGGCCATTACTTTGTGTTAATAACCTTGTTTTTTTGGAAGCTATTTTTTATTTAATTGAACAATGATAAAAAGAGAATTTGCTCTAAAAACAACAAACAAAATTACTGAGAAAAGATGTATTTCTTCAATTCTCACCCAATTTCCTTATTAATGCGTATCTTTATTTTTTAATGAAAGCATTTTTTTTATTGTAAGCAATGTTTTTAAATAAATAAAAAATCTATCATGATCTCAAAAGAAATTTCTTAAAAAATATTAAAATAATATTTCAATATTTTGCATATGATTGAAAAAAAAATAGTAAAATCATATTAGAAATATATCTAAAAAATCTAAATAACATAGATTTTATTTTCATCAAATATTCATGAGAAATGTTTTATTATTTCTTATCAAATACATAATAGTAATAATTAAAAAAGATGATAACATTATTATAAAAAAAATATATTATTATTTAAGAACTATAAGAAAATTGAATAATAATTTAAAAATCATGTCAGGTGTTTTTTATAATGCATTTCAATAAACAAAAATCTTATAAAAAAACATAGAAAAGAGCCAAATTCCTGATAAAAAGAAGATCAAACTCACATGTCTAGCCTTCATCATTTTTTTTTACTCACAAGGAAGGATACATGTTATTCACCATTTTGTTTTTTAAAAATAAAACGACACATTATTTGATATCTTAGGTTTTAATGATTATAGTTTTTTGGACCTGAGAATCTATTTTTAAGCTATTTTAACTTAAAGCACTTAATAAACACTTTTAAAATCTCAATTTCTCAACTCAAAACATCCTTAAACGATTCAAAAATATAAAATAAATAAAAAAATTCTTATCAATCCCGATCTACTTTTCACACAATATTATAACTCAAAAATACATTAGTAGCACTCATCTCATTAAGAGAAACACATTAACATCAAATTTGACTTTTTTTATTTATAAAGTTTTCTCAACCAATCGCTTTCTCTCTCATTTAGTATTTTTTTTAATGACTTTCTCTCCTCTCTGAAATATAAACATTGAAATATAAATAAAATAAAGTATTGAATCAAAATGTATAATGTATATTTGTCGAGGTAAATAAACCATAAAAGTAATTGAAAAAATCCAAAGTAAAAGGTCTTTAAAAAAATGTTGAATTAACAATGTGAAAAAAAGCTTGTATTTTTTCTCACCATCAATTTTGTCTCCTCATTTTTAATCTTTTGAAAATAATAAAACCAAGTTTTTTTTTTTTACAAAACTAAAAACTAACATAATATGGATGATCTTTTAAGACCATAATAATTTTATAGAAAATAATACAAAATAAATTGTAAAGTTTAATCTTGAATTAATGTAATATGAAAGGATAAAATTAAAAAAAAATCAACAACTAGAGTAAAAAAATTAAATAACCAAAATATTCATAAACACCATAGGTTTTACAGTTTTTTGGTGAGTGGTGAACAATGAAACACCATCTATTTCAGTTTTTTTTTTTTTAAATAATTTAATGAAAAAGGAAAGTGAGGTATTTTATCTTGAATGTGTTTATAACTTACGGTGGTGTTAAAAAAAAAGTTAATATATAATATTTTTATTATTTGACTAAACCCAATATATTAAAGTTCAATGATATAAATATTATAAATGATACTGAGTCAAAAACTTAATAAATAGATACTTGAAACCGTTTAACCCGATCTAATTCGTATAACCTAATATAAATAACCTGAGTCCTTTATATAAATAATATTTTTCATTTTTCTTTTTATTTTTTTCCTCCCTGATCTTCTCACTCACAACTACCTCTCATTCTATCATTGTCTTTCCATTCTCAATATTCTCCACTTTCATATAAATTATAGCTATTGATTTTGAAGTTTGATATAATAAAATAACAATGCATTTTACATTTTCAATTTTTTTAGGAACCTAAAAATCATGAAAAAACAAATAAAAATTTCAAGAATAAGATTGAACTTTTATTTTATTAGTCAAATCACAAACCTAAAAGCACTTTATATTCTTTTCATACTAATTTATTTTTTTATCGTATTATACCCTAACTGTTTGATAAAATGGTTAACTATAATTTTTGTTTTGTTATATATATATATATATATATATATATATGATAATTTTTATGTTGTTCATAATATATGTATTTCAAGAATTTTACTTGGTTTTAATAATTGTAAACAGATAATTTTTCTTTAGAATTGTCGAAGAATAAAAAAATTAATATATTCAACACTGGAATATTCATAAAATTTCAATCCAACCCTTAAATTAAGTACAAATATAAATCAAAACCCAACGTAATATAATCACAAATACCCAAGTAACTTGTATAAAAAATAAAGAGAGAATAATAATAAAAAAAAAAAGTAAAAGAAGAAAACCTATAAAAGCAAAATAAAAGGAAAAAGAGGTGGTGGACAGGGGTACATAGGTCTTTTAGAGTAATTATTGCCAGCGTAACGTTTCTGTACCGTACCCTAAATAAACCCTCCTCTTCTTCAGATTATGATCTTCTGAATCCCTCTCTGTATCCCTCTTGCTCTACGATATCTGTCTCAAAGATTAAATCCAATAACTGATAAATAATTATCTAAGAAAAAAAATGGGAAGGGAAAGAGAGGTTCCAAATAAATCAGAAAAAGAAGAAATCTCATACACAGTGGAGCAGCTGGTTGCCGTCAATCCCTACAATCCTGACATCCTCCCCGAACTCGAAAACTACGTTAACGAACAGGTCTCTTTTTCTCTCTTCGCTCCTTTTTTTTTTTGCTTTTCAATTCCTTCTTCGCTCTTTTTTTTTTTTGTTGGTTTAAAAACATAAACAAATGAAATCCAGGTTTCGTCGCAAACATACAGCCTAGATGCAAATCTTTGCCTTCTTCGCCTCTATCAGGTATTTATTGGTTCAGTAATCCTGACGTAGATTTGATATGAGTGGATGCTTTATTATCTATCTATTCATTAATTATTTCAGTTTGAGCCGGAGAGAATGAGCACCCAGATTGTGGCTCGCATTCTCGTCAAGGTCCGTTTAAGCCCTCCCTTAAGCTTGTATGAATTTGGTAGATTATTGGCATGTGATTGTAATGCTTACTTGTGTCTTCCCTTTTGGAACAGGCACTCATGGCAATGCCAGCTCCTGATTTCAGCCTTTGTCTCTTTTTGATTCCGGAGCGAGTGGTATCTTTCTTTCTGTTACTTTATTTTTTTCTTCTTTTTATACATGTGTGAAATCTCGCATGCATTTAGATATTACACAGGGTCATACAAGTACATGTGAGCATGCTTTATCAAGGGATTCAATTTGTTATGTGGCAAGCTATAAAGGACATCCAATTGTTTAGTATCAGGGATTATTGCTCAAAGTTATACATTTGTTGACTATTTTCTTTTATGAGCTTATATGTGTGTGTGTGTGTGTGTGATCACGGGTTGGGTCGGTCAGCTATCTTTGGATGAGTTAGCATATAACATGTCAGATTCGAAATCATTTTGCTTTCATGTTCTTTTTAAGTTGGTCTGTTAGTTTTGGGCTTTTTTCTGAGTTCCTTTGAAAATATAGTTGGTATGCTGGTTTTCTGGTAATTTAATTTATCCATGCAATGTATCTTTCAGCAAATGGAGGAACAGTTCAAGACACTGATTGTTCTCTCACATTATTTGGAGGTACATCTCTGATTCTCTTACTGGACTTGTACAGTTGTGTAAAATAGATGAATTTTAAAGCACCTACTTCTTCATCTGCAGACAGGAAGGTTCCGTCAATTCTGGGATGAAGCTGCTAAGAGTCGCCACATAGTTGAAGCTGTCCCAGGTTTTAATGAATTTTTTGATAGTTTCTTTTGTTTACCTTTTGCTGTCTTTTTGTTGCCTAGTTGTCTAGATAGACATGTAAAGTTCAAAGAACTAACATTTGAGAGGTATTAGATCATCTTTACATATGACTAGGGTATTCCATTCACACACTGGAGCAAACAAATTGGCAGATTTAGTAGTATGTTTGTGGGCATGAGTACTATTCTATATAGATACAGGTGCTAGGGGAAAATCTGTCATGTAAGTGAGCTTGTGGTCGCATGTACTTGCATTGGTAATTATGTGTTGTAGTAGTTGTTGATTAGTGTACAGTTTCGTGCTCTTCATTCAGCTCTAGAAATAGAGGGAGTTTAACTTGCCGTGCTTTTGTTACCAAGTGAGTGATTAATATGGCCCCTACTATTTTTATTGATGCCACCTTGTATCTCTCTTTTGTATGTTTGTGTACTGTGTGCTTTGTCTTACAAGAGGTCGGAATGCAGGTTTTGAGCAAGCAATCCAAGCCTATACAATTCACCTGCTTTCTTTGACTTATCAAAAGGTCCCTAGGTCTGTGCTAGCTGAGGTATGCTTCTATTTCATGCTTTGCACTTTTATGCAATATATGTTGAGCTTTGCTTTATTTTTGTGTCTGCTCTGTATGATTTGTTTGATAGCATGAAATTGGTGGTGAAAAGCTTTTATTATTTACAAAGCTGAAAACATGTTGTAGCCCTGCATTAAATTAGAGACGGTTTTGCCGTACCAACAAGAAAAAATTCTAAGTAAAATGGTGTCTGATTTTGATTATGGCATCACTGATGTTCTCTAGAGCTGTTGGATGCGTGTAACTGGTTTTGTTATATATGGAGTATTTGTTTGATGGTTAGCTTCATGTTTTTTCCCAAATACTGTGCTTATCTTCTGTGTCTAATTTCATTTGGTGTGATAAGAAAGATTCCAAGAAGTTATAACTATATTCTATGTCTAATTTCATTTGGTGTGATAAGAAAGATTCCAAGAAGTTATAACTATATTCTATGTCTAGACCAGCTGCTAGTTATGTCATCGATGCAGGTTTAATGACATTTTTTGCCCCTGAATTATTTGTGAATGCGGATTGAATCTTCATTATCATCTATAAAAATTTCAGTTGAAGATACTCGAATATGAAGTTTTTAGGATGAGTTTTGATCAAGGTCAAAGTTTTATCTGTTGACCCAACAACCAATTTAAACAGAGACAATATTGTCCAAATCATATTAGTTCAAGGAAAAAAATGATCAAATTAATAGTACAAGTTTCTATGTGCTGCAACCTCAATAGTTTAGAAGCTAAAATCATTGAACTCATCCATGCCAAAATCTTACTTAACTGGGCATGTATGTGGCAGGCAATCAACATCGAAGGTCTATCCTTGGACAAGTTCCTAGAACAGCAGGTGGCCAATTGTGGTTGGATATTGGAGAAGAGCCATGGGCGGGGACAACTCATTGTCCTACCAAGTAATGAATTTAATCATCCTGAGCTTAAGAAGAACACTGCAGATAGCATTCCTTTAGAGCATGTTGCCCGCATCTTCCCCATTCTTGGTTGACCCCTTTCTAGGGGCTAGGGATTTTTATTTGGTTCCTCTTTTCAGCAAAAGTTCTGGGATTCTAAGTTGGGCTGCCACTACTAGCTCTCAGTAACTTTGCATAGATGTTAAATCATTTTGGTGCTACGGTAACACTCCCATGGCTTGTTTGTTCAGTATATGGGATTTAGTCGAAACAACGGAGGGCATAATTGATGAACCTTGTGATGAATGAATCTTCTCTCTTTTGCATGTGTTGTGCCTTGGATGCAGAACTTTGATTTAGACGTTAGCAAGACAATGCAATTTTGAACCCAATTGCAGCCAGTTCTCGTATTGTAATTCAAAATCTAGAATTTGACCTGAGTGGATGACAACTTAGTGGCTCTTTTGGCACATTGAGAAGCTGGCTTTGAATGTTCCACTAGCATCCATCTTCCAATTCATTGCATTGCCAGAATGTGCATGATGTTTCATATATGCTGGCTGCTTTGAGGCCCTAAATTTTCGTTTCAAGCTTGCATAGTTGTGTAGAAATATATATCACGAGGCAGAAGTGTGTGATGTACATATGATGTTTGTGTCTGATGTTCGTCTTGGCGGCAGGCACCGAGACCTGTGTATGAAGATACAATGACATGAGATGAGACTGCTGCTTTCTGGTTTGATATCAATTAATTAACAAAAAACCATTGTCTTGAGCAAACACAATTTTTTTTTTCCCCTGTGTGTTTGGTTTGGAAGTTGATCGTGGCTGTAGCCTGTGAGTTGACATGCCTGTATAGAAGAAAAGAAATCGTTGATAACTGTCGAGTGTTTCTCCCGCACTTGCAAACCACTTCACATATTGACAAATGCATCTAAATGCTGTTTGATGGATTTTCCTCAATAATAATAATAATAATAATAACAACAAAAAGAGCTGCAGATGAACACAAATTCAAGTTCAACTAAATGTTTTCTTTCACAACCAATCAACCAGAAATGAGGCTTTAGAATTTGGATGGCTTTAAGACATCAGTCCAATAATAATCGTACTACTTTCCTCCAAACACTTCACTGAGTTGTTAGTATCACAACTGACCGCGGATAAACATGAAGGGAAATAAAGAATCGATGGTCTTCAATTCTTCTACACACGGAGCTCTCATTGAGCGCGGTTAAGATATTTACACGAACGAAAACCTACAAGATCCACAGGCTAGTAAGGAACGAGAAGAGGGAAGAGCTCCAAAAAGAATGTTCTTTCAACTGTCGGCTATTTACTCTCGTGTATTTTGGTATCAGGAGGTTTCCACGGTGGAATCCATGCCGTGAGTCACGCACAACGGCTGAGCGAACTTCCATATATTTTACGAAAGAATGCCGATACAGGTGCCCTTCATTTATCTTTCTGCCCTCTCAGCAACCTCTTTATATCAATTGAAAAGCATCTCAGAGCAGGTTGAACCTGAAGAGGTTGAACTATATTATAATTCAGGGGAAAATGAGCTCAACTTCAATGGCAGTGTCTCTCCGCAGTTTACCCATTTCACAAAGCTATCTGAAAACTCCTCGAGCACATTGGAATTTGCTGGATTACTATACGATAGCTCCATTCCTGATCGCTGACTTTCCTACAAAGCAGGAAACATGGAAGTAGGGTTGAATTTTTCTGGAATTTAAAAAAAAAAATACAGACAGATGCAGTTAACATCCTTTAAATATTCTAACCATGTCATTGTGAACTTCTGTAAATTAAGTTCAACCTTCTATAATTTTAATTTATGAAATTGTCATATAGAACCCTAAGGGGAAATTCAGATATATCATTTAGTTTAGCCAATCATCAGGAGTCATGTCCAGATATATCATTTAGTTTAGCCAATCATATAAATTATGGAAATTCTTCAAGAACGTAAAATGTTCCAAGAAAGACAACCCCAGTTTTTTCAACTCAACATTCAGTAAAAGTAATGCTACAACCTCAAAGTTCTTCCAACTCAATTTTCAGTAAAAGCAATGCTACGAGAAATACTGTTCATTACTTGTTTCTTTGCAACTCAGCACTTTCTGTTGACTAAAAATAACAAGTTATTTATCGTAGCAAGGGCCTATAAATTGCCCCTTCTTTTCACATCAACTGGTTGGTTCAACGATGGTGTCTATTTTCTTCGTTGAACTGTAATTACTGGCCACATTTTGCCCAATTGGCCTGAGTGGCATATTTAATGGGAAAAAAAAGGTAATGTAGCAAAAATGAGGCAACATGACACGATGGCATGAGACCCACTTATAAGAAATGATGACAAGGCAATGCACCCTCCATAAACCTTATGCACAAAAATTGAATGGCAGTTCGATTGGATAAAAAAATCTCATCTACACCATCGCACAATAGTCTGCAAAACCCATTTCTGACATTTCATAAACAATTTATGCACTGTCACGACCATCGGATTTCACCATTTTCCCACCTCAGCAGCATTGTCATCAAAGACACTGTCAGCCATGCATCCAGTTCTAGCACATTCAGTTTGGGATGTTTCTCGTCATCATGCCAAAACTCTAAAGATCAATGATTATGACCACTTAAACTGAGAAACAAACAAGTTAGTTGTTTTCAACTGGGTATTGAACATGGCCTCTGCTATCCATGTTCAATTTGAACATGATTACTTCTACAATCCCGATTGTTGTCATCAACGATGAAAACTGCTTTGCAAAGAATCCTGGCAGGCTTAAAATCACACAAAGCTTGAACGTTTTGAGGGAGAAATCAATTTTGAGACAGCAACGTTGGCTTTGGTGATTTGAAAGGGTTCATTTTAAGAACTAGTCTTTCTTGAGCTAGGATGTTGATTGATGAATGTGACAATATCTCGGGTCGTCATCTGAATAGGGGAATTGAGTAGCTGATAGTGAGGATGATTGTGGTTCTAAGAGGTGATGCAGTGTTGGTTTAACAACACTTGTAAGCTCCTGTGTAAGGTTGGATGAGGTTTGGGACTGTGTGTGCACTCCAAAAATAGGAGTTAAAGCCAGTGAAGTGAAGGAGGAGCATTGGCAGTTACAAATGGATGGTAAAATGCTATTATGACATTTTGAGAGAATTGGTTGGAGGATCAATAGGAGTCAACAAAATAAAAAAGAAACAAAAACATGAACGTTGTGGCAATGAGAGTTGAAAATGGAGACTGATGTTGGTGTAGTTTATTATTAATTATGCAATCAATATTGATATGCCAAATTAAAAATAAGAAGGCAGCCTATAAAGTAGTCTTAGTGGTGTAGTTTAATGGCAATTACTTATTGCGATTGAGTTAACATTATAAAATAAAATGACGCAAAAGTTTGTAATTTGACTGGAAAAAAAAACATGACAGCTCACTCAATCAATTGTTGCACACATAGGAGCTAATTTATGGGTTTGGCCAGAGTTTGACTCCACTTAATATCTAGCTATTGTTGAATTACTAAGAAACCATGCAAAATGCACCAACAGAATGGCGGAGGGGACTGACCTTCGTGCTGGATCCATATTCAATTGTGGATGGGGTTGTTCCACCCATTATTCCATTGACATTTTCAGATGACAGACCACTAATTGGATAGTTCGTGAGTAATGATGACCTGCACAAACATCAAAACATGATGAAGGAAACTATAATCACTGGTTCCAGCTTAGGGCATGATGTGACAGAAGCGCACACTCATACATAACACCTTTTTTTGTTAAACCAAGCCCTATTTTTGGCATTTTCTAACAAATAAATACTTTCATGCTCAGCAGTTTCATGCTTCTGTTCCATAAAATTTCACAACAGCACTATCCATCCTCATGATTGATAAAAAAAAAAATACCTCTCAAATGGCTCTTCTTCACATGAGTTTCCAGAGGAAGACAGCCAGTCTATATCAACAAAGTT